>OY744519.1:19693458-19993458 GCA_963556195.1 Sepiola atlantica | reverse complement strand
ATAGAAGTACTCACATTGATCAAAGGTATGGACTGCATTTCATTGCTTATGAGGCGATCCATGACAAGAATTTGTTGACATTACATTTGTAGACCACTAAGTTGTAATCAGCAGGAAAGCAATACTGTGGTAATGTGTTCCATAAATGAGAAGCACTTGTAAAGAACTCTGTTCGTCGAAATTCCATCTGATGCTGGAGAGAGAAAAGTAAATACTTTTTTCGTTGTGGTAGAAATACGAGTTCTTGCTGTGAATGCCTTACAAGGAGGAACCAAGGCCGGAATATTACGATATAGAGAAAGACTAGCAACGTTTCTGAGAAAGGGGCTGTAAAGAACAAAAGAGATTTTCACCCACTAGATTGCGAAGTCGGTTTTGTACTCTGTTAAGGCAGGGAAAAGTGCTCAGTGCCGCATCTCCCCAGATGTGGGAGCAATGTTCCATCTTTATGCGTATTTAACTCTTATTTAGGCAGAGGAGTACATTATTTTCTGAGTGGTAGAATGATCCAACCATTTTCCCAGCAACCTTAGCAACAGACAAGATATACAACTTCCATTTAGATAAGGAGTGAAAGTCAGTCCCAGGAGCATATCAATTGTTGTCAAAATCAGAATGGTTTAGAATAGAAATGAGATTTAGTTTTAGAAATTGGGCCTTGTATTTATAAAATTAATCTGTTTCCTTTGATCTGTTAAGAAATTACACACTAGGATGATATGTGCTTATATACAGATTTAGTAAAAAGAAAAATCGGGGGTAATTTTTTTTAGAATGGATACGAGACTTGGTTTTAGAATAGAAATGAGATGTTTTATTATTTATTCCCATTTTTTTTCTTCTGTTTAGTTTTCTGTGAATCTGGTTTTCAAGTTGACAACAAAACATGCCAGTCGTGTCCAAAAGGAACCTACAAAAATAACAACGAAAGTTTCAAAGGCTTTTGTAAATCTTGCCCAAGCACGAAGACAACAATCACGGTCAATTCCACCTCAGAATCCGATTGCAATATCCGTAAGTAATTATACACGTTTCTTCCAAGTGATTTACCAACTTTTTAATTTCAGAAATTCAACTGTAAATGAACAAGATGAACAAAAGACACGGATTAAAGACATGCATTAAAAATTATGTTATAAAATAATGTCTTACAAAGTTAAGTGTGTTTGCGGCTTAACTGAGTTGTTTATTCGTTTACGTCATGAGGATAGCTCTCCTTATCTCTTCAGTAAGATTTTTTCTTTTAAAAAGAGTGAAATAAGGTTTATGGCCTTTCCCGCCAAATGGAACGCCAAGTGATTGGGCAATATGAGAAGTGGCACAGAGAGGCGAGGGCGACTCATTAAGGCTATTTAGAAATCAAGGGAGGTAATCTTTTTCTATAATATTTTTTTTTTAATTAATTTACCGGTACAGATTTAACAGACCTAAATATGATAGCCAAAGGCTGTTAATTTAATCATTTTCGGTTTTTTTAAAGTCAATATCTCTATTAATAAAATTATGATTGGCACGACATTGATTAATTGCCAATCAACAAACGTTGTTTAATTTATTAAAATTTTGTTGAATTTCTATTTATAAGACTATTAAAAAAAAAAAACTATTTTCAAAGTATTTTCAATGTAAACCATTTTCAAATGTATTTTCAATGTAAGCTATTTTCAAAGTGTTTTAAATGTAAACTATTTTCAAAGTATTTTAAATGTAAACTATTTTCAGAGTATTTTAAATGTAAACTATTTTCAAAGTATTTTCAATGTAAACTATTTTCAAAATATTTTCAAGTTAAACTATTTTCAAAATATTTTCAAGTTAAACTATTTTCAAAGTATTTTCAATGTAAACTATTTTCAAAGTATTTTCAATGTAAACTATTTTCAAAGTATTTTCAATGTAAACTATTTTCAAAATATTTTCAATGTAAACTATTTTCAAGGTATTTTAAATGTAAACTATTTTCAAGGTATTTTAAATGTAAACTATTTTCAAAGTATTTTAAATGTAAACTATTTTAAAAAGTATTTTCAATGTAAATAATTTAAAAAGTAGTTTAAATCTAAACTATTTAAAACGTATTTTCAAACAAAAAATTCCAATTATGAAAAATAATAAACTATTTAAAAATATTTTCGAAATAAACTATTTAAAAAACATATTCACACTAAAGAAAAACATTCCAATTATAAAAAATAGTTTTATTTGATTAAAAAAATTCAAATTTCCAGTTATAAAAAAAGTTTTATCTTATGTCTTAATAATTAAAACAAATGGCGAAAACAAATTATCAATAACCCTAACCTCCCCAAAAAAATGTTGACCTAAAATATACTGGGTAACAGTTTTTTGATAAACAGCGCTTGTCTATTTTCGATTTCAAAACCGGAAGTCGTCATGAAGTAGACTTTTTCTCTTTTACCAAATATATTCATGCTAAAGAAGGAGAAAAAAAAAGGAAAATAAGGCTAGTTTGAATCGAGGTTCGATCGGTCAGATGGATTACTATTTGGGTTGAAGTGTGAGATTTTGTCAGAATTGTAAGAGATTGCTATTTGGGTTGAAGTGTGGGATTTTGTCAGAATTGTAAGAGATTGCTATTTGGGTTGAAGTGTGAGATTTTGTCAGAATTGTAAGAGATTGCTATTTGGGTTGAAGTGTGGGATTTTGTCAGAATTGTAAGAGATTGCTATTTGGGTTGAAGTGTGGGATTTTGTCAGAATTGTAAGAGATTGCTATTTGGGTTGAAGTGTGAGATTTTGTCAGAATTGTAAGAGATTGCTATTTGGGTTGAAGTGTGAGATTTTGTCAGAATTGTAAGAGATTGCTATTTGGGTTGAAGTGTGAGATTTTGTCAGAATTGTAAGAGATTGCTATTTGGGTTGAAGTGTGAGATTTTGTCAGAATTGTAAGAGATTGCTATTTGGGTTGAAGTGTGAGATTTTGTCAGAATTGTAAGAGATTGCTATTTGGGTTGAAGTGTGAGATTTTGTCAGAATTGTAAGAGATTGCTATTTGGGTTGAAGTGTGAGATTTTGTCAGAATTGTAAGAGATTGCTATTTGGGTTGAAGTGTGAGATTTTGTCAGAATTGTAAGAGATTGCTATTTGGGTTGAAGTGTGAGATTTTGTCAGAATTGTAAGAGATTGCTATTTGGGTTGAAGTGTGAGATTTTGTCAGAATTGTAAGAGATTGCTATTTGGGTTGAAGTGTGAGATTTTGTCAGAATTGTAAGAGATTGCTATTTGGGTTGAAGTGTGAGATTTTGTCAGAATTGTAAGAGATTGCTATTTGGGTTGAAGTGTGAGATTTTGTCAGAATTCTAAGAGATTGCTATTTGGGTTGAAGTGTGAGATTTTGTCAGAATTGTAAGAGATTGCTATTTGGGTTGAAGTGTGAGATTTTGTCAGAATTGTAAGAGATTGCTATTTGGGTTGAAGTGTGAGATTTTGTCAGAATTGTAAGAGATTGCTATTTGGGTTGAAGTGTGAGATTTTGTCAGAATTGTAAGAGATTGCTATTTGGGTTGAAGTGTGAGATTTTGTAAGAATTGTAAGAGATTGCTATTTGGGTTGAAGTGTGAGATTTTGTCAGAATTGTAAGAGATTGCTATTTGGGTTGAAGTGTGAGATTTTGTCAGAATTGTAAGAGATTGCTATTTGGGTTGAAGTGTGGGATTTTGTCACAATTGTAAGTGATTGCTATTTGGGTTGAAGTGTGAGATTTTGTCAGAATTGTAAGAGATTGCTATTTGGGTTGAAGTGTGAGATTTTGTCAGAATTGTAAGAGATTGCTATTTGGGTTGAAGTGTGAGATTTTGTCAGAATTGTAAGAGATTGCTATTTGGGTTGAAGTGTGAGATTTTGTCAGAATTGTAAGAGATTGCTATTTGGGTTGAAGTGTGAGATTTTGTCAGAATTGTAAGAGATTGCTATTTGGGTTGAAGTGTGAGATTTTGTCAGAATTGTAAGAGATTGCTATTTGGGTTGAAGTGTGAGATTTTGTCAGAATTGTAAGAGATTGCTATTTGGGTTGAAGTGTGAGATTTTGTCAGAATTGTAAGAGATTGCTATTTGGGTTGAAGTGTGAGATTTTGTCAGAATTGTAAGAGATTGCTATTTGGGTTGAAGTGTGAGATTTTGTAAGAATTGTAAGAGATTGCTATTTGGGTTGAAGTGTGAGATTTTGTCAGAATTGTAAGAGATTGCTATTTGGGTTGAAGTGTGAGATTTTGTCAGAATTGTAAGAGATTGCTATTTGGGTTGAAGTGTGGGATTTTGTCAGAATTGTAAGAGATTGCTATTTGGGTTGAAGTGTGAGATTTTGTCAGAATTGTAAGAGATTGCTATTTGGGTTGAAGTGTGAGATTTTGTCAGAATTGTAAGAGATTGCTATTTGGGTTGAAGTGTGAGATTTTGTCAGAATTGTAAGAGATTGCTATTTGGGTTGAAGTGTGGGATTTTGTCAGAATTGTAAGAGATTGCTATTTGGGTTGAAGTGTGAGATTTTGTCAGAATTGTAAGAGATTGCTATTTGGGTTGAAGTGAGAGATTTTGTCAGAATTGTAAGAGATTGCTATTTGGGTTGAAGTGTGAGATTTTGTCAGAATTGTAAGAGATTGCTATTTGGGTTGAAGTGTGAGATTTTGTCAGAATTGTAAGAGATTGCTATTTGGGTTGAAGTGTGAGATTTTGTCAGAATTGTAAGAGATTGCTATTTGGGTTGAAGTGTGGGATTTTGTCAGAATTGTAAGAGATTGCTATTTGGGTTGAAGTGTGAGATTTTGTAAGAATTGTAAGAGATTGCTATTTGGGTTGAAGTGTGAGATTTTGTCAGAATTGTAAGAGATTGCTATTTGGGTTGAAGTGTGAGATTTTGTCAGAATTGTAAGAGATTGCTATTTGGGTTGAAGTGTGAGATTTTGTCAGAATTGTAAGAGATTGCTATTTGGGTTGAAGTGTGAGATTTTGTCAGAATTGTAAGAGATTGCTATTTGGGTTGAAGTGTGAGATTTTGTCAGAATTGTAAGAGATTGCTATTTGGGTTGAAGTGTGAGATTTTGTCAGAATTGTAAGAGATTGCTATTTGGGTTGAAGTGTGAGATTTTGTCAGAATTGTAAGAGATTGCTATTTGGGTTGAAGTGTGAGATTTTGTCAGAATTGTAAGAGATTGCTATTTGGGTTGAAGTGTGAGATTTTGTCAGAATTGTAAGAGATTGCTATTTGGGTTGAAGTGTGAGATTTTGTCAGAATTGTAAGAGATTGCTATTTGGGTTGAAGTGTGAGATTTTGTAAGAATTGTAAGAGATTGCTATTTGGGTTGAAGTGTGAGATTTTGTCAGAATTGTAAGAGATTGCTATTTGGGTTGAAGTGTGAGATTTTGTCAGAATTGTAAGAGATTGCTATTTGGGTTGAAGTGTGGGATTTTGTCAGAATTGTAAGAGATTGCTATTTGGGTTGAAGTGTGAGATTTTGTCAGAATTGTAAGAGATTGCTATTTGGGTTGAAGTGTGAGATTTTGTCAGAATTGTAAGAGATTGCTATTTGGGTTGAAGTGTGGGATTTTGTCAGAATTGTAAGAGATTGCTATTTGGGTTGAAGTGTGAGATTTTGTCAGAATTGTAAGAGATTGCTATTTGGGTTGAAGTGTGAGATTTTGTCAGAATTGTAAGAGATTGCTATTTGGGTTGAAGTGTGAGATTTTGTCAGAATTGTAAGAGATTGCTATTTGGGTTGAAGTGTGAGATTTTGTCAGAATTGTAAGAGATTGCTATTTGGGTTGAAGTGTGAGATTTTGTCAGAATTGTAAGAGATTGCTATTTGGGTTGAAGTGTGAGATTTTGTCAGAATTGTAAGAGATTGCTATTTGGGTTGAAGTGTGAGATTTTGTCAGAATTGTAAGAGATTGCTATTTGGGTTGAAGTGTGAGATTTTGTAAGAATTGTAAGAGATTGCTATTTGGGTTGAAGTGTGAGATTTTGTCAGAATTGTAAGAGATTGCTATTTGGGTTGAAGTGTGAGATTTTGTCAGAATTGTAAGAGATTGCTATTTGGGTTGAAGTGTGGGATTTTGTCAGAATTGTAAGAGATTGCTATTTGGGTTGAAGTGTGAGATTTTGTCAGAATTGTAAGAGATTGCTATTTGGGTTGAAGTGTGAGATTTTGTCAGAATTGTAAGAGATTGCTATTTGGGTTGAAGTGTGAGATTTTGTCAGAATTGTAAGAGATTGCTATTTGGGTTGAAGTGTGAGATTTTGTCAGAATTGTAAGAGATTGCTATTTGGGTTGAAGTGTGAGATTTTGTCAGAATTGTAAGAGATTGCTATTTGGGTTGAAGTGTGAGATTTTGTCAGAATTGTAAGAGATTGCTATTTGGGTTGAAGTGTGAGATTTTGTCAGAATTGTAAGAGATTGCTATTTGGGTTGAAGTGTGAGATTTTGTCAGAATTGTAAGAGATTGCTATTTGGGTTGAAGTGTGAGATTTTGTCAGAATTGTAAGAGATTGCTATTTGGGTTGAAGTGTGAGATTTTGTCAGAATTGTAAGAGATTGCTATTTGGGTTGAAGTGTGAGATTTTGTCAGAATTGTAAGAGATTGCTATTTGGGTTGAAGTGTGAGATTTTGTCAGAATTGTAAGAGATTGCTATTTGGGTTGAAGTGTGGGATTTTGTCAGAATTGTAAGAGATTGCTATTTGGGTTGAAGTGTGGGATTTTGTCAGAATTGTAAGACATTGCTATTTGGGTTGAAGTGTGGGATTTTGTCAGAATTGTAAGAGATAATTTAATGTTTTCTTGTTTTATTTGAACAGACAAATGTCCCGTAGGTCAACAACCGAATAAAACTGGAGATGGCTGTGAACCTTGCCCATTGGGAACATATCAACCCGAAGAAGGTCAACAAAACTGTATTAAATGCAATGCCAGCTACAGTACACGGGCAGATGGAGCTATCAATTCAACTTCCTGTGATGGTAAGTCAGTTCAGAGTTAAAATAAATTTATTCTGCAATATTTAGTTGGAGAATAATTTTTGCAAAACTTAAAATAATAATAAATATTGTGTAATCTGGTAATGACTTTAAAGCAACTTCTCTTACGCAACACCACCGCAAAACTTAAAATAATAATAAATATTGTGTAATCTGGTAATGACTTTAAAGCAACTTCTCTTACGCAACACCACCGCAAAACTTAAAATAATAATAAATATTGTGTAATCTGGTAATGACTTTAAAGCAACTTCTCTTACGCAACACCACCGCAAAACTTAAAATAATAATAAATATTGTGTAATCTGGTAATGACTTTAAAGCAACTTCTCTTACGCAACACCACCGCAAAACTTAAAATAATAATAAATATTGTGTAATCTGGTAATGACTTTAAAGCAACTTCTCTTACGCAACACCACCGCAAAACTTAAAATAATAATAAATATTGTGTAATCTGGTAATGACTTTAAAGCAACTTCTCTTACGCAACACCACCGCAAAACTTAAAATAATAATAAATATTGTGTAATCTGGTAATGACTTTAAAGCAACTTCTCTTACGCAACACCACCGCAAAACTTAAAATAATAATAAATATTGTGTAATCTGGTAATGACTTTAAAGCAACTTCTCTTACGCAACACCACCGCAAAACTTAAAATAATAATAAATATTGTGTAATCTGGTAATGACTTTAAAGCAACTTCTCTTACGCAACACCACCGCAAAACTTAAAATAATAATAAATATTGTGTAATCTGGTAATGACTTTAAAGCAACTTCTCTTACGCAACACCACCGCAAAACTTAAAATAATAATAAATATTGTGTAATCTGGTAATGACTTTAAAGCAACTTCTCTTACGCAACACCACCGCAAAACTTAAAATAATAATAAATATTGTGTAATCTGGTAATGACTTTAAAGCAACTTCTCTTACGCAACACCACCGCAAAACTTAAAATAATAATAAATATTGTGTAATCTGGTAATGACTTTAAAGCAACTTCTCTTACGCAACACCACCGCAAAACTTAAAATAATAATAAATATTGTGTAATCTGGTAATGACTTTAAAGCAACTTCTCTTACGCAACACCACCGCAAAACTTAAAATAATAATAAATATTGTGTAATCTGGTAATGACTTTAAAGCAACTTCTCTTACGCAACACCACCGCAACGAACAATCTCAGCCTTCTCTTTCAGCTGTCAAATTTCGAACTGCCTGTCTTCCTCCATTCGTTCTTTCTCAAAGTAGTTGTTCTCCTCATATGCAAATGAATGCCATCTATAAAAGATCTAGCCATGAACACAAGTGGAAAAACACTGAAAAAAAAAATCGAATGCCCGCCACGCGAAACGGTCCACACATTTCAAAGCTGGTAATCCTTCATTTTTTTTCATTTTTACAATCGGCAACACCATTTAATCCTCCTTTGTATTTTAAACCCTCTAACCCTAACCTGGTCTGAAAATATCCGAGTATTTTGAAACACTTTAAATGCCTCAAAAATAAAATGTTATGATGTTTTTTTTTCTCTTTCTCATATGTACGGAAGTAAATAGACAAACTTATAATAATGTCAGAGGGTCCTGATGGGCCTAGACAAGATAATGTTGATTATTTTCTCTCGCTGATTAATTGGATAATCATTGGTTTACAGTGGAAAGTGGAATCCCGAGGTTTGTGGCGATTTGATGCTGGTTAATTCCATGTTCATATTAACCTATAATATGGCTACTCTGAGAATTCTAATGCTTTTTTGTAGGTGTCATACTTAAATGGTAACTATATTTATATCTGAAACACAAAAACATGTCAATTCGTATAAAATATCGATGTTTGAAACTTTACTACTGCTATGTACGGCTCCAAGTGCTTGCCATCGGTGAAGGAAGCAGAAACTTAAAACATGCATGAATTATGTTTGTGGGTTGTTTATTTGCTTGTTCATGTCTGTATCGCTCCAGATGATCATTTTACCGCTCCAGAGGTATCTCACGCCTGCCGCAATCGTCTACCTACATAAGAGTCAAATACGTCCTAAGATGGAGTACTGTTGCCACATCTTGGGAGGTGCCGCTCAGATCACCCTTTCCTGCCTTGACCGAGTACAAAACTGACTTCAAAATTTAGTGGGGGATGTCCTCTTCTTTTCCCTTCAGCTACTTTCTTACAGGAGAGTTGTTGCTAGTCTTTCTCTGCTCTATTGTTATTTTCATGGTAGGTGCTCGACTGAGCTCCAATAAAAAAATTCACAAGAAAAACTCGTCTAGCTACAACCACTATCAGCAATTTCCCTTTCTCCTTCTGTATACCTAAAACTAAACGGAATTGCCATGAACAGAGTTTTTTTTTCCTAGAACTACCCGTCTGTGGAACACAATACCGTAGGGCTGTTTCCCACCTGACTACTTCTCTCCTTTCTTCTTCTGTCTTTGACTCTCTTAAGTCAGCAGATTTCAGACATGAAATATGCTCAGTTAATTATTTTTCTTATTGAGGTCAATTTGCTTATTTCAGTGCAATAATGAGTCGTTTTATTTTTCCTAGGTCGTAATTTCAATCTCTGCTAGTAACCGGTGATGTTGACATTTGTTTAATTTTCAAACTACACGGCAGGTAAAGATGGATCCTTTTATGGCAAGGATGAGGCAAGTTGCGGCCACTCCCACTGCTGGATCCGAGTTCAGGATAATCATGTCTGCCACAGGTACATATCATGGCATACGTAAATCCTTTCTGTTCTCAAGCAATTGAGTCATACTCAGTCACAGAGAGGTGTACGAAAAACCGATTGCGTGAGTGGGATTGATTAAGTGATTGGATGTGTTTGTGTAGAATGCTGCCGAACGATTTGTGCATTACCCACAGTATCCTTCCAGTTACATCTCCCATCAAAAATCGGTATAACTTTTTTTTACCGCTATTTTATTTGAAGATGCTTGACTGAGCTCCAATCTCTGGTTACTCCCCCCCCCCCCCAACAAGAACTCGTCTTCTAACACCACTGCAAATAACTTTCCTTTCAATGAACAGTGTTGCTTTCCAAGAATTTTCCATCTGCCATGTTGTAGTCTACAAGGAAGCAGGTTTGTGGTAATGTGTTCCACACATGGGAACTTCGTGGAAAGAAACTCTGTCCATGAAAATTGCACCTGATGCCAGGCACATGGAGGAAAATCTAAAGTTCTGTTCAGTTGAGATAAAAAGACGAGTTCTTGCTGTGAATGTCTTACATGTATGATCCAAAGATTAGAGCTCAGTCGAACACTTTCCATGGAAATAATGTTAGAGCAGAGAGAGACTAGCAACATCCCTTTAATGAGAATGTGGGAGAAGTACAAAAAAGAGAAACTCTTTCCCCACTAGATTGCTATTTTGATTTTGTACTCTATCAAGACAAGAAAGAATGCTTTTAGGACGCATCTGACTCTTATAAGAGACAGGTACTTTCTAGAGCGGTAGAATGATCCAACATTTTCCAAGTAACCTTAGCAAATGATTGGATATAAGTATTCCATTTTAGATCGAGAGTGAATGTCAATTCTAGCAGATTATCAAAGCAAAGGGATTTCTCAAGGAGAAAACCATTCATTTCAATTGGGGTAAAACAAGGATCCGAGCATTGGTGGTGAAAGGAGGGAAGTTTGGTTTTAGGTGGTAAAAGTAACAAGCCCCTTTTTCCCATTGCACCATGTGTTCCAGATTGGAAGAGACAATCGGTAAGATTTTGATCATCAATACTTTTCCAGATTCATTTCCAATCTGTGGAACACATTACTACTAGACTGCTTCCCTGCAGATTATAACATGGCCGTCTTCAAATCCAATGTCAGCAACCGTCATCATAAACCGTCCCCACAAGTAATCAAACTTTGTTCATTCCATTCATTATTTTCAATCCTTTTGCCGTAGACAGTTGTGCGTCTGCATGGATGTCAATAGATGATCTCAGGATATAATTTGGAAGATAATTGATGGAGATCAGGAAGAGGGTTGAGCCAAGAATAGGGTTGAGCCTAAGTGAGGGTTGAGCCGAGAATAGATTCTTAAGGAACATCAGCATTGATACTATGTGCTTTTGACCTCTGCTCATCAACAATTACTCTTATAGGCAAACAAACTTGGCCTTTTGGCTAAGATCAAAGTGTAGTATCTGTTCCGATGGATACTGCACCCCATAGACTGGTATTGTCATGGCCTTCGGGGCTTGATTTACGCCAGTCTATGGGTCTGTCCTGTGCAGTTCTAGGAAGTCCACCCTCCCAGGCTTCGCCTCCCCTCTTTGGGGAGGAGTAAGTTTATTGCTTACTGCCTGAGGCGCCCCTACCGGGGAATGCCGACGGGGCTACCCAGGCAATTTTTAAACCCCACTTTCCCGACCCGACCGTGGGTCACATCTTACTTGTGGGAGTAAGATAAAAACTGGCCTTGTGCCTAACTCCTGGAGAGGAGTAAATCAATACTCTTATAGATCTATCAGAGAGAAAGGATTTAGTGGTTGCAAAGACATTAACAGATATTCCATAGCTAGCAAATTTGTGGAACAACCCTATCAAAGGTCCTCATCAAGAGATTCCCTGATCCTGTGATATTACAATCAGCTGTTGATCTTGTGGGACGAAATCCATATTGCTTATCAGTTAGTAGATTGATTTTGATGAGGTGATTGGCACATTCTTGATTTATAACAGATTTATTCAACTTACTCAGGGCACACAGCAGATTGGTTATTCTGAGGTGCAGAAAACCAATCTCCAGTATTTTTTAATACTAGGAAGACTGGCGAAGGTTTCTAAGATGGAAAGTATTTTTTCTTTAAACAATGACTGAATAGTATGTTTCGGAATTTTTTAGATGAAGGTTGATCATTTGTAGAATTTGGTATATTCGGACTACTGTTCTCATCTTGGGTGTTTCGACAAAGTACACCTGAAGAAGGTCGGAGGTTACATCGGTTGAAACGTTGTGATAGAAACACCTAAGATGAGAACAGTAGTCCGAATATACCAAATTCGACAAAATGATTGAATAGCTTCGTAAGAATAGAAGCAAGTTCCGGAAGCAGATTCATGTACAATGACAGGAATGTTGTCACAACGATTTGCCATACTGGCAGCAAAGAACTGATGTCTCAACACAATTTAGCCGTAATCCCTTGATAATTATTTTTACATTTCAGTTTAAGATTTATTTTCATCATTTTAAACTGGGATTCAAAATTTACAACAAGAATTTAATTTACAAAACTGTTAAATTTAATTTTTCGATTTTTGTTCTTGAGTTTTAAATGATTTGAACTTTTTTCCAGGTGAAATGTCAAACTAAAAACTGAACATTTTATGACTTTGTTTTATTTTAGGAAAAACTTGTTGTTGTAAGTATAATTTTATGATTTGTGGTTTTCAACATCGTTTCCTTTTTTGGAGAGAAAAATTCAGGGTCTTTACTCATGGCAAAGATTACATGTCCTTACTCGTGGCAAAGATTAAGTTTCCTTACTCGTGGCAAAGATTACGTGTCCTTACTCGTGGCAAAGATCCCTTTCTAAAGAGCCTTGCTTCCCCATCCCCCAAATACTCCAAACTGGCCCCTGTCCTCTCTAAACTCTAAAACAAATGCCTTGCTGAATCTTGTTTCCCTGATAGAACTGATCCTCAAAACTATCGCCCAATAAGTCTACTCACGATCTTTGCTAAAATCTTTGAATCCATAATCAATCTAGCGATAGTTCGGCACCTAGTTAATCCTAAACTTCTTTCTGATCATCAATACGGATTTAGACAAGCACGATCTACTGCGCATATCCTAACGGTCATCTCCGAATGCATATATCATACACTGGACAAGGCAGGTGAAGCTAGGGTGGTAGCGCTTGATATATCCAAAGTCTTTGACAAGGTCTGGCATAAAGGGCTTCTCCTAAAAATTCACTCATGTGGTATTACTGGACAAATATTTGATATAATTAAATTCTTCCTAACCAAAAGAAAGATCCAGGTTTTCCTCGATGGCCGTTCATCTAAGCAACATGACACAAATGCTAGTGAACCCCAGGGATCCATCCTTGGACCTCTACTGTTCCTGATTTTCATAAATGACTTCCCTGATGTCATTGAGACTGAGATAGGTATATTTGATGACGACACCACGCTCTACTGTCCTCATGTTGGCAAAACGGATGCGCACATATCCAAGGCAATGGCTGAATCCTTAGAAAATGACCTCCAGGCTGTAGTGGATTGGGATCATAAATGGATGGTAACTTTTAATGTCGCAAAGAGAAAGCCCTTTCCTTCAACAACTACAAGAAACCGCTTCAACCACCGATTGTCATGGCATATAACACCCTACCTGAGAGTTCAACATTCAAACTCCTCGGTCTATCATTCACAAGTAACATGAATTCAAACAAATACACTGAAGACATTGCCAAGGCTGCTGCAAAGAAGATGGGATCTCTCTACCGTGCTAGTAAACTTCTCACACCTGATATTAGCTACCATCCGCCCATGCATGGAGTATTGTTGCAACATCTGGGCTAGTGCATCATCCACTAGTCTCTCCCTCTTAGACAAGGTCCAAAAAAAGAGTCGCCAACTTAATAGGTCCCTCACTATCCACCAAGCTCCAGCCCCTGTCCCATCGCCGCAATGTACTTCAATGGATTGTGCTCTGACAAACTTGCTACACTAGTGCCCTCACAATGTAAATTAACTAGACCAACCCGACAATCAGCTAAATACCATCCATTCACTGTGAAGGTCCCCAGATGCCTGAGAGCCTTCTACTCCAATAGCTTCTTTCCTAGTACTACCGGCCTCTGGAACTCCCTCCCTGCTCCCTGTTTCCCCAACTGTGCTGACATGCAGAAATTTAAAACTAATGTAAACAGACATCTCGCTACACAGCTCCCAACTTAGGATGACCCCCAAAACCTAACCTTATTTCTCAGTAGCCTCTCATGCCTACAGTGGCAGCTTGCCTTGTTTGGGGTCAACTATGTAAAATAAAAAAGAAATGAAAGTAATTAAAAGGAAAAAATATGGGTTGTAATTTAAAATAAAAACGATTTCTTACTTAAGAAAATGTAATCAACTCATGTCATTGGGTATTTGCAGAAAAAAGATACATTTCTTTATATTTCTGTTTCCTCATATTTGCACAGATAGCTGTCCACTATTCCACGATGTGTTCCACAGTGGCGTTTATTCTGGATTTTGTGTAGGCAAACTCGACACATATTAATACAGGACTTATGGTTAACTCTGCTCTCATGGCGAGGCAAGTAAATAAGGACCCTTTTTGGAATTAATTAATGTCAACTTGCAATATCCATTGTAAGTAATTCAGTGTCTATTTTACCCTTAGCCGAGGATAAGGTGTGAGTTCATAGACTTCAAAAAACTTATTACTGCAATACGCAATAGATTGAAATAGATTTGTACTTGGAATTGACTTTCTGTAATGGATGCCATCGGATTTATTGCATTCAATGATGTATTAATATCATTGGGGAAGGTATTGTTGTGAGGAAGAATATTTCCCTGCAAGATTTTGACTCGTCTGACTACAAATACATAAAAATACTTGTGATAATTTTACCAATTTTTAAATGGATTGTTCCAAAATCGAATAAGAGGTCACAAAAAGAATTTTTAAAGTAAATCATCCATTTGATAAAGATAAAATAATTAATAGGAATAAGTAATCGCTGATTGCCAAAACATTAAGATTTCACCCATTTTAAAATGAATTGTTCCACAATCGAATAAGACGTCATATGTAGAATTCTCATATCGTTGTTGACTTAAGTAATATTCGTTTTAGTTAGTTAAAAGAACATTTCACGGGCAATTATTAAGAAGAAAGAGAAGACAGTAGTTAAACCACCATGGAATTTCCACAGGGCCTTTCTAGTAATATTTAATCTCAAAAGTTCAGCCTTTTCTGGGAGATAGACTATAATTCTATCCTGAAGGAGGGGTGTACTTTTTGACTCTTTTATAAATATTTAAAAAAACGCAAAAAAAAAAAAACATTTAAATTTGTTGAATGCCACAAATCAAATTCATTTTTGTCTTTTTATGTTTTTTTCTCTTATTTTGTGGATCATACCCAACTTTTTTTACCCCCTGGGTATTATTCTCCCAACTCTTTTACCCCCTAGGTGTCATACTCCACCCAACCTACTCTTTTTACCTCCTGGGTATTATACACCCCCCACAACTCTTTTACTCCTTGGCTATCATAGCCTCCAACTTTATTACCCCCTGGGTGCAATATCCTACCTCATCCACTCTTATACCCCTGGATGTCATACTCAACACAGCCCACGTTTTTATCCCTGTGTATCAGATCCCCTACTCTTTTAACATTGGATATCATACCGTAACCCCCTTCCACTATTTCTCTTGGCATACCCTGTCAGAAAATCCCAAATAACATTATCTGGATTATACAGATAAATAAAATTATCTGGATTATAAAGATAAACAAAATTATCTGGATTATACATATAAATAAAAGTATCTTGATTATACAGATAAATAAAATTATCTAGATTATACAGATAAATAAATTTATCAGGATTATACAGATAAATAACATTATCTGGATTATACAGATAAATAACATTATCTAGATCATAAATATAGATAACATTATCTAGATCATGATTATAAATAACATTATCTTGATCATATAGATAAATAAAATTACCTGGGTTATATAGATAAATAACAATGTCTGGATTATACAGATAAATAAAATTATCTATATTATACATATAAATAAAATTATCTGAATTATATAGATAAATACAATTATCTGGATTATATAGATAAATAACATTATCTGGATTATACAGATAAATAACATTATCTGGATTATACAGATGAATAAAATTATCTGTATTATATAGATAAATAAAATTATCTGGATTTTACATATAAATAACATTATCTGGATTATACAGATAAATAGCATTATCTGTATTATAAAGATAAATAAATACTTACTTTGCCCAGATTAGTAAAAAAAAAATGTAGAATGAAAAAAAAAACAGTTGCCAAAATAATTAATATTTAATATTATATATAAAACAACACAACCAATTGTTCATTAGTAAACAGATAATTAATATATAAACCAAAAGTAAATAAATAAAAATTGTAGAATAAAAATGATTACTGATTAAATAAATAAAACAAATTGAAATAAAAAAAAGATGCATAATGCTGCTCATAACACGTCGGATGATCGTGAAAACCGTGAAACTGCAGTAAACTGTTAAAACTAAGTGCATTATTGATTCTATTTATCTTCCTCCTACAAGGTAAGATCTGACACAAGGTCGGGAAAGTGGGAAAGAATCAGCGCTCAAGAATTTGAGCACTCTGGCTATTTAAAAATTGCCTGGACAACCCCGTCGGCATTCCCCGGTAGGGGCGCCTCAGGCGATTAGCAATAAACTAACCCCTTCTCAAAGGGTGAGAAGGCAAAGCCTGGGAGGGTGCACCTCCTAGAACTACACAGGACGCACAACCGATAGACCGGCGTAAATCCAGACCCGGACAATACCGGTTTATTAGGCAGTTCCTTATTTTTATTAACGTGCCAGTTGATGGGAACCATTCACATTGGCTTGTTGCACACATGGAACTATCCATGAAAGTTCGAAGCAAAAGTTTTACGGAGGATGCCCTTCCTTGCCCAACGTCAACAGCCTGCTCTCAACCAAGTCAGTCAGTCAGCTTTTATGGTGGACGACATCCACCAAGTCTTCTATGATATTGATTTATGTATATCTGTGTGAGGTTATACTCCGAAACTAATTAACTGATCATTATAAATTCTTGAAGATAGCTTCAAGACGTACAAGTGAGTAATGTTATCTATATTTAGTTTAATTTGGTTTCATGCAAAGGGGGCATCATCCACACTGGTCGGCTCTCATCCAGGTAACTGGTTAGCTACACGCATGGAAAATATCCAAATCCTGTATTGGGTATAGCGAGAATGTTGATGTTAGCGTGTAATAAGTCTCTGAGCAATTTTGTTTGTACTTCATTATGTATGGTTTGAAGCAAAAGTTTTACGGAGGATGTCCTTCCTTGCCCAACGCTTTTTCGTGATCGACATTAAGTGCGTTATCAACCAAGGTCAACAGCCTACACTCAACCAAGTCAGTCAGTCAGCTTTTATATCGTGCGACACTCGTCAAGTCTAAACTTTACATCGGGCATCTGTATGTATTTCATGGAGATATACCTAATTAGAATATATCCCACATACACCCTCTGAGTAGACTGCCAGTGGGTCTAAGACTGCTTGTTAGTATTCACAGCTAACCTCCATATCTAAAGGCTATTCTTCTATCAGTCACGAAGAAACCCGGTGGATGGGAGATAGTCGCTCCACTATAACATAAAAACATAATAAAACTGGATTAAAGTAATTTCGAAACAATTGTAAAAAGATTTTAGATATGAATTTCTTTAGAATTTTGCTAACAAAGCGATTTAAAAAAAACATATATAATGGTATAATAGCATAACGCCCGAGAATTGCCACTTCCGGCTAAGAATATGTTCAGCAGAAAGCGGTGAAGTGTGAAAATCAGTCCCCCACTATATTACGTTGTCACCAGAGGCTTTGTTAACTATTCTTATTTTGGGACAAAAACACATTTTCTTTTGTTTATTAAATTGTTAAGTAAAAGTACAGAATAGTTAAAAAAAACAAAACCCTCCCAATGTAAAGAATGACTTTCTAAATGATAACGTTATTATTTAGAAAGGAATTCTTAACATGGAAAGGGAGTGGAGCTTTGTTAAAAATATTCTCTTTGAATATTTGTATAAAAAAGAACATTCCAATCATAATAAATAAATTTGTCTTAAAAATAAAACTCAAAATTTCCAATGAAAGACATCACTTTTCACAATTTCTTATTTTCGTATGTGTCAAATACACAGGGAACTGATTTTCACAATTCACCACTGACTTCTGAACACATTCTTAGCCGGAAGTGACCATTCTCGGTCATTATGCCATTATACCTATATAATTTGTTTGTAGGTTGTTTGGATTGCATTAACAAATCGAGGTTTCATTATGGGTCACTTTTCCCAGAATCAATTTATTATTGAATGCAAATAAGTTAAATAATAGATTGGCTCTGAGTAGGTCTCACTGTCGAAACCTCAACTTGCCAATTTAAGCCAACCGACCCACAAATATTTAGAAGCTCTACTAATAACGATTTTAGTATCGAGTATCAGATATATATGAAACTAATTACCTATTAATAAGTATAAACTTATCCTACATATATATATAGTGATTGTACGGTATTTTGTTCATAGAGGTTAATCCTATGAAACTGTGGAGTGTACTCATAGTGCTCAATAATAAGTAGAGCTATATTTTAGTATATATTTGTATTTATACAAACATTTTGACTACATATGAGCATACATGTTTCAACTATGACCTTATTCAGGGTCTAGCATTATCAGGCCACTGACAGAGACAGTTCGACTTTTCAGAATCTTCTGTCAGTGGCCTGATGATGCTAGACCCTGAATAAAGTTGTAGCTAAAACATGTATGCACATATGTAGCCAAAATGTTTGTACGAATAAGAATTTCTACCTACATACGTTTCTTCTTTCCTTTTTTCTTTCTTTCTTTATATCTTCTTTATTATCTTCAGTAAACGTCTTTGATGTTTTTTTACATCCTTAGTCATTTGTTTTAACGTCTGACTGCCAATTCAAATTCCTCACTCTCTCTATATATATATTCCGAAAATATACTCATGGCAAGAAAGGTACACAATTACGTTTATTTTTTCTTTTCAAAAGGGAAATAAGGCTAATTGTTCTACTAAACTTTAATCACTGTTGAAGTAAATACAGAAAATATATATACGTAATATATCATACGAGAGTACACCCTCCATCAAAAATTATGGAATAGAATTATGCTTCGCCAGTGTTCACACTAATATTTATATAATCTTTCTTTTATTTAACTTTCCAGTTTGAGAAGTTTTTATTTTTTTAAATGTTAACTTCCCCCGAGACGTTACTTTATAGGAATATTAGTACGAACACTGGCAAACCATAATTTTTTGTCTATCATTTTTGATAGAGGGTGTACATTATATATATATATATATATATATATATATATATTTGCGATTCAAAACATTTTTAAAATAAAGAGCATACGCCAAGGTATCATGGTTGTTTACAGCTGTTTCGAGGCAGTGTCTATTTTAAGTCATACAATGAATAATAAAAATTATAAATACTGACTCTCATCAGAACAAAACAATATTTTTTCAAATCTGAATTTTCGTAAGTGCCATACAAAATAAAAACATCCAATATTTTTTCAAATCTAAATTTTTGTAAGTGCCATACAAAATAAAAACATCCAATATTTTTTCAAATCTAAATTTTCGTAAGTGCCATACAAAATAAAAACATCCAATATTTTTTAAAATCTAAATTTTCGTAAGTGCCATACAAAATAAAAACATCCAATATTTTTTCAAATCTGAATTTTCGTAAGTGCCATACAAAATAAAAACATCCAATATTTTTTCAAATCTAAATTTTCGTAAGTGCCATACAAAATAAAAACATCCAATATTTTTTCAAATCTGAATTTTCGTAAGTGCCATACAAAATAAAAACATCCAATATTTTTTCAAATCTGAATTTTCGTAAGTGCCATACAAAATAAAAACATCCAATATTTTTTCAAATCTGAATTTTCGTAAGTGCCATACAAAATAAAAACATCCAATATTTTTTCAAATCTGAATTTTCGTAAGTGCCATACAAAATAAAAACATCCAATATTTTTTCAAATCTGAATTTTCGTAAGTGCCATACAAAATAAAAACATCCAATATTTTTTCAAATCTAAATTTTCGTAAGTGCCATACAAAATAAAAACATCCAATATTTTTTCAAATCTGAATTTTCGTAAGTGCCATACAAAATAAAAACATCCAATATTTTTTCAAATCTGAATTTTCGTAAGTGCCATACAAAATAAAAACATCCAATATTTTTTCAAATCTAAATTTTCGTAAGTGCCATACAAAATAAAAACATCCAATATTTTTTCAAATCTGAATTTTCGTAAGTGCCATACAAAATAAAAACATCCAATATTGTTTCAAATCTGAATTTTCGTAAGTGCCATACAAAATAAAAACATCCAATATTTTTTCAAATCTAAATTTTCGTAAGTGCCATACAAAATAAAAACATCCAATATTTTTTCAAATCTGAATTTTCGTAAGTGCCATACAAAATAAAAACATCCAATATTTTTTCAAATCTGAATTTTCGTAAGTGCCATACAAAATAAAAACATCCAATATTTTTTCAAATCTAAATTTTCGTAAGTGCCATACAAAATAAAAACATCCAATATTTTTTCAAATCTGAATTTTCGTAAGTGCCATACAAAATAAAAACATCCAATATTTTTTCAAATCTAAATTTTCGTAAGTGCCATACAAAATAAAAACATCCAATATTTTTTCAAATCTGAATTTTCGTAAGTGCCATACAAAATAAAAACATCCAATATTTTTTCAAATCTGAATTTTCGTAAGTGCCATACAAAATAAAAACATCCAATATTTTTTCAAATCTAAATTTTCGTAAGTGCCATACAAAATAAAAACATCCAATATTTTTTAAAATCTAAATTTTCGTAAGTGCCATACAAAATACAAACATCCAATATTTTTTCAAATCTAAATTTTCGTAAGTGCCATACAAAATAAAAACATCCAATATTTTTTCAAATCTGAATTTTCATAAGTGCCATACAAAATAAAACATCCAATATACATGTTAAAAATTCCTCCCAAAACAGAACCAAATCACAAAAAATCTTCTCAAATACCATCAATTATTTAACTCAATTCCACATCAAAATTCAGATTAAAATCCAAAAATAGAGATATAAACATACATATATGTGCGTGTGTATATATATATATATAATCTGATCTTCTCTGATAAATTTATATGTATAATACTAACCCGGAAATCAACCTCTGAAAGGCAAATTCGAATTAAGACAAAAGCTCAATATCATTTTATATAGAGCTATATAAATAATGAATAGATAATAATAAATTGTACTTGGCTCAATAATTGAGTGCAGTTTCACGGTACGACCAATTCCCAGAGGTGTACCAACTGATCTCTAACGGTTATGCCAATAAACTGCAGTTATTAAGCTAAGTACAATTTATCATTATCACTTTATTATTAATTGAATATTATACTAAATCTGAGTTAATCACCATTTGTTTCCCAAAGGTTTTTTTTTCATATATTTTTATCTCACAAACTACAAGCTGAAATATTCCTCAGTATTGAGATCGAGTTATGTTTGAAAACAAAAGGAATCCACTTTAATTGCTTTAATTAGCTGGAATTTGTAATTAACTCACCAAGTGCCCCATCTCTTACTAAGTGTATGTCTATTACTTGCACCCTCTCTCGCTGTATGTTGTTTGACCCACCGCTCTGATTTTATACAGTGTCTATCACTCTCGCTTTCGTCACTCTCTCTCTCTCTGTCTCTCTCTCTGTTTATTTACAATCGAAGGTAATAAAAAAAAGGAAATAATTTTTTAAATTGAAATAGTTCATTATAAATAAGATATATGGATCACAAAAGAGACTAATTTTGGATTTTTTATTTTATTTATCTGGTTTACAAATTTACTTTTTCCTGATTCTAACCCAAGCTCAATGGGTGACCCAACGATCCAATTTTTTTTTAGTACTAAATATATATATATAAGGAAATATATATATAATGAAATATTCACACTTTGAAACATTGTTTGGTATTTGAATAACAATTTAGAAATTTATGAAAGCCAAATAACATTGTGTTTTTTTTATCTACATCAAACAGACTACTATCCACGAGAGAATCTCATGTCTCTAACAGAAAAGATGATCAAAAAAAGAAAAAAAATGTCTGGATTTGAATAGGACATATTTATATCGAAAGCTCATATGTGTTTTAAACAAATAAATAATTTATATAAAAAAAATCACAATAATTTGGCTTTCATAAATTTCTAAATTGTTTATATATATATATATATATATATATATATATATATATATATATGTTATCCCCTTACACTCTTTGTTGCTTAAAGTCTAATTGATTTCTGTTTGTAATCTCTTTTATTTACTTTTTTGTTTTTATTTCTTTTTTGTTTTTATTTCTTTTTCATATTTCAAGCTTACACCCATAAGCTTCATTTCAGACAAATATCGAATTTAACTTTATTTTACTGTAAAATTGAATAATATATTCTATGTTTATTTTTAGGTATAATTTTATTTTTTTGTTATTTTCTCGTTGTATAAAATCCAACCCTCGACATTGTAATTTTTTTTGTAAGTCAGATAAGCAAAGATGAAATGCAGTTTGGTTTTATGGCTGGGTACTTTAGTACCACTACTGCTATATTTATCTTGAGACAAATGAAAGAGAAGTACCTTAATAATAATAATAACCTGTATTTTGTTTTTGTGGATCAGGTGAAAGCTTTTGACAGAGTGCCAAGAGATGTTGTCTGGTGGGTTTTGCTTTTAAACTAGGGGGAAATGAGTGGTTGCTGAAGGTTGTTCAAGCAATCTACAGAAATTCTATAAGTCGTGTTAGAATTAACAGCACATCTAGTGACATCTTTAATGTTAAAATAGGAATACATAAGGGTTCTGTACTGAGTTCGTTGCTTTTCATTTGTGTTCTAAAAGCATTGTCCATGAATTTTGTACAGATTGGTCAGAAGAGATGCTATATGCTGATTATTTAGTACTTGCCTGTGGAACCATGGAAGACCTACTTGCTAAATTAAAAGTTTGGAGGAATGCTATGGAACGTAAAGACCAAAGTGATGGATCAGTGGTTGTACTGTTGGAAAGCTCCACAAAAGAGGAAAGTTCCCCTGATAAGTTTGTGGAAAGGGAGTTAGGTACAATTCAACTTTTTGGGTACACAAGAAAATCAGTGGAATTATTGGTAGGTTGACAGACAATAACCAGTTTATGTGCAAGAAGTGTAAGAAGTTGAATGAGAACTCAGATGAGGAAAAAGTATATTTGGATGACGAAGCTATTGAGGTTGTCGAGAAGTTTTGTTACCTTGGTGATACCATTGGAACACAGGGTGGATCAGGTGCTAGTGTGATTACCACTGTCGACCAAAGGAAGTGTATCAGACATGTGTACACAGTGTGATAATGTATGGAAGTGAAACCTGGCCATTGAGGGTTGAGAACATACGTTGCATGGAGAAAAATGGTATGTGAATAATACGACGGATGTGTAATGAGTCTTAAAGACAGGCTTAGTTCTGATGACCTCAGAGAAAGATCAAATCTGGACAGTATAGGGAGATGTGTGCAGAAGAGGAAACTTGTATGGCCACATTGAAAGAATAGATGAGAGTTCTTGGATTGGTAAATGCAGCAAGGTAGCAAGTCCAGTTTATAGGTGAAAGACAAGGTAAGCATATGAGGAATTGATAAAAATGGACTTGAGAAAATGAGGGATAAATAAAGAGCTGGCTAGATATATGTTAATCTGAATGTGATGATGACAATGATGAGAGTTAGTTCTCAAGACTTCGAATGGATTATTTTAGACTAAAACAAAATGTGGTAACCATTTTTTTTGTATTCTATACAAATATATATATAAGTTTCCGATCATGGTTACTTTTATAGGTAATTGGCCATTCTTGTTATTTTAATTGCTAAACAACATGTACAATTAATTCACTGATACTAACACCCCGGCTATGCAGAGAGGAGCCTGGGAGTAATGGAAACCAAGGAGTAACTACACACTCCCAAAAGCTGCCAAATTTAGGCTGCATCACTGGATGAAGGTTACAGTCAAACCAGGTTGGGCAAGACAAAGTTTTTGAGTAGTTGAAAAAGTTTGGGAAGCAGAGTAAGCTTAAGAGGAAAAACAATTAAGTAAAAATAGTAGAAAAGGCGAGGAAAGATTATTTCGGTGTGATGGTTGTGTTTACACTTTTATTCACCATGACAATGAACCTGACCCAAATTTCTAGAGCATCGGACGGTTCCTAGTCAAGAAGAACGTCACCATACTGAAAGAACGACTCTATTCACTTGAGAGTAATTATTTTTTGTTTGGAATTAAAATAAATTCGTTGTCACACCAATTCCATTACTCTCCAGTCATTATATATTATTTAAATCTTTTTAAATTCACACAATTCACTGATGCATGCAATAGGTTTTGAAATGCGTGCCACGGTTCTATTCTGACGAATCTTAGATAAGATAAATGTATAATATAAAATTTCTTTGTACACTCTAAGAAGAAACGATCATAAAATTAAAAACAAGTGGAACATATAAAAGGCGTTAGATTTATAAACATGTTGCTCTGACAATGCCCATACATATATACAACAAAATATCTTGTATAGAAAAACCTTTGAGCTGAACTGTATGAAAGATTATTGGAATAAAGAGATAGAGAGAGAGAGATATCACTACATCAGTCGTCCAACGCGTGCTGTCCCGGTTTTGGAGGGCAGCACACAAAAACACGTCTTCTCTTATTCAAGTTTTGCTAGCTAAGTGTAGGAAAGAGGCCTCTGCCTGGAAATCATGTGATTTGTAGAAACTTCGGTCCCCCCCTTTCGGTATCTAAACTTTTCTATTAACACAAATCATGTGATTTGTGGAACTTCAACGTCTAAACTGCTACTATGTAAAATAAGTGTATTTGACTTTGGTCAAAATTGGTGCTAAAAGAGTATAGAGCACTTTCATCTGTGAACCCAACAAGAATTTAATACGCCGCTGATGATAACCCGGTAATTTTTACTCCTGTCTAGAAATTCATAATTCTTTGTTTTTAGTAATTTTACCTTCAAACCTGTTTGAAACCACTTTTTAAAAAATGGAAGATCTTAGTTTCAGGGGTGAAGTTTTCCATTTAAATTTAATGTAAATTGATGCTACAAGAATTATGATATCAACGTTATCTTCTCTTTAACGAAAGAAACGGAAGCGGGGTGGTTAACTGTCTCTCTATCTTCCCCTGTGTGCTAAATAAATAGAAGATAATTTTGGGTAAAATCATGAGGGGGGGGGTCAATTTACATTAAATTTAAACAACAAAATACACCCCCTCCTAAAAAGTAAGCTACGATGTTTAATATTTTTAGGTGATTTCTGACAAGCTTGATGGTAAAATTAATTCAAATCATTAAAAAAAATCTTCAGTTTCTGGAATATGGTGGTTGGAATTAAAGAAAAAAACACTAATAAATGTTTGCATTGTTATTCTATTGCGGTGAGTAACGATTTCTGCGTTTACTCGATTTGAAAATGTTCCAAAAACGGGTCCCAATCTCCTAGTAAAATGATGTCGGATTCTCAATTTCAGTTTTTTGCTGGGGTCCTCTTTTTGACCACATAGCTGTCAATCATTCCTAGTTTGTCTAAGTGTTATTCTTTCCATTCTCGAATGAAGGCCTTCATTAATTAATATTATCACTTTGTGTACACCTACACCTAAATGTCTACATTAAATCTAAACAGAAAGCTGCACCCCCTCCTAAAAATTAAACTAAGATATTTTAATTTTTTAGGTGATTTCTGGCAAGCCTGATGGTAAAATTATTCAAATTACTAAGAAAAATCCTCATTTTCTGGAATATTGATGGTTTGGAATAGTATAAAGACAAAACAAAACGCTAATAAATGTTTGCATTGTCAGGTGATTGGGTTTTGGGACGAGTAACGATTTCTGCGTCTACTCGGTTCAAAATCTTTAAAGAAAGAAGCCATAATCTCTTTCTAGTAAAATGATGTCAGCTTCTCAATTTCCGTTTTTTGTTAGGGTCACTTTCTAACCCGCACAGCTGTCAATCATTCCTAGTTTGTCTATCCATTATTCTCCCTATTCTAGAATGAAAGCCTTCATTATTTAACATGGTTACTGTGTGTATCTACACCTAAAAGTTTTATTTCTTTTTCTATTTTACAGCTTTCTGTGAGAGTGGATACGAAAGAGTTTCCAGACAAGCTTCCGCGTGTGAAGCATGTGGAATCGGTTATTTCAAAGACAATAGTCTGGGATTATTCTCAAAATGTCAGCTTTGTCCGAATGGAAACATCACCGAAGGAAATGCTTCAACTTCAGAACAAAACTGCACGAAAGGTGAGCATGTCAAATCTTGAATAAAATTGGCTTCACTATTGAACATAAGGATAAGGATTAGGGTTAGGAAGAGGACGGCACCATAATACTATTAAGCATCAGGATTAAACATAATGGTTTAAACATGAGGATTAAACATAAGGATTAGGATTAGGATTAGGGTTAGGAAGAGTCCAAATGTTCGTTATAAGTGCCATAACACGATTAAGCATAAAGATTAAACACAAGGATTAAATATAAGGATTAAACATGATGGATAATCCTTAAGTACAAAAATATTTGAGGATATTTCTGCGATGGATTATTATTGATTTTGTTGTGTTTTTATTTTACTTATTTCTGATGATCAATATAATACTGTCCTTGTTCATATGTTTATCATTTGGAGGGGGTATCTTCTTATAGTATACTTATTATTATTATTATTATTATTATTAATTATTATTATTAATTATTATCATCTTTTTTCATTATTATTGTTTCTGTTTGTATTTCCCAGCTAATTGTTCAGCGGGTCATTACTTGAAGATTTCCTCAAATCAGTGTTTTGAGTGTGATTACGGCTTCTACCAGGATGCAAAATGGATGACGTCATGTAAGCCATGCCCCACCAATTACACAACATACATCAAAGGGGCCGACAATGATACTCTGTGCCTTCGTAAGTTTCCACTCGGATTTCGATTTGTATTTTGTCATATTTTTGACAATGATTATACTTTTGAAGTGTAGAGCTGTCCTCCAGGTGTCATTGTTTTATCTTGAATGATTGAAGATGAATTCTAAGTGTTTATGTTATGTACAAGTGTACACACTCCCTCAAAAATAACAGAAAAAAAATTATCCTTCGCCAGTGTTCGCAGGAATATTCATATTCATATAAAATAATGTCTGAATGGGTTAATTTAAAAAAAAAAAAATAAATAGAAGGAAAAAACAGCAGTAATCAATATTTTCGAAGTGAAGTTAAGCTATAGAGTTATGGATGTTGTATGTCCCTGTCTCCGTCAATCTCTTTCACTCTCTCTCTCTCACTCTCTCTCTCTCTCTCTCACACAATCTCTCTTATTCACCCCTATCTTTTTCTCTCTTTCACTCTCACTCACTGAGTTTGGACTTCCCTTCGCCAGGCTGTTGGACATTCACGGAAGAAGACACTCATTTTAATGTCCCAAAAGCGCACTGACCGTAGTTTCATATACGGAAAGAAATCATTCAAATATTTCAGTGATTCTTTACAATCATAAGAAAATGAAAGAAACTGAAAAGTTTTAAAAAAGAAGAAAATGAAAGAAAAAAGCAGTTATCAATACTTTGAAATGATCAACACTATCGAGTTATGGATGTTGTCTCTCTCAATCTCTTTCACCCTCTCTCTCTCTCTCTTACTTTCTTTTACTCACTCTTTGCTCTTGGCCTTTTGGCTAAGATCAAAGTGTAGTATCTGTTCCAATGGATACTGCACCCCATAGACTGGTATTGTCCTGGCCTTCGGGGCTTGATTTACGCCTGTCTATGGGTTTGTCCTGTGCAGTTCTAGGAGGTGCACCCTCCCAAGCTTCGCCTTCCCTTTTTGGGGAGGAGTAAGTTTATTGCTTACTGCCTGAGGCGCCCCTACCGGGGAATGCCGATGGGGCTGCCCAGGCAATTTTTAATGGCCAGAGTGCTCACCTTCTCGGGCGCTGGCTTTCCAAACCCCACTTTCCCGACCCGAACTTGGGTCACATCTTACTTGTGGGAGTAAGATAAAAACTGGCCTTGTGCCTAACTCCTGGAGAGGAGTAAATAAATACTCACAACTGAACCTAAGTCAACGTCTAGATCAGCTGCATATTTCGACTGATCCGAGGGAGATGGACGAGAAACAACACCAGAATACAGAGTGATATCATTAGCATAGATGAAGACCATTAAAAAGAGGAAGAATAGCAGACTTAATAATACTATTGTAGATTCTGCATAAATCACGAGAGCCAACCCTTTGAGATGAGATAGTCACAAATACTTTGAGAATAGCTAGACTTAGCCTAGAGACTGCTCTCTTACAGGCATTGCTAGCTCTTCTGTAGGATTGTCTAGAAGTCTCAGAACTATCCTGACGATACTGATTAAAGTAATGGTTACGATGAGCAACGGCAGAAGCACAAACAGATTAAAACCATGGAGGAGAATGAGGTTTGGTTTGAAACTTACGATGAGGAATGAAGGCGTCAATTCCAACAAAAAGTCAGTCAGTAACCTCCTTAGCAGCAACATTTGGAAACATACCAAAGAGAGGACCCATGGAACGTCATATAGGAAGCAGCAAAGCTCATCCCAATAAGCATTTCTATGGAAGGGACGATCAATAAAAGACTTCACCGAAAAATTAACCTCAACATCAACAACAACATGATCAGAATAACGCAATGGAGGAGAAGAGAAGGAAATATAAGGTGAGTCATGAACAGAAATGAGAAAAAAATCAAGTAAGGATGGTTGATGAATATCATTATCAGGAAAATGTGTGGGGAAGGTGACAATTTGGAACAAGTCATGAGACAGAGAATAGTTTAGACAGATTTCATCAGCTAGATCTATGCAATTAGAGTGAGGGAGCCAGTTAGAATGATGAGCATTGAAGTCACCAAAAACAAAGATGGAGCTTGACAGATGAATTTGCAATGCCTCATCAATACTTTTGGATATAGCATCAACAACAGAGCAGCCATTGTCAGAAGAGGAACGGTACAAAAAGAACAAATAGGAAGTGGAGTGCAGCAAAGACAACCTCAGACAGATAAAAGGACACCCATGAGATTCAAGGCTGGAGATACGTGCAATGGGGAGATCTTTGTGAAGAAAAAGAGTAAGACTATACAAATGCGTGGAAAAGTCTAAGCAGACAAGAGGCTAATAACCATCCACATGTAGATCGTTGCTATCAGTAGAAGCATCCGGATTAGTCACACAAAGAGCAAAGATGTGGGGAGATTTGCCCAAGAGAAAGAACTGAACATCAGGAAAGTTTGACCTGAGGTCTCTAGAAAATAGTAAGGTATTTGTTGTGTGGAGAGAAAGTTAGAATCACTTCAAGATAAACCAAACCTGAAAAAGACCCAACAACCAGCATTCAATTCCATGGACTCCAAACAGACTAGCTAAAAGATAATCCCTTAATGAAAATGGAAGGGATTACTAGGCTGGCTGACAAAAAAGTCTACCCCTAAACTGGTCATGCGGCTAACCAGAAACCGGTGTTTTTGTTGTGAAACCATAACGCTCAAACAAAGGCTAAAGATGGCCTTCTCCCCAAGAGGTAAGACACCAGCCTGTCATTTTAAGAGTCTCGGAATCTAGAGTGACCAGGGACTATGTAAGACAGGAAAGGGGGTCAGCACTCTGAAGTATTTACATACCCACATATATGTTAGACAGGAGTGACTCTCTTTTTTGTTTGTTTGTTTCTTTTTAGTAAAAAAAATATACTCGTATAACAATAATAAATACTCAAATGTAACTAATAACAACACCTCTCTGCAGCTTCACAGTCAATCTGATCATCAGAAGTGTATTTCTATCCTACACGTCTGTATACATCCGAATGCAAGCTGAAACTCGCAAGAATTTGAACGTTAGATTTCCGAACACTTACTTTTCAAAATTCTTTCACATAAAAATCGCCTCACAAAATAATGTTCAGTTATGGTTAAATAATATTGTTAAACTATATTGTATCTTTTTTTTTGTTCCTTTATTCTTTTTATTAATTTTTTAGTATACCTTATAGTATATTTTAACAGTAATAAATATTTAAAAGGAACTTATCACAAAACATCACTGCAGCTCCGTATTAATATTTTTGGTGATTGATTTTGAATTTACCAATATTATTTTTAAAATCTTCTTTGGTGTTTTACTGTCTCTATAATGAGCGATCCAGTGACAAGCGACAAAAAACTAAATATTTATTTCTTTTCCTTTTTTTGTTTGTTTTGTTGTTGCTTCCAAACAAATTGGCCGTTGAAACAAGCAGCAAGAAAAATAAATATGTATTTCTTTCCTTTTTTTTTTTGTTTTCGTTTAAAAACAACGACTTTTTCCCAACAAATTGGCTGTTGAAACAATTTTTTTATATAAGGTTCCGTAACCTTTCCAGTTGTTTTAAAACTTTTCTTAATGAGTGTTTATGCATATGGTTTAAATTTTATTAAAATCGGATATACATAGTTGAAGGTTTAAGGGGGTTATTTTCCCATGGTCACTTAGAGGTGGGGCACATAGATATTCAGCACACAGAGAGACACAGAGAGATTCGTGTTACTTGTCTTCTCCAGAGAATTTTATACATATGATTTAAAATTTAATCAAAATAGGATATATATTGAGGTTTTAAGGGGGATTCTGCCCACATAGCTCCCTTAGGAGAGCATTTAGAGATTTGAGACCATTTCCATTGTCTTCCTCGGAAAATTTTACATATGAATACACTTTTACTTTTACTTTTTAACGCATACAGACACTGACATATATGTAACAACCTCTATCACAAAACTGGCCAAACATTTTGGACAGGACTGTCTTACAAATGAGGCAGAAACAGACAACAATCCTGCCACAGAAATAGCTCGCAAAATCCGTCAGAAATACACCAAGACCTTCAATTCCATAAAACTGGAAGAATGGGCCAACCAACAACATGCTAAGTATTTCCTAAATGAATTATCCCAGGAATATATAGATAAGGAAGACTCTGTAGACTGGCTGAAAAGAGGATCTCTCCATTATGATCAGGAGAGAATGATAATGGCTGCTCAAGATCAAGGCTTGATGACCAATGCCTTTAAAAAGATGAGTGGTCTCAGCAACAATAACAAGTGCAGGTTCTGCCACACAGAAGTAGAGAGTGTGAGCCACCTGACATCCAGTTGTAAGGTTCTCCTTGGGGATGGCTATTATACAATGCGACACAACGGAGTGTGTAAATATCTTCACTGGACTATTTGTAAAAAGTTGAATATCCAGTGTAGCAGCAAGTCCCGGGAGAATATACCAGAAAGAACAGTTGGAAATAATTTATACACCATCCACTATGAGTAGGCAATCACTACAGCTAAATATCTAGAAGACGGAGCTATTAAACCTGACATCGTAATATGGGACAAAAGGGAGAAAGTAGCAACCCTAGTTGAAGTCAGTGTCCCTAAGGATGCAGGATTGAACAGAGCAGAAAGGGAAAAGATTACGAAATATCAAGGTCTTATGTACGACATGAAAAGAAACTGTAATCTTAGAAAAATCTCCATCATTCCAATAATTATAGGAGCAACAGAACTAATGAAAAAGAATTTCAAAAGCTATCTGGCGAGTATACCCGATGAACCGAGTGCAAGAGAAATACAAACAATTGCACTTAAAGGGGCGGTTAGAATCTTAAAAAGATCTCTAGGCTGGAGTGCCTGGAATAGCCGGTGAATGTCTGGCATCCGGTAGGATGCCCCATCTCCAGCAAAAACGGAAAGATAAGAAAGAAGAAATAAAAAAGTAATAGATTACATATATATGGGGATCCGTACTCTTTCTAGTTCATAGGGCCTCTTTAATGGTTTTAATATTGACCCCTATCATGTGCTGGTGTAAACTGCAATGTTATTATTAAATTTACCTGCTTTCTTACCAAAAATGCACCAAACATTGATGTTATTGTTTTTTGTTTCCTTTTCCTTTGCAAAACTCAATCACGTTCTGCAAATCCAAAAGCAAAAACAACAATTTTCTTCTACAAAACAACCAAACGAATCAATAGTTAAAGATATATAGGACTTGAAGCAGAAAAAACTTTTACCAAAATGGGTTGATATGTCGTAAAACAAAACAACCAAACACTTAACCTTAAAAATATATTCTACCTGCTGTGTAATATGTAACATTTACTCTTTGATACTAAAACGTCTAATTTTTGTTTTTACATTTCCAAACCTTCAGAAGTTTTTTTTTTTTCGTTAATCTAATTTGTTTACTTCTGTTTATTAACAACAGCATTATGTGGTTCTGGTTATGGATTGGTTGAGAATAAATGTAAGTTATGCTCAATCGGATATTTCAACGATGGATCCGATCCCACCAAGAAATCGTGCTCAATCTGCCCGGATCCCGAATATGTCACCGCAATAGAAGGAGCCGTTTCAGTTGCGAACTGCACAGTCCGTAAGTGAATATTTTTTATTTGTTGCATTTAGTTTAGGGAGGAGGGGCTTAAACATACGAACGGCTCTGGTGAAAAGGCAAATTTATTTCTTCTTTCTTTTCCTTTCTTTTCCTTTCTTTACAGTCACATTAAAAGATAAAAAAATGTGTATCGAAATTACCAAAATGTTAATGCTTATTTATCGCTGTGAATAAATGAGAAAGATCTTGTTTTGCATTCACACATTTATGAATGAAATTTTATTATTTTAAATTAATGTTTCAAGTAGCGAAGTTTGCGGAGAGAAAGCAAGCCAGCTGGTATATGAACAACTTTTAAAAATTTGAACTCCTTCCTTCATTTCTTTCATGTCCTTACATACGAGGCCTGGCTAAAAAGTATCCGACCTTAGGCCATAAAAAATATTTCAAATACGTGACGGGGTTGGGACACTAATCCCCTTCAAAGTAGGTCCCTTGTGCTTGAACACACTTAGCCCACCGATCCATGCACTACCGGAAACACTTCTGGAAGTCTTCTTTTGGAATGGTGTTCATCTCCGTCGTCCCGTTTAATTCAGCAGGTGTTTGGAGAAGATGCGATGTGTAACACAAATTAAGGAATGGTTCAACCGATTGAAAAATGGCCACATATCAATGGAGAGTGACAAGCGTTCTCGCAGACCCCAAACTACTCGGAGTGCAGCTGTTGTTGAGAGGGTGTGAAAAAAGAGATAATGTGGAACGCGATAATTTAAACAGAGACACAATTGTTTTATGGTAAATTATTCTTTTCTATCTTTTCCAGGGAACTGTACTGCCGGAACATACATGTCTTCAACGAATAACACCTGCCTTCCATGTCCAATGAATACCTATCAAAATGTTTCCTTCCAGAAAAAATGTAAACCCTGTGAATCTGGTCTTAAAACTTGGGAGATTGGATCGACGGCCTGTGTCCGTGAGTCTTCTTTTTTCTTACAGGAAAGATACGGATTTGTTTATGTTGTTGTTGAATTGGCTACTCTGGTGCCCCCTCGACATAAATTCACTAGACTAACTCGACAATCGACTAAATCTCATCCATTCACTGTGGAGGTCCCCAGATGTCGGAGAGCCTTCTACTCAAATAGCTTCTTTCCTCGTACTGCTGGCCTCTGGAACTCCCTCCCTGCCCCTGTTTCCCCAACAGTACAGACATGCAGAAATTTAAAACTAATGTAAACAGACATCTCGCTGCACAGATCCCAATCTAGGTTGACCGCCCCCTACCTTCTCCCCTTTTCTTTTTCTCAGTAGCCCCTTACATCTACAGTGGCGGCCTGCCTTGTTTGGGGTGAACTATGTTAAAAAAAAAAAATTTTTTTTAATTGTTTGGGTCTTCTTTAAGACTAACTACATTCTCTTGCTATGGAAAGAGACTATTGTCTTCCTGGTTAATTTTGTGTTGAGCCTTGACAAGCGGTCACTTATTAGTAAAAAAAATTTTTTAATTTTTTAAAAAAAGATGATAATGATGATAGATAGCAGAGCTTCTGATTGGGTAAGCAGCGCCTGTTTGAAATGGTTAGAATTAAGTAGCAGTTTATAATCAACAAAAAAGGAAAATGTTAATGGAATATTCCGAGGAAGTCTATTCTGCAACGAATAACCAGGCCGGTAAAAATGCATTCACTTTATAAATACACTAGTTGTGTTCAACCAGCATTGTAGGGATATGTTGCTGGTTAGAATGTTTCTTTTTTATCTTGAAAGAAAAGTTCAAAATAACATTTGCAATGTGAGGTAAAGTATAAAAGAAAACTGTTACCACTGTGTTCTTGAAATCAAATACTTGTTGATGTTGCGTTTCTTAGAGACAGCTGTAAAACGGCAATTAACTTTAACGAATTAAAACAAATTCGTTTTCATTTAATTATTTTAAATCTTAAAAATACCAACGGAAGTAATTATTCAAATGCGTAAACCTTTTTGAAATATATGTTTTATTAAAATATTCTTTGTTAAATTTTATTTTTGTTTTATGAAACGAAGAAAATATATTTTGTAAAAATGAATATCGTTTCTTTATGTTCTAATATATTTCAGTTATTGTATAGACTTAACCAATAATTTACTCTAGTGACCTCAGTGGAATCGAAGGAACATTTTAAGGTACTTCTGCAGTTTACTGACCGTGCTGAAATAATAACGTTATTATTTAGGAAGCACATTCTTAACATGGGGTGTTAACTATTCTGTACTTTCACATAACAATTGAATGAACAAAAGATATTGTAACAATTGAATTTAACTTAGAAAATCCTATCTAAAAAATAACTGCAGAAGTACCCATTCTAATGCTGTGGTTAGATTCTATACAAAATTTAACCCTTATTGAATGTTCTAACTATAAACATATTGGTTTTGATAACACACAAACAAACAAACATTGACTTTATATATATATATATATATATATATATATATATATATATATAAAAGATATTCCAACTCCCGTTCAGCACTCGCGTGTCGCTCAACTCCCGTTAAGCACTCGCGTGTCGCCCAACTCCCGTTCAGCACTCGCGTGTCGCCCAACTCCCGTTCAGCACTCGCGTGTCGCCCAACTCCCGTTCAGCACTCGCGTGTCGCCCAACTCCCGTTCAGCACTCGCGTGTCGCCCAACTCCGAGGCTTGTGATGACACAACCACAACTGTTGTCAAGAAGAGTACCACATTCAAGGGGAAATAACTTCAAACAAAGAGAAACGACTACTCAAACAGTTAAGCATTTTATAATTGGATGGTCACATTCAATGCTACCAAGACAAAGCTCCTTTTCAAAAATGGATGGTCACATTCAATGCTACCTAGACAAAGCTCCTTTTCAAAAATGGATGGTCACATTCAATGCTACCAAGACAAAGCTCCTTTTCAAAAATGGATGGTCACATTCAATGCTACCAAGACAAAGCTCCTTTTCAAAAATGGATGGTCACATTCAATGCTACCAAGACAAAGCTCCTTTTCAAAAATGGATGGTCACATTCAATGCTACAAAGACAAAGCTCCTTTTCAAAAATGGATGGTCACATTCAATGCTTCCAAGACAAAGCTCCTTTTCAAAAATGGATGGTCACATTTAATGCGACCAAGACCAAGCTCCTTTTCAAAAATGGATGGTCACATTCAATGCTACCAAGACAAAGCTCCTTTTCAAAAATGGATGGTCACATTCAATGCTACCAAAACAAAGCTCCTTTTCAAAAATGGATGGTCACATTCAATGCTACCAAGACAAAGCTCCTTTTCAAAAATGGATGGTCACATTCAATGCTACCAAGACAAAGCTCCTTTTCAAAAATGGATGGTCACATTTAATGCGACCAAGACCAAGCTCCTTTTCAAAAATGGATGGTCACATTCAATGCTACCAAGACAAAGCTCCTTTTCAAAAATGGATGGTCACATTCAATGCTACCAAGACAAAGCTCCTTTTCAAAAATGGATGGTCACATTCAATGCTACCAAGACAAAGCTCCTTTTCAAAAATGGATGGTCACATTCAATGCTACCAAGACAAAGCTCCTTTTCAAAAATGGATGGTCACATTCAATGCTACCAAGACAAAGCTCCTTTTCAAAAATGGATGGTCACATTCAATGCTACCAAGACAAAGCTCCTTTTCAAAAATGGATGGTCACATTCAATGCTACCAAGACAAAGCTCCTTTTCAAAAATGGATGGTCACATTCAATGCTACCAAGACAAAGCTCCTTTTCAAAAATGGATGGTCACATTCAATGCTACCAAGACAAAGCTCCTTTTCAAAAATGGATGGTCACATTCAATGCTACCAAGACAAAGCTCCTTTTCAAAAATGGATGGTCACATTTAATGCGACCAAGACAAAGCTCCTTTTCAAAAATGGATGGTCACATTCAATGCTACCAAGACAAAGCTCCTTTTCAAAAATGGATGGTCACATTCAATGCTACCAAGACAAAGCTCCTTTTCAAAAATGGATGGTCACATTCAATGCTACCAAGACAAAGCTCCTTTTCAAAAATGGATGGTCACATTCAATGCTACCAAGACAAAGCTCCTTTTCAAAAATGGATGGTCACATTCAATGCTACCAAGAAAAAGCTCCTTTTCAAAAATGGATGGTCACATTCAATGCTACCAAGACAAAGCTCCTTTTCAAAAATGGATGGTCACATTCAATGCTACCAAGACAAAGCTCCTTTTAAAAATGGATGGTCACATTCAATGCTACCAAGACAAAGCTCCTTTTCAAAAATGGATGGTCACATTCAATGCTACCAAGACAAAGCTCCTTTTCAAAAATGGATGGTCACATTCAATGCTACCAAGACAAAGCTCCTTTTCAAAAATGGATGGTCACATTCAATGCTACCAAGACAAAGCTCCTTTTCAAAAATGGATGGTCACATTCAATGCTACCAAGACAAAGCTCCTTTTCAAAAATGGATGGTCACATTCAATGCTACCAAGACAAAGCTCCTTTTCAAAAATGGATGGTCACATTCAATGCTACCAAGACAAAGCTCCTTTTCAAAAATGGATGGTCACATTCAATGCTACCAAGACAAAGCTCCTTTTCAAAAATGGATGGTCACATTCAATGCTACCAAGACAAAGCTCCTTTTCAAAAATGGATGGTCACATTCAATGCTACCAAGACAAAGCTCCTTTTCAAAAATGGATGGTCACATTCAATGCTACCAAGACAAAGCTCCTTTTCAAAAATGGATGGTCACATTTAATGCGACCAAGACCAAGCTCCTTTTCAAAAATGGATGGTCACATTCAATGCTACCAAGACAAAGCTTCTTTTCAAAAATGGATGGTCACATTCAATGCTACCAAGACAAAGCTCCTTTTCAAAAACGGATGGTCACATTCAATGCGACCAAGACAAAGCTCCGTTTCAAAAATGGATGGTCACATTCAATGCTACCAAAACAAAGCTCCTTTTCAAAAATGGATGGTCACATTCAATGCTACCAAAACAAAGCTCCTTTTCAAAAATGGATGGTCACATTCAATGCTACCAAGACAAAGCTCCTTTTCAAAAATGGATGGTCACATTCAATGCTACCAAAACAAAGCTCCTTTTCAAAAATGGATGGTCACATTCAATGCTACCAAAACAAAGCTCCTTTTCAAAAATGGATGGTCACATTCAATGCTACCAAGACAAAGCCTCTTTTTCAAAAACGGATGGTCACATTCAATGCGACCAAGACAAAGCTCCGTTTCAAAAATGGATGGTCACATTCAATGCTACCAAAACAAAGCTCCTTTTCAAAAATGGATGGTCACATTCAATGCTACCAAAACAAAGCTCCTTTTCAAAAATGGATGGTCACATTCAATGCTACCAAGACAAAGCTCCTTTTCAAAAATGGATGGTCACATTCAATGCTACCAAAACAAAGCTCCTTTTCAAAAATGGATGGTCACATTCAATGCTACCAAAACAAAGCCTCTTTTTCAAAAATGGATGGTCACATTCAATGCTACCAAGACAAAGCTCCTTTTCAAAAATGGATGGTCACATTCAATGCTACCAAAACAAAGCTCCTTTTCAAAAATGGATGGTCACATTCAATGCTACCAAGACAAAGCTCCTTTTCAAAAATGGATGGTCACATTCAATGCTACCAAGACAAAGCTCCTTTTCAAAAATGGATGGTCACATTCAATGCTACCAAGACAAAGCTCCTTTTCAAAAATGGATGGTCACATTCAATGCTACCAAGACAAAGCTCCTTTTCAAAAATGGATGGTCACATTCAATGCTACAAAGACAAAGCTCATTTTCAAAAATGGATGGTCACATTCAATGCTTCCAAGACAAAGCTCCTTTTCAAAAATGGATGGTCACATTCAATGCTTCCAAGACAAAGCTCCTTTTCAAAAATGGATGGTCACATTCAATGCTACCAAGACAAAGCTCCTTTTCAAAAATGGATGGTCACATTCAATGCTACCAAGACAAAGCTCCTTTTCAAAAATGGATGGTCACATTCAATGCTACCAAAACAAAGCTCCTTTTCAAAAAGTGATGGTCACATTCAATGCTACCAAGACAAAGCTCCTTTTCAAAAATGGATGGTCACATTCAATGCTACCAAGACAAAGCTCCTTTTCAAAAATGGATGGTCACATTCAATGCGACCAAGACCAAGCTCCTTTTCAAAAATGGATGGTCACATTCAATGCTTCCAAGACAAAGCTCCTTTTCAAAAATGGATGGTCACATTCAATGCGACCAAGACCAAGCTCCTTTTCAAAAATGGATGGTCACATTCAATGCTACCAAGACCAAGCTCCTTTTCAAAAATGGATGGTCACATTCAATGCTACCAAGACAAAGCTCCTTTTCAAAAATGGATGGTCACATTCAATGCGACCAAGACCAAGCTCCTTTTCAAAAATGGATGGTCACATTCAATGCTACCAAGACAAAGCTTCTTTTCAAAAATGGATGGTCACATTCAATGCTACCAAGACAAAGCTCCTTTTCAAAAACGGATGGTCACATTCAATGCGACCAAGACAAAGCTCCGTTTCAAAAATGGATGGTCACATTCAATGCTACCAAAACAAAGCTCCTTTTCAAAAATGGATGGTCACATTCAATGCTACCAAAACAAAGCTCCTTTTCAAAAATGGATGGTCACATTCAATGCTACCAAGACAAAGCTCCTTTTCAAAAATGGATGGTCACATTCAATGCTACCAAAACAAAGCTCCTTTTCAAAAATGGATGGTCACATTCAATGCTACCAAAACAAAGCTCCTTTTCAAAAATGGATGGTCACATTCAATGCTACCAAGACAAAGCTCCTTTTCAAAAACGGATGGTCACATTCAATGCGACCAAGACAAAGCTCCGTTTCAAAAATGGATGGTCACATTCAATGCTACCAAAACAAAGCTCCTTTTCAAAAATGGATGGTCACATTCAATGCTACCAAAACAAAGCTCCTTTTCAAAAATGGATGGTCACATTCAATGCTACCAAGACAAAGCTCCTTTTCAAAAATGGATGGTCACATTCAATGCTACCAAAACAAAGCTCCTTTTCAAAAATGGATGGTCACATTCAATGCTACCAAAACAAAGCCTCTTTTTCAAAAATGGATGGTCACATTCAATGCTACCAAGACAAAGCTCCTTTTCAAAAATGGATGGTCACATTCAATGCTACCAAAACAAAGCTCCTTTTCAAAAATGGATGGTCACATTCAATGCTACCAAGACAAAGCTCCTTTTCAAAAATGGATGGTCACATTCAATGCTACCAACACAAAGCTCCTTTTCAAAAATGGATGGTCACATTCAATGCTACCAAGACAAAGCTCCTTTTCAAAAATGGATGGTCACATTCAATGCTACCAAGACAAAGCTCCTTTTCAAAAATGGATGGTCACATTCAATGCTACAAAGACAAAGCTCATTTTCAAAAATGGATGGTCACATTCAATGCTTCCAAGACAAAGCTCCTTTTCAAAAATGGATGGTCACATTCAATGCTTCCAAGACAAAGCTCCTTTTCAAAAATGGATGGTCACATTCAATGCTACCAAGACAAAGCTCCTTTTCAAAAATGGATGGTCACATTCAATGCTACCAAGACAAAGCTCCTTTTCAAAAATGGATGGTCACATTCAATGCTACCAAAACAAAGCTCCTTTTCAAAAAGTGATGGTCACATTCAATGCTACCAAGACAAAGCTCCTTTTCAAAAATGGATGGTCACATTCAATGCTACCAAGACAAAGCTCCTTTTCAAAAATGGATGGTCACATTCAATGCGACCAAGACCAAGCTCCTTTTCAAAAATGGATGGTCACATTCAATGCTACCAAGACAAAGCTCCTTTTCAAAAATGGATGGTCACATTCAATGCGACCAAGACCAAGCTCCTTTTCAAAAATGGATGGTCACATTCAATGCTACCAAGACCAAGCTCCTTTTCAAAAATGGATGGTCACATTCAATGCTACCAAGACAAAGCTCCTTTTCAAAAATGGATGGTCACATTCAATGCTACCAAGACAAAGCTCCTTTTCAAAAATGGATGGTCACATTCAATGCTACCAAGACAAAGCTCCTTTTCAAAAACGGATGGTCACATTCAATGCTACCAAGACAAAGCTCCTTTTCAAAAATGGATGGTCACATTCAATGCTACCAAGACAAAGCTCCTTTTCAAAAATGGATGGTCACATTCAGTGCTACCAAGACAAAGCTCCGTTTCAAAAATGGATGGTCACATTCAATGCTACCAAGACAAAGCTCTTTTGCTTTAACAATTATAGGAAACTTTTCCAACCACCGATTGCCATGCCTAACAGTACCGTTCTTGAGAGTCGAACATTCAAACTCCTAGGCCTAACATTCACAGGCGATATGAATTGGAATAAATATATAGAAGATACTGCCAAGTCTGCTGCAAAGAAGGTTGCCTCCCTATACCGGGCTAGAAAACTTCTCACACCTGCCAGTATCCTATATATCTATTAAGCCACTATTCGCCCATGCATGGAATATTGTTGCCAAATCTTGGCTGATTCCCCAACCACTAGTCTCTCCTTCTTGGACAATGTGCAAAAAAGAGTCTTGCATTATTTACCAAGCTCCAGCTTCTGCCCCATCGACGCAATGTTGAATACCTGTGCTTTTTTTTAAAGTACATCCACGAAATGTGATCTGATGAACTTATTGTACTTGTACCCCCTCAACACAAATACCACCAGCGAACCCGACTAGCAGCAACATTCCACCCCTTCAATCAAGAGGTCCCCAGATGCCGGAAAATTTTTTACTTCTTTCCTCAGAATCACTTGCTTTTAGTATACCCTCCCTGCTCTATCTTTTTGCAACTGTAGCAACATGAAAAAATTAAATGTAATGTAAACAAACATCTTGCTACACAACTCCCCACTTGGAATGCCCCTAAAAATCTGTCCCTAATCAGAGTAGATCTTTACTTCTAAGTGACAAGATGAATCAGCATTTTCGCTGGTCTATCGTGCTAAAGCTTGAATCAGCATTTCCGCTGGTCTGTAGAGTTTTAGATCATTGGGCAAGTCTCTGTTTGTCTATTATGCATAAGTTTAAAAGACCATTTTTTTGCTGGTCTCTCATACAACCAATTTGTTTGGAACTTTTTAGGAATGTGTCCAGCAGGAGAAGAATATAAGAATGATGTCTGTACGAAATGTGAAATTGGATATTATCGGAAAACCGATGCAAAAATGTGTACAATGTGTCCGAAGAAGTTCTTAACAAAAGAAGTGGGAGCCAAAAGCGAATCTTTCTGCACTGTCCGTAAGTTTGCTTGTTTTTTTTCTTCTTTTTTATTTGAAATAGAAAAGGCTATGAACTCAAAATGTTTAACCAATTTGTTGGGAAAGATGTAATAACTGTTCATGGACCTTCAGAAATGACAGTAATATCATTTAACATATTTTTTTTAATCTTGCATATAGTGTGTCCGTTAACAAGTACGTAAATTAGATAGCCAAATAATCTGTTGCTTTACTTCTATATTACGCAGAAAGATAATAGAGAAATAAAAGGACTTATTTTTTTTTTGTTACGCAAGACGACTTTCTTAACAGATATCTCACAGTTTATGAATTTTTAAATAAAATCAAAGTGAAACAAATAGTGGTAGTTGTAGTGACCGAGCGAGTCTAGTATATATAATGTTAAATATATATATATATATATTTATGTATATATATATGATAAAAAATGGAAAATATATTACAATGTAATGGAAAATAAAAAAAGAAAAAACCCAAAATATTAATTATGCATTCATCAACGTTCCGTCTTTATTTGAAGACTTCCTCAGGATAAGTCTGATGAAATAACACACAAGTACAAATATTTGAAGCAGTAGCAGTGGGAGGAAAAAAGCTCAAAAGGCCGCTTATGAGAAGATAAATTATGAGCTACTAATAGATGGTAGCAGTGGGAGAAATTGAGTTAACTGTGGAAAGTATAGGAAGGGAAAATGGTAGCAGTCAGAGTTATTAAAACCATTATGGAGGGCGAGGGGGCGTGCGTAATGTAATCCCAAAAGGGTGGCTTATGAATAAATAAATATTTATTATGTAAGCATTTGTGTGGCTGCAACTGTGTACTGTCAAGTAGACTGGTGAGCTGTGGGTTTTGAGGCTAACAGGGATCCAATGGAAGGTTAGCATAAATAACTCGTTTTGACTGTAGTGAAGAGTTTATGAAGATTATTGGATGGTGAAAAGTGTTTATCTATTAATTAGAGGAATTGTTTACTTATGTTAGGTTTTACACTGAGGGAATAGGGGGCTAAACCAGATAATGTTCCTTTTCCTATTGGGTCTGTGTTGTCTGGTATGTTGGGTGGGTGTGTAAGATATTGTTTCTCCATAACCGCTTTCGCAGAGGGCTTTGTTGTAATACAGGACGGCCTGTTGACAAATCTTGGGGCTGGATGAAAGGTGGGATATTCTCATGCTTATATTGGGTATAAGATTTTTTTAAATCTAGGGGGATGGCAGGATTGGATGTTGATATATCTGAGCTTCTCAATAGGTTTATGGTAAAGGCTGGTGGAATTGCTAGTTAGGTCTAGGGTTGCGTCCAAAAAGTCCACGTTAGTGAGATTGATACAAGTGGTAATCTTGAATCCTAGTTCTTAAGAGAATGGTGTAGTGTTGCTTTCTGAATCTATCGATCATTAAGGAGATAGTAAATCCATAAGGAAATTTTCACTTGATTAAATACCTTTTACTCTGGAAAGGATACCCCTGCCACTGGATAACAAGCTTGTTCTTCACGCCTTAGTTTAAGGTTTTTATTTTAAAAAAAACCCTGCTTGTGGACTGTAGGTCCGAAAAAACTTTTTTATCTTTAATTTGGGGAGAGTCAAATGAGGGGGAGAGAACTCTAGTTTCAAGTTTCAACCACGATTTATCTTAAAATAAATTTTACTATTGTAATTATTCTAAAATAAAGTTTTCACTAAATGTTTACGTAAAAGGATAATTTAGGAATAAAATCAATCACACCGCATTCGACACCAATGAAAAATAAAATGATTTATTAAAATAAATTATCAACGAAGAAGAAGGAAAAAATAGAAAAATACGTAAATAGAAGGGGAAAAAAACATGAAACAAGGAAAATAAAGTTTTTGAAATAAATGACAGTTTTACACTGGGTAAAATTCGGCAATTTGTTTGAAAATAGTTCCCAGTGTCCTTTCGGAATTTTTGTTTCCACATGAATTCATCAAGGTACGATTCCATCATTTGCGTGTGGATGCCACATTCAACTTTGTTCTTTTTCTTCGCCTCATTCCACATTCGTTCTACATGGTTGGTTGTGGCACCTGTTAGTGGATCAACAAAATTGTATTTGTGATTAACACGCTAATGATGGAATCTTTCGGCACCTAGACGATCGTACGCTTGCCAACAATCAGACACAATCGTCGTACCTGGTCTCACTTTTTCTTTTTATTAAAGGAATTAACGTTGCTGCATCTCTCACCGGCATGGTTACCAAAAAAAACTGATTGGGTGGCCTCTTTTCATCGCCACCAAATATCCCATTTTAGGATAAAGCGTGGTTGAAACTTAAAACTAGAGTTATCTTTAATTTTAGGAGAGTCAAATAAGGGGGTTATTTGACTCTTCTAAAATTAAAGATAATTTTTTTTCGGCCCTACAATCAACAAGCACCAACTTTTTGCCGAATTTTACCCAGTGTAAAACTGTCATTTATTTCAAAAACTTTATTTTCCGTGTTTCATGTTTTTTTCCCCTTCTATTTACGTATTTTTCTATTTTTTGTAAAAAAACAAGAAATTAAGTTTGCATTTGCATTTTTTTTTTTTTTCCTTCTTCTGTGATAATTTATTTTAATAAATCATTTTATTTTTCAAAATCAATTTATTTTAATAAATCATTTTATTTTTCAAAATCAATTCATTTTTATAAATCATTTTATTTTTCAAAATCAATTCATTTTTATAAATCATTTTATTTTTCAAAATCAATTCATTTTTATAAATCATTTTATTTTTCAAAATCAATTCATTTTAATAAATCATTTTATTTTTCAAAATCAATTCATTTTAATAAATCATTTTATTTTTGAAAATCAATTCATTTTAATAAATCATTTTACTTTTGAAAATCAATTCATTTTAATAAATCATTTTATTTTTCAAAATCAATTCATTTTCATAAATCATTTTATTTTTCAAAATCAATTCATTTTCATAAATCATTTTATTTTTCAAAATCAATTCATTTTAATAAATCATTTTATTTTTCATTGGTGCTGAATGCGTGTGATTGTTTTATTCATAAATTATCCTTTAGTTCTTTCCCCCTTATTTGACTCTCCTCAAATTAAAGATAATTTTTTTTTGATCTACAGTCCACAAGCACAAAAAAAACGCATCTTAAAGTAATATACAATAAATAATATATAATAAACCCTTTATACTCAAACATGAGCACCCTCCAAAGAAAAATATAAAAGAATATATGAATCCTTTTTTAATAGAATTAATACATCTTTAATTTGTAATTTAATAACAGTCAGCCACACACACAGAGTTCCTGTAATGTAATTCATGTAATACAAGTTAAAACAACACTCACTATTAGCCTTTAATCCGAGAAACAGATAAACATACGACGACCCCTTAATCGGTAATATTAAGTTGTATTTAAATAATACTAAGTTGTAATAAAATCACTATATATATATATATAAAGTTATGAAAATATATTTATGGAATTTAAGCAAAACAGAGGCTTCTGCGTGGAATCGTCAGGCTAAAATAGCATTTTAGCCTGACGATTCCCTACAAGGATGAAACACGGAAGCCTCTGTGTAGCTTAAATTCCATAAATATCTTTTCATAACTTACTACCTAGCTCTACTCACGTATTGAGCACTGTTGAAGTAAATACTGAAAATCGATACATAAAAGATTATATCTCCTTATAACATTTTATGTGGATACATGAAATAATAATAATATATATATATATATAATAAATATTTGTTTTTTGTTTATTATCTATGTACGTATACGTTTCGTCTTTTTTAATCGGGACTCATCAGCATAGAGATATAACTATTCACTACTGGCGTGTGATTCGAAACCCCGAGCTACGAGTATTTTACAACTCAAATCCCGACACCTAGAACCACTCGACCACCGCTGGATAGATAAATAAACAGTGATTATTTTAACATTTATTTCGGTGGCTTGCCGTCATAAGAGCGTTCAACTTAATGAAAGGGACGATGCATTTATAGCTAGCGACGTCATGCTGTGTTAATACTACACTTACAATGCCAATCTAGAGGGTTTTCTAGGGGCTACAAATAATAAATATTTGTTTTTTGTTTATATATAATGTTAGTTTAGATCAATATAATTTGAACATTGTTCCAAGAATTCAAAACCAACAAGCATTCAGCGTACGATCATTTCCAAGACTTTCTGGAAACAAATTTATTGTTCATATTTTTGTTATTTTTGATGATACCAAAAAGTACTTCGTCAGTGCCTTTTATACCATCACGTACAGAAGCTTCATGAAATGAGGCATAAGATTTTCGTTTGTAGGTACAAAATTGTAATAGACAATCAAATAATATTGGACGCACTGCCATTATTATCGATTGTGAAGTTAGTCTTTTTTTTTAAAATTATATTATAAAAGATGAATAGAGAAAAACGAAAACAGGAAAAAATGTTCTGAAGTGATTCATCTTTTATGATATGTATTAAAAAAGAAAAGACTAACCTCACAATCGATACTAATGGCAGTGCGTCCAATATATATTAATGCTGTTTTTATAGTAGAGGGGATGACAGTTCTGTTTATTTGTATACTTGCTACCTCTTTATTTACAGCTCTGCAATCGAATTAAGGTTCAGATTGCAAAGGAAATATTTATTTAAATGTCTACATTTAGTTATGAATTTGTCTTTTTTATGGAGTAGTTTGGATTTTTGTTTGGAGTTTTTTATTTGTTTTTTTTATGGAGTAGTTTCGATTTTTGTTTGGAGTTTTTTGTTTGTCTTTTTGTTTGGAGTTTTCTGTTTATCTTTTTATGGAGTAGTTTGTCTTTTTGTTTGGAGTTTGTTGGGGTTTTTTATGGAGTAGTTTGGATTTTTATTTGGAGTTTTTTGTTTGGAGTTTATAATATTGTACTTTCCCACATGCACAACCTACAATTTTTATTATTTATATTGCAAGCTTCATAATATTCAGTTTAGTGCAAGTGTTGAAATGTCTGTTGAAGGTGTGTTGGGGTCATCTGTGTGAAACTAATGGTCATGTCTAAAAAAAACACATACTTTATCTACTAATCATAGCGCTCTGGCTGAGAATGCAACGAGCATTTTATACAAGTGTAAGCCAAACTTTTTGAGTCAGTTTTAAAAGCCAGTACTCATCAGCTGTCAAAATAATATATTTTTGGTTGTGTAATCAAAATTTGACCAAATCAAACTCTCATACGTTTAGCTCACTTTTCAAATATTATTATGTGATTCTAGAGCAAAGATAAATTAATTTCAATTCCGACGGGGCTAAAAAAAGCAAACGTGTTATTGTAAACTCTTTATACTATTTATACAGCCGCTTCATCTCCGTGGCTATACAATCAATGAAGAGTAAGATTTTAGTCAAAAATGAGTCTTCAGGGGAAAAAAGTTTCACATATACAAAATTTACAAGACACAAGTCGATAACAGAGGAATATACTTGCACTCGTTTGCAGTGGGGGTGGGGGTATCAGTCACTTCAGGTTTTTGCAAAAATGTAATTTTTTGTACCATTTTGAAGTAACTATTTTGGTTTGAGTGGACAAAGATCACATGGAATCTTCATACATTCCAGCCATGAGCAAATTTTCATTTTCGCTTCAAGTTTATGCAAAAGTTTAGTTTTTTGTACCATTTTGAAGCTTAGGGTCTAAGTAACAATTTTGGTCCGAGTGGACAAAGATAACATGGAATCTTCATGCATTTCCGCTATTTTCCATGATGGCTGCCCTTAAAATCTAATAATGTCAATATCTCAGAAACTATTCAACATGGAAACATGTCTATATCTAGGTTTTCATGGTCAAGGAATCGAATAAAACCATTTCTCACTACATCTGACTATTTATTTGTCCCAAAATGGTAAAATTCAAGATGTCCGCCACAAAATTCATATCTCGGCTATATTTCCAAAAACACTAAACCTTCAGTTCGTACTTGTGAATGAGTAACGAAAACTGCACTGTTTATTTCTCTTTCATCATTCCAAAATTAGAATGTCACATTGCTAAATTACAAGAGGTAACTAGGACAACTCTGCCTTTTTCTGGAAACCGACGTTTTGTCTTCTCAAAACAATATGATAACAAACGAGTGCAAGTATTATCCCCCCTATCGATTGTGTATATGTGAAACTTTCCCCTGAAGATTCTTTTTCGACTATAATATTCAAACCTTGTTTGATTGTACAGCCACTAGAGATGAAACGGCTGCAGAAATAAAATAATATATATACTAGAAGAATACCCATCCCAAGAGGGATAAAATTAATTCCCGTACAGAACAGTTTTCCACCACTTTTATGTCCCCCTTACGAAGATTAAAATCAAGACATAATGCTACTAAACCTTATGTCTAGAATCCTAATTTTCATCAAAACTCATGACATGATTTGACTCTAGAAAATGTCTAAAATTGAAGACTTAAGCTTAAGGAGGTCTTAAAAAGAAATTAAAATTCAGGGAATTTTGCTAAATTAGTGTCTAATGACTATGAATCAAATGTAATGCAAATCTGAAATATTTGACTTTCCAAATGGAAGCCTGTTCCATATTTTGCCCTCTAAATATCCCAAAGAAACTGAAATTTGGAGAATATTTTTTAATTGATATCTAATATCTATTGTTGAGATTTCAAAAAGATCGGTGGTATTTGAATTTTTACAAAGCACATCCACCCTTTTTTTCTTCCTTTGCATAAAACTAAATATAATCTACATTACCCACCTTTACTCCTAACAGCTGTTTTCCCAAATTCATAATGATCGGTTTAGGAGTGAATCATGTACATACAAATATATAAACATCTTCACATACCCAACTTTATATATTTATCTTTTTCGTTTTTTCAGCTCCTTGTCTTGCGGGAACATTTTATAATGGCAACAATTGCCAGAATTGCCCAAAGAATTCTTATCAAGACAAAAGATACCAGAAATCTTGTATGACATGCCCGGGAGGACAGTATACAACAGCGGAAGGCTCTAAGATCTTATCTCAGTGTCTCAGTGAGTGAATTTTTTTGTTGTTTATTTTCAGAATTGTTTAGAGGAGGATTAATAATTTGTATTTTTATTTGCCTCTTCTCCAGGAGACTAGACACAAGGTCAGGTGTGGGAAGCCAGCGCACTAGGATTGGTGTGCTCTGGCCTACAAAAATGCCTGAGCAGCGCCGTCGGCATTCCACTGTAAGGGCGCTTCAGGTGATTAGCATTAAACTAACCCCTTTCTCAAAGAGAAGGTAAAGCCTGGGAAGGTGGACCTCTTGAGACTGATCAGAACCATACTTCAGCCCGATAGCAACAAAGTCACTGTCGTACTGATGTCGAGGACGTATTCCCAACTGGTAACAACACACCTACTCAGCCTGTGTATTATTCTAAAGGAGAATTAATAATTTGTATTATTTGGACTATTATCCTCATTTTGGTAGTTATTTTCACAACGTTTCGGCCGATGCACTTTATGACCTTCTTCAGGTGCATTTTTTCGAACCCAACACAAGGGAAAAAATCCTTTCAAATATGTGATTTTTTAATTCATTTTTCTGAAATTATTCTTAGCATTTTTACATTTTTCTTAGTCATTTGCTGGGGGAGGGGAGGGGGGAGAAGAGCTCCGAAACACGTCTGTTCACTCTTACAGACAAAAGCCAAGAGACTTGAATAATAAATTTTCGTTTTTGTTTTTCTATTTTTATTGAGTTTATTTCAAACTCGAGAACCAATGCAGAATTTCGAACTGAATCCTTTATTTCAATTCAGTTCAATATATTGGCACAGGACTAGAACCATATAAATTATAAAGGACTAGAACCATATAAATTGTAAGGAATATTGAATACACAAGTGATCCCTGGAAGTTGAATTCATATCCCAGTCAGGGGAGATAAATTTGACTAGATTAGTTTTTTACAGGAAGGTGTCGCTGTCCTAGGTTTTGTTCCATCAGCCATGCCTGAGTGTTAAGTAATTTTTATTTAATTCTTAATTAGTATCGCCTGTAGTTCAAAATTGTGTGTCGGTTCCTGAGTCCATAAAGATGCACCTTGAGAAGGTTAGGGTTAAATCACATTTCAGCTTATGTAACCCCCAAGCTTCTTCAAGTGCATCTTTTCGAACCTGGGAATACTTATGTTGAACTAAGGCATCTATTGTTGGATACTCCAAATCAGAGATGCTACATTTCTACTTGTGGGTACCCGGATTTCTTCTTGTTGTTCTGAACAATAACACTGGATGCTGGTCTAGTTTTAAGAAATTTTATTCAGACATAAAACAGATGACACAGAATGGGTTCACTTGCACATGAGATCAGGGGAGAGAGATAACTACTGGAGAAAGATATTCAGACCCTTTGTGCCACTTGTGTTCATTGTCCCACCCCCAAGACCTTGGGGTTTACCGGACCCACTTTTTCACAACCGCCTTAGTCGGAACAAAGAGACTGAAACAACCTCTAACGGACGTGACGTCACTTCCGATTTCCGCAACTATTCCTACCACTTTTGAGGGCATCTTCTCACTCTCTGCGCCTCCCACTATCTAACATTTTATTTAATCCATGGGGGTAGATTGTTCTTGTTCCATCAGCCATGACTAGATAAAAGTGTTAAGTAATTTTAATTTTATTGGTAGATACTATCACCTGTAGTGAGGATTGAACCTTGAACCTCCAGAAGACTGTCACTTAGAACTGAGTGTTACTAAAGGCCATTATCCGTTGTGCCAGGAGTCCATGTTCGAAATTCAGTATAGGTTTCTAAGTTTGACAAATATTCCCGCGGTCAAAGAAGGTTGGAGGTTACATCAGCTGAAATGGTGGGATTTAACATCCGACCTTCTTCAACTGTCAATTAATCCATCTCATTAACCTGCATCCTCGAGTGGTTTTTTGGCCTTGATAAGTGATCCCCATTAGTAAAAAAGTGCCTTGCTCAAGTTTGCATATATCATTTTTGTTATTCTGTCATGCTTAGGTTTTAAATATCATAGTTTTAGATTCGTCCACGCATCTCTGTAATAGGCTCTGTCTGTCCGTCAATCTGCTTAAGTTTGAAATAGATTTTCATCGTTAAATACATTTTTTACAGTTTTAGTTGCAATGTTTAAAGTGTGTTTCTCGGCACTACGTGACTTACATATTTTTACTTCCTCAAATCGAATACTTAGTGAAAGTAAAAAATATGATTAATTTTAAAAAAATCCTACTGAAAAAATATTTTAATTTCGTAAAAAAATTGTTTACAAAAATGCTCTCCTATCATTTCACTTTCACACTTAGTTGAAAGGAATTATTTTTTTTTTTTTTTTAATTCCATGATCCAGTCCTTTTTCATAGCCTCATTTTGACTAAAATATCATATTGTCAATTACGGCATTCCAATTCTCAGGATAAATACAACTTTTTTAGCACTGCTTCAGGTCGTTTCCCCACATAAATATCTGACCGTTGCTCCCAGTAATCGGAAACCCTAAAAAAAAATAAACAAAACACATAAAGGATATTAAATATCCTCTCAACATGGGGGAGGGGCTGCTTCACTAAGACATCTACTGTAAGATCAAACAAAAACAAATTAATTTATTGCTTTTAACTGTGAAGTGTGTACAAGTTTTTTTTTTCAGTTTACAACTCCTAAACCGTGTGTAACATAGTTATATAGCCGGGGGGGGGGGGGTCGAAAAAAGAGGTAAACCAATGTGGCGATGGATTGTTGGACAAATGATTATGAGAGATACCTTTATGGTGGCATGTCTGATGTAGCCTGTTTAACTGACTTAATATATATATATAAGTCAGTCAAACCCTCCCTTTGTAAACAAAAGGAGTGGCTTCTAGGACTCAATGTGATCAACTTGTGACCCTCCCCCCATTTTTTTTCTCCTAAACTTGTAAATGGTCTTCATTCTACTTTTTAAAGTTTTTAGTCGTAATTACTTGAATTATTTCCACGTAGATACTCTGATGAGTGTGGACGAAAGCCGGTTTAGTATATTCATGAATTTTTAAAATTATTTCCTCTTGTTTTTATATTTTTTCAATTTCATTCCACCCCAAAAAATGTCACAAACGTCTGTATTCCCTGCTGTAATAAAATGTTGTACCACTAAAAATTTATTTAAATATATATTAAACAAAACAATTTATTTGGATAAGACATTTTGTAGAGCTATCAGTTACAGAGAATGCTTGAGTTCATTTTTAAGGAGTGAAAAGTTCCGTTTGTTACACGAATGAAATGTTCGGTTTGTTTAAGTTCGTGTTTGTATGAATGCGTATATGCGAGCGATGTTGATGTAAAGGGATGTATTTTGTGGCAATTGTAATGTGTGCGCACTTGAAAGAATAGTTCGTTATTCGTGGTAGGAATTAAAAGAGATTACCTACTTTTTGACTTTTGCCTTCCCCACCTGCTCGGTCAAGCCGGTAGTGGTGGAGGAGACGACGATCTCTTGCATGTGCGGTCGGCCAAAAACGGAAGAGAGAAAGAGGAAAAAGAGGGTGTGCGATTTGTAGCGTCTCTTTTTATAGGGATCAAGTCACGCATGATCAAGCTGGACTGTTGGTCCCTGATTGGCCGGAATCTTTGACCAACGTGTTTTCACAAGATAACCTCCTCTTCTCTATCTCAGACACGAAAAAGGGTTGATCACGCAGAGAAAGAAGAGAAGTCGCAACAAATGTCTACTTGGCCGGTAGTAGCGTCTGCTTCAGTTATTCTAACATCCTTTCATAAATCTAATTGTTTATACTGAGAATTCCAAGCCGTCAGGAATTCCCATACGTGGATGACTTTTTACTCTCTATATCGCGGCAATGTTACTGCCTATCTCGCTTGCGGCAAATATGTCACATTCAAAATTAAAATCACAAATACATAAATCTGTCAATGACAGTAAAATAATTTGATGTGAGAAAGTTCAATCATCGTCCATTTTCTTTTTTTTGTTTGTTTCGACAAAATGATAAAAATAAAAAATGATTGTTCTTTCTTTCATGTCCTCAATGTTTTGAAATTTCCCTACAGACGACAACATGGTCGTTTTCAAATTCAATGTCAACAAATATCTGCTGAGTCGTCCTGTGAATTAATAATAGTTCTCAATATTTTCATAGTACCGTTCCATCATCCAACTGAAAGGCTCGCTAAGTCTCATCCTCAAGTGGCTTTTGGTCTCGGTAAGTGGTGAACCATTGATATAAAAAATCAGTATACCAATTTTCAGTCTTTGCTTCATCAATTACACCACGGCTTCATCCTGAATGTTTCGTAATTAAGTCGTATTTTCATCCATTTCTTTGCATCTTACGTTGCTACCGTTCCTTTATGTTTTTGTTTATATTCTTTTGTCACGTGGTCTAGTTTATTATTATGCTAGCAGGAAGACCCGACGTTGCTCGGGATCGAATGTACTTTTCCACTATCCTCATAACACCATATTACTTTCTTTGTTTTTACTGTCTCCACCCTTCCTCCAGTTTTGCCTCCTAAAATAGTCGGAAGAACCGGTTGGAAAATTCTCTAAATTAGTTTCTTATACATATGGTTTAAATTGCATTAAAATCGGATATACATATGTGAGGCTTTAAGGGGATTCTGTTCCCATGGATCACTTAGAGGTGAGGACACATAGATATTCAGCACATAGATGGTAACGTACAGATTTGGGACTACTTCCATTGTCTTCCTCAGAGAATTATCAAAATAGGATATATTTAAAGTTTTAAGGGGTTTATGCCCTCATAGCATTCTTAGGGAATGCATGTAGAGATTTGGGAACCCTTCCATTGTCTTCCTTGGTAAATTTTACATAAGAATGTACTTTTAGATTTTATGTAGCTTCTCTAACCTTTCTATAGGGAACACTCACAGATATTGAGTTTTATATATAGAAACATCACACACATACACACAGACATTGAGTTTTATATAGAAAGACTTTGTGTTTTTTTTTGTTATTTTACTTTGAACATCAAGTGTCGTTGAAAGTAAACAGCTGTTGTGTTTTATTGTTGACACGTTGTAGGTAGTCAGGTCAATTATAAACGAAATTCGTATGAATCAGAAAGTTATGATATTTTGTTCTTATTATTCTGTTTTGTTTACATTGTTAGAATCAGGTACTCACAGTAGGAACCACGTGAAGGTTGCCAACATCCCACAGTGAAAGTGGAGCTATTGATATGATGCCACTAAAAAAAAACGGCATGACAATTTGTCAGTCTGCGTCAATATCAACCTTATCACGGCCTTGTGCTAAAGCAATTCTTTTTTTAATTTACTTCCACGGGTTACTCAACCACAATTTACCAATTTGTCAATCTGTGCTGGAAAAATGAAGAAAAATCATACAAGCATCAACTTGATTTGCCTGAAACTTACAAACCGGCTGAGACTCGCCGCTTTCAGGCAAATCAAGTTGATGCTTATATGATTCTTCTTCCTTTTTCTTCATCCTGAGGAAGTCTTACAATAAAGACGAAACGTTGATGAATACATAAATAATATAGTGTTTTGGCTTTCATTTTTTTACTTTCCATATATATATATATATATATGTAGCTGACGGAACAAGAACAAGCTACCCCCATCGATTAAATAAAAGATTCCATTCAAAATTCTGTACTAATTCCCGAGTTTGACATAAATATTCCCAAGTTCAGTAAAACACATGTGAAGAAGATGGGAGGTTACATCGGCCGAAACGGTGTGAGAGTAATATTTAAGATGAGAACAGTAGTCCAAATAATCCAAATTAACAGTTGTTGACACGTTGTAGGTAGTCAGGTCAGTTATAAATGAAATTCGTATGAATCAGAAAGTAATGATATTTTGTTTTCGTTATTCTGTTTTGTTTGCATTGGTTTCTTCCCGACCGAATCAGGTACTCACAGTAGGAACCACGTGAAGGAACCACTCGAAAAAAGTACCAATTTGTCAGTCTGTGTAGGTATCAATTTCATCGCCAACTTGTCCCAAAGGATTGTATTATTTTTTCTTGGCAATTCATTGTTTTTTTTGTTTTTTTTAAAAATTTATTTGCACAGGTTACTGCACCACAAATGCACACAACTGTTCTGTAAATGCAACATGCAAAGATGATGCAACGAAAGGTTTTAAGTGTGATTGTAAAGTGAATTTTGATAAGAAAGGAAACCAATGTTTACGTAAGTACATACGAATTTATGTTTATTGTTTGTCTGTTTATTCAAGAGGAGTTGTGGTAACCTTGAGTTAATAAAACCCCTTTTTGTTATAGTTACAGAAATACTTTTTGTTGTTCCGTTTCTTTCCAGTCGCGGATTTACCCTACCCCATTCTGGGCGCGGACTTTCTGCACCACTTTAATCTATTAGTGGACATGTGCAGACGACGGCTGATAGATGCTAATACGGAACTTTTCGTACCGGGTTTAAAATCAAACACCCCATCTGTCAGCCTGGTATTCTTTATTGCTGCAACCGATGCCCCATACCAGACCCTACTCCACTCCTACCCAGAGTTAACGAACCTTAATTTTGTTGTGAGTAATCCAACTCACTCAACAAAACATTATATTGAGACCACAGGAGCTCCTGTGTTCTCACGCCCTCGTCGCTTACCTGCAGAGAAACTAAAAGCAGCGAAGGCGGAATTTAACCATATGCTGCAACTGGGAATTATACGCCCCTCGTCCAGTCCTTGGGCTTCCCCACCCCATTGCATATGGTCCCGAAGCGCTCCAGAGATTGGCGTCTGACTTATCGACAACTCAATGCCATGACGATACCTGATCGTTACCCAATCCCACATATACAGGAATTTGCTTCATCTCTGCACGGTTGTAAGACCTTCTCCAAACTGGACTTAGTAAAGGCTTACCATCAGATTCCACTGAATCCGGCCGATATACCCAAAATGGCGGTAACAACTCCTTTTGGAGCGTTTGAATTCCTGACTATGCCTTTTGGTTTGCGAAACATGGATAGTACCTTTCAACGCTTCATGGACGAAGTAGTGCGAGATCTTGACTTCGTCTATAATTACATAGACGACATACTTGTGGCAAGTGCCTCACCTGAGGAACATGTCACCCATCTCACCTGAGGAACATGTCACCCATCTCTGCCTACTGTTTGAACGATTTCAGCAATACCAGGTGAGGATTAACCCTGGTAAATGTGTTTTCGGTGCTTCGTCACTAGTTTTCCTGGGCCATATTATCAGCCCTGAAGGCATATCTCCCTTGCCTGAAAAGGTTAAAGCTCTACAAGACCTTCACCACCCACTTCACTTCGCCAACTAAGGCACTTTCTGGGTCTGTTAAATTATTACAGACGTTTTATCCCACACTGCAGAGTTTTGCCCTGTGTTTCTTTCCCTACAACTTTTATTTTACTTTTTCAAATTTTAAATCTTGGCCTTTGCCAACTTATCTATCCCAGCGACTTCCTCTGATGATAAGATTTTGATCTTTGAAAAGCCTGGCTTAAGGAAAATTTAACTTGAATAAATTGCCTTTTTGCGGAATATACCTTGCTCTGAGCAATTGAATTGAAATTTGATTTGGCTTTTGCTTTTCTAATTCCTTTCCATTCTTCTTCATATCTACCTGCTCTATCCTAGATATTGAGCTGTATACTTTTCACAATAGGTTTTACCTTTCCTAAAAGTTCGCTTTTAGTACACCACTTTATATATATATATATATAGATATTAATTAATTAAGTTGAAATATATTGATAAAACGAACTTAAAAATAACATTTTTCAAAAATGTTCAATACAAAGTAGAGCTTTATAAATAAAATTTATATAAACATTAGAACAGCCTACACAAATTAGCCTACGTTTCTATGCTGCACGTCTATGGGGCTGGAAAACAACTAAATGTTAAATTATCTGAAAAGAAATCAGATAAATTAGAAATCTGTGCCATCAAAATTAACATCTTCACAAGGTCACAGCAAATGGGGTTGGAAGGGGTAAAAGTTTAAAGTGTGTCATTTATTATTATCACCAATCAAGTCGTCTTTTTCCCCTATACACTTACACATTGGAGAATCATAATTGTCAATCACATACATGCATAAGCAGAATCTATTTACACACACACCCGTCATAATATGCACAAACCATTCTTACCTCAGGCAGTACATAAGTCTTGACTCAAACACACCCTAGATTAACATACACACACTTTCGTCGGCTAGAGATATTTGAAACTACATACATATCGCCGTATATGAAATATTTACATACATAGATTACAATCTGCAATAGCATACACCCATACACTTACTCATTATCCTGGCAATTATACTTCGGAATTATTATATTAAATCAATCAGGAAAATACATTTATAATTACAATCAGATTTAAAGAATAGACAAAATTTAGCTTTCATATCTCAAATTTCACTTTTGTCTATCATAGTTCCTTCTCTACTTCGACATTCAACATGGTGGCTACAATTTCTTCAGCGACTCGACTTCCAATTAAAGTCCATATATGCCAAGATACTCATAATAGATCTATAAAGTTGACATTTCCAGAATCACACGCATAATATCCAAAAATTAGAAAAAAACATTGATTTCTTGGAATGATCCAAAACGTGCGAATGATGGCCCCTAGATTTGGTCGCCTTATGGCGTATCGTTAATTATAACACATGCCGGCTACCGGATGTCTTGGTTTAGATGACCTAATTTGGCTTACAGTTTATATTCGCGTTGGTGGCCTCAAGGTTAACAGCGTAGCTCCCAGACTGAAAAGTTTATGGTTCGATCCCAGTCATCTCATAAAATTCATTTTTTTTTCCCTCTATTGTTATACTTCCGCCTTCGAGTGAGGGGGGAAGGAGGACTAAGGGCCGGATTTTTTATATTCAACTTTATTATGTAGTAATTTGAAAAAAAAAATTACTGTAATATTTAGTACTTTACCTATTATGAATATCATCATTTTACTTCAAACCAATGATTTACTACTGCTCTGCAGACCTCCTTAATTATACTTGTGTGTTTCAGTAGTGCTCAGAAGGCATACTCATTTTTCTTTTTCCTTTTTTCCTTTTTTTCTAAAGAATGGAATTTCTAAACAACGATAACCGGGTGGGAATTGAATTTATAATGGCTCTGTTGGCCTACAGCGGGTGTTAAATCCAAAAAGAAAATTCTGAATAAATACCGGTACCATGGGATGAGCAGGAAGACTCCTACAACCACGTCTCCCTCTTTCCTACATTCTTTCCTTCCTCCTTTCACCCTGCAACAATTCCAAAATGTGACCTATTTGCGTTCGGTCGGATGTTGCCGCTCTTTAATTCATTCTTTTAAATTTCTCCCGGGCAACGCCGGGGGACGAGTCCAGCTAGTATAATATAATATTCTATTAGATATTTTATTCTAGATAAATTACCACTTATCATTTTTGTTTCTTCATTTAATTTCTTAATTTTTATTTGATTTTTCGTCCTAGTTCATTCTGTATTGTAAATATTTTAATTTTCTGTTTCTTATGTATTTTCATAGGTTTCATTGTCATCTTTGAACTTACGGATGGGGTAATATATGGTGACTTGATAGGTTTTGTCTCAATTATTGACTGGATGTGGTTTTGAAATAATACTTAAATTTGAAGTTTTTTCTAAAAGGATTTCTCTATGTGATGCTGTAAAGAGCGATGGTGAAGAGACTATTTGGAGTCATCAAAAGTATAGCGCAAAAAAACTTTTCAGAATTGTCTTGGAAATGATCGTACACCAAGTAATTGTTGTGTTTGAATTCTTGGAACTAATATAAATAATGTTCTAAATTTGTTTATCTCAACATATAACTTTCTTGAAACCTCATCAGTGATAATTAATCGCGGGTAATCTCCCCATAATTTTTTTTAACTACATCTTCTTTTGGGTCTTAGACAATTAACTGAACTGAAATTTGAATATATATATATATATATATATATATGTATAGTTCGGCAGCAAGTCGTTGTTTATGTAGGCTTCATTGAAGACCACGGAGCTCTCTCTTTTCACAATCTTTTGTGCCAATCTCTCCGGTGTTAACCAGTGGAGAATGGCACCTAGCATTGTGTCGTGGACCATTCCTCGACTGCTTTCGGTTTCTCGACCGTCTTCAGGAGGTTGTGTCCTATCGTTACTAAGAGCCATTTTTTATAGTTTCATTATTTTGATGATATATTTATCAATTTACATATATATATATATATAGATATATATATTTATTTATTAATTAATTAATCGTTTAAATTTATTATTATTATGATAATATATTAATTGTTAAAGACTGATAGGGCGTTAGTACCGGTGGTGAATGATATTTTATTAATTGTGGGTTGTAATTTTTTTTATGTGTAGGGCTTCAAAGATTTTTAGTTGGTTGGTGCAGTTGTTTTTATGTATGATCTTAGTATTAGTTGTTAATATTTGTCTTAGTTCGGTTGATTTTATGTTTTTTTGTGTGTGTGCTAATGTGTCGCTGGATGGCACTAGTATCATTTAAGTGATGCGTAAGGCGTCGGGAGAGGGTTGTAGTCGTATGGCCAATATAAGTACTGTGTTCGTCTGTTTGGGTCTTGGGGAAACATTCCTCTAATGGCCATTGGAACAAATAAAGTTTCTTGAACCCTCATCTAGGAAGAATATTTTGACTAATCAGTAATATCTGAAAAAGAAAGAGACAAGAAACGGAAAAAAATACATTAGGTAAATAGTATTTGAACTTTAAATTTTTTTTTAAACATTTAATTATTTGTCTCACTTTGCAGATATATGTGATCTTGATTATTGCCAAAATGGGGCAGCATGCAGTCGGGGTGAGAAATCGAGTTGCATCTGCAGCAAATACTTCACTGGAGACAAATGTGAACGTCGATTATGTGAGTATTATTATTGTTTTTACATCTTTTGTTCATTTACTTATCTTTTATTTCTTTAATATAAACAATCGTTTGGCATAATGGTCAGAGTGTTAGGTAGTGGGTCAGGTGACCTGGGTTCAATCATCGGTCAAGTCATACCAAAGACTAAAAAATGGTACTTGATGTCTCCGTACTAAACATGCAGCAATATATGTTGGAGATCAAGGTACATAGAGTAATCCAGGGAAAGACGTATCGCCCTCCCCTACATCTCTGTAGTAGTCAACAAAAAGGAAGCCTTTGGGTTGTCCTTGTGTACGGTCGAATTACCTGCTTAATGTATACACACATATATTAACACTCACTCATGTAGAAGGATACTTAGGCCGCCTGTGATTTAAGAAACAAAGGAATTACTGTAAAAATGGAATAGAAAATGAAGAGTTGCCTACAGTAAAAATGGAATAAAAAATTAAGAGTTACCTGTTTTGAAGTGTGTGGACCGTTAAACTCAAAACCAACATGAATTTACAAAATAAAAAATAAAAAAACCTAAACCAGACACCCAACAAAAAACATCTTCGCCTCCGCCCTTGAGGCTCGCATTCACAAATATGCGGGGACTTAGAACCAACATTAACGACGTAGAAACTTTTCTCTTGACAAACTACCCGGATATCTTAGCTCTAATTGAAACTAACCTTCAATCCTCAATTCCCTCTCACCACTTTGACATGACTGATTACATTCCACTCTACCGTAAGGACTCTGACAAACATATGCATGGGCTAGGAGTTTATGTTCGGAACACCCTCCCCTTGACTAAAGAACATAGGTTAGAATCAGATGACCACGCCTACATGTGCTTTAGATTGACCTTACATCACATAGTTAGGTACTTATATTTCTTATATCGTTCTCCTTCAACCCAGGACTGTTATCTACTTGACTCTGTCTCTGAAAGCTTAGATAGAGCACTCTCACTCGACTCGAATGCCCAAATACATGTATTTGGGGATTTTAATGCACACCACCGTGACTGGCTTGGATTCTCCAGCGTTACTGATACAGCTGGGAACTCTACCTTTAATTTCTCCTCAGCTCACGACCTTTCACAGGCTGTCACTTTTCAACCCGCCTTCCGGATCGCACGGACCAGCAAGCCTCACTTCTTGACCTGTTCTTGATCTCACTACCTAAGGCTTGAGTGGCGAATGCCCATAGCCGCTCAAAACTCTGATCACGTTGTGGTAATGATACTTATCACCTTAAAAACTCGTCTAAAAGCTGCAGAGCCGTGCTTAAAACGACGAGAACCTATGAGCAGGCTGATTTTGAATCCCTCAGGGATCACATCAGCGACGCCCCATGGGGTGAAACTCCCTGCTGATCAGTGTGCAAATGACCTAACCGAATGGGTCAAAGCAAGCATTGATGCTTATGTCCCCATGCGAAAATTCTTCAGCAAACCCCACTCTCCTCAATGGTTCATCTCAGAATGTGCAGCTGCTATTGCTGAGAGGCAGAAAGCATTCCGAAAATTTGGGCGCCATAAGTCAACTGCGAATAGACAGAAATTTGTAGAGGCAAGAAATGATTGCAAAGTAGTGATAGATGAAGCAAAGAGAAGGTATACAGAGATAACCAAAAAACGCATTCAGTCACAGAAACTAGGTACTCGTGATTTCTGGAAAATTTACAATAGTGTGATGAACAATGGACAATTGACAATTTCCCTGCTATCAAATCACAACGATGTTGTTTGCACGGCAACTGATAAGGCTGAACTACTTGCCAAGCATCTTGCCTTAATCTTCACTCTGGACTCGGCAAACAACCCCCTCCCTAAATTCCCATTGCAGACTGAAGCCACACTTTAGAACCTGGTCATCACCCCGTCTCAAGTGAGAGACATCATAAAAAACCTTGACACATCCAAAGCCTGTGGGCCTGATCTTATACCAGTAATAGTAATAAAGAAATGCTCTGCTGAGCTGGCCCCTGTCCTCTCAAAACTATACAACAAATGTCTTACTGAATCTTGCTTCCCTGATAGTTGGAAAATTGCCTCTGTGGTACCAGTCTTCAAAAATTCTGGAGATAGAACTGATCCTCTAAACTACCACCCAATCAGTCTACTCCCAATCTTTGCTAAAATCTTTGAATCATTAATCAATCTAGCGATAGTCAGGCACCTCGTTAATGCTAAACTTTTTTCTAATCCTCAATACGGATTCAGACAAGCACGATCTACTGAAGATATCCTAACGGTTATCTCTGAACGCATATACCATACACTGGACAAGGCAGGTGAAGCTAGGGCGATAGCGCTTGATATATCCAAGGCCTTTGACAAGGTCTGGCATGAAGAGCTTCTCATAAAACTGTATTCATATGGTATTACTGGACAAATATTTAATATAATTAAATCCTTCCTAATAAAACGAAAGATCTAGGTTGTACTCGATGGCCGTTCTTCTTAGCAACATGGCATAAATGCTGGTGTACCCCAGGGATCTATTCTTGGACCACTATTGTTCCTGATTTTCATAAAGTACCTCCCTACAAGAAACCTTATCCACCACCGATTGTCATGGCAAATAGCACCCTGCCTGAGAGTTCATCATCTAAACTCCTCGACCTAACTTTCACAGATAACATGAATTGGAATAAATACATTGAAAACATTGCCAGGGCTGCTGCAAAGAAGGTGGGCTCCCTCTACCGTGCCAGTAAACTTCTCACACCTGACATTATCCTATATCTCTACAAAGCCACCATCTGCACATGCATGGAGTATTGTTGCCACATCTGGGCTGGGGCATCATCCGTTAGTCTATCCCTCTTAGACAAGGTCCAAAAAAGAGTCGTCAATTTGATAGGTCCTTCACTATCCACCAAGCTCCAGCCCCTGTCCCATTGGTGCAATGTTGCTTCCTTGTGCCTGTTTTACAAGTACTTCAATGGATTGTGCTCTGATGAACTTGTTGCTCTGGTGCCCCCACGGCATAGATTCACTAGACCAACCCGACAATCTGCCAAATCCCATCCATACACTGTGGAGGTCCCCAGATGCCAAAGAGCTTTCTACTCCAAAAGCTTCTTTCCTCGTGCTGCTGGACTCTGGAACTCCCTCCCTGCTCTCTGCTTTCCTGATGTTACTGACATACAGAAATTTAAAACTAATGTAAACAGACATCTAGCTGCGCAGCTCCAAAATTAGGTTGACCACCCAAAAGCCTTCCCCCTTTTTTTCTCAGTAGCCCCTTACGTCTACAGTGGCGACCTGCCTTGTTAGGAGTGAACTATGTTAACAAAAATAAAAAAGAAAGAAAAAGGTATGTAATAGTTGAAAATAGAAAAGAGTTGTTGATAACAGAAGTATTGTTGAAACAAAAGAAAAAGAAAAATGTTAGATAAGATGCTTAATGAGCTTTCGTTGAGCAGCTGCACGATGACGTGGACGAGTTAGTTGCCCTTTGGATCTTCTCTTTATAATTGCTTTCCCTTATTTTGTCCTTTAGTCTTCACTGACTGGATTAAATAAATGGTTCCGTTCGAAATTCCGTACAGATTCCAGAGTTTTACAAGACGCACCCATAAGCAAGCACCCATGATGTAACGGAAATAAATGCCAATTAATAATCACTTCTAAGACCCATAAGCAAGCACCCATGATGTAACGGAAATAAATGCCAATTAATAATCACTTCTAAGACCCATAAGCAAGCACCCATGATGTAACGGAAATAAATGCCAATTAATAATCACTTCTAAGACCCATAAGCAAGCACCCATGATGTAACGGAAATAAATGCCAATTAATAATCACTTCTAAGACCCATAAGCAAGCACCCATGATGTAACGGAAATAAATGCCAATTAATAATCACTTCTAAGACCCATAAGCAAGCACCCATGATGTAACGGAAATAAATGCCAATTAATAATCACTTCTAAGACCCATAAGCAAGCACCCATGATGTAACGGAAATAAATGCCAATTAATAATCACTTCTAAGACCCATGATGTAACGGAAATAAATGCCAATTAATAATCACTTCTAAGACCCATGATGTAACGGAAATAAATACCAATTAATAATCACTTCTAAGACCCATAAGCAAGCACCCATGATGTAACGGAAATAAATGCCAATTAATAATCACTTCTAAGACCCATAAGCAAGCACCCATGATGTAACGGAAATAAATGCTAATTAATAATCACTTCTAAGACCCATAAGCAAGCACCCATGATGTAACGGAAATAAATGCTAATTAATAATCACTTCTAAGTAACAGTCTTCTATCAACAGAGTTTTTAAGGGTGTGACATCTCTCCTCTGTAATTCCCTTCCCTTATTTTGTCCTTCAGTCTTCACATGAGCGATGTTTATGACAAAGGAGGAAGAATTGCTGTTTTCTGAGTCGGAATTTATCCATCTAACACTTATCATTGGCTAGTTTTTGACCTTGAAGTAGTATTTTTTAAAAACTTTTAGCTTCTTTCATCAAGTGGCTTCATGCCTTGTCTGGAAAGATTTCCATAAAAAAAAATTGTTGATGTAAATATAAACTACAAACGGTAAAATCCATTATGCTGAGATCCTGGTCTTTTGAAGAGCATTTGTTTGCTTCAATCAAGTCAAGAGTATTGGTTCTGGATTCATTGGCATATTGTTACCAGGTCCACTCATCTCCTCCCATTATTTGGTTTTTATCATGGAACTTTTGTATATGATAAAATAAATGTGTAAATCTCCTGTCAAATGTTGAGTTTGTAAAGAAGTTAAGAACATTAATTTTCCTTTTCCCAATTGACCAGTTAACTCTGTTATAGTATATTTTTCTTGTGGTCGTGCCGGATTCCAGGACAAGAATTCATCTAGTCTGGTGGAGTATCCAGCTAAGTGCTGTTACTTGAAGTAACATTACTTGGAGAAAGTGCACCATTCCTCATATGAGCCAGTGTATAACCGTGTCGAGAGGATCTTATTTGGGCTTGAATACTATGTTATTTTGAATATTTGGTCAGAGTTTACTTGTAGGGAGAAGTATCCTCATGTCAGGTTATCCTGACAAACCCTCGTACAGAGAGATCGAAGACACTCAAGGATGGTGTTTAGTAGGTAATTCAAACTCTTCTTATATACGTGTGTGTGTGAATCTAAGAATAAACAAAACAAAAAGAATCAGCATTGTGCCTTGTTTATTAGACTCTAAAGTTCATGGTTGAAAATTTAAGCATTTTTGTCATCATTTTCGGATAAACCATCAACCTTTTTTCAGTTAGTCGAAATGCAAAATCCGGTTAGAATTTAATCTGCTTGTTGCATCTAAAAAAATATGCACATGTTCATCTAAAAAAATATGCACCTGTTCATCTAAAAAATTATGCACATGTTCATCTAAAAAATTATGCACATGTTCATCTAAAAAATTATGCACATGTTCATCTAAAAAATTATGCACATGTTCATCTAAAAAACTATGCACATGTTCATCTAAAAAATATGCACATGTTCATCTAAAAAATTATGCACATGTTCATCTAAAAAATATGCACATGTTCATCTAAAAAATTATGCACATGTTCATCTAAAAAATATGCACATGTTCATCTAAAAAATATGCACATGTTCATCTAAAAAAATATGCACATGTTCATCTAAAAAATATGCACATGTTCATCTAAAAAATTATGCACATGTTCATCTAAAAAAATATGCACATGTTCATCTAAAAAATATGCACATGTTCATCTAAAAAATATGCACATGTTCATCTAAAAAAATATGCACATGTTCATCTAAAAAAATATGCACATGTTCATCTAAAAAAATATGCACATGTTCATCTAAAAAATTATGCACATGTTCATCTAAAAAATTATGCACATGTTCATCTAAAAAATATGCACATGTTCATCTAAAAAATTATGCACATGTTCATCTAAAAAATATGCACATGTTCATCTAAAAAAATATGCACATGTTCATCTAAAAAAATATGCACATGTTCATCTAAAAAATATGCACATGTTCATCTAAAAAATATGCACATGTTCATCTAAAAAAATATGCACATGTTCATCTAAAAAATATGCACATGTTCATCTAAAAAATTATGCACATGTTCATCTAAAAAATATGCACATGTTCATCTAAAAAATATGCACATGTTCATCTAAAAAATTATGCACATGTTCATCTAAAAAATATGCACATGTTCATCTAAAAAAATATGCACATGTTCATCTAAAAAATATGCACATGTTCATCTAAAAAATTATGCACATGTTCATCTAAAAAATATGCACATGTTCATCTAAAAAATATGCACATGTTCATCTAAAAAATGATGCACATGTTCATCTAAAAAAATATGCACATGTTCATCTAAAAAATATGCACATGTTCATCTAAAAAATATGCACATGTTCATCTAAAAAATATGCACATGTTCATCTAAAAAATATGCACATGTTCATCTAAAAAATATGCACATGTTCATCTAAAAAATATGCACATGTTCATCTAAAAAAATATGCACATGTTCATCTAAAAAATTATGCACATGTTCATCTAAAAAATATGCACATGTTCATCTAAAAAATTATGCACATGTTCATCTAAAAAATATGCACATGTTCATCTAAAAAATATGCACATGTTCATCTAAAAAATTATGCACATGTTCATCTAAAAAATATGCACATGTTCATCTAAAAAAATATGCACATGTTCATCTAAAAAAATATGCACATGTTCATCTAAAAAATATGCACATGTTCATCTAAAAAATATGCACATGTTCATCTAAAAAATATGCACATGTTCATCTAAAAAATATGCACATGTTCATCTAAAAAATATGCACATGTTCATCTAAAAAATATGCACATGTTCATCTAAAAAAATATGCACATGTTCATCTAAAAAATTATGCACATGTTCATCTAAAAAATATGCACATGTTCATCTAAAAAATTATGCACATGTTCATCTAAAAAATATGCACATGTTCATCTAAAAAAATATGCACATGTTCATCTAAAAAATATGCACATGTTCATCTAAAAAATATGCACATGTTCATCTAAAAAATATGCACATGTTCATCTAAAAAATATGCACATGTTCATCTAAAAAAATATGCACATGTTCATCTAAAAAATTATGCACATGTTCATCTAAAAAATTATGCACATGTTCATCTAAAAAATATGCACATGTTCATCTAAAAAATTATGCACATGTTCATCTAAAAAATATGCACATGTTCATCTAAAAAAATATGCACATGTTCATCTAAAAAATATGCACATGTTCATCTAAAAAATTATGCACATGTTCATCTAAAAAATATGCACATGTTCATCTAAAAAATGATGCACATGTTCATCTAAAAATTATGCACATGTTCATCTAAAAAATTATGCACATGTTCATCTTAAAAATATGCACATGCTCATCTAAAAAATATGCACATGTTCATCTAAAAAATATGCACATGTTCTTAAAAGAAAAAATCGATTTCTGAAAGTTTTTCTTCTTCTTAACATGGATTTATGGCATGTTCGGTGGGTTTAAGATACATTTTTTTTTAATCTTCCACGTATGCTCCTATATACAAAACACGTACTAGCAGCAAAATCCTACCCCTTCACTCTAAAGGTCTCCAGATGCTGGAAAACTTAATCTACGAATAGCTTCTTTCCTTGGACCGCTTACCTTTGGAATTCCCTCTCTGTTTCCCCGACTGTACCCACCTGCAGAAATGTAAATGTAATGTGAACAACCATCTTGCTACACAACTTCCGAGTTATAGATTTGGCCCCTAATCCCAATAGCCCCTTACGTCTCAGTGGCACTATGCCTTGTTTTGGGTGAATAAAACATGCCCAGTACAACACGTCACATCATAAAGTAATGTTCATTTTTTTTTTCATTGCAGCTGCAAAAGAAATTTCCGAGAATAGTACTGAAGCGATCATCGGAGCTGTTGTTGGTGTCCTGGCTGGAATCCTTATTATTATTCTCATTGTAACTTATGTATGCGTTCGTATGAGGTAAGGCCTATTGATGTATTTGTACATTTGGGTGAGGTAGTTGTTAGGCTAGTAGGATGTGATCTAAGCTTGCTCTAACGTAAAAAACCTGGTGCCAGTCAATATTTAGTGTCATTTATAGAAATCTGTTTGTTTCCTCAGCAACTCGCCTCGCTCTATTTGGAGGCAGATGAACATCATGAAAAAATATAAACTTGATATTTTTCGGGTTCATATTTATTCACCGCCCTCATCACCAGTCGGTTAATGTGTGTGTGTGTGTGTGTGTGGGGGGGGGGTCTAAATTCGAAGGTGTCAAAAGAGCATGGCCTCCATCCGGTCTTGAGAAATAATGGATGCCAGTTGTAAGGGTAGTTGCACGTGTAATTGTGAAGCAAGGGTTGCGCAATCCCTAACCACAGTTCTCCTGAATCAGCACTGATTGATTCCAATAGCAAGGAGAAGTGCAAGACGACTGGAAACAATGCCAAGATAAGCAGAGTGCACATACAGCACGCGGTATTCCCAAATGGTCACCATTTTAGGACTGAACAGGCTCAACGTCGCTTAACTTGGATGATCTAACAGGAATCAGTGTGTCAACGTGATTGTGTCAACGTGATTGTGCCGAATAGTGTGCCAACGTGATTGTGCCGAATAGTGTGCCAACGTGATTGTGCCGAATAGTGTGCCAACGTGATTGTGCCGAATAGTGTGCCAACGTGATTGTGCCGAATAGTGTGCCAACGTGATTGTGCCGAATAGTGTGTCAACGTGATTGTGCCGAATAGTGTGCCAACGTGATTGTGCCGAATAGTGTGCCAACGTGATTGTGCCGAATAGTGTGTCAACGTGATTGTGCCGAATAGTGTGTCAACGTGATTGTGCCGAATAGTGTGTCAACGTAATTGTGCCGAATAGTGTGCCAACGTGATTGTGCCGAATAGTGTGCCAACGTGATTGTGCCGAATAGTGTGTCAACGTGATTGTGCCGAATAGTGTGCCAACGTGATTGTGCCGAATAGTGTGCCAACGTGATTGTGCCGAATAGTGTGCCAACGTGATTGTGCCGAATAGTGTGCCAACGTGATTGTGCCGAATAGTGTGTCAACGTGATTGTGCCGAATAGTGTGCCTACGTGATTGTGCCGAATAGTGTGCCAACGTGATTGTGCCGAATAGTGTGCCAACGTGATTGTGCCGAATAGTGTGCCAACGTGATTGTGCCGAATAGTGTGTCAACGTGATTGTGCCGAATAGTGTGTCAACGTGATTGTGCCGAATAGTGTGCCAACGTGATTGTGCCGAATAGTGTGTCAACGTGATTGTGCCGAATAGTGTGCCAACGTGATTGTGCCGAATAGTGTGCCAACGTGATTGTGCCGAATAGTGTGCCAACGTGATTGTGCCGAATAGTGTGCCAACGTTATTGTGCCGTATAGTGTGTCAACGTGATTGTGCCGAATAGTGTGTCAACGTGATTGTGCCGAATAGTGTGTCAACGTGATTGTGCCGAATAGTGTGCCAACGTGATTGTGCCGAATAGTGTGCCAACGTGATTGTGCCGAATAGTGTGTCAACGTGATTGTGCCGAATAGTGTGTCAACGTGATTGTGCCGAATAGTGTGCCAACGTGATTGTGCCGAATAGTGTGCCAACGTGATTGTGCCGAATAGTGTGCCAACGTGATTGTGCCGAATAGTGTGTCAACGTGATTGTGCCGAATAGTGTGCCAACGTGATAGTGCCGAATAGTGTGTCAACGTGATTGTGCCGAATAGTGTGCCAACGTGATTGTGCCGAATAGTGTGTCAACGTGATTGTGCCGAATAGTGTGTCAACGTGATTGTGCCGAATAGTGTGCCAACGTGATTGTGCCGAATAGTGTGCCAACGTGATTGTGCCGAATAGTGTGCCAACGTGATTGTGCCGAATAGTGTGCCAACGTGATTGTGCCGAATAGTGTGTCAACGTGATTGTGCCGAATAGTGTGCCTACGTGATTGTGCCGAATAGTGTGCCTACGTGATTGTGCCGAATAGTGTGCCAACGTGATTGTGCCGAATAGTGTGTCAACGTGATTGTGCCGAATAGTGTGCCAACGTGATTGTGCCGAATAGTGTGTCAACGTGATTGTGCCGAATAGTGTGCCAACGTGATTGTGCCGAATAGTGTGCCAACGTGATTGTGCCGAATAGTGTGCCAACGTGATTGTGCCGAATAGTGTGTCAACGTGATTGTGCCGAATAGTGTGCCAACGTGATTGTGCCGAATAGTGTGCCAACGTGATTGTGCCGAATAGTGTGCCAACGTGATTGTGCCGAATAGTGTGCCAACGTGATTGTGCCGAATAGTGTGTCAACGTGATTGTGCCGAATAGTCTGCCAACGTGATTGTGCCGAATAGTGTGCCAACGTGATTGTGCCGAATAGTGTGTCAACGTGATTGTGCCGAATAGTGTGCCAACGTGATTGTGCCGAATAGTGTGTCAACGTGATTGTGCCGAATAGTGTGCCAACGTGATAGTGCCGAATAGTGTGTCAACGTGATTGTGCCGAATAGTGTGCCAACGTGATTGTGCCGAATAGTGTGCCAACGTGATTGTGCCGAATAGTGTGCCAACGTGATTGTGCCGAATAGTGTGCCAACGTGATTGTGCCGAATAGTGTGCCAACGTGATTGTGCCGAATAGTGTGTCAACGTGATTGTGCCGAATAGTGTGCCAACGTGATTGTGCCGAATAGTGTGTCAACGTGATTGTGCCGAATAGTGTGCCAACGTGATTGTGCCGAATAGTGTGCCAACGTGATTGTGCCGAATAGTGTGCCAACGTGATTGTGCTGAATAGTGTGTCAACGTGATTGTGCCGAATAGTGTGCCAACGTGATTGTGCCGAATAGTGTGTCAACGTGATTGTGCCGAATAGTGTGCCAACATGATTGTGCCGAATAGTGTGCCAACGTGATTGTGCCGAATAGTGTGTCAACGTGATTGTGCCGAATAGTGTGCCAACGTGATTGTGCCGAATAGTGTGTCAACGTGATTATGCCATATATAAGAAGAGACAATGCTAATAAATAATCCATCAAGTCAAATTTATTGAAATTCTGCCCAATATTTTAAGAGGGATATAAGCTTGTATCCATGTGGAGGACCCAGTGCCATTCGATCGGGTCATTTACAAAAATACATCTGACTATCTCCTCAGCAATCTACCTCCCTATATTTGGAGGTGACAGAAGAGACGTGGCAGATGAATTTCACAAAATATATAAACTTTATAATTTTTGGTTTCATATTTATTCACTGCTCCTACTCAAGTATAATGCGACATAAAGACGACTTAATGTGTGTGTGGATGGTGTACGGACTCAATTTCGAAGTGACAGAAGAGATAAAGCAAATGAACATCCCAAAGGCTCTTCATGATAAATTTATTGTAATTCTGTCCAATATCTTTGGAGGTTCTAAGCGTTCATTACTATTATTATTATTAATAGTTTTATAGGATGTATGAAAATGATGATCTCTCTTCTTCTACGCATTCAGCATGTCAAGGGCGCTTCATGTCAAATCTAAAATGTTGACTAAACTCTTAGAACAATACACGTTTATAATCATCATCATCATCATCATCAATAGCAGCATTAGAAATTTGACCTCCAACACTTTTTATGGCACATTCGCCATGCCATGGGCGCTTCATGCTAAATTTGGTACAAATCTTTCAGTAGTTTTGGAACCTATAAGTAACCAACCAACAAAGAGAAATTGTGATATAATTTTCCCTGTTCAGTTGTACCTAACACTTTGTGTGGTCTGTATCATGAGCGTATTTTGGTCAGAAATTTTGCTGATAAATGGGGCAGTTTTCAAAGTCTTTGCTGACAAGTTCACCTTTCATTTTGATATTTGTTAGTTTGTCTCAATTTCTTTCTGAAAATACTTCTTCCAGAAAAGAAAACTTTTAGAGTGAAGACCTTTTCCCTTACTCAACGAAGATTATTATACATTAAAGGGAAATAATCATGTCATGAGTTATTTTCCTTGATAATAAATATCTAAAAAAACGTTATATCTTTAAAAATTAAATGGAATTTTCTATATTAATTGCACATTATTATTTGTTCTTTTACTAATAATCGATTAATGTCAAATACTAAAATGAACTTTTGTTTCAGAAAATAATTGACTAGTTCAACTGTGGATCAACAATCAATTCTGTTCTCTGACAAGTTTAAACTTGATTCAGCAAATGGCTTGAGCTGAATGCTGACTTGGCAGTTGGAAAAGTCCATCAATCTTCGTTATGGACCCTCTACTTCTTCTTTAGATCTAACCACAAAGTATGTGTGTTTGTACTTTATTTTATGAGCTGAATAAAGTCATCATCCGTTTTTATCACATACAGAAAATTATACATTTTATAAATGAAACGTGTTACATTCAGTAAAGCATCTCCTTTGTTTCTAAGGAATGTTTGATAAAGTTATCTAATATTGTTAAAATTCATATTTATAGATTATTAGACCACCTGTGACCTGTTAGGTCAGTATTTGTTATACATATAGTATTAAATATTCATGAAAACCTTTTGGAATTAACATATAAAGGAAAGAAAGAGAGAGAGAGAGAGAGAGAGAATAGGTGTAGAGACGGGGGATAGGAAAGAAGAGGGAGAAAGAGAAAGATAGTATATTAGGACATAAAGAGTTTCATAAATATTTGGAAATTCCAAAATGTTTTCATCAGATGATGGTAGAAATTAGGAATATAAGATAAGAGTATTTATTATCATATAAACTATGACCGCTTGACCAAGTGGATGGTTCTGTAAATCGACTATCGCCAAGTTTGTATGTACGTAAATTTTTAATATTTTTATATTTGATTGAGCTTTATATTCATTTTTTATTCATTTATTTTTTCCCTTCAAATTATTTGAAAACCGTAGAAGGTAAGTCAGCATTTATTTTCTCGCATAAAAAAAACTCACTTGGATTTGTCTGGAAATCTAACATTCATAACAAAATCTGGCTCAAGGCAATTTTCCCCGCAGTTCATCATTTTAACTCAAAATCCAAGTAAACAACCTGCAAGGAAATCTAGGAACAAGATCAGAAAAAACCCTGGTTGTGTCTGAAAATAAAAAGCTCTGCTGATGGAATATTGAGAACTTATTAACATTTTCTTTTTCGGTTTGATTGCCACAACATTTTCTTTTTAACAACAAAATATTCCAAATTAAAAAGTTTGGTTTCTTGAGAATCTACATAGATGAATGTTCTAAAAGTTTGGTTTCTAAAATCTTGAGTGATGCTCGATCAACATTGAATTTGAAATTGTTAAAAGCAATTACACTACGTGTTATCAACTTTTGTTGTTTCATCAGAAGCATTTGTCTTCTCTGTTTATGAGCATCATCAGAATTTCCTCAGAATAAGATGTTTTATATTACCATTTTCAATTTGAGTAATGTCACTTGAAAACAAAATCTTGGGAAAGAAATCTTTGTAACATACAGTTTCCTGTTTCAGGATGTGTCCCCAGTAATAGTATTCTTAATTTTGAATAACAAACATCCTTATTTTGTCCTGTAGTCCTCACATTCCATGAGCAATGTTTCTGACAAAGGGGGAGAATTGCTGTTTTCTTGGTCGGAATCTATCTACCTAACAGTTATCGTTGGCTAGTTTTTGACCTTGAAGTAGTATTTTGTTTAGCTCCTTACATCAAGTGGCTTCATGCCTTGTCTGGAGCGATTTTCATGAAAAAAAAATTCATTATTGTTTGGTCATTCAATTATTAATTGAACCAAATTGTTATGAAAACTTGAACTAATTTGATTAAGATAATGTTTTAATGGCAGCCATTTTAAAGCTTGGTTTAAGGCTAGCGAAATATTCTCGCTACGTAAACAGTCAAAAGTATGTCAAATTCAAATTTTTATGGATGTGATGGATCACTTTGACTGCCTCATATGTCTCAAGACATGGGAGTACCTAAGTACTAAGTAATCTTAAAGCTAAAAACTTTACTATTTTTTTATGGATGTGATGGATCACTTTGACTGCCTCATATGTCTCAAGACATGGAAGTACCTAAGTACTAAGTAATCCTAAAGCTAAAAACTTTGCTATTTTTTTATGGATGTGATGGATCACTTTGACTGCCTCATATGTCTCAAGACATGGGAGTACCTAAGTACTAAGTAATCCTAAAGCTAAAAACTTTACTATTTTTTTATGGAAATTCTTCAGACAAGGCATGAAGCCACTTCATGTAAAGAGCTAAAAAAATACTACTTCAAGGTCAAAAATTAGCCAATGATAAGTGTTAGATGGATTGATTCCGACCCATGACAACAGCAATTCTTCCCCCTTTGTCAAAACATCGCTCATGAAATATGAGGACTACAATACAAAATAAGTGAAGCAAGAATTATGAGGCTGCCGAAAGTAAACTCCCATGGTCCACTTTCTACTGTCGATATATATTTTTAAGTAATTATGGTAATGTTTTTTGTATGTTTGCAAAATATAAAAGAAAAGGATGAAATAAATGATGCTTATGCTGAAATATGGAAGTTAAAAATAAAAATTTTTAAATAAAAAAATTATTTGTAAGATTAGCGATTTTACGCTCGATTGACACCATTTTCAGTCTCTATTTTAGAAGATTTACATAAAGGGGGGATCAATGACTCGGTGATGTGACATTAAGAATACCTCCGATAATGAATATCAATAAGTTAAATTTAAAAGAATTTTTTTTAACTAGTGATCAACTTAAACTGATCGATTTCTTACATCCTAAACTTTAAAAGTTTCATCTATCGGTTGAATGCGACTTTTCAATTTTAGTGAAGACAATGTTTTATTTTGTACTAAAGACATAAAAGTGTTTTATATTATACTAAAGACAACAGTGTTTTATATTGTACCAAAGACATAACACTGTTATATTGTACTAAAGACATAACACTGTTACATTGTACTAAAGACATAACACTGTTATATTGTACTAAAGACATAACACTGTTTTATATTGTACTAAAGACATAACACTGTATTATCCTGTACGTAAAGACATAAGTGTTTTATATTGTACTAAAGACATAACACTGTTTTATATTGTACTAAAGACATAAGTGTTTTATATTGTACTAAAGACATAACACTGTATTATCTTGTACTAAAGACATAACACTATTTTATCCTGCGCTAAAGACATAACACTGTTTTATATTGTACTAAAGACATAACACTGTTTTATATTGTACTAAAGACATAAGTGTTTTATATTGTACTAAAGACATAACACTGTATTATCTTGTACTAAAGACATAACACTATTTTATCCTGCGCTAAAGACATAACACTGTTTTATATTGTACTAAAGACATAACACTGTTTTATATTGTACTAAAGACATAAGTGTTTTATATTGTACTAAAGACATTACAGTGTTTTATATTGTACTAAAGACATTACAGTGTTTTATCTTGTACTAAAGACATAACACTGTTTTATATTGTACTAAAGACATAACACTGTTTTATATTGTACTAAAGACATAACAGTGTTTTATATTGTACTAAAGACATTACAGTGTTTTATCTTGTACTAAAGACATAACAGTGTTTTATATTGTACTAAAGACATAACAGTGTTTTATATTGTACTAAAGACATAACACTGTTTTATCCTGCACTAAAGACATAACAGTGTTTTATATTGTACTAAAGACATAACAGTGTTTTATATTGTACTAAAGACATAACAGTGTTTTATATTGTACTAAAGACATAACAGTGTTTTATATTGTACTAAAGACATAACAGTGTTTTATATTGTACTAAAGACATAACACTGTTTTATCTTGTACTAAAGACATAACACTGTTTTATCTTGTACTAAAGACATAACAGTGTTTTATATTGTACTAAAGACATAACAGTGTTTTATATTGTACTAAAGACATAACAGTGTTTTATATTGTACTAAAGACATAACAGTGTTTTATATTGTACTAAAGACATAACAGTGTTTTATATTGTACTAAAGACATAACAGTGTTTTATATTGTACTAAAGACATAACACTGTTTTATCTTGTACTAAAGACATAACACTGTTTTATCTTGTACTAAAGACATAACAGTGTTTTATATTGTACTAAAGACATAACAGTGTTTTATATTGTACTAAAGACATAACACTGTTTTATATTGTACTAAAGACATAACAGTGTTTTATATTGTACTAAAGACATAACACTGTTTTATATTGTACTTAAGACATAACAGTGTTTTATATTGTACTAAAGACATAACAGTGTTTTATATTGTACTAAAGACATAACAGTGTTTTATATTGTACTAAAGACATAACAGTGTTTTATATTGTACTAAAGACATAACACTGTTTTATCTTGTACTAAAGACATAACACTGTTTTATCTTGTACTAAAGACATAACAGTGTTTTATATTGTACTAAAGACATAACAGTGTTTTATATTGTACTAAAGACATAACAGTGTTTTATATTGTACTAAAGACATAACAGTGTTTTATATTGTACTAAAGACATAACAGTGTTTTATATTGTACTAAAGACATAACAGTGTTTTATATTGTACTAAAGACATAACAGTGTTTTATATTGTACTAAAGACATAACACTGTTTTATATTGTACTAAAGACATAACACTGTTTTATCTTGTACTAAAGACATAACAGTGTTTTATATTGTACTAAAGACATAACAGTGTTTTATCTTGTACTAAAGACATAACAGTGTTTTATATTGTACTAAAGACATAACAGTGTTTTATATTGTACTAAAGACATAACAGTGTTTTATATTGTACTAAAGACATAACAGTGTTTTATATTGTACTAAAGACATAACAGTGTTTTATATTGTACTAAAGACATAACAGTGTTTTATATTGTACTAAAGACATAACACTGTTTTATCTTGTACTAAAGACATAACACTGTTTTATCTTGTACTAAAGACATAACAGTGTTTTATATTGTACTAAAGACATAACAGTGTTTTATATTGTACTAAAGACATAACAGTGTTTTATATTGTACTAAAGACATAACAGTGTTTTATATTGTACTAAAGACATAACAGTGTTTTATATTGTACTAAAGACATAACAGTGTTTTATATTGTACTAAAGACATAACACTGTTTTATCTTGTACTAAAGACATAACACTGTTTTATCTTGTACTAAAGACATAACAGTGTTTTATATTGTACTAAAGACATAACAGTGTTTTATATTGTACTAAAGACATAACACTGTTTTATATTGTACTAAAGACATAACAGTGTTTTATATTGTACTAAAGACATAACACTGTTTTATATTGTACTTAAGACATAACAGTGTTTTATATTGTACTAAAGACATAACAGTGTTTTATATTGTACTAAAGACATAACAGTGTTTTATATTGTACTAAAGACATAACAGTGTTTTATATTGTACTAAAGACATAACAGTGTTTTATATTGTACTAAAGACATAACACTGTTTTATCTTGTACTAAAGACATAACACTGTTTTATCTTGTACTAAAGACATAACAGTGTTTTATATTGTACTAAAGACATAACAGTGTTTTATATTGTACTAAAGACATAACAGTGTTTTATATTGTACTAAAGACATAACAGTGTTTTATATTGTACTAAAGACATAACAGTGTTTTATATTGTACTAAAGACATAACAGTGTTTTATATTGTACTAAAGACATAACAGTGTTTTATATTGTACTAAAGACATAACAGTGTTTTATATTGTACTAAAGACATAACAGTGTTTTATATTGTACTAAAGACATAACACTGTTTTATCTTGTACTAAAGACATAACACTGTTTTATCTTGTACTAAAGACATAACAGTGTTTTATATTGTACTAAAGACATAACAGTGTTTTATATTGTACTAAAGACATAACAGTGTTTTATATTGTACTAAAGACATAACAGTGTTTTATATTGTACTAAAGACATAACAGTGTTTTATATTGTACTAAAGACATAACAGTGTTTTATATTGTACTAAAGACATAACACTGTTTTATCTTGTACTAAAGACATAACACTGTTTTATCTTGTACTAAAGACATAACAGTGTTTTATATTGTACTAAAGACATAACAGTGTTTTATATTGTACTAAAGACATAACAGTGTTTTATATTGTACTAAAGACATAACAGTGTTTTATATTGTACTAAAGACATAACAGTGTTTTATATTGTACTAAAGACATAACAGTGTTTTATATTGTACTAAAGACATAACACTGTTTTATCTTGTACTAAAGACATAACACTGTTTTATCTTGTACTAAAGACATAACAGTGTTTTATATTGTACTAAAGACATAACAGTGTTTTATATTGTACTAAAGACATAACACTGTTTTATATTGTACTAAAGACATAACAGTGTTTTATATTGTACTAAAGACATAACACTGTTTTATATTGTACTTAAGACATAACAGTGTTTTATATTGTACTAAAGACATAACAGTGTTTTATATTGTACTAAAGACATAACAGTGTTTTATATTGTACTAAAGACATAACAGTGTTTTATATTGTACTAAAGACATAACACTGTTTTATCTTGTACTAAAGACATAACACTGTTTTATCTTGTACTAAAGACATAACAGTGTTTTATATTGTACTAAAGACATAACAGTGTTTTATATTGTACTAAAGACATAACAGTGTTTTATATTGTACTAAAGACATAACAGTGTTTTATATTGTACTAAAGACATAACAGTGTTTTATATTGTACTAAAGACATAACAGTGTTTTATATTGTACTAAAGACATAACACTGTTTTATCTTGTACTAAAGACATAACACTGTTTTATCTTGTACTAAAGACATAACAGTGTTTTATATTGTACTAAAGACATAACAGTGTTTTATATTGTACTAAAGACATAACAGTGTTTTATATTGTACTAAAGACATAACAGTGTTTTATATTGTACTAAAGACATAACACTGTTTTATATTGTACTTAAGACATAACAGTGTTTTATATTGTACTAAAGACATAACAGTGTTTTATATTGTACTAAAGACATAACAGTGTTTTATATTGTACTAAAGACATAACAGTGTTTTATATTGTACTAAAGACATAACACTGTTTTATCTTGTACTAAAGACATAACACTGTTTTATCTTGTACTAAAGACATAACAGTGTTTTATATTGTACTAAAGACATAACAGTGTTTTATATTGTACTAAAGACATAACAGTGTTTTATATTGTACTAAAGACATAACACTGTTTTATATTGTACTAAAGACATAACAGTGTTTTATATTATACTAAAGACATAACAGTTTTTAATATTGTACTAAAGACATAACACTGTTTTATCCTGCACTAAAGACATAACACTGTTTTATATTGCACTAAAGACATAACAGTGTTTTATATTGTACTAAAGACATAACACTGTTTTATATTGTACTAAAGACATAAGTGTTTTATATTATACTAAAGACATAACACTGTTTTATCCTGCACTAAAGACATAACACTGTTTTGATATTGTACTTAAGACATAACACTGTTTTATATGGCACTAAAGACATACCACTGTTTTATATTGTACTAAAGTCATAACACTATATTATTTTGTACTAAAGACATAACACTGTATTATATAGTCCTAAATACATAACACTGTATTATCCTGTACTAAAGACATAACAGTGTTTTATCTTGTACTAAAGACATACCACTGTTTTATATTGTACTAAAGACATAAGTATTTTATATTGTACTAAAGACATAACAGTGTTTTATATTGTACTAAAGACATAACAGTGTTTTATATTGTACTAAAGACATAACAGTGTTTTATATTGTACTAAAGACATAACACTGTTTTATTTTGTACTAAAGACATAACAGTGTTTAACTTCTACTAAAGACATAAGTGTTTTATTTTTTACTATAGACATAACAGTGTTTTATTTTGTACTAAAGACATAACACTGTTTTATATTGCACCAAAATTCTTTATTATTTGTGCTAATGACATAACAGTTTTTAATATTGTACCAAAGACATTACAGTGTTTTATATGGTACTAAAGACATAACAGTGTTTTATATTGTACTAAAGACTTAACAGTGTTTTATATTTTATTAAATGCAAGGTTTTGTATTTTTTTATTGTTTTTATAAAAGTTACATATTCAATCAGTTTTTATCAAAAAATTGATTTTTTTTGATGAAGGACGGAAGACTGTCCGAAATATTAACATTATATTAATACCAGTAATTTACATGATTTTATGTTTCCTATCAGGCTATTCTTTATTTTTCAAATGTGAAATGAATTATCATTTTTAGTCAAGAAACACACACACACACATACTTATATTAATAATTTAAAAAAATTAACTTTGAAAAATTCTCATGAAAAGCTTTTTGAAATCAGTTTCCAACTTGTAAAGAAAATAGAAGCTCAATATTTCTCTTACAATAAAATAGAGCTTAATATATATTTTTTTATAAATAACTTTTTAGATAATTACAAAAGAAAAAGTAAAAAAATCAGTTTACAATTGTACAATTGTTTCAAAACTATTTTAATTTGAACCCAGCATTTAAATACATGACAATATAACGTTACAATATGTTTGTACGAGAATGTGTGTATATATATTTAGGAAAAAATGTTTTTATTTTATCATGAGAAATGGAAAAAAAAACAATATTTTTTAATCTTCTATTATTTAAATGATGAGTTGGAATTATAAGAATTTTAAAACAATTGTAAACTGATTTGCTATGAACTCTTTCTTTTAGAATTAGCTAAAAAGCTATATATATATATATATATATATATATATATCTCATATATATATATATTTCATATATATTTCATATATATATATATTTCATATATATATATATGTATATGATTGATCCATGTATGCTTTTGTTGAAATATAAAATGTGTTATATATATATATATATATATATATATATATATATTTATTTATACAAACATTATTGGTTACATATGTGCATACATGTTTCGGTTGCACTTTTCCCAGAAAGTCAACCTCATCAGACCAAGAATTTTCGAGAAACGAAAATTCTTGGTCTGATGAGCTTGACTTTCTGGGAAAAGTGCAACCGAAACATGTATGCACATATGTAACCAATAATGTTTGTATAAATAAAAATTTATACTTATAAACAGCTCTACTTGTCATTGAGCACTTTTTATGAACACTTGAGTTTCTACGGATTTACATTTACAGAAACTAATACAATACATGTACGATATATATATATATATATATATATATATATATATATATATATATAGTTTATATATATATAAACTATGATTTTAAAAATAGAACAAATATTCCAACGTAATGAAAAAAAAAAATATTATTCATGTATCCATTAACGTTTCGTCTTTATTTCAAGACTTCCCAAGGATGATTTGTCTTAAGTTCAAAATATTTGAAAAACTTAAAAAGGTCACTTATAGTGGTCAGAGTTATTATGCAACCTTGATATTTAACCCTCTCGTTCTCCTGCTTCAATACCAACTATATAAATTCAATAAACATAACGCATGTTTCCTCCTTCTCCTCCCTCATGGTTTTAATAACTCTGACCGCTACCAATTTTTGCCCCGAACACATTCCGCAGTTAATTTATTTTCTCACACTGCTAATATCTTTTTGAGTCCATAACTTATCTTTTCATAAGCAAGCTTTTTGGCTTACATCCCCCTCCCTAATGGTTTAATAACTTTGATCGCTATTCCCCCCCACCACACACTTTCCACAGTTAACTCAACTTCTCCCACTGCTACCATCTATTTGTAGCTCATAATTTATCTTTTGATTAGCGGCCTTTTAAAGTTTTTATCCTCCTACTACCACTGTTTCAAATATTTTGTACTTTATGTGTTATTTTCTTCAGACCAATCATCCTGAGGAAGTCTTGAAATAAAGACAAAACGTTGATGAATACATAAATAATATTTTTGGCTTTCCTTTTCCATAATGTGTGTGTGTGTGTGTGTGTGTGTGTGTGTGTGTGTAAACTATTTCAGGATATTTAAAAAAAAACAATCCAAAATCACTCGATGGCACTTTCTAGTTATGCCTTTTCTTTTCCTCTAACAACTATTTTTCTTTCTCTTCTAATCTAACATGAAGTTACCTTGAAGGATTTTGAAAGTCAGACCCAAATAGCAATCTGTTTGACATTTAGATACTTTATTTAAACAAGCCTATTTTTTAATTTTTTCCTTCCACGATATCATTGGCATGAATATATTTTAACTTGCATCAGTTTCTTTCTTAAAATACTTATTCTGGTAAAGAAAGATTTTAAAGTTGCGACTTTTTCCCTTACTTTCTGAATATTAGCATACATTAAAGGGAAGTAATCATGTCATGAGTTATTTCCCTTCATTTCTGCAAAAATAAATGTCTTAAAACATATTTTAAATATTAAAGGGGAGTAACATTTTAAAAGTTCCTGTTTCGCAAAATAATTTGCTTACAAAATTAAAGTCACCAAAATTACTTTCTATTTCTTCGTAAACACGTCAGCCATTTTTTTTCTTTTACTGTTGTCCAACGATGGGCATACAGCTACAACAATACAATGACATTTACTCATATTGTGAGATTTTCAATATTTCATCTTTATTATCAAAAGATTTCCTAAGAAATAAGTGAAGATGTTATTGTTACAAGAGACAACATAATAGAAAGATAAAAGAGGGGGAGGCAGAAAAACGGGAAAGAGAGCAGAAAGAGAGAGAAAGACAAGGTGAGAGATTTTCGGTTCACCATCTCTTCTGAGCACTTCTCCAGTCTAATGATAATCCCTAACAGCATTTATGAAAATCAGACTTTTAGAATGAAGGATGGCCCAAATAACCTATATTTGTTCACCATCTCTCCTAACCACTATCCCAGTCTTATGATACTACAACAGCAGTGATGGTCCAAGAAAGATTAACTTTTAGATTTTCGGTTCATTTCGATGAAAAGAAATCTTTGAATTTTATTCTCATCATCGATTCGTAATGTGTTTTCATCAAAATTGTTATGATTCAGCCGATTTGGGGCTAAATTCATTATCATTGCTTTGAAGTCAGCGCCAAATGTTTGTGACAAAATCTGATTCCCTGTTATTTTCAAATCTAATTCAATTCAATATATTGGCAAAAGATTAGCACAGAGTCATGTAAAACGATACGCCTTAAAGCAAAAACAAACCAAACTTTTTAACAATGATATTTAAACGATATTTCAGCAAAATCTATGATAAATGTTTAGATCGTATGCCTAAACAGAATGTGCTAAAAAAAATTGTATAGTCGATAAAAATGGTTTCACGTTGTTTTTTATAAATATTATTAGGAACCAGTTTGAGTTAAAAACTATTTAGTATTACGCATGTAATCTGAAGAAAACAGGTTGAAATGTTCAAATATGCTAGAATAATCAAGCTTTTTAACCGGAAGTAGTGTATTATGTAAAAAGGAAACTGACTTAACGTTGACTGAAACGAAGCAAGCACTTTCATTATCCCAAAAAGCAATTTTAATAATTTACAGGTTAGTATTTGATAATGGCTAACATAAGAAGTATTTACAAATTATCTATAAAAAAGGTTGTGAAAAATTATTTTTATAAATACTTTCATTTTTTAAATAAATTATTTTTATAATTCACTACAAGACTTTACTTCGTTTCATTACTCATTGTTTACGTTTCAGGTTTTTGCATCGCTCAAGACCAAAACGTGTTAAAACGTGTTTTTTTTTTCTTTATTACTACAATTGAGTTAAACTCCAAAAAATCATCACGTCATAATCTTTAATATATATATATATATATATATATATATATATTCGCCTATACACTAATTTTATTCGATTTTTTTAAGAAACTGTTTAGGCATACAATCTCAACCTTTACCAAATCTAGTGTAATTGTGATTTTAGAACTGTAGTTTGTTTTGTCTACAAATGAATGTGCAGTTATTCAGAAAACTTCGATATAGGAAGAAATATAATTTGTCATTATATTTTGTTCACTTGTTATATACATGAAACTATTTATTATATTGAGCACTAGCAGGGCTACCCGGCGTTGCCTGGAGCAAAAGTGTAACATATTTCCATTAAAACTTCTCTCTGCCTCTTTCTATGCGCCTCTCTCTTTTTCTACCCTCCACCCCCTCTTTCTTCTCCACCCAGCCCATTCCTCTCTAGCTGAACATACATACACACATAGGCAACTCTCCTTTATATAACAGATTTCTTGAGGAATAAGTCGGCATTTTCTTTCCAAATTAGTACATAAAATGGCTGAAAAACCGACACCCCTCTAATGACAAAACATGACCCAGTTTACCCACAAAGAATGAATAATTTCTTTTAATTTTGAGATAATATTCATACAGGGCAACACCGATCAAGAAAATACAAACTTTATGGGTGTTTGATTTGGCGTTTTTTTTAGTTTTAGCCGGACATGCATACATACAAAGATTTTGAGATAATATTTCAGTGAAATCTACTGTAATTTTTGTTATAATTTGTTATATCCATAAAACTATTTATTATAGTGAGCAAAATTGTCACAAAAAAATTACTCGATTTGATGGCGAATCATTTGATTCCTTTCCTTCATGATCTTAACCCTTTTTGCCTTTTTCCTCCTCCCGTCAGAAATCCCAAGTCCAGTTCCTTTACGGAGAACAGCACCTATGGCGGGACCCTATCAACCAAATTTTCTCCAAGCTATTTACCCATAGAATCGCTACCGTCCCAACCCATCTATACAGAACCCCAAGTCAGTTCATTCACGAATGCTGCATATGACGAAGGTAAGATGAGGTTTGCACACACACAAAAAACTCACCCTCAAATACATTTGGCAGCTGCAGAGAAGACAGAAAAGAAAAATTGTTTACCATCTCTCCTCAACGCTACTCCAGTCTAATGATAATCCCTAACATCATTTATGAAAATCAGACTTTTAGAGTGAAGAATGGCCCAAATAACCTATATTTGTTCACCATCTCTCCTAATCACTATCCCAGTCTAATGATACTAAATCACCAGTGATGGTCCAAGAAAGATTACCTCTTAGATTTTCGGTTGACCATCTCTCCTAACCACTACTCCAGTCTAATGATAATCCCTAACATCATTTATGAAAATCAGACTTTTAGAGTGAAGAATGGCCCAAATAACCTATATTTGTTCACCATCTCTCCTGACCACTATCCCAGTCTAATGATACTAAATCAGCAGTGATGGTCCAAGACAGATTACCTCTTCGATTTTCGGTTGACCATCTCTCCTAACCACTACTCCAGTCTAATGATAATCCCTAACAGACTTTTAGAGCGAAGAATGGCCCAAATAACCTATAATTGTTCACCATCTCTCCTAACCACTATCCCAGTCTAATGATTCTAAAGCATCAATGATGGTCCAATAAAGATTAACTCTTAGATTTTCGGTTCATTTCGATGAAAAGAAGAAATGTTTGAATCTTATTCTCATCATCGATTCGATTCAAAATTGTTATGATTCAGCCGACTTGGCGCTAAATTCTTTATCATTGTGTTGAAGCCAGCGCCAAATGTTTTTGACAAAATCTGATTCCCTTTCTAACCCCTTCTACACTCATGAAATTAACACCAACTAAATCACGTGACACAAATAATTAACCAATTAACTCTATGGAATGAACGAACAATCTTAGATCAATTTAATCCACAGTTTTTGACCAACATTTGCTAGCTGCATGCATGTCAAACAGTTGACATTGGTGCCGAAACGATTAAACCAATTCTGTTTTTGTTTGACCAAGCATATGTTCAGCACACCAAAAAATATGCTATCAGTTAAAAGGGACGCGTTTTGCATGACACTGTGCCAAATAGCGTTCAAAGTCAACGTTTTTCTAAACGTAAACAAAACATGTATTTTCCAACTGTCAATATATATTTTTTTCTTTTTACAATGAAGTTTTATATTGTTTCAGAATAATTAAGATGAAGATTGATAATTTTAATGATTCGGACTACTGTTCTCATCTTGGATGTTATTCTCACGTTTCGGTTGATGTAACTTCTGACATTCTTCAAGTACATATCGAATAGATAAACTCTACACCTGTGACAGAATCACAAGTAAAATAAGCCTGGGCCTGATCTTGCCACATACACCAACAGAACTATGAAAAAAATGACACTAAACAAATCTAAAAGCTGTGGAGCTGAGAAGAAAGATCAGTCAGAGCTCCTTTGATAACGAACATGGGAAACTTGGTTGGCATCCTGCGAATGTTGGCTCATCTTATTTTAGGTAACAGAATACAACAGATCAAATACAGGTGAATAAATATGATCAGCACAAACCCCGCACAGGAAAAACAATCGACCATAAAGGGAATTAGACTAATAATGGAGTGCTATTTAAAAAGTACCACCCCCACACAAAAAAGAGGTTCCTTTGCACATATAGAACATAATCCCAGAGTTATGCCATCGATTTCCCAAACGTCTGTATAAGAATATTTGTGTTCGAGGCTATTACAATGCGTTAATATTAGATATTAGATATCAATGTAAATTGCGTTTTACTTTCTTTGTTTTCCTCTGATATCCTTTAAATGACTAATATTTCGAAATAGATCTCTTCTTCAAAGGAAAAAAAATGCGACTGGAGTTTGTTTTTGTTTATGTATGTTTTTATTGGATACGTCATTTCAAATCAACATTTTTTTTTTCTTAATTGAGATGTTATATGTAATTGTTGGCCGAAGGTATTATTGTCAGAACGAAGTAATTAGTGTGGAACTGATGAAAATAATTTATTTGAATTCCAGCGGGATATCATATCAGATGAAAGCTGAGATTATCAAGTCATATGTACTGCCAGGAGTGCTCTTTGGTCTTGAGTGTGTCAAATGAACAGATGAAACAAGGGAAACCGATCGTCTTTCAAAATAACATACTGAAAGCCAGGTGTAGAATGAAGTTAACGGATCATGTTAGAATAAGACGAAACACACGCCTGTGTCCTCCATAGTTACATGCCAGATATTCACCCACTATTTCAGAGACTCCATCTAAGAGATCTTTTTAGGATTCTAACTGTTCCTTTAAGCACAATTGTTTGAATCTCTCTTGCACTTGGTTCACCAGGAAAAATTCGCCAGATCGTTTTTGAAATTCTTTTTCATGAGCCCGGTTGCTCCTATGATTACTGGAATGATGGAGATCTTCCTAAGATTCCAGTTTCTTTTCATGTCGTACATAAGACCTTGGTATTCAATTATCTTCTCCCTATCAGCTGGTCTTGAATGTGTCAAACGGATAGACACGACAATGGAAAATATTGATACATAAAAAGAGAATGTTAAGAGATCCATGTGGCTATGGCATTGCTTTGAATTGTGACCAGATAAAAAAAGCATGTCATCTCTTTCACCTCGTGACTATTGTTTGCCATCATGGATCAGACTCAGCATAAAAGTTCTAATGTTTTTACTCTGGATATCTAGGATTTTAATAGAAGATTGGTGACTTAAAAATAGATCTAAGTATAAATTCAGTCAAGCATTCGTATGAATCAGAAGATTCTATTGTTGGCATTGGTTTCCCCGATACATTTCTAGTTAGAATTATTTCTAGAAAGATATCGAGTACTTACAAGAGGGACCACGTGAAAGTTTTCCTACATTCTAAGTGAAAGTGTTTTTATTGGTACGAACTGAATTCGAACTCGGCACCCCCAGGTTGTTAGTCCGTGTTGTTAACTACTTAGCAATCGTCACGTCTCTCGGTATAAATGGTACCTTGTGTTTAACGAGACAGTGTGACGAATGAGTGACAGACAATTCACTGAACACCAATGAACACCATATTAACAGCGCTAATACCTAGCGAAACCTCCAACATAAAAGGCAGCAAATGGAACACATGCTGTTGTCCTACATTGATTGGCTGTCGTGGAATGAGTGGATAATTTGTACACATATTACTGAAAGGATTATTTTACTTATTATAATGGCACTTGACAGGCATGTGCAGATGCATGCAACACAGAGAATGGTATAAAATTATATAAATCCTAAACGGATCCATACTTGGATTGATATCTGGATCTTGTAATTGATCAAGGATCCATCATCGAAACTTACAACACTTCTTTTGGTTAATGTATATCTGCAGGTGGCATCGTAGACTAATGCCTTTTCTTTGACAAAAGCAAATATTGTACAACTACCTGACTACTTGCCATTTCCAGTCTAGTTTTGATGACTAGAAAATAGATGACATCCCAGCATCATCATAGTTTTATTTTGTAAAAAGAAAAAAAGAAAAATTAATTTCACTTTCTTTTTAAAAAAAAAAACTAATTCCACTAACCTTTGAAAAGATCAACTTTTCCGCTGCTAACCTTTGAAAAGATCAACTTTTTCGCTGCTAACCTTTGAAAAGATCAACTTTTTCGCTGCTAACCTTTGAAAAGATCAACTTTTTCGCTGCTAACCTTTGAAAAGATCAACTTTTCCGCTGCTAACCTTTGAAAAGATCAACTTTTTCGCTGCTAACCTTTGAAAAGATCAACTTTTTCGCTGCTAACCTTTGAAAAGATCAACTTTTCCGCTGCTAACCTTTGAAAAGATCAACTTTTCCGCTGCTAACCTTTGAAAAGATCAACTTTTCCGCTGCTAACCTTTGAAAAGATCAACTTTTCCGCTGCTAACCTTTGAAAAGATCAACTTCACTAATTTTCTGGAAAACAAAAAACAAAAAACACAACTACTAATTGCACACCAATCTCTCCATTGTAATTTTATGCAAACTTTATTTTTTGATTAAATGTTTTTCAGATTATTCATTCCAGCAAAAATAATTTGTTGATAAAATTGTAAAACTTATTTTTCCCTGTTTGGATTTTGTTCATATAGTTTTCAGACATTTCTTTTGTATTAGCATAAAACGTTTCCAAGTTTTCAAAAACATCATTTTGTGCATACTTCATATGCAGTTTTTGTTTTACATTTGGACAGAAAAAATTTCAAAGATTTGGAAATCAAAGTTTGGTTTCTCATAGCATTTTAGCAGAAAATTTAAGATTCCAATCACAATTCTTTTAATTTTTTTGTTAAAAACTTAACTTATCATTGCTGGTACTAATGATAAATATTTATTGATTTTAAACTAATGATAAATATTTATTGATTTTAAACTAATGATAAATATTTATTGATTTTAAACTACCAGTAAAACTAAAATCCAACAAATTATGGTAAAAATGGCACCAGAAAAAATGGCATGGTAAAAATGGCACAAGTGAATAAATGGAACAAAAAAAAGAAAAAGAAAGGGGGCAGTCTCTTTTCTTCTTTCTTTTCAGTATTTTTATTTTTAAACTAAGCTACTGACTAGTTGATTTTTTTATTCTATTTTTTACTAAAAAGGTCCTCGTCAACTATGTTCAATAGTTTATGAAAAAAATGCAAATAACCTTTTTTTCAATTTACGATGAAAAAATACTGTTTTGTATTAAAAGAAAAATAAACCTTTAGTTGCCTCATTATTTTCAATCAATTACGTGGAAAACGTTTGAGAAAGAAATAGTTAGAAATATCGACTCGTGTAGTGTATGCACCCCACTACAAGTGTATTTTTACTTTGGGAAAAATATATGCACATTTTAATTTATCTTCCTCCCACAAGGTAATATGTGACACAAGGTCGGGAAAGTGGGATTTGAAAAGCCAGCGCCCGAGAAGGTGAGCACTCTGGCCTACAAAAAATGCCTGGACAGTCCCGTCGACATTCCCCGGTAGGGGCGGCTCAGACAGTAAGAAATAAACTTACTCCTCCCCAAAAAGGGGAGGCAAAGCATGGGAGGGTGGACCTCTTAGAACTGCACAGGACAAACCCATAGACCGGCGGAAATCAAGCCCTGAAGGCTAAGACGATACCGGTCTATGGGGTGCAGTATCCATTGGAACAGATACTACACTTTGATCCCGGCCAAAAGGCCGAGAAAGCAAGCAAATATATGCACATATTACACGGGTTTTTATGATAATCCGAAAATTAAAAAACTACAACTTTATCACTAAATATTTAAAAAGGATCGAAATCTGTAATTGTATTGGAATCGTCCCATCACTATCCTCATCTTAAAAATTCTAAAACAAGACCTACTCTCTCCACCAGTAATATAATGAATTTACAGGCACACCATGTGTTCCAGGCGAAAGAGAAATATCTGGTCACAGCTGTTATAGATTTCCATTCTCCAAGACTAGCTGGCCTACTCAGACTTTATAGTCGGGCAACCTAGGATATAATCCATAGCCAAGGATAAATTCATACCTTTACCAAGGGTATTAGTTGAAGTATGAAAATATTTTAGAATTTTTTAGATGAGGATTTATAATTTGTATGATTTGGATTATTCGGAGTACTACTCTTATCTTAATTGTTATATTCACAACATTTCAGCTGATGTAACCCCCTCTTCAGGTGCATCTTTTCGAACTTGGGAACCTATACAAAATTTTGAACTGAACTCTTTATTGAATTCACAAGGGTAGTTTGCGCTCGTTCTGTCAGCCATGACCGGGTAGAATGAGTTTTCCTGGAGGTTGACTGTTCAGTCTACACTACGAAATAAACTAAGAATAAAATTTAAAATTACTTGACACGGTCATGGCTGATGGAATGAGAACAATCTACCCTCGTCGATTAAATAAAGTGCCTAGTTTGGAATTGCGTATAGGTTGCTGAGGTTAACAAAGATTCCTGAGTTTGAAAAGATGCCCCTGAAGACGGTCGGAGGTTACTTTGGCCGAAACGTGAAAAGAACAACAAAGATGAGAATCGTTGTTCAAATAATCCAAATAAAATATATAAAATGTTTGTTATATGCTTAAATAAAATTTACGCTCATTTTTAACTTAGACATTATTTTTGTTAATAAACAGGTTGCCGTTCATATACCATAGCCAGTTAACTTTCTTAAAGGGAGATTGAAACCAGAGAGACTGTTTGTAGTTTATCAGTTTGTTTCATATAGCTATGCTGGCTTGCTTTGTTTATTGTTCATTAAATTATTTAGCCTGATTGTTCTTGTTAGTTCACACTAGAGACAAAAGAAAACATGTATAAGTATTATATTTTTGTTTTTAATAGTTTGTTTGTTATTGTATTTTACTATCATTTTTTATTTTATTTTTTTAATTCTCATAAACTATTCTGTTATTCCAGCTATTGATTAATGTCAAAATTCCTGACACACTGTAATAAAGAAGCAGCGCTTTATTCACAAACGCAATAATATATTTCATTGAACAAGTTTTTTTTTTGTCTTCGGACCATTGTCCTCATGAACATTAATATTTCTATTATGACTACATTTCAGCTGATGTGACCTCTACCCTTCTTCGGGTCTACTGTTCATCTATGGTGATGTTCTCCTCATATTTAAAACATGATTGTTGTTCATTGTTTGTATATGTTGATGTTATTGATATTTTTTATTTATTAATTGTTTTGTTTATAAATTGGTACCTCCTCTGAGAAATATTGTTTATCTTTGGGAGCACGAGTGAACCATAATGCTTGACTTTTAATTTTAATTCGGAGTGCTAAATATTGGGCGAGTATAATTTTGTTAGTTGGGAATAACAGAAAATGGGTTCAGTCGGGGTCAGCTTGACCTACTGTAGGAATTGATGGAGATGGATGTGACATCATATGGCTCAACGAGAAAGTGAGTGAGAGAAGTAGTAAGTCCGGTTGGAAGTTTGAAGTGACAGGACGCGAAGAGAAATGACTTGCAAAACAATTAAAAACAAAGGGGTCAAGGCTCCAGATATTTATGGCCCCGATAGTAGAGAAGAAGAAATCTTGGATGTAGATCTTTGTGTTGTTGTGCCAACTTTGATTCCAAAGTGAGAACGCACCCTAGTAGAAAGATAGCCATAGACAAGGAGAGACTATCTTAGATGAAGTGTCCTCAGTCTTTGAGGACCGCTGTATATTATAAGTGCATGTGCTTACCTTTATTAGCCCACAAATCACTTTTGTTAATTTTTCAAATCTCACAATACTGTATTCGAATTCCATCAACACATTCTTACACTAAATTCCGTAACATGACCTAGCTCACTTTTCGTTACAATTAGTATCATCCACGGATGTGAGACCTCATCCTTTTCGAACAATTCAGATGAAGCGATATTTACACTTATATTTTTTTTTTTTTTGTTGAAATAAAGTCTTATTTATTATTTCGTTCGAACTTATGGTTAGTGCTAGGGTTACGGTACAGATTTTAGGGACTTAGTGGTTGGGTAAGTGATTTGTTTTTATTATCTTTTCAACATGAAAAAATCTCCACACACTCACAAAATCTGCACCTAGAATGGCGTGAAAATAGATCATTTGACGTTTAATTGTACTGTTATTATTTGTTTATTTGCATTCGATAACAAGCATATGCTTTATTTGATCGGGACATACAAAACACTAGACCTCCCCTTTGGAGGGGAGGTAATGCAACAGGAGCACCAATGGTAACAATAATACTCTACTTTGGATTATAAATTTTAAATGGACCAAAAATTACTTTTAAATGACATATTAAAAGCTTCAAAATAGCATTCAGATATCCCATAGCCAGATATAAACATTATGTCGTACATGTTTGGTTTCATTAAGACGTACATATTTTTGACTTCAGACCAAAATAGCTTCCATTCTAAAATATCAATATTTATTTCTGAATAGCCATTTCCTTTTTTAGCATTGGTCCATGTTGTTTAGAAAAAAAAATGTAGTTCGATTTACTTTCTTTGCAGATATAATCATTCCTGCTCAGGGAAGCCATCTTTCGTTAATTTTTTCTATCGCCAAATTTCGCTATTATCACAGAATAGTACATACATTTTTTAATTAATACTACTAAACAATCATATTTTCATCTAGGTAGAAACTACTTTGGAAAAAAATCGGTAATATCTGAAAACATTTTAATTTTAATGTCCAAAAGGGTCATGTAACACATCATTCATAAGCGGTGTCTTCATTACTCAGATTTTATCTTGAATAATAAATATAATAGAAGTTATCTACCTTATAACTAAATTTTATTTCTTTACAAATTTAGGTACAGCTATTTTATATATATATACATATATATATATATATATATATATATATGAATACGGCAAAATCATATTGACATTTCCTGTTAGATTACCGAAGTTAAGCGACGTTGAGCCTGGTCAGTACTAATTTACCATTTGAGAATACCAGGTGCGGTATGTGCTCTCTGCTTATCTTGGCATTGTTTCCAGTTGTCCTGGATTTCTTCTTGTCATAGAATCAAGCAGTGCCGACCCAGGAGAGGTGTGGTTTGGGATTGCGCAACCCTTGCTTCACAAATAGATGCGTAAACCCCATCATTAAGACTGAGCGGAAGCCATGATATATATATATATATATACAGGGTGTCTCAAAAAAATGTACTCACTCTTCGAATGACGAGAAAACCTTTATTTACCTGGGTGCGCGTTATCAGCTTTGTTTGAACAATAATGGTCATCAGTTTGAACATTTGCGAACATGATTCTTCAATTACATCTGTCTCATGTATTCGATGCTATTTCATTTCACTCTATGTTCATAAATAAAAGTTTTCTCGTCATTCTACGAGTGAGTACATTTTTTTGAGACACCCTGTATATATATATATATAAAACGGTGCTGCAGCTGATTTTATTCATGCAACGACACAAAAGATATCCAAATTCTGGCCCGAAACATCTTTGAGAAAACATTGGGATGAAAGATAGATATGTGTGTGACGTCACTCGTTATGCAAGCAAGAGCAATTGATATAGACAAAGAGAGGAGAATGCGGAAAGGTTGAAAGCTCTTCTTTATTAGAGAAAAAAAGTGTATTCAAAATAAAGTGTGACAGACCGACTATTGGACACACAGAGACTCTTAGTAACGTATGGATACATCTAAGAAGGCTATTTCAAACTTAAGCATGACAGTCTGTCATTTTCATCAGTCTAATTGATTTTGAAACCTATAAATTGTCGGATAGTCATTTCTGGTTAAAACTAGTTTGCAAGCCAATGTCAAGTATTATGGTCGATTTGTGCTTATAATATTAAAAGATCAACTGCATTTCTTGGAGGAGCGGCCAATTAAAAGCAAACTATTTTTAGACTGTAAATATTTTATTTCAAAAGCTTATCTCCTTTTTTCTTTTTTCCCTTAATGTCTTGTCTCACTTTCAGATAGCGACCCGGCCATTTTCAAGGTATAAAAGACAATTCTGAACGAGAGCAAGACAACTGAAATAGCAATGTTAATCAAGAAAGATAAACCAACTGACTTGACGGATTCCATTGCAGTGTTTCACCGAAAATATCATCCATAACAAATTGCTTGTCAATCAATCGTGTTCTGCTCCCAGCGTGTAAAGAAACAAAATGAAAAATAAAATATCAATATTAAACATTATACAATACATAAGAAAATGTGTTGGAATAGAGACCGCATTGTTTTATTGCGATTTAAAAAAAAATTGAAAGTCTTTTTTCATGCGCTGTGGAGAATGGAAGTTTACAGAAACCTTCATCATAAAATGAACACTTACTTTATAGTCGGTGTAACTGAAATCCCTAATTTCTACCTAAAAGAAAAAAAACGACATTCGTTTTATAATAGGGATTTCAATTACACTGACTATAAAGTAAGTGTCAATTTTACAATGAAAGTGAACCCATCTTAGTGTATGAAAAAAAAAAAATTCTTTTTAGATAAGCGAGCTTTAAATGTGGTACTTCACAATAATCTGCAGTATTTTGAAAATTTCTTTTTAAATCATTAAAAAAAAAAACAAAAAAAAAAACAATGCGGTCTCTATTCCAAAGTTCCGTCAAAACTGCTGTTGTGAATTTTTAACAAAATGACGCACACATACAAAAGAAAACGTTAATCTGTAAATATTTCTATAACGATTTGAGTGATTTTGCGTAAATTTCACAGATGAAGAATTATCATTATTAAAAATTATTGTACTTTTTTGATTGGTGTCGTTGCAGCGTTTCGACTATTGAACCCTCTGCTCTTCTTCAGATATCAGTAACAATTCACTAAAATCTTGTAATAGAGAATCGTCGATTCTTTCATAAGATAAAGGAGTGTTCAGAAAATTGCATTTTCCTTGGTTTAGAAGCACACATGGACTATAATACTTGATTATTTTCTCTTTAAACCTTGAACTTTAATTCTAGCCAAAACTTACTCTGTCGTCTTCAGGTAAAGAACCGTAAGTTGACTATGAGTTTGTAATAAAATAGTTTTCAATTACTGCAAAGAATCTAAAAAAAACAAAAAACCCAACAAACCCCAAAAAACATCTTTAGGTGAAATAATACAAGAAAAAGAACAAAAACCGAATCACAAACTGATAATAATATTTCATGTAAGAAATTCAGTTGCCTGAAATTAGGAGCAAAAACGAATTATACCACTTTACTTCTAAACCTTAATTCGAGAAAAACAAAATAGTCTATTAAACAGCTTTCATACTTTAAAATAACTTTTCTAATTGTCATGGCCATGATATAAAAACAATGTGGTCCATTTCTGTGATCCGTTTTTTTTTTTATGGACATCGCTCCAGACAAGGCATGAAGCCACTTGATGTAAGAAGCTAAAAGAAAAATACTACTATTTCAAGTGTTAGATGGATAGATTCCAACCAGGAAAACAGCAATTCTTCCCCCTTTGTCAGAAACATCACTCATGGAATGTGAGGACTACAAGACAAAACAAGGGAAGCGAGAGTTACGAGGCTGCCAAGGCCCACCTTCTACTCGTCTTTGTTAGGAAACAAATCGCTGATTGTATACGTACGATGTTGCCATTGGAAATTTTGAAAGTGAGTTTGAATCCCCTTTCTTGGATATCTCGTATTTTGGTTATTGTGTTATTCTGAAAAGGCACTAAGTATATCTAGAAAATACTTATGTTTCAAAATGGACTAGTAACGTGATATCTTGTGGAATTCGTCTCTCTGACACGTAAGTAGTTGGCACATTAGATAGTGACATCTTGTTGTAAAGGTGATTGCAGCGGTGATGTAGCGGTTAAAGTTTCTGTGTCCTCCTTAATAATACAACAAAATAAAATAAAAACGCCAACAACATATTTGCTCAATATTTGCTTCGATGTTTCATTCTTTTACACGTAATGCGAGCTTCCTTTTGTCCGCTCTCTGGATGGGGTTAAGAAGACAGAACTTAAAAAAAAAAAAAACAGTGTCCAAGCGCAGTCAGCTCATAAACCAAAAAGGACGATCTTTCTTAACCACGTCTTATTTTTGACTTCCTGTCTATGACATCACTTCCTGACACGTAGCTCTAACTCTCATTCTATTATGAAGTTCTACTAGAAGTGTCTAGGAGAGTCCCAAGTTTCTCTGGTGCATGACACACAAATGAGCCATCTCGGGAATTTTATAGCTCTGGCAGTTTCTATGTAGAGCTTTCACTCAAAAATTTAAAGGATTAAAATCGCAAATCGAAAATAATTTCTTGGTTGAATTAAAGGTCAAAGGTAAATATCAAATTGATGGTTCATTTGTGGTCTTAATCCAATGGAAAATATGAGTTTTCAGTTGCAGCCATTGTCGTACTTAGTAGTCAGATAAAATATGGTCAGTCAAAAATTATATTGATGTTACGTTTTGGGTGGTTTTATTTTGGTATGAGAGTTTAGAATCGTAAAGAAAAAGCACCACACTGATATATACTATGATCACCTATTGGCCAAGCTTTAATTGAAAAAATACAACAAACTATTACGAGACGGTTAAATTGTGATAATGAGCCAAATTATTGGCAAAGATTAAAACTGCTAAAAATCTACAGTTTAAGAAGAAGTGAGAAATACAAAACCCTAGGAAATAGAATTGTCTATTCTGGATTTATAATTAAAATAAGGAGAGACCAAGACTTAAATTACACATACGAATAAAATGTAGGAATAATTTAATACCAGACTGCATATCTTAACAGATTTAATCTTACAAGGGAACCAACTATTTAATAGACTACCAAAAATTATTAGAAAAAAAAATCATAAACATTAGATGAGTTTTTCCCCCCCTTTGCTGATTTTTATTTTTAGGTTATTATTTTTTTTAAATTTCATATTACCAGTTTTCTAGGCCGGACTGTATCATTTTAAAAATAAATTGTAGCTAAGTGTGTTATTAGATTGTGAATAAATTTTTCCAGAGATTTAATCTCACAATGAAAATAAACTGTTTAATAGACTACCGAAAAATATTAGAAAGATCATAACAGAAGATGAAATCAATTTAGTGAAGTTAAAGTTGGATAATTCTTTTTGAGGAACAGTACAAAGCAGGAGACTTACTTGGTTTGGTCACATTGAAAGAAATGGATAAGAGTGCTTGAGTTAGTAGATGTAGAACAGTTGAGATGGCAGGGGCACCAAAGGAAAACATGGGAAGGAGCGATAAGGATGGATTCGAGTGAAAAAGGTATCAGAGACAGGTTTGTTTGGAAGTCAATTTCTAAAAGCCGTCCAACACATGCCAGCATGTAAAACGGATGTTAAACCGAATATGATAATGATCATAAATGTCTGACCAACCTAGTCGTGCAGGAATCCAAAAAGTAGCTGTTTCAAATTCACTAGAGAATTAAATTTAATTATGTTGAATCACTTTTTCTTTTTAAGTCGTAATAATCAATCTATGAGATATTAAAGGTGGAAGCAACACCCGCCCCTCCATTGTCCGCAGAGCAAAATTGCAACTTTGTTTGGTTTGTAATACAAAAAAAATAAAATCAAATTTAGTTAAAGTTGAATAATTTTATTTCTAAGAATAATGCAAAACAGGAGAGTTTGTTGGTTTGAAAGAATGAATGAATGAGAGCTTTTGGTTAGTAGATGTAGAACAGTTGAGGTAACAGGGGCAGTTGGCAGACGAAGACTAATTAAAACATGGGAGGAAGTAATAAGAACGGATTAAAAAAAAAACAGGGATTAAATGTGTTTAATTAAGATATATAAAAAAAGAGATCTGACATAATTTCAATATCGAATTAAGTTTTTTTAACCCCCCCTCCTCTTTCGATCCCCCCCATGGTGCAAATCCGAAAATATATTCTAATAAAAATTATTTCTATATATTAAGTCCATATATATAATTTCAACAATGAATTAAAGTTGGTGCCAATTTAGAAAGTATTAAAAAAAAATATTTATAGTCTGTAAAAACATTTTTAACTACTTAGGGATAACATGATATAACTTGTAAAAATTAGAAAAAATTAAAATTGCTTATTAAAAATGATTGTCCTTTTTTGATTGGTGTAGTTGCAGCGTTTTGACTATTGAACCCTCTGTTTTTCTTTAAAAATCAGTAACAATTGACTACGATCTCGTAATGAAGAATCATCGGTTCTTTTATAAGACAAAGGCGGGTTAAAAAAATTCATGTTTTTATTGATTTAGGAACATAAATGAACCATCATACTTGATTTTTTTCCTTTCAAACTTGAACTTTAATTCTAGCCTAAAATTACTTAATAGGTCTTCAAGTATTTGCAATGGGTTCAAATTAGTTGAAATTACTACAAAAAATCTAAAAAAAACAAAAAGGTAATAGTTGACTATGATCTTTTAAATAAAATAATTATAACTTTAATTCTAGCCTAAAATTACTTAATAGGTCTTCAAGTATTTGCAATGGGTTCAAATTAGTTCAAATTACTACAAAAAATCTAAAAAAAAAAAAAGGTAATTGTTGACTATGATCTTTGAAATAAAATAATTATAACTTTAATTCTAGCCTAAAATTACTTAATAGGTCTTCAAGTATTTGCAATGGGTTCAAATTAGTTCAAATTACTACAACAAATCTAAAAAAAAAAGGTAATAGTTGACTATGACCTTTTTAATAAAATAATTATAATTGTGGTTTCAAGACGAAATCACCACAAAAACAATTTTTTTTGAATATCAATTTCTAGGTGAAACCGAAACCTGTATAATACAAGAAAAAAAGAACGAATCAAAAAAATAATGATGATAAATCTTCATCTAAGAAATTCAGATGCTGGAAATTCGTCGAAATGTTTTATTTGGAGAAAAGAAAGAAAAGTCTCGATTAAGAATAAGAATAATGGTAATGATAGACATAAGTAATAACATATAAGTAATAACATAAGTGATCAGCATAGAATTATATTTATAGCTGATCATTCTAAAATATCGATCTTTTTTCTGGCAGATAATAACAACCCATGACACAAACAACTTAGATTTTGTTATTTATTTTATTTCATTTAGACAATTTGTGTTAAATTCCACTTTAAAAATTTAAGGTCACGGGTTCAAACCCAGAAAGTAACAAATATTTTGCAACTTTTATTAGTTAAACATTTCTATAAGATTACAGCATAAGTATCTACCTATGTACATACCTACGTATGGCGAGTGTAGCTTAGCAGTTAAAACGCTAGTATTCAAATCAGTTACAGGTTCAATCCTGCCTCACAGTTACTTTTTGGTAAGTGCCTGAAAACTATAATCCATCGATCGATGGAAGCCTTGCGAGTGAAATTGGGTATGATGAACCTGATGACAGATATCTGCAGCCATGCTTTGTCAGCCTAAGACACACTGTGTGATAAACATCCACCATGAAGTGTACTTATTATCTTGAAACGGTTATTTGACCATTTACGTAGGTAGGTAGGTAGGTAGGTAGGTAGGTAGGTAGTATTAGCGGTAGTAGAATTTATCTATAGGTTAAAAGAACTTAATCAAGAATCAGAATAGAAAAGCAATACCTCAAATCGAAATTAAAACAAAAATTTAAAAATATATATTTTATCTATCTGTTGTATATTTCAAATTAAAAAATAAATTTTTTGTTTGTGTTTAATTTTTTGTTTTCATATCTATTTTTCATTCTATATATTTTGAATAAACATTAAAAAAAATATTTTGCTGTTACAGTTTTTTTTTTTTAATTTAAGTTTTTTTTAGATTACAGCCCGTTTAGATGTTGAATTCATTCATCTTATAAGGGGTCGTGAAATTCACGAAGGGTCCCGTGAATACCTGAACGACCCTCATGTTGTATAGTACTGTAAAATTTGAATATTTGATTTTCTATTTTATACGTTTTAGAGTGACACATATGGTTGCCAGTATAATTCAGGGGAGATAACTTAAATATGTTTCAAGGGGAATAACTTTGAATATACTGATCTTTCCTTTCTTTCTGTGTATCTAAAACTAAACATAATTTCCATGAATGAAGTTTCTTTCCCAGAAGCTCTCATCACTAGAACAGATTACCACAAGACTGCTATCCTTCAGACTACAACATGGTCGCCTTCAAGTCTAATCGTATGTAAACAAATATTTGTTGAGCCGTCCTCTTAAGTAATCAAATTTTGTCCATTTCATCCATAGTTTTCAATCCTTTCATAGTATTGTTCATCATCCAATCGACATTAATCCTTATCCTCGAGTGGCTTTAGGCCTCAGTAAGTGATGACTCATCTTTATATAAATAGAGATTTTGTCAGTTTATTACATGTAAAAAAATTGTGACAAATACATTGCAAATTCATTTCGAAATCTCAGGAGTTTAAACTAATTTTAGAAATGGAAAATATTGTATTAATTGTAAATAATAAATTCTCAACAAATAAAACCGATGCCATGACCGGAAATCGAAACCGAAACCTTCAGATCTTCAGTCTGATGTTCTACCAACTGAACTATTTGGACTTTCTTATAAATAGATCTTAAAACATTACCATAACAAAATAATTATAGTCTTGGAATCAGAATCGGTAACTGTATTGTCCGTTGAAAGATGAAGATCAATCAATTGTATGAACGAAGTTTAATTATTTATGGGGCAGCTTATGACAAGTGTTTCTTTAAATTGGATTTGACAACCACTATGTTGTAATCTACAGGGAGGCAGTCTCGCGGTAGGGTGTTCCACACATGGGACGCCTTTAGAAAAAAGCTCTATCTATAGAAATTCTGTCTGACGCTAGGCACATGGAGGAAGAAAGAAATGTCACAGCAAGAACTCGTCTCTATACCACAACTGCCAAGAACTTTCCTTTCTTCCTCCGTGTGCCTTAAAGCAAACAGAATTTACATGAATAGAGTTTTTCTTTTCATAAAGTTCCTATCTTTGGAACACGTTACCGCAGGATTGCTTTCCTGCAAAGTATAACATGGTCATCTACAAATCCAATCCTAACAACTAGTTGCCATATACCAATCTCATAGGTAACCAAATTTTGTCCATTCTATTCACCATTGTCAACTGTCGAATAATATTCATTATTATCCGACTCATAATTGATCCATCTCAATAAATATTATCCTCGAGTGGCTTTTAGCCTTTGATAAATGGTGAACGATTATTGACTCATAAAATAGCATTTTTATTTGACTGTTTTGCTTAAATTGGAATTAGTCTTAACGTCAGTGTTTTTTGTACTGTTGAGTGAAGGCCAAAAGCCACTCGAGGATAAGGGTTAATGAAATGGAATAGTTGTCAGTTGAAAGGTTAAGAACAATCAATGATATGAACGAAGTTTGATTATGGGTCGGTTTATGACAAGTATTTGTTGACATTGGATTTGAAGACTGTTGTAATCTTCAGGGAAGCAGTCCCATGATAATGTGTTCCCCAGAGAAAAAAATCTCTGTCCATGAAAATTCCGCCTGATGCTAGGCACATGGAAGGAGCCAGGGATTAGAGTGGAGAGAGACTAGTAACGTCTTGTATAATCTACAAATTTCCTCCAGCAGAACTTGAACCACAACAAGACAAGTCTACAGTAAATACCGTTAACCACTACACAACCAACACTTCCTTGATCCATATCTCAAAAGAAGACAATGATTGAAATTTTAAAATCGATTTTATTTATTTAACTAAAACGGATCTCAAATTCCTTAACTCAGAGTTGTTTCTAGACTTAGTGAATGTGGAGAGGGGGAGGAGTCTTAGCATCCTCTTATTTTTAAGGATCTTACATGATGTAGCTTAGTTGAGATTCTAGCAGGAATTCAATTTAATTTTCAATCTTAAAATCTCTCCTACATCACATGGTTAAGCAAACTATCGGCTATCTACTTTTCATATGCGGTTCTAGCGGACCCTAGGGTTTTTCTAATCATTCTGAATGAGAACTATCCAAAGTAGATTAGACTAATAATCATCATTATTATTAGGGCTACCTTCCATCTTGTTTTGCCCCTAGCTAGCGGTGGCCATGTAGGACCAAGTCGGCTGTCGAAGTCGTCTCTCCAACGGGTTTTTGGCCATCCTCTTGATCATTTCCATTGTCTTCGGATTCATTTTGTCGCTCTAAATTGTTGTCTGTATATCTCGAAAGGTGACCTTCCCATCTATGGTTAGCCGTTCGTCTGGTGGTGATGCTGTCGTTTACGCCAGTTTACTGTCTGATCCAAGTGTTTCCTTTTCTTTCTCGTAGACTGATTCCGAGCAGAATGCGTTCCACTTTTCCCCTTACTCTTGCTGCATCATTAAGTGGCCATGTTTCACTACCATATGTCATAACAGGTATGATGTATTCATTTAATGTTCATAGTGGACTTTCTATTTTTCATAATGATGTCTACTTTTAAAAAGGCTGTCGATCCAAGTGCAATTTGCCGTTTCATTTCAGGCATGATGTCAGCATCGCCACCTGTTTATTTGCGTGTAATCTACTTTGGATAGTTCTCCTACAGGATGATCAGAAAAAAACCCTAGGGTCAGCTAGAACTGCATATGAAAAGAATAGTTGTCAACTATCTCGCCATTTTCACCGTTTACCGTGATTGGTGCTTTTGTGGCATATTTGTTGAACATGACCTTGGTTTTTCGGTGCTGTTATAGATGACTCACCTGGTTTCCGTGACTTCACGTCGGCAACGATCGGGCAGGTCATGGAAGCGCCCGAGAGTTGCCGAGACGAAAACGCCAAGCGTTAATGGAAGATGAATAAATTCAAAGAAAAGAACACATAGATAAAACCGAACAAACTGTAGGGTGGGGGGGGGGTCAAATAAACAATTTACAATCAAATATGTAGAAAGAAAATTTTTTAGGGGGGGGGATTTTGTTAATGGTTTCTTTTTCATTTTTTTCGCTGTTTTTTTTTTCTTCTTGCTAACATAAAACAAAGAAAGAAAGAAAAATAGGTGTGGGTTTGGGGTTAGGGCTCCCATTAGGGTTAGGTTTCCCGTTCTTAGCGATAGCCAAGCCCTGCATTCAAACTGCCAACCTCTAACTGGAAGACTGGCAGACGCTAATATAAGACGAATAAATTTTTAAAAAAAATACATAGATTAAAATCTTTTTTTTTTTTGTGAAAATAATGTTTTTTTTTTTCTGTCAGAGCTCAGGCGCTTCCGCGACATGGCCGAGCGTTGTCGAAGCGAAGTCACAGAAATCACGTGCGTCAGCTATAACAGGCAAACTATATGGCTAGCATTGACAAATAAACTGCAACAATAATCACAGACTTAAGAAAATGTTTTTATTCATTTTATTTTTCACCAGTTGAAGTGTCTGCTTACACAATGTGAAAATCAACATCCTTGCACCTCTTTATAGAGCCTTATTAAACGAAGTAATATATATATATATATATATATATATTGGTACAGAAAATTAGTACAACATTAGTACCGTAGGTTTCAAGCTCAGAAGGACTTAACCGGGAAAATTTTCCCAACTACCATCCTTCATGAATATAAATAAAATTAAAAAATACGAACAAATACTTTAATCAACCCATATCCACACTACTTTTCAAGAGCAATAATTATAACTTTCCCAAAAATATTTCTCCAGTGATTAAGAGGGTAACACCTCCATTTCACAACATTATTATTACTCCCATAAGTCCCCACCATTCCTCGGTCATAATGCTAATCTCCCATATCTCCCAAATAGATCCAATCTTGCCGACCCAATCCTTACTCTTATCTCTAAACCAGTTTTAATCAGCATACCAATTCTATCAACTCCATAAGTATTCACCATACTTTAGTTAATAATGTTAAATCCCGAATACAAATCATTCAAAAACCCTGCAGAGGTACTGCCTTTAGACCGCCCGGATGATATCTTTATTTAAATTCCTTTGGAATTGATTTAAAGTCCTTTAATCCAGGATTTAAACTTAAATTTAATTAATGTTTTTCCTTTTAACCTTTTTAATCCTTAATCCCATTTTCTCTCTCTAATTCCTTTAGAAGACACATCATTAAACCCCAAAACAGTAACGGCCAAATATACGATACTCATAATATTGGCTCATGGGATTTATATAGAAATTTTTTTTTTTTTTTTTATATGTCTTTAAATCTTCTCCGGTTTAAAACTCAACTGTAACTTTTCACCCTCCCCCTTTTTTTCAAACCTTATTAAACCTTCCTTACACTAAATTTAAACAAACATACATAACACTCTGTTTTTTTTCTTCAAATTTGTCAACTTGGGGTAGTTGAAACCTAGGCTGTTGAATTTTCTACAAGTATTGCAGTTAGAGATCACAGTCTTCACAGACTGCCTAGCCTGTGGAACCCAATATCCTGACAATCTCAATTTGGTCACTGTCGTGCCAATACCAAAATGTTTGCATCGATGATAGCTATCCAATGATTAATAATCTTGTAAGAGGGTTATGTTTGGCAATTAAAATAGGATAGACAAAATTATATTCATATCTTATTGAATTGGCAATTTTATCAATGCAAGATTCATCATTTTTATATTTTTTTTGTACTCCCAATTTCATCTCCTCTTTGCACACTTCCCCCTAAAAAACAACAACAAAAAAAAAAGAAACTTTTGGGGAATTTCTGAGTGATTTTGCACCTTAAACACTTAGACTTTTTTTTATCCAATTTATTTACACCAAACAATTGTTTTGCGTGTTTTTGTTTTTTTCTGACCGACTGTTTTATTTATTTATTCATTTTTTTACGCAAACTGTCAGGTTAGGGCTGGTTAATAAAAGTACAAATTTAGCCTCTTTTATTCACTTATGAAAAATAAACAAACTAAAATACGGTCACAGCAAAGATGGAAAAACTATTGACATGACAGTTTACAAAAAAATATTAAAAAGACACGCAAAATAAAAACGTTTGTAAAACTGTTTGCATTAAATACATTGGAAAAAATACACTAATTAATTTCAAAATAACCAAAAAAATCAACAACAATAAAAACAAAAACAATACAGAATACAATTAAACATACGAACTAAACACAACAGTTTATTTCATTAAATGATCTTTGCCCCCCAAAAAACTACTTCTGCAGTTTACTTTTTCTTTAGATAGGATTTTCAAGTTAAATTATATTTTTAACGGTATTTTTCATTTATTCAATTGTTAGGTGAAAGTATAAAATAGTTAACAAAGCCCCCCCTCCCTCATGTTAAGAATGGGTTTCTAAATTATAATGTCATTATTTCAGTATGGGCCGTAAACTGCAGATGTAGCCCCCCCCCCCCCCCAATAAAAACTTAATCATTAAACAAGTACATTCAGTTTGTTCGGAAAAGTTTGTTAACGTTCGCCATTGATGACGTAAGTACTGATATTTTCTTGGATGCTTATTCATAAAAAGTACCAAATATATAAATGTTAGCGGTACTGATATCGATCCTGAACCAGTTTTCGTGAGGTTCGACTCGGAAGAGTTCGACTGTCCTACGCAAACGCCCGAGAGTTGACGAGCCGATTTGTACCAGATGACAATTTTGATACGATGCTATGATAATAATGTTTTACCTGTTTTGTTTTTTGTTGTTGTTGGGTTAGGGGTTAGAGTTAGGGTTAAAATATTTGATAACAGTAATTTCGCTCTGTTTTTCTTGTTTTATTTGTTTTGTTGTTTCAAAAAATTCTTGCAACTATAACTAAAAATTGTAGGACGCAGCAACGTATCAAAATAAAAAAATAGTTATTTGATAACAGTAACATCGCTATGTTTTTTTTTGTTGTTGTTGTTTCTTTTAGAAAATTTCTTGAAAATATAACTTACAATCACAGTCTGGTACCATTCGGCTCGTCAACACTCGGGCATTTGCGTAGGACAGCCGAACACTTCCGAGTCGAACCTCACGAAAACTGGTTCAGGATCGATATCAGTACCATGTTAGCAAGACTGGTGACTCACCTAATGTACTATTCCGCTCAACTCTCTATACTCAGGATTATACGTCAATACTCGGGACTGAGTCCGTAAATACTGAACTCCTCTGGGTGCCCGTTCATTATGAGTACCCAGAAATCAAACCACAAAAAAGAAACAAAGTAAAAAGACTCCCTAGCAACGCCGAGTGGGTATAGCTTCTTTTTTTTTAATAAATAGAAAAAAGCATACACTATCCAATATTTCAAGGGAGATCACTCTAATTTACTTATAAATCTTATTTCCCCTTAAAAACGCATGAAAAAAATATCCGCGTAAATAACTGAACGATGTTGACGAGAGAAAATCTTTCTTACCTTTGATTATTTTTATTCATCGGTGTTCATATCCGTATTAAAATATTATTTCTCTATTATTAAACATGTAAATATTAAGATATTATTGTCTGTTATAACAAAGTTGATTAACAATTCGTTGATTTAAATTAGAATCCTCTTTTTCCCTGCTAGTTATCTCCCTTTAATAGTTTCCGGTGTCAACGAAACATATGTACTTTTAGACGAAACTACACCACCTGTGACCCGTTAGGTCAGTATTTGTTATATATGTTATCTCTATATAAAAAGTTATAGTGTCTGTCTGTCTATTTTTTTTTGTTTACAATTGTTTCTAGGGGTTTTGTGACAATAAAGAGGAACAATCACCGTCAGGAAAAAGAACGAGGTGCTTCGCATATCGTGTCTGCAGATTACAAAAAGGGCTTCTCTTCATAGGTGCAGGTGTTTATGGTGGTCTCTGATTTGCATATGTGGATATCAGCTGATATAAATGAAGAGGACAGCTGGGGAGGCGATTTGGATTGGAGAGAGAAAGGCAGAGAGAAAGTGGGTTGCACGAAATTCGGTTGGAAATTTAATTACAAAACTTTTTTTATTCTTTGATTTTTCTGGCACAGTTAGTTAACAAGCTATCTCGGCTTAAAATGGACAGCCGTTTTGACTTAAACATAATTCCTGAGTTTGACGGGACTGGAGCAGTCGTTGAATGGATTGAGAAGGTGGTGTGACTTATCTGGAGTGAAGCGGCTTGAAAATGTCATCCCACTTCGGCTAATTGGAGGAGCATTTGCAGTTTATCAGCAACTAACTCAAGAAGAAAAATCCGACGCAGCACGAATTAAGGGAGCTCTATTTACTGCTTTTGCCGATGACAGATTTACAGCGTATGAGAAGTTCGAGGCACGTGTATTGCGTTCGGGTGAAACTGTAGACGTATATTTGGCAGATCTGTGGAAGCTGTCAGTGCTATTTGGAGGAATACTGTAGCAGAAAAAATTAATCTTCCACCTCTTCTTTTCTCTACTTCGTTATCTTCTTCCTCTCTCTTCTTCTTCCTCCTCTTCTTCTTCTTCTTTCTCTTCTTCTTTCTCTTCTTCCTCTCTCTCCTTCTTCTTTCTCTTCTTCTTCTTTCTCTTCTTCTTTCTCTTCTTCTTCTTTCTCTTCTTCTTCTTTCTCTTCTTCTTTCTCTTCTTCTTTCTCTTCTTCTTCTTTCTCTTCTTCTTCTTTCTCTTCTTCTTTCCACGTCGTCCCTCGTAGACTACGTTCTCAGCCTCGTCACCTCTTGCCTCCAGCGACCCGTTTTTATATTAAACTGGACTCTCGTCTCCGCGAGAGAACACGAGATTTCACGGGATTACCTGGCGATATTAAGCCTAGGACGCCATCTTGCCGCTCTTTGGGCGGTCCAGCCCTGCAGAGCGCGCATCGAGACCGTTTTCCAGGTAATCCCATGTTTTCACAATTTATAACACACTCCCCCCTGATCTCATTATCACAGAAAGAGCAGGGAGGCCGTGTCCTTTTTCTTCGAGTGCTTCTTCGGGGAGGGGGATTCGGGGCCTCATCGTCATCCGTGCTGTCTTCCGTGGCAGGAAGGTCAGCGAACCTGAGGCTGCGCATCGCAGCATCACTGTCCGGGCTTTCATCAGCAGTAGGAGGGTCAGTACATTCAAGGCTATCACTCTCAGTGTCGCTGCGCGATGAAGCCGTCATGAACCAGAATGATGGTTCGCTGGTCACGGATTCAATGTCACTATCCTCGTTAAATGGCAGCTGCGTTTGGAATACCGATCTTAAGTCTTTAATGTGACGGGGTACTCCATCAACTCGCACCGCCTGCGGGCTGATCACTTCAGTGACACGACCGGTTCCGTAACGAGTCGTGCACTGGCCTCGGGGTTTTTTAACCCAAACGACATCTCCTTTTTTCATTTTCTCCTGTGGAGGTTCTGGTTCGGGCAGTAAGCTGCTCTCCAAACCTCTCGCCCTGACATGGTATGTATGTAGCGCATTAGCTGGCGCGGTGGAGGGTGAAGTATCGTCCTTAGGGGTGACGTTATACCAATAGACTGCTTCAGCCACCGTACACCCCTTCCGCGCTGCGATGGTCTTGATAGTCCTATGGTTGCGCTCAATAATTCCGTTCCCACTGGGCACATGGGCACACCGAAAACGCAGACGGACACCCCAGCCATCTACAAACTGTTTGAACGGTGCACTAACAAAAGCGGGGCCATTGTCGGTCAATATCTCAGAAGGAGGGCCACGCTCAAGGAACACACTTTCCAACTCATGGACAATGGCAGCCGTATCCTGCCGGCGAAGGGACCGCCACAATGCAAATCGGGACGGTCCGCAGTCAATAAGGGTCAAGAAATTCCCCCCGTTGTAGTGAGTTATGTCCATCGCAATCCTATCCCAGTTATACTTCACACCGAGTGTGCCCTTCTTCCACCGGACAGGTGCTGGGTCGATCGATTGGCAGGTGTTGCAACTTCTCACAACAGATTTCACAGCCCTCCGTGACACAGAGGGGTCAACCAACCTGGCGAAGTAAAAGGTTCGGTTTACACCAGGGTGCCCGCTTTGGCAATGGACATCAGCGATACGCTCTGGGCTGAGTCTACGTCCCACCGCAGCACAATTTACAGGTGCTGGTTCGTTCATTTCTTTCTGCAGGTCCAGCCAACGGCGAGGCACTCTGGTCAATCGATCCGCTCGATTCAAACAGGACTGCACCAGTGTCACATCTATGACCAAGTTGTATTCATTGACGGTTTCGGTTAGGGTAGCAAGCCGCCTCCGGATTAACATTTCGGCCGATGCCTTCGTTGTCAGCCGTGCTTTTCCGTTCAAGGCATCGGTCATCCACCGATGCACACACGTGGAATCCGTGATAACGTGGAGGACGCTAGCCTGCCACTGAAGCGCTAGATTGACTCCTTTCAGTGTAGCATCGAGTTCAGCTAGGTTTATGTGCTTAGCGTCATTCTCTGGCCGGAGCCAGCAGGCATCTTCTACTATGCTTCCGTTGACTGCCAGAGCAACGCCAAGGGCAAGTGAGCTGGCATCCACCCAAACTGTAAACTCACTCCCATCGACGCACCAGCTCCCTCGTACAGGGTCATCATTGGTCACTCTGGCCACAGCTTCCACCAGCATGCTTCGCAGGGAAGGATCACGCACCTCATCGTCCCATCCTGTTGACAAAGAAGTTGCCCGTCGCTTTATAGCCGCCACAGCCACTCGGAGCCACCCACACACAGGGAAGTGACCCACCAGTTTTCCACACATGGAAAACGTGCTCCGACGTGTGATGGTAGATGGGATTTCCGGGATTTCACCGCCCCTTCCCCATTGGAGGCCATCTGCACTTCCGCTCACCTGCAGCCCGAGCACTTTCGCCCCATCCTGCAGCCGCTCCGGTTCCTTGCACGACAACCCGAAGTGCTCAAAGTGTTCTTTGACCGCCTGGGCAGACAGCAGGCTCTCATTGACAAAAATGTCGTCTATATAAGACGATGTCGCCTGTTGCACAGCTTTATCCTGACGCCGGATCGCCCGCATGATCGCCGTCATGATGCCCGGGGCTACATTCAAGCCGAACCCCAGCCTGGTCAAGCAATAGCGAGTTCCTTTGATTACCACTGTCTGGAATGGCCACAGCGATTTCTCAACACGTATTTGTAGGTAAGCTCTTCGCAAGTCCAGTATGGCCGCTTCCGCACCCTGCCGTCGCCACTCTCGCAGTTTATGAGCACAAACGTCAGCCCCCGAAGTGTACGGGTCAACGTGTTCATTGAGTTCCCGGTAATCAAGAACAGGTCGAACTTTCTGCTTGTTCTCTTGTCTGATAGCCATCAGGGGAATTAGCCCCCGCGGGGGCCCGAGCTCATCCTCTGGGTATGGAATTAACCAGCCGTTATCCAGCCACACTTGAAGTTCTGCCTCGTACTGCCCCCTAAGCCATGCAGGAGGGGGATACTCTGTCAGCCGATTCCGCAAAGACACTGGTGGCTGGTCGCCTGCCCACTTCCAGGACGCTGTCCATGTGTTTGTGCCCTTGTCATATTCTGCGTGGAAATCGGGTTCGTCAAGAGTGATTGCTGCACACATTTGTTTGTCTGGTCGAGGGAATCTCACATCACCGACGCTGTTTACAGTAATTCCGCCTAGCTGTGTAATAGTGTCCATTCCAAGGAGAAGGTCATATCCGAGCAGCTCCCCATCGACCACCAACACCGTCACAGCCACCGAGGGGCCATTGTCAATGCTGATATGAACAACACTGGATCCACAACACACTAATGAGCCTTTGCCGACAGTCAGGACGGGGATCTGTCGTTTCTTCCATGTGGTGCAGCATTCCTTTCGAAGGAGGGTTTGGGTACAGCCGGTGTCAACCAGCGCTGAACGTTTACACCCATCAACTTGAACTGTCACTGCAGGAAGCGCTTTGTTCAATGCCGCTTTGGGGAGGGTGCTAGCGCTGCGGCGTCCTCCCCCTGCCCGTTTCCCGGACAATTCCGTGCTATGTGGCCTGGCTTATTGCATTGGTAACACCGTATTACTTTTCGTGCTCCATAATTTGGGGTGCGCCTTGTGCCGCCTCTGCAGTCTCTGGAGAAGTGGTTGGGGCCACCACATGTATAGCATCGTAGGCCCTCTGCTGGCGAGTCCAAGGTGTCAACCGCTGCAGAGACCAGTTCTCGATCGTCCTTCAAGATGTTTCGTGCTCTCGCCAACAACTCCACCAATTCAATCTCTGTGAGTCTCAATGATGCTCGCAGCAGTCGGCTTGCATCGTCCGGAAGTCCAGACAAAAAGGCGCATGCCAATATGCGGTCACTCGCACCGCCGAAGGGAGCAGCAAGCTTTTTCAAGTCGGCCATGTAGACGTCCACTGTCTCCCCCGGCCCAAGCCGGCGTTCGGAAAATTGCCTCCAGGCAACAAAAGGATCTGCACCAAATGCCCCGTGCAGCGCCTGTGCAATCTGCTCCATGGTCGCATCATTACTGAGCTGCTGGTACACGGCGTAAGCCCCCTTAGTGAGTCTCAATGGGATGACCATAGCTGGGTCTTTAATTTTGCACAACCGGCAAACACGCTCGGCCTTCTCCAGCCATTCGACCACCGATGGACCAGCAGGAGAGCCGTCGAATTCCGGAATCAATCTGATGTCGAATTTTTCCATAACAATGCCGAAATAGCTTGTAGCAGAAAAAATTAATCTTCCACCTCTTCTTTTCTCTACTTCGTTATCTTCTTCCTCTCTCTTCTTCTTCCTCCTCTTCTTCTTCTTCTTTCTCTTCTTCTTTCTCTTCTTCCTCTCTCTCCTTCTTCTTTCTCTTCTTCTTCTTTCTCTTCTTCTTCTTTCTCTTCTTCTTTCTCTTCTTCTTCTTTCTCTTCTTCTTCTTTCTCTTCTTCTTCTTTCTCTTCTTCTTCTTTCTCTTCTTCTTCTTTCTCTTCTTCTTTCCACGTCGTCCCTCGTAGACTACGTTCTCAGCCTCGTCACCTCTTGCCTCCAGCGACCCGTTTTTATATTAAACTGGACTCTCGTCTCCGCGAGAGAACACGAGATTTCACGGGATTACCTGGCGATATTAAGCCTAGGACGCCATCTTGCCGCTCTTTGGGCGGTCCAGCCCTGCAGAGCGCGCATCGAGACCGTTTTCCAGGTAATCCCATGTTTTCACAATTTATAACACAATGTGCTGGTGTGTGTGTTTGTATGGGGGCTTCCCAACCCTGTGAAAAGGTTGTTGCGGTCCTTCTCTAGGGTGGACGATATGACTTTAGAAGAGCTTTTGGCTCGAGCTCGAGCATTGATGAAAGACAATGCTGAAGTGGGGAAACCAGTCGTGGCTGCGACACAGCCTACCCGAACCACTCAACCACCTGTGGGCATGGGGCGATCTGATTATACATGTTACAAATGCAACGGCCCTAATCATTTTGCGAGAGACTACATGCAAAGGAAGCAGACTACCTGTCAACGATGTTATCGGTGCAACAAGATTGGTCATCTGGTAAGAGATTGTCCGGGAGACGAAGTTGGGGACAAGACATCAACACCAGTCTATTCCCCAATCAGAATGTGAACTCGGCGCTACCTGTCATTACCATCTATGTTGATGATGCACCATGCTTGGCTTTCCTCGACACTGGGTGCTCACGTTCTATCTTGAGTGCAAAGCTATGTCGGTCTTGGTCAAAGCAGAAGATGGTGGTAACTACATTGACCGGCGCTACGCAGGTCTGCTGCGGAAATGGCACTATTAGGATTCATACAGAGACTTTGAACGTTGCCACAGTCAACGTGCTGATTATGCAAGGTAAACCTCTTAATGTTTTGGGTTCAGTATTGGGTGAGGAGAGGGGAGACTAAACTATAGGGGATGGGACCCCCCCCCCCCCCCGAACTTAGACAAATCGATGTTATTTGTTTGAAAGCAACAAAGTAAATACTAATTTTAAAATTATAATCTAGCCCCTCTTCCCCCCCCCAAAAAAAAAAAAAAATTACTTAGAAAAATCTATTTTATTTTCTTGAAAACTACAGAATAAATTTTAAAATAAGGTTTGATGTGGGGGAAAAACGAGTTCAAAAATACCCGTGAATGGACATAAAGTGACAGGCAATAAACCAATCCCCTTTTGAAGGAAAGAGTAATGCCTGGGAGGATGGCCTCCTAGGACCAAATCGAACCATACCTCATTCCAACAAAAGAAAGTTATGCCAAGATCTGACAATGTCTAAGTTGCCAGAAGGGTGTCAAGAATTTACTTGGCTGGTATGAACAGTAAGTAAATTTACAAAGCCAGTTAAATTAAAAAAAAAAAAAGAAATAAAAAAAACAACATAAAAAATTAGTCTCTTTTTGTTCACTTTATCACCTCTCTCTCTTACTTTCTTTATCTCTCTTTTTTTCTCTCCAGCTATGATGAAATGAGCAGAGACGAGACAAGAGTTACTTTAGGACAACACACATGAAAAGAGAACAGTTCATTCAGAGACTTTTAAGATTATCAAGTAAGAATATGGCATATGAATAATTGTGGTGATATTCCCTATTATTTACAATCGACTATTCCAATCTACTGTTTTATAGTCAGTTTTATTACATTAGATGGGAGAGAGAGAGAGAGAGAGAGAGAGAGAGAGAGAGAGAGTAAAGTTTCGACATTATTTTCGGTAACATAACAGTTGAGGATTCGAGCTCGACAATCAGTCTGACAGAGACTCGGCCATTTCAATGGCCTTTTATTTGTCGAACTGAGGTATTGGTCCTCGGTAGTCCTAGGAGGTCCACCCTCCCATATCTTGCCTTCTTTCTTCAAGAAATGGAGATGACTGATAAAATAAAGGGCAAAATCACACATACTTAATAAACACACAACTTTGACCAAGAGAAGCAAAATATAATAAAAAATAAAAATAAAAGATATAAAAATATCAAAACACGTACACGCACCCACAAACCCACACATGAGCAAAAACGCCAAATAATAACACATTTCCTCAAATGAAACAACACTCTTTCAAATCGAGATACACTTATTCAAATGGATTTACATATTTGATGAGAGCGGACGACCGCTTGAAACGCATTATATAAAATTATAAAATGATAAAATAACAAAATAATAAATAAATGTTGAAAAAAAACTTTTTACAAATGTTGGTAACCTTACTTTTTTAAACATATATATATATATATATATATATATATATATATATATATAGGTGAAAAACACTTTAATATTAAATAAATATATATAGTTAAATGTTCCTTTAAAGATGTAATAGTCTTAAAAGTAGAGCACTGTTTGAAATTGAAAAGTTTGTTGTCATCTGCGATAAGCTAATTCCGCTCGAGCATTGAACACTGTAGACAGCAATGACACTTTCCAAGCCTCTCGGGTAAGTGTATCTTAATTTCAATTACTGTCTGTGTCGATTTCTCGCGGTCGTGTGATCCTGAGCGTCTGTCTCGTGATTCTAGTCTGAATCTACGAACGGCGTTGAGCCCATACGACTGTTTGCACCCGCCACTCCTACACTGATGAGGGTAAGAGAGCCCGAAACGACGTCGTCTGTAGGTGAAAAGTACTTAAATGTTTATAGTTAAATTTATATATATATAAGAGAGAGAGAGAGAGAGAGAGAGTTTATAAAATAATAGTGGGGGGTTATACAACATTGAGTGAGAGAGGGTGAGAGTAATAAACAGAAACTTACTAAGAGATAGGTAACTTGGTTAGTAAATTTCAAATTACGGCCAGATTCATTAAGGAACATTTTAGCATATGTGATTCATCATCATCATCATCATCAACCGGTTTATTTGTTGAATCAGGCCACAATTAATCCTCTGATGAGGGTGGGGCCTGATTGTCTAGTCTCGAAATCTAAGTCTTCCTCTCCACTCCTGTCTTTGGCAAGGTTTGATGGAATCCATACTCATGGCCTTCCTATCACGTTTGACTACGTCCTCCCAAGTCAACTTGGGTCTGCCAGTGGTGATGTTCTCTGCTGGCACATTCAACTTTCGGACTTTAGCAATCCAGCCATCGCTACGCTCAATGTGACCCAACCAACGCAGTCTGTTCTTCCGCATGATGTCCGTAAGGCTTTTCAAGTCGACCTGTGAGAGCAGGGATTCAAAAGAAACGTACTGTTCAGGCCTCACCAAACAGATCCATCTGACCATTGCCCTGTCATTACGGTGCAGCTTCTTTAGTATGCCAGCAGAGACAGCCCAAGTTTCTGAGCCATACAACAGCACACTTCTGACACATGAGGAGTATACACGCCCTCTCGTAGTTGTTGGCAGGTGTTTGTTTGTCAGGATTGGTAGCAGCTCTCTAAATTTTTTCCAGGCACACTTGCAACGTGTAGCTGCCGCGAGTTCACAGCCTCCACCTGATGACAGCACATCTCCAAGATAACAAAAGTCTGTCACTACTTCCAGCTTGTTGTCACCAGTATCCATCTCCGTCAGTGGTCTGCCATCTATTGGTCTTGCCGTGCCGGTGCAACGAAAGCACATAAAGTGAGGATCTGCTTTGAGAGAGCCCTTTATGCCACTGCACCTTTTGTGGACCCAACCTGAACAATGAGTGCAGATGATTGAGTTGCTGCCAGTTCCTTTCAGACATACAGCACGCGGGTATTTTCCTGTTTTCTGTAGTAAGCTGAGGTTTGGACCTGCGATCATGACCTTAGTTTTACCCATGTTGACTCTGAGACCTTTCTCCTCCATGCTGCTCTTCCATCTATCCAGACGTTCCTTGAGTGACTGAAGTGAAGTATCAATGATCGCTAGGTCATCGGCATATAGCAGCTCCCACGGGCAGCCAGTATGGAATTCCAGTGATAGAGCCTCGAGTACAATGATGAATAGAAGGGGACTTAAGACAGATCCCTGATGGACACCTGATGGATTAGTATATATATATATATATATATATATATATATATATATATATATATATTTGTGTTATAATGGAATAATTCCAGGCTGATAAGTCAGCAAATATTTACAAGATGTGCCCATCCGAGTATAAAAAAAACTATTCTGGAAAAAATCTGTAATAATTACAGAAAGGATACCCACGACACTGAAAAGATAATTAATGAGGAAACCAAGGACTTTGCGTCCAGGCTGAACATCGAGGATAGAGTGGGGAAAATCGATAACAAAGACGCATACATACTCATCAAGGACCACAAGAAAAATTTCCACATTAAGAAACAATCTAGACTGATCAACTCTACGAAATCGGAACTCGGCCATGTATCTAGGGAGTTCCTCAAGAATATCATTAAAGTAACTCTGGAGGCTACTAAATTTAACCTTTGGAAGGATTCTTCGGATACTATCAAATGGTTCATATCAATTGAAAATAAGAGGAATGCCTCCTTTATACAATTCGATATTATGGAATTTTACCCCTCGATTTCCAAGGAGTTACTTACGAACAGCATTAACTATGCTAGGAACTTCGTGGATATATCCGATGAACAGGTAAGAATAATTATGGCTTGTCGCAGATCCATCCTTACAAACAACCACGAAACATGGATTAAATTAAACAACAATTATATTTTACGTTATATATATATATATATATATATATATATATATATTAGTCTAAAGAAGCATTGAGTCATTTTAAACAAAGAAAGAAAATGCAGTTTAAATTCCCAGGGATTCTAACTAAATCCAAAATATCGCAGACTTAGCACTTGCATAAGCTTACTTACTGCTGGAAAATTCACAAATAAAAAAGGGGATTCAAGTATCTAACAGTGAAACAAAACACAGGGGGCCTTAACTTGAGCGTGAAATATTAAACGGGGATCATCAGCTGTTTACCATGTAACTGTTTCGGAGATTTTAAAATAGGACATTTATAAAATTTATGGCTCTCCAATGGTACTGATCAAATGACCATTACCCCAATAATCAAATGGAGAAATAATTCAGCTTTAATTTCATTAATATATGCATAAATAAATAAATAATAATAATAATAATACATATATATATACACATACATACACAGAGAGAGAGAGAGAGAGAGAGAGAGAGAGAGAGACTTAAAGAAACAAACTTTGATTTAGTCAGTTTTAGTATAATAATAGATATATATTTAAAACTTATATAAAAAAACATAATGACCCCACGCGGGGAGGGAGTAGTTTCTTTTAAAAGTACATATGTTGGGTTGACACCGGAAACTATTAACGGGAGATAACTGAAAGAAAAAAAGCAATAAACTGTATTCTGTTAATAATCCACTTTGTTATAACAAACAGTAATATCTAGATAGACATCAACGGAGAAATACTATTTTAATATCTAGATATGTACGCAAGAATGTACATGAAGTGTACAACTTTTTTGTCATAAAGATATAGTAAGGGTATAGTTTGGAGTTGTGCCGTAAAAAAAAAAAAGGGCACTTGTGCAGTTTAGTAAACAGGGGCAGATAATCCACAGGAAGAAACGACCAATATATTAAACATTTTCATGAATTTATTTATTTAATAAAATATAGTTTCTGAAAGAAAAAACATGGTAATAAAATAAAGTTTATTTTCAATAAAGTAACATTTTGGCTAAAACATTGTAAAAAATAAAATATTGTTTCTGAAATTGACAGTGATTTTTTTTTAATAATTTAAAATGTTATAAAACGAACATAATAATAATAAAACTATTTTATTACAATTTTTTGTCCAAAATGTTACTTTATTGAAAATAAATTTTATTTTATTACAATGTTTTTCTTTCAGAAACTATATTTTATGAAATAAATGAATTTATTAAAATATTTGAGTATCTTTTACGACGCTCAGCAGAGTCGCGAACGGGGTCCAAAAAAAGAACGAGAAAGGGTTTAAAAACATAAATTTGCAACAAGTGAAGTTGACCTGCGACGAGAATAGATATTTTTCTACTTACCTATGTAATTTGTTTTTATTTTTACGTATTATAAATGGGTTTTTATTAGATGTAAAAAAAAAATTTCTTGTTTTTTTTTCCCACGACTTTTCACAAAATTCAATAAGGCCGATTCAGGTCCATTATTACCAAAGCCCCCCCAAAATCGGCCATTTTTTTTTCAAGTTCCAGTGACAAAACTATTGATTTCTAATAAATAGCGGTTGTAACGGTCTAAAAATACAAACAAATGCCACAGGCAAGTTTGAAAATAAGTTTTACAGCCTACAGTTACTTTTATTTGTTGTATATTTGTTTTTTAGCGTTTTTACTCTGCTGAGCGTCGTAAAAGATACCCAAATATTTTAATCTATTGGTCGTTACTTTCTGTGGATTAGGCGATGAAAATGGTTTTATATTGTTGTTTTTTTTTAAATAATATTAAATGAGAACCATTTCGAGTAATTCCATATAATTGGAAGAAAGACATGTTTTAAATGTGTAACTATGCTACAAAATAGCATAGAAATGCCACAAAATGAATGCGATCAGACCGGAAGTACGACCTATCGAAAAACAGAATGTAAGTACGAAACGAAACCAGTACTTATTTTTATAATTCTCTTTTCGATGAAAAAAAATGTGAAAGACATTTTAATTTTTATATTATTATTGAGATAACACGAGTTGTGAAATCAAGAAACTTCTAAAATACAATACAAGAGTTCGTTTCAGTACTCCATGCTTCACAATCCACGTTTTCGTATGCTTCGTGTCGATATTGCGTGTTTTAGACGAAACATGTATGTTTATTTACTTCAGGAGGTTAGGCACAAGCCCAGTTTTATCTTACTCCCACAAGTAAGATGTGACCCAAAGTCGGGTCGGGAAAGTGGGGTTTGAAAAGCCAGCGCCCGAGAGGTGAGCACTGTGGCCATTTAAAAATTGCCTGGGCAGCCCCGTCGGCATTCCTCGGTAGGGGCGCCTCAGGCAGTAAACAATAAACTTACTCCTCCCCACAGAGGGGAGGCAAAGCCTGGGAGGGTGGACCTCCTAGAACTGCACAGGACAAACCCACAAACCGGCGGAATCAAGCCCCGAAGGACAAGACGATACAGGTCCATAGGGTCATGTATAAAAACGTCTTATTTATAATGTTTTACTACCCAACTCCAGACTAGACCCTTACCAAAAAAACAAATCAGAATTTTACTTACATTTTCCTTTCGCCTTTTTTTTTACCATGCCGTTTTTTTTTTCAAATTATTATTTAAATATGATTTTGAAAGTTAAATGTAATTATTACGATATCGTTTGATAATTAAATTATTAATTGAACCAAATTGGGCACTTGTAATGAATGGCCACCAAAAGGATGTAATCCTTTTCAGTACTTACAAAGTCAGTTCCGAATATTGACGGAGAATCTCGAGTCAGTCCCGAAAATGGTCGAAGTAATTTTCGATTTCAAAGCCATTTTTTTTTTTTTTTTTAGGGCTACACTTTTTTGTAACCCTAACCTAACCTTTTTTTCAAATCGTAAATCTCTTCGGAGACTTTTTTCCGAGCTGACTCGGGATTCTCCGTCAATACTCGAAATTGCTTCATTATATATATTTTGAAATAGGATTTTTTAAATTTTCCTTTTATTTAACAATAGTGAATTTTTTATTTAAATAAATATTCGATTAATAGTAAATTTGGCGGAAGTGTAGTATATGTAACAACAAAAAAACGGGGAAAGAAACAAATATACAACAAATAACTGCTACCAAACGATAGAAAATTTAATATTCTACCGACCTGCATAGTTTAAAACTTTTGAAACTATTTGTAAGTTTTGCTATTTCAAAAATTATTTCGTTACTTTCACTTAATCAACATGGCGGTCACATTTTTCTTTTGAAGGTGATCGCTTATTTTAGTCGTATAGTGTAACCATGGGGCATTAGGCACCAGCAACTAGGTAACCTTCACAAACCTTTCTATAGCATTATTATGGCATTTGTAGGGCAATAAGCACCAAGCTTGTCTGATCATTGACCAATCACAGGCCGAGTAGCGTTTACTGAGCCAAGCAAAAGTAGTCTTTTTGAGCCAAGTTGAAAAGCGTTTTTTTCTCCACATTTGCAACCATTTTGAAACATACTTAGCGATAACCAGGGAAAAGATATGCCAAGTCCTTTTGAGATTTGCCTTTGAAGGGAACAGATTGTTTCGTTCATCATTCGTTCACACCTCGGTCAGTCAGCTAGATGTCATAGAAGTATTTCTTTAGCCCTTACAAGTGCCAACGAGGTAAGAATCTAAACTTTGATATATATTTAGCTTAAATGCAAAAATTTAAATATAAAGTAACTTATAGTTTTTGTTTTATGATAAAAAATATATTCGATATTTCTTGATATTTGTACTTGTATATTTTTGCAGTCACATTCCTCATTCCACGTGGTGTTGAGAAAACCTTTTTTGCTTCACATGTGTCTGGTGTTGCTGTCATGTCTATTTTTTCGTTGTCGCATTTTTATGTGTTATTTGTTTATAAAATATTGTAGCCTTTTATTTTTTATGTAAATATTTTCGTTGATTGCAGTTTTCACAGCTGCACATGTGCATTGGAAAACAAACTCTCCTATAAACATAATTCATGCAGTTTGTTAGTTCTCTCACATGAAACAAGGGGCTAGAGATCACACACCGTTTTTTGCTAAAAAGGGATCGAAGAGCCAGAGTATTGGTGGTTTAGGAAGGGAGCAGATAACAGTTAACTGTGCAGCATCTGCTAGTGGCAACCTACTTCTGCCCTATGGTGTCTACAAAGGGAAAAACCTCTACACAGGGGCTCAAATCTCAGTTTTGATGACGTTTCAAGCGGCTCGAGAAAGCACGTTGAGTTTGGGCGCGAAAAAAAAGATTTAATCACAGAGGTGCAGCAGACATAGGTGAAAGCCATTTTTGTTTTTTGCTAAATAATTCCTGTGAGAGTCGGCTGTGAAAGAAAAATTTAGATGGAATTTTTGGGCATGGCTTGTGTGTTTTTGCACATGCCAGTGGCCATTTGATAATCACGTTAACAATAGATTAACTTTTAAGGTCCTGTCGCGAACAGTCTTTTCGGTGATTTTCTTTTAATTTTTGTTTTTATTGTAGCCTCCCCCCATACACACACAAAATAAGATTCTGCATTTTCTTAGTAGATTACGTGTGAACATTATAGTTAGCAACAAAAAAGGAGGGGAAAAAAATAAAACAGATAACTGTTACCAAACGCAAGAAAATTTACTTTTTTTTTTATCTATCTATATAAGTTTCAAGTGTCAATACTAATTGGAAGATTTATTATCTATGAATTTGTTATCATCACTTTTAATCTGTTGTTGGTCATCTTCCAAAATGGCGCCCAATTTTTTTGGTTGCTAATTTCAGGTGTAAAAGATAGTAAAACCAAAAAAGGCGGGATGAGGTAGTGGAACCGTAAGACTGGGGATGGTGGGCAGTCAGATATGGGTAAGCTTTTGGTGCTTCTTTCGTTTCCCAACGACATTAAAATATTTAAAGAAATGTATAAACTTTGTTATGTACTTACGTGTTAGCTGAAAATAAGATTGTACAGAAAAAATTACACAAATTCATCCAGTATTTATTAAATTATAAGAAAAAGAAAACAAAAACTGATCTAACGTATCAGTAGATATTTCAGCTTACTGATTAGGCAATTTTTTTTCGAAAAAACTCAAAATATAAGAAAAATGGCGAACGCTAGTTTTTTAATTTAATAAATACTGGAATTAATTTGCGTAATTTTTGGTGTACAGTCTTCTTTTCAGCTACCGCATAAGTACATAACAAAGTTTATACATTTCTTTAGCTATTTTTTTTAAAGAGAGGCCCAAAATGAAAGAAGTACCAAGCTTTTTATTATTATTATCTTTTAAGCGTGAAATTAACAAACACCAAGCCAAGAAATCTGCGCCATTTTGAAAGATGACTCTAACGATAGATTTAATATAGTAACAAATTCATAGATAATGAATCTTTCAGTTCGTATCGGCACTTTAAACTTATATAGGTAGATAGAAAAGTAAATTTTCTTGCGTTTGGTAACAATTATTTGTTGTATATTTGTTGCTTTTTTTACCTCTTTTTTCGTTGTTAACTATAATCTAATTTTACCAAAAAAAATAAACAATTAATTTAGAATTTAGAGTAGGGGATCAACTTGGCATATAAATTTAATGTAAAAGAATCACTTACTTTCCGACCAGATAGCATTTTAACGACGTGTAACCGATTTATCTCAGTGGAACCATGTCGGGGTTTTTTTTGGGTGGGGGAGGGGGGGAATGTTGCCACACGAACTTAAGGTTAGTGGTAGGTTAAGGGAGTTTTTTTTGGGGGGGGGGGGCACCAGGACTTCGGGTTAATTGAAAGAATTAAGGAAGGGTCTTTTTTGAGAGCGGGTGTAAAATGTTTTCTTTTCTAGTTTCTTTTTGATAAAATAATCTTTTGTCAATAACTTATTTTTTAAATGATAAAAAGTATTTATTTTATTTTTATTACTAACTTTTCAGCATGTAAAAAATTCTCCCCCCCCCCGAAAAAACACAATTTATCTCTTTTAACAAAAAAAAAAATGTTGGTTATAACGTTATCCGGTTAGACAATGGTTTGGAAACAGGTGATCATTTTGGTTAAATTTATATGCGAAACTGATCCCTCACTCAAAATTCTAAAATAATTTATTCATTTAATTTTTATGTTCACATCTAATGGTCTGAAAAAAAATAGAATCTCATTTTTTTTTTTTGGAGGGGGGCAGAGTGATTTTGCTTGTAGCAATATTGTGGCCCAGGGACACCTCCATGCGGGGTTCTCGTCCATGTTTCTGGTCCCACGTTATGAATTGATCCTCAAATTTTCTTTAGAGGGTGAAGTGATTCTGTGCAGATGATGGATGGGCAAGTGTATGTTAGTTTTAATTGGCATCAATCATTAATTCCCTGTCTTGACTTCAAGGACGAGGAATCTTTGAGTTCTGCAGCTAAAAAATGGAGGAGCTTTATAAGAAATGAACAAGAAATTTCTTGCCCTTTTTTTTAAAGAAATATAACTTTATTTCTTAAAATTTCTCATCTTTCGTGCATTCGCTCATTGTAACAGCTGACAGGGAAGGACTGTCTTGCTCGTCGTCTTGTGCAGAACTGAAAACTCTCGCTAAAATAGAATACAAGGAAAACAACAGTTGTCAATCACACAGGCAACCTTACTCAGCCTTGCACTCTACATATCTACTTGGCCTTTTGGCTAAGATCAAAGTGTAGTATCTGTTCCGATGGATACTACACCCCATAGACTGGTGTTGTCTTGGCCTTCGGGGCTTGACTTACGCCGGTCAATGGGTCTGTCCTGTGCAGTTCTAGGAGGTCCACTCCTCCCAGCCTTTGCCTCCCCTCTTTGGGAAGGAGTAAGTTTATTGCTTACTGTCTGAGGCGCCCTTGCCGGGGAATGCCGACGGGGCTGCCCAGGCAATTTTTAAATGGCCAGAGTGCTCACCTCTCGGGCGCTGGCTTTTCAATCCCCACTTTCCCGACCCGACCTCGGGTCACATCTTACTTGTGGGAGTAGGATAAAAACTGGCCTTGTGCCTAACTCCTGGAGAGGAGTAAATCAATACTCAGCCTTGCACTCGACTGACAGATAGAAAATGCTGAAGTCTTTTACTCTTATTAAAATGTTTTGATGAATTGAGTTATCGTCTTTGAGGATATTTACTGCAGGAAGATGTAGCACAAGGCCAGAAAGTGGGGAGAATAAAGCCAGCACCCCCTAAATAAGGGGCACTTGCCTATTCAAAATTGCCTGGGCTGTCCCATCGGCATTCCTCGGTTGGGGCGCCTCAGGCAGTTAGCAATAAACTAACTCCGCCCCAAAGAAGGGGGAGGCTTGGGAGGACGGATCTCAGGGCCAATACCGCATCCCGACAGAAAAAGGCCACCGAAATGTCCCAGTTTTTGCCGGACTGATTTTTTACAACTTCCCATCAACTTGTATTTAGCAGTCTCTAAGCAACTGAAGTTATCGTCTTTGACATATGTCTGTAGAGGTTATTATTAGACTGGGTTAGTGGTCAGGAGAGATGAAAGTACGTCATGTTATGTAAAAGTCTGCTTTTCATGACGCTCCACTCAGAGCACTCTTCCTTGCTGATAGTTCAAAATCGACTCCGAAATCTAGTGGGGGTGGGGATGTCTCTTCTGTTCCTTGCAACCCCTTTCTCACAGAAGAGATGTTGCTAGTCTTTCTCTACTCTATTATTATTTACATGGAAGGTGCTCTACTGAGATCCAATCTCTCTGATTCCTCCTTGTAAGACATTCACAGCAAGAACTCATTTTCTATCAGAACGAATAAAAAGCTTTCTTTTCTTCCTCCGTGTGACTACTGTGAGGCTAAATTTCCACAAACAGCTTCTTCGCAAGGGTTTCCCGTCTGTGGAATATATTACTATGATTCTGCTTTTACTTCACAAACAATAGTTTATATTTGGGATTTCCAAATATAACTTTAAACAATAACTTTTCAGTCATATATATTTTTTAATTCAGTCATATATATTTTTAATTTCCAAGAAAATAAATTTAAATTGTCACAAATTCCACATAATAAAAGTTTGCAGTCCAAAATTGACTCAATCGGTCAATAAACTTACATTAAAAATTATACGAGATCAACGTCTCAAATCTATTACACTATACTTTTAAATTATGATTTAAATTTATTCTCGACATCATAATATCGAGCATACATGGAAAAGGAGTTAATTGATTTAACGTGGGCACAATTTTTGGAGATAAAAACAAGATGTTGACGATTCAACACTCATTTGGTCAAATATTACCACAGGACTGCTTCTATGCAGATTACAACATGATCAAATCCAATATCAACAGATTCCTGTTCTGAACCGATATTAGAACTTGGTCCATCAATAATCCTCAATCCACTCGTAAGGTTCTTCATCTCTCAACTGACATTTCAATTATTCTAATTAATCCTTACCCTTGAGTGGCTTTTGGCCTTGATAAATATTGATCCATTAGTTAAAAAAAAATAAAAATGATTGTAGGGATTATATTTATTTGACCGGGTTGGTGTTCTAGAAAACGTTTGTGATACCTATGGGACATTTTAGTAAAAAAATAAAAATTTATTTTAATACAAAAAAGATCATTAGAAAAATTGAAAAAATAAAAAAAGGTATAATTAAACAGACGAATTCTATAATTTAAAAAAATGTTTGCATAAATGAGAAAATACTGCCTAAATACACACACATAGATATATGTATTGTGTATAATTAAATAATGTTAGCCTAAATAAAAATATGTTGCCTAAATACACACACATATATATATATATATATATATATATATATATATATATATATATATATATATATAGTGTATTTAGGCAGCATTTTCTCATTTATGCAAACACTGTTAAAAATAACAGAAAAACAATATTAAATAACATGTGTTTTTGCTTGATAAGACTTTTAAAAATTATTTTTTCAATTTCCGAATAGTTCATTAGTATTTCGGTCAAATTGGTGCAAGTTTCGTGGGTTTCTTGTTCCAGTTTTTTATCCTTTGTCTCAAGTACATGACGAATCGAAATTCAAATATTCTACTAAACTTCTCCTTTACCTCTAAAACGTTGAGTAAGTAATGAAGTTAACAATATTAATTTTCCTCTCCTCAATTGACCAGATAATCATGTTATAGTATATCTTTCTTGTGGCCCCTTTGTCTTACCGGATTCGAGGACAAGAATTCATCTACTCTGGTGGAGTATTCAGCTTAGTAATGTAACTAGAGGCAATATCACTTGAAGAAGGTGCACCTTTCCTCGTATTAGCCAGTGTGGGATCTTATTTGAGCTACGAATACTATGTTATTTTGAATATCTGGTCAGGATTTACTTGTAGGGTGAAGTATCCTCATGCCAGATTGTCCTGACAAACCCTGTACAGAGGAACCTTAGACACTCGAGGACAGTGTCTAGTAGGCATTCGTTCTCTCCTATATATATATATATATAATATATATATATTTTGTTGATGATTTTATTCCATTACTTGCGACAAAACATATTCTGTTTCGTTAACACTTGCAAATAGCGTCAACATCGTCAGGCGACAAATGGAATCAAATTGCATAGATCTTAGATTTACCTCAACAGGAAATTGAAGATGCATTGGGTGGGGGGAGGGGGGACAGAAGTGGAGCTCTGTCTATGACGGGGACATGAGACATGAGGAGGGAGGGGGGACCCCAACAACTCATTTTTCAAAAGTTGCGTGGGAGGTTTTCTCGTGTCTGGGCCATAGTGAGCTCAATTCCAGCCGGGGCGACGGGGAGGGGTGGGGGCAGGGTGAGTTAAATTTAAAATGAGAATAGAATTGAATTATAATTACAGTTAAAACTGTCATTTTTGTTGTAATATGTAATTATTATGTAGATAAAAATGTTTGATAATTTTAATTTATGGTATTAATTGCTACTTCTGCATTCTATTTTTATTCTATTTTAATGTAGTTATTTATGGCTTGCTCAATATTTGTAGTGAATTTTGCTGTGATAATATTTTTTAATTGTGATTATATTATACTAAGATCAATACTAGTGGAATCATTTTATAAAAGAAGTTTAATGGTGTTACCATTTCCAGCATTAATAAAATCGATACCAATAACAGTAATGATAACAATGCTAATCATACCTACGATAGTCGCAGTGATAATAGCATTAATAAAAATAAAATTTAAAAAAAAATAAAATTAAAAAAAATTAAAATAGAAATAACAAGATAATGATAATAATAATAATAATAATAATAATAATAATAATAATAATAATAATAATAATAATTATAATAATAATAGTAATAATAATTATCACCATCATTACCATCCTGCTACTTGTGAAGTCATTGGGTGAAATAAGTCTACAAGTGATGGTAGGTTTTTATAGTTTTACTACCAATGACAAGGACTAAGTACCAGTCAATAATTAAGTGTTCAAGATAGTAATCGAAGGGTTAAGTAATTGAGATTAGATTAGTCTAAGTGATATTAGTGTTAATAGCTATCCCAGTTATGGGTTTATTTGGGAGATGATTTTGGTAGAATTGGTAGTATGACTGTGCATTATAGGTAATACTTAGAGATTTGATGTTATTGATAGTTTAGTGGGGTGGTTATATATTTATAGATTCATCGGGATTTGTTGGGGTGGGGTTGGGTGGTAAATTTGGGTGGGTGGGTAGGGGGTTATAATGTGTTTTGAGGTAGTGTATAATGGGGGGTTAATGTTATGATTCATTTTTGTAAAAAAATTTTTTTTTTTTATTATGTGGGGAGTTGGTGTGGGTTGCTAAGGAGGTAGAGTCTACTATGTTTACAGTTGATAGATGTCTCTTGTTTTCTATTTAGGAGTTTGTTTTTGTCTTTAAAGCGGATAATTTCCAGTTTTTCATTTAAACATAATATACATGGAGAGTTTATTGATTTGCAGGTGCTAGATTTTTTAAAGATTTTCCAATTTTTTATGGGAGTCTCTTTTTTGCTCTGAATTTTCATTGAGCACTCTCATAAACCCGGTTTCAACTTCCTTCGGATTCATACCCCCTGGATATTGGTAACAAGTTAATTATATATATGTATGTATTTCATATAGAGATCAAGTGTTAGCCCCAGGAAGGACCTCTTAATTTCTGAGAACTTCGACTAAAGTAAAATGAAACAAAAAAATGTGTGTGTGTGTTGTCATTTATTACTAGCACTAGCAGCAGTACACTGTTGTTGTTATCTAATTTGCAAGGGATTTTCTTCCTGTTAGTTCCAAAGCTTGCATCTCATTTCCTTCCACATTCTATGATGAATGAATCAGCAGGTTATACAAACAACAACAGTAAATTTACAGGTGATGAGCCCAGTACCTTTACAAGTGATCAGATCACTATCTTTATGGTGATGGGGCCCAGTACCTTTACAAGTGATCGGATCAGTATCTTTACAGGTGATCGGATCAGTATCTTTACAAGTGATAGGGCCCAGTACCTTTACAGGTGATCAGATCAGTATCTTTACAGGTGATCAGATCAGTATCTTTACAGGTGATCGGATCAGTATCTTTACAGGTGATCGGATCAGTATCTTTACAGGTGATCATATCAATATCTTTACAAGTGATAGGGGCCAGTACCTTTACAGGTGATCAGATCAGTATTTTTACAGGTGATCGGATCAGTATCTTTACGGGTGATCGGATCAGTATCTTTACATGTGATCGAATCAGTATCTTTACAGGTGATCGGATCAGTATCTTTACGGGTGATCGGATCAGTATCTTTACAGGTGATCGGATCAGTATCTTTACAGGTGATCAGATCAGTATCTTTACAGGTGATCAGATCAGTATCTTTACAGGTGATCGGATCAGTATCTTTACAGGTGATCGGATCAGTATCTTTACGGGTGATAGAGCCCAGTACCTTTACAGGTGATCGGATCAGTATCTTTGCAGATGATGGGGCCCAGTACCTTTACAGGTGATCAGATCAGTATCTTTACGTATGATGTGGCTCAGTACCTTTACAGGTGATCGGATCAGTACCTTTACAGGTGATGGGGCCCAGTACCTAGTCTAATAATATATACAACTAAAAAGAACAACAAATAATACAATTATTTCCTTCTGAGCTTTAGTTTACCTATTTACAGTAATGTCTATCTAGAAAGCTACAATTTCCTGACCCACTCTTATATCTGTGGTGCACCTTGAAAATGACGTCTGGTCAATTTGACCCAAAAATGCAGAATTGACCTCACTTCTCTGTTACATACTTTCTCCCATAATGCAACTTCTGGTACACGTCACCCTAACTTATCACTTGACCTCTAATGGAACATTCAATTTTCTTGCTTAACCAACCTTTGCATAATTTTAAAAAATTTAATCGTATTTTTTTTACACCCAACATCAAAGTCTAGTATGTCGTTCATAGAATGTGAGGACTAAAGGGCAAAATAAGGGAAGCAAGAATTACGAGCTCTACTTTCTACTCACCTATTAAAAAATGAAAGACATAAAATCTTAAGAAATAGAAATGGACAAACCCATCTAAGCAAGAAGACCAGAAAGAAAAAACTAAAGAAAAAACATTTCAACAGTTGACTGCCAATTCACACGCAAAGATACTGATCCGATCACTTGTAAAGGTACTGGGCCCTCATCACCCATAAACATACTAATCCGATCACCTGTAACTGGCTCCTGTCCTCTCCAAACTCTACAACAAATGCCTAGCTGAATCTTGCTTCCCCGATAGCTGGAAAATTGCCTCTGTGGTACCAGTCTACAAGAATTCTGGAAATAGAACCGATCCTCTGAACTACTGCCCAATCAGTCTACTGCCAATTTTGCTAAAATCTTTGAATCCTTAATCAATCTAGCTATAGTACGGCACTTAGTTAATGCTAAACTTCTTTCTGACCGCCAGTATGGATTTAGACAAGCATGATCTACTGCAGACATCCTAACAGTCATCTCAGAACGCATGTATCATACACTCGACAAGGCAGGTGAAGCTAGGGCAGTAGCGCTTGATATATCCAAGGTCTTTGACAAGGTATGGCATAAAGGGCTTCTCCTGAAAATACACTCATACGGTATTACTGGGCAATTAATATAATTAGATCCTTCCTAACCAAAATAAAAATCCAGATTGTCCTCGATGGCCGTTCATCTAAGCAACATGACATAAATGCTGGTGTGCCCCAGGGATCTATCCTTGAACCTTTGTTGTTCGTGATCTATATAAATGATCTCCCTGGTGACATAGTCTGAGATTGGTTTATTTGCTAACGACACCATGCTTTACTTTCGTCATGTTGGCAAAACCGACGCGATCATATCTGAGGCAATGGCTGAATCCTTAGAAAATGACCTCCAGGCTGTAGTGGATAGGGGTCATAAATGGTTGGTAACTTTTAATGCCGCAAAGACAAAGCTCCTTTCCTTCAATAACTACAAGAAACCTCTCCAACCACCGATTGTCATGGCGAATAGTACCCTACCTGAGGGTTCATCTTTCAAACTCCTCGACCTAACCGTCACAGGTAACATCAATTGGAACAAATACATTGAAGACATTGCCAAGGCTGCTGCAAAGAAAGTTGGCTCCCTCTACCGTGCTAGTAAACTCCTCACACCTGACATTATCCTGTATCTCTACAAAGCCACCATCAGCCCATGCATGGAGTATTGTTGCCACATCTGGGCTGGTGCATCATCTACTACTCTCTCCCTCCTTGACAAGGTCCAAAAAAGAGTCGCCAACCTAATAGGTCCCTCACTGTCAACCAAGCACCAGTCCTTGTCCCATCGCCACAATGTAGCATCCTTGTGCTTGCTTTACAAATACTTCAATGGATTATGCTCCAATGAATTGGCACCTCTGGTGCCCCCTCGATGTAAATTCACTAGACCAACTCGACAATCAACTAAATCCCATCCATTCACTGTTGAGGTCCCCAGATGCCAGAGAGCTTTCTACTCCAAAAGCTTCTGTCCTCGTGCTGCTGGACTCTGGAACTCCCTCCCTGCTCCCTGTTTCCCTGACAGTACTGACATGCAGAAATTTTAAATTAATGTTAACAAACATCTCGCTGCGCAGATCCCAGTTTAGGTTGACTCCCCCCCCCCCCAACCTTCTCTCCTTTTCTTTCTTCTCGGTAGCCCCTTACATCTATAGTGGCGGCCTGCCTTGTTTGGGGTGAACTACGTTAAAAAAAAAAGAATCTCTAATTAATGCTTTCTCTCGTATGTTGGATATGCTGATACGCATGGCTCTCATCTCCTGGTTGGTTGTCTTTCTACTCGAACCTTCTTTACTACTTTCTTACTGATTATATTGACTGCTGTCATTTTCCTTGGTCTATTGGATTTTAGCAGATAGCGAAAGAATGATGTATCTATATCCTCCTCATCATCATCATCATCATCATATGTTTAATGTCTTCTTTTTTTTTTAATGGAACCTGCTCCAGACAAGACACTTTATGTAAGAAGCTAACGAGAACGAAATATTATTATTGCAAAGACAGGAGATGCCTATAGGTCTTAGTCTTGAAAAAAACCAAGGCTATAAGTAGGAGGAAAACAGTCAGCAGGAAGAGAGTTCCGCAAGCATACAGTTCTTGGAAAGAAGCTACTGGAATAGGAAGCTGTATTACAAAGAGTTATCAAAACATTGAATTGATTGAAACCACTAGACCAGCGAGTCAAACGAGCTGGAACAAAAGAAGCGGGGAATAGATCACATAATTTTGAACACATGCCATAATAGAAACGACTGAGACTAGCAACATCACGTCTGTGTGAGAGATAGAGAAAAAGAAAGGGTGTGGCCAATCAAATAGATCAGACAATTCTGAAGAACACATGCTATAATAGTCTGTTTTACATGCTGGTAAGTGTTAAACGGCTTTTACAATATTGACTTCCAAACTAACCTATATCTGGTTAGGTCTCAACAAAAAGTGTTTTGATATGAGAATTATGTGACAGACTTAGAGCTGATGACCTCAGAGGAAGATTAAATCTAGAAGGTATAGAGATGTCTGCAGAACAGGAGTCTACGCTAATATAGTCATGTTGAAAGAATGGATGAGTGTTGAGGTAGCAAAGTCAGGTGTCAGGAAAGGCCAAGGAAGACATAAAAGGAAGCTATGAGTAATAATTTAAGAGAAAGAAGGATAAATAAAGACCTATCCAGAGATAGGTTAGTTTGGAAAGCAATTTCTAAAAGCCATCCAACATATGGCGGCATGTAAAACACTTCAAAGCGAAGATGATGATGATGATGATGATGATGATGATGATGACATAATTTTGCTAAAATATAATTTATCAAGAAGATATATTATATATTTTTAGCCTGAAGATTGCCCCCGGGGATGAAACGTGGGAGCCTCTGTGTTGCCATAAATATATTTTCACAACTTATATATATATATTATTATTATTATTTCATAAAATGTAATAAGGGGATATAATCTTTTATGTATCAATTTTCAATATTTACTCCAACAATGCTCAATATGTGAGTAGAGCTAGCCTGACGATTCCCTACTGGGATTAAACTTACTACTATATATATATATATATATATATATATATATATATTTAGATTTAGATTTTTCACTTAGAAGATTGTTTATTCAATGAAGACCGGGATTAGGCCAATAAAAATAAGCTTGATGATACTCGATTACAGGGTACAGAGCATTTATATGTGATTTTTTGAAGGCTTACCAAATCATTCCGTTCAGGAGATCATTCATCACCGCAAAATACTTTTTCTTTCAAAGTTTATTTATTTATCATATATATATATCCAAATAAAAGAGTTTTTTTCCTACACGTGTTTCACTACCAAGCAGGTCCTTGCTTGGCAGATCATCAGGGGAATTAAGTACCTGGAGTAAGAGTTTCAACAACTGACAATACACAATGTGATGTCACCTTAGTTGAGGTCACTTAAGAAGAGGACAGAAGAAAAAAATAAAAATAAAAAAGAAGAAATGTCCTAAAAAAGTAGCTCGTAAGATTTTCGCAGTATTGTTGCTACTAAGCAAAACAGCAAAGAATTAGTCCCAAATGCATTCAAAAGAAACAGGAACAATGTGCGAGAATACACCTTCTTGTCGGGCGGCACAACGATGAAAAGCATCCCTCCCCAAACAAAAATAAAACAGTCAAAACACGGTTCACCAGTTACCGTTCCAAGCCACTGATAGTGTGGGCATTTCACATCTATTCTATCAGAAGAAAGCACAACATAAATGTCCGTTTAGAATGCATGTGGTCGTGCAAAATTTTTTTCTAGGGCTCCCATTCGAGATAAACACACAACGAGGCAATATATATATATATATATATATATATATATATATTAAAGGAAAGATATTAATGAATAATTAAAATTAATAAACTAGCTTGATTAGCAAAGCCAGTCTTCTGGTTTTAGTTTGTAGGTTTTGGAATATTCTAATAATTTAATGATTGTAACAAGTACCCCACTCTCTCGTCTGACCCCGTGGGGATTATTGGCCACTCACGCACAGGTGTTTGATATCCTGGTCACGGTGCCACTTGTAAACAGATACCCCACTCTCTTCTGTGTCACGGAACCACTTATAACATAGTTCCCCACTCGTGTCTCTGTCTCGCTGCTCACGCTTCTGGTTCTCTACACAGAGATCTTGCCAGACCGTGAACACTCTCTGGCCGATCGTCGTAGTGGCAATAAAAAAAATATGTCGGTCGAAATTCCTCCAAGGCCGGGATGATGATGGCTTCGTTGATTCTGTGAAGGCAAAAGTTATTAAAGCACAACAAAGCGAAAGGAATAATCATCAACAACTCGATCGGGTCTTTTTGTATGAAATAATTATTAAACAGGGTAAAAGAAAAGAATTGATTTAACGTTCAATTAAAGTCTATCTTTTGGTAAATGTCTTTGGTGCTAAACTATTTTATTGTCTCTCTGTGCATGTGTGAATTCATTTACGATTGCAAGTTGTTAATTAAGTCACTAATCTATGTTAAGGAAACGATGGGTTTTACTTTGCCACGCACGCCTTTGAATCGGCGTGCGCGTTCCAGACACGACTGGCCCGTGTCGGTGCCCAGCTCGTTCTGTGTCCTTTTTCTTACCGAAAATCCCCAGCGCTACGCTCTCTTCTTCTCTCAGGGGCTTGGAGGGGGGGGGGCGCCTCTTTCAATGATTCATATAAATGGGATTTCCCTTTAAGATTTTATCGCCATTATAACAACAATTACTCTCTTTCTTGGCCTTTTGGCTACGATCAAAGTGTAGTATCTGTTCCGATGGATACTGCACTTAATATTGGTATTGTCTTGTCCTTCGGGGCTTGACTTACGCCGGTCAATGGGTCTGTCCTGTGCAGTTCTAGGAGGTCCACCCTCCCAGGCTTTGCCTCCCCTCTTTGGGGAGGAGTAAGTTTATTGCTTACTGTCTGAGGCTCCCCTACCAGGGAATGCCGACGGGGCTGCCCAGGCAATTTTTAAATGGCAAGAGTGCTCACCTCTCAGGCGCTGGCTTTTCAAACCCCACTTTCCCGACCTGACTTTGGGTCACATCTTACTTGTGGGAGTAGGATAAAAACTGGCCTTGTGCCTAACTCCTGGAGAGGAGTAAATCAATACTCTCTTTCTTTCATTGTGGGGCAGGGTCGTTTGCCCTAATTAATACCGACAGCCCAGACAATTGTCTTCACCGTCAGCCTGAGTACCAGGCGTAGCACTGATACACCTGATCATATGTTTTTTTATTGATGTTTATTTAGCATCTTGGTTATTAGCGATTTTGCCCAAATTCCAATCTTTCGTAGCCATTTCGACGCCTGATTCAACTCTGTTTGGATAGCCAATTCCCGTCGAATATATATACTAGTCTTATATCTCCATTTCGTTTCTACGTAGGGCCTAGCATCATCACCAAGATGCATACTAGTGCACCACTAGGGTACCCGATTTCTGTCGGCCCCGAATGCTTTGTCACATCATTACTATCTCCCTTCCTCCCAGTTTGACTCTAAAGAAATTGGTACCAACTATATTCCTCTATTATCAAAAGTAGAATTTTCTTAGAACTTTTTGGAAGATGTGACCTACAAGTAACATAGTGCATTCCACCCAGTGTTGACCCGGTCAAGTTCTATGTTAAAAGAAAATTCTCTTCAGTATTCCCCCCCCCCCTTTCTCACTTACTCTGATCACGTGATAACCCACCCAGCCTCTCAAAGAGAGGAAGATAGAATTTTTGAGAAACAAACCGATAAATGTAAAATTCCCATTATTTCATTTCATCCTTTCCATTTTAAGGGCACACTTGCCAGAATTAAATTCGTTTCTGTTTCATGTTTGCCATACAAGACATTTTGTAAACATGTGCAATGCCACATGTTTAGTAGAGGTAGGTGCAAAGATGCATGTTTAGTAGGGGTGGGTGCAAAGATGCCTGTTTGGTAGGAGTGGGTGCAAAGATGCATGTTTAGTAGAGGTGGGTGCAAAGATACATGTTTAGTAGAGGTGGGTGCAAAGATGCACGTTTAGTAGGGGTGGGTGCAATGATGCACATTTAGTAGGGGTGGGTGCAATGATGCACGTTTAGTAGGGGTGGGTGCAAAGATGCACGTTTAGTAGGGGTGGGTGCAAAGATGCACGTTTAGTAGGGGTGGGTTCAACGATGCACATTTAGTAGGGGTGGGTGCAAAAATGCATTTGTAGCAGAGGTACAAACAACAGCAGCATTACGATTTTGAATTTGTTCTTAATTTCTAAGCTCGGTGCTGATTGGTGCAAGCATTTAACTTCCTTTTTAGCTTGCCCAATAAGGGTCCATCTCTCATGCGAACTGAGCACCTGACAAAAGATGATAAAAAGGATCGCACAGCGTTTACTTCCTTTTCCTTTCCAGTTAAGCATTTTAAAATGTTGCCACTGGTTTCATATGTGATGTTATTAAATTTAGGTTGTATTTTTGTGCAGATAGCTTCTACTATTTAAATTTTTTTTTTAATTGGTTTCGGAATGTATTATTTTAGTGTTATTAACTAGAATTTGTCTTAAATCAGAGGGAGAACAGTTATGTTTTTTTAGATGTTGGTAAATATAGCTAGAGTGACAGCATTTTAAAATGCTCAACATAATGCGATTTTATTCTGTGATGCCAATCCAGCGTTGCTGAATTTAAATTAATAATGTTTTTCCATGAATAATGCATAAAACGTTCTCTGTGCGTTTCTCCGCCGTCTTTAAAAAAAATTCTCTTTCTCCAACTTTTTTGTTCATTTGCTTTTGACACCTGAGGATGATTTGACGAAGAATCGAAAACGTTTGTAGAACCTACAGTGTATAGGTAAAGTATTTATCTACTGTTGAAAGAGTAAACGTGAGTTATCTCCCCCTTATATATAACAATCTGTGGAAGCGGCCATTTGCTTTTGAGTAGTAAACAGTGACAGACGTTGGACGAGATATCTTCCATACTCTACGTATGGGACTTTTTTATTTTTTCATTTTAATACAAAAAAATCATCAGAAAAATTGAAAACAAAAAAGATATACTTAAACAACGAATTCTGTTATTTTTAACAATGTTTGCATAAATGATAAATTGCTGCCTAAATACACACAATATATATGGAAATACAGGTCCTCAGGGCTCATTGAATAATGACAGTGTTGCTAGAGTTATCCTGCAATATCGCAACATCCCTATCCAAGGCATTGGTCTATCCCCAGCACAACCCTTGCTCCACTCCCGACTTTGTGACTTCATACCATCCCAACCTGCACTCTATAAACCGCATGCAAAATGGATAGCTGCAGCTAGAAACCGTGGGATAAGCTTATCTTAATGCAATGCTCACCTCACCGAGCAGTACAATCGCACTGCGCATACCCTATGCCCACTCCAAGAATGGAAAAAGAGTATTAATACAATGTGCAATACGTGCAAAAAATCGTCGATGGGATACAACAGGTTGTGTTGTCAAAACTGTCCCTAACCGTCAGTATCAGATCAGGATTGATGGGTCAGGCAGAATCACTTTGAAGAACCGCAGATTCTATCAGAAAAATTGCAACACCTGTAATTCCAGTCCCTATACCCAGTGCTTTTTCTGAATCTCCCAATACAACGCCTTGGGATTCCCATACACCTGGTACACCATTGCAACATAACAGATGATGTGATGACATCGTTGAGGCATCCAACATCACTCAGCACTGCTAAACCAATGCCAGTGAAATCTGCCCGGGCATTATCCAGGTTACTCCCTCACAATCAACCAGGCCAGAAGGAACTCGTTCTTCCCCAAAGATCATTGCGTTTGCGTACTGGGGGAAGGGGGGATATAAAATCAAATTAACACTTACCGGCTCCAATGTCCTATAGGCAAATATTGCTTTAATGAAGCAGTATTTATATATAGAATTATTCACTCTCAGACTGGCAGCCAATCAGAATACATATAATGGACTTGCCCAGCTTGGCATGGTGGAGCAGTCCAGCTTCCATATGAACTGGTTTTTTGGTTACTTGAGTTTTTACTTATCTTGCTGCTCAACTGGTCGTGGACGTGTTAAACAATTTTGCCTTGTCATATACTATCTAAATAATGTTTTATTTTATTTCCTTAAAAAGTCTTTTTTACTTCTATGCACCTCAAACAAGGAACACTGAGACTTAAGAGGCCAGATGTATAGGGGCATCCTGAGTGGGGAGTTGTGCAGCGAGTTCCTAATTTCTACGACTCAATGCGTTTTCTGGTAATTTAGCTGCGGATATTACACTCTTACTATGGTTTCTTGATGGTCTAAATTTGTCTATTTGTAGCTGACTATGGTTTTTGAGTTGGCAAACTGCTAGCTGCCTAAACACAATAGCAGCTTTACAGGTCGAAGTGAAGTATTGGAGAGAGTAGGCTTACTATAGAATTTCCTATAAAAAGAACAAGAACTAACAAGATCTCATAGGGCTCTGAGGCCATCCTCCCAGGCAATACCTCTTCCTTTGACGATGTGGTTTATCCTATCCTTCTCCTTTAGAAGAGCAGAATTGTTTATTGTCGATTGCCTGGGACCCCTCCTCCCGTCATTACAGAATGCCGATGGATCAGCTATTTTTGCACCCGTCCAGAGGTCCCCTTTTTTGAGATGCAGGACTTTCTACTTTAAACTGATTTAAATGCTCATTCAGCTAAGATCAAAGTGTAGTATCTGTTTTGATACTACACTTCATCCATCCTCTCTCCGGTTAGTGAAGGAGAAATCCTTCTAGACTGAGACAATTTTTATTTTTGTACAAATCCAGAGTGCCTCTTTTTGGGAGTCGGATTTTACCCACAGTAAAAACCGACTTTATGCCTAACTCTGCCCTCCTGGGGAGACAAGTAAGTAAGAAATTTGTGTCACATTTTGACTCTTGTAAGGGAGGCAAATAAATCCCTGGACTTACTGGCATAACCTAGTGATTGCTAAATTACTCTGTTCACCTTGTCTTTTGTTTAGTAAACCTACTTTTATGCCTGTAATAATTAATGGAGTGTTTCCTTATTTACTCTGAGAATCCAGGTTATTTGCACAATTGAAACCACGTGACCTGGTTATGAGTTCACCTGAAGGCTATGAGGTGACCTTCTTTCAAACGAGGCACCAAGAAACCTGAATGCTCACAAGAAGACTTGGCCGTATTAAATAAACATGAGGCATTTTTTCCCTTGAAGCCAGTCAGATGGATCGGCCTGAATATTATTAACAATTAGTTTTTGTCTATTCTTATTGTTTGCCTCTAAAACAAACAAAGAAGACAGAAAAAAATTAAAAAAAACATTTCAGAGTCTTTATAATTTCCTTAAGGGGAGGGGTAACTCATTTCAAATTATTGGGATAATTGTTTTCTAATAAGTGTTTGAGATGGATGGGGGAGGGTCGTAAAGGAGCAACTCATTCTTGTCTTATGTTAAATATACTTCTACATGTGTGTGTGTACATAGTTGTGTGTGTGTGTGTGTGTATGGCTGTGAGTGTGACAGTGTTTGTGATTGAACGTCTTTGTATGTGTGTGTAGTTCAGTTTCTTAACTCTGTGTGTCTTTTCTTTCTTTTTGTTTGTTTTTTCTTTTCGTTTTTGCTGGCGATGGAGCATCCTGGTCGATGCATGACATTCATCCGCTATTTCAGAGACTTCAACCGAGAGATCTTTTTACGATTCTAACCGTCCCTTTCAGCGCAATTGTTTGGATTTCTCTTGCATTTTGATTACCGGGTATATTCACCAGGTAGTTTTTGATTTTGTGAGTATGGCCTGGTGTCTGCCGGTGGTTTAGTGTCTTATCTGTGTGTGTGGTTGTGTGTCTCTGTGAGTGTGACCTGGTGTGTCTGTGGTTGAGTCTCTTTATGTGGTTGAGTGTCTTGGTTGTTTGTGGCTGTGTCTCTCTGAGTGTGACTGGGTGCGTGTCTGTCGTTGAGTGTCTTTATGTGTGTGTGTGTGTGTGTAGCCGTGTTTCTGTGCATGTATGTAAACATGCGTGTGTATCAATGTGAGTGAGATCGTGTGTCTGCAATTCTCTGTTCATGTATTTCAACATGTGTATGTCGGTGGAGGGGCACGTGTGTGTGCATATGTTTCCCTGAGTGTTACCCTGTGTCTGTGATTGTATGTCTCTGTATATGTATATAGTGTGTTTCCATGTTTCTCTCTGTGTATCCATGACTCACATTCTATACCAGAACAAGTCCTGTCAATCATGTTTTTTTTAACATAGTTCACCCCAAACAAGACAGGCCGCCACTGTAGATGTAAGGGGTTACTGAGAATTAGGGTGGAAGTTTTAGGTGTCATCCTAGCTGTGAAGCGAGATGTCTGTTTACATTAGTTTTAAACCTCTGCATGTCGGTACTGTCGGGGAAACAGGGGGCAGGAAAGGGAGTTTCAGAGGCCAGCAGCACGAAAGAAACTATTTGAGTAGAAAGCTCCTCGAGCATCTTGGAACCTTCACAGTGAATGGATGGGATTTAGTTGATTGTCGAGTTGGTCTAGTGAATTTATGTCGAGGGGGCACCAGAGTAGCCAGTTCATCAGAACACAATCCATTGAAGTATTTGTAAAACATGTACAAAGATGCTACATTGCGGCGATGATACAGGGGTTAGAGCTTGGTGGATAGTGAGGGACCTATTAAGTTGCCGACTCTTTTTTAGACCTTGTCTAAGAGGGAGAGACTAGTGGATGATGCACCAGCCCAGATGTGGCAACAATACTCCATGCATGGTCGGATGGTGGCTTTGTAGAGATACAGGATAATGTCAGGTGTGAGGAGTTTACTAGCACTGTAGAGAGAGCCCCCCTTCTTTGCGGCAGCCTTGGCAATGTCCTCAATATATTTGTTCCAATTTATGTTACCTGTGAAGGTTAGGCCGAGAAGTTTGAATGATGAACTCTCAGATAGGGTGTTATTTGCCATGACAATCGATGGTTGGAGAGGTTATTTGTAGTTATTGAAGGAAAGGAGCTTTGTCTTTGCAGCATTAAAAGTTACCAACCAAGAGATCACTTGATCTTTAGGATTGCCAGTATATATTTCTTATACTACTGAGATACCACCACCAAGGCCAAAAGCCACTCAAGAATAGGGTTAATGAGGTTGTCGTTTGGATGACGACCAATACTACGAGAGGATTGAAAATGATGGATCGAATGGAGAAAGTTTGATTACTTAAGAGGACTGCTCGACAAGTATTAGTTGACATTGGACTTGAAGACAACCATGTTGTAGTTTGCAGGGAAGTAGCTATGTGGCGATGTGTTCCACAAATAGGAAGATCTTGAAAGAAATTCTGTTCATGTAAATTCCGTTTCGTTTTAGGAAGAAAGGAAATATTTTTGGTAGATTAGAGTACTGTTGGCCCAGTATATTCAAAGTTATGTCGGTTGAACCATATTCAAGTTATCTGCCCTGAATTATGATGGCAACCATGTGCGTTGTTATAAAAACGTATAAAATAGAATATCGAATATTCAAATTTTACAGTACTATAGAGCATGAGGGGCGTTCAGATATTCATGAGACCTTTGTGATTTTACGGTCCCTTATAACCTGACCGAATTGAACAACTAAACTGGCTGTAATCGAAAAAGAGACTGAAAAAAAAAAAAAATTTTAAATTAAAACGATGACTGCAAAATATTTTTAAAATGTTTATTCAAAATATAGAACGAAAAATAGATATGAAAAAAAAAAATTAAGCACAAACAAAAAAAAAAATTGAAATTTTAAATATACAACGATAGATAATATATGTATTTTTGTATTTGTTTTATTTCGATTTGAGATACTGCTTCTATATAATTTTTTTAAATCTCTATATAAATATCACTACCGCTAATACTACTTACCTACCTACGTAAATGGTCCAGATTATAAGTGCGCTTCATGATGGATGTTTATCACGCAGTGTATCTTAGGCTGACAACGCCTAGCTGCAGCGCCCATCCTTCTCGCGATATCCAATTTAACTTGCAAGGCTTGCATTGATCCATGGCATATGGTTTTCAGGCACTTACCAAAAGATAACCGTGAAGCGGGATAGAACCCATTACTGATTAGAATACAAACGTTATAACATCTAAGCTACACTCGCCATACGTAGGTATCTACATAGGTAGGTAGTAGTGTTGTAATCTTATAAAAAATTTTAACTAAGAAAATCTATAAAATGTTTTTTTTTCCTTTCCGGGTTTGAACCTGTGATCTAAATTTTAAAAGAGGAAGTTAACACAGCTTGCCTATCAACCAAACTTTGAAACATGAAAATAAATAACAAAATCTAAGTTGTTTGTGTCATGGGTTATTATTATCTGCCAGAAAAAAGATCGATATTTTAGAATGATCAGCTATAAATATAATTCTATGCTGATCACTTATGTTATTACTTATATGTTATTACTTATGTCTATCATTACCATTATTTTATTCTTTGAGACTTTTCTTTCTTTTCTCCAAATAAAGCATTTTGACGAATTTCCAGCATCTGAATTTCTTAGATGAAGATTTATCATCATTATTTTTTGGATTCGTTTTTTTTTTCTTGTATTACACAGGTTTCGGTTTCACCTAGAAATTAGTATTCAAAAAAAATTGTTTTTGTGGTTATTTGGTCTTGAGACCCAAATTACTTATAATTATTTTATTTAAAAGATCATCGTTAACTATTACCTTTTTTTTTTTTAGATTTTTTTGTAGTAATTTGAACCCATTGCAAATACTTGAAGCCCTATTAAGTAATTTTAGGCTAGAATTAAAGTTATAATTATTTTATTTAAAAGGTCATAGTCAACTATCATTTTTTTTTTTAGATTATTTGAAGTAATTAGAAAATACCTGAAGACCTATTTAGTAATTTTGGGCTAGAATTAAAGTTCAAGTTTGAAAGGAAAACATCAAGTATTATGGTCCATCTGTGCTCCTAAATCAATGAAAACATAAATTTTTGAACCCGCCTTTGTCTTACAAAAAAACCAATGATTCTTCATTACAAGATCGTAGTCAAATGTTACTGAGATCTGAAGAAAACCATAGGGTTCAATAATAGTCGAAACGCTGCAACGACACCAATCAAAAAAGGACAATAATTTTTAATAATGATAATTCTTCATCTGTGAAATTTACACAAAATCACTCAAATCGTTATAGAAATATTTACAGATTAACGTTTTCTTTTGTATGTGTGCGTCATTTTGTTAAAAATTCACAACAGCAGATTTGACGGAACTTTGGAATAGAGACCGCATTGTTTTTTTAATGATTTTAAAAGGAAAATTCCCAAAATACTACATTTAGAAAAAATAAAAAAATTAGTCATCAGAGAGAGTTCGCTTTGCTATTTTACGTTCATTTTAAAATTAACAGTTACAACAAAAAAAAAAGGTATGCATCATTTCATTGAAAGTTTACAGTAGTTTTGACAGAACTTTGGAATTGAGATCGCATTGTTTTTTTTTGCACTCTAAAAAGAAATTCCCCTAGTACTATCGATTTTTAAAAAAAAGAAATTCCCCTAGTACTATCACTTACCATGTCTAGAATTCGATTATCGAAAAATAAAGTTATTTTCATGCACTAAGACGTGTTCGCTCTGCTATTCCACCTTCATTGTAAAATTGGCACTTTATAACCAGTGTAGCTGAAATCCCTAATTTCTACATAAAGGGAGAAGAAATGGTATTCTAGATTCTACGTGAGAGATTTCAGTTACACCGGCTATAAAGTAAGTGTTCATTTTATGATGAAGATTTTCTAAACTTTAACTCCCATTCTCCGCAACGCATGAAAAATGAATTATAATTTTTTTTGAAAATCACAATAAAAGGATGCGACCTCTATTCCAACACATTTTATTTGATATGATATATTGTCGGTAAAACTCTGCAATGAAATCCTTCAAGTCAGTTGGTTTTTCTTTCTTGATTAACATTGCTATTTCAGTTGTCTTGCTCTCATTCAAAATTGTCTTTTATGCCTTGAAAATGGCCGGATCATTATCTGAAAGTGAGGCAAAATAAAAAATAAGCTTTCCAAAATACAATATTAGATTTTGATCAAAATTAAAATAAGGATTCCAAACATAAGGTTTAGTTTATATGATTCGAACTACTGTTCCCATCTTGAGTAACCTCCGGCCTTCTTCAGGTGTATCTTTTCGAACTCGAGAATCTGGACGGAATTTCGAACGGAACCCTTTATTTAATCCACGGCGGGTAACATGCTCTCATTCCATCAGCCATGACTGGGAGAAGTCTTCAGTAATTCGCAATTCTTCATATCGTCCAGATTCCCGAGTTCGAAAAGATACACCTGAAGAGGGCCAGAAATTACAGCCCTCAAAACGTTGTGATGATAACACTCAAGATGAGAACAGTAGTCCGAATAATCGAAATCACACAAATTATCAATCCTCATCTCAAAAATTCAGAAATATAAGGTTTATATTATTATATCTTGATTTTAATCTTCATCAAGTGACATAAAACTGGTGCAAAACTGTTCTGTTTGGGAAATTACTTTTACTTGTCCTGGAACGGGTTATTTTTTTGTTAGATATATCTCAATTCAAACTCACCTTCTTATATATTTTTATACTTATTTCTTACAGTAGATATATATTTCTAACTTGACATGATGTTGTTGCAACGACATTCACCCTGGTCGAGTTGGGGTTAGGGTTTATTCCTTGGCCTTCATCACATCGTGAATCACAGCGGTTAGGGTTAGGGTCTATGCACGGTTGCACGAGATGGCTCACCAATTTCGATTCCACTGTCGAAGGCCAACCACCTGTAGATCTGAGTCCTTAATTGTCCATTGGGGTCAAGGGGGTCCATGCAGACGGGTAGTACCTTTCTAAGAGGCCTTCTGTGGCTCTCATGCACCCAGCACTACATGATGCACCTCAAAAAATCTCTTGTGCAGCTGCAGTTTGCAGTTAGCCTCTCTATAGTGAATGATCATCTGTGAGTGTGTGGCGAAGAGTCATACCCTTCGTGAGGTAACCCATAGACAGAACACGTCAGATCTAGAGGAGTCAACCTTCGATACAAAACTTCCTTTATCCTTTGTGGGGAGTCATAGATCTTGTGGCGATAATTGACAAATAGATGCCTCCGCAGAGAGAACATGGCAGAAAATTCGAAAAGGGGTCTGCACCCAGAAACCGGCAGTTACATTTGGTCCTTTCGTCTCTGTGTCTTTTGGTTAATCTACGGCATATGGAAGTGTCACAACAAGGTAGAACCGAGTACTCTTCCCTTAAATAAATTCTCATGACACTTCTTTCTTGTGATTATGACATATAAAAATTAACTTAGCAACAATTTATTGCTTTAAAAAAAAAAAAGAAAAACATTTTTTTGATTAAAAGTTCATTGTTTGATTAAATGAAATTTTTATCAAAAAAAGATTTTTTTTTACAACGAGTAAAATAAAAAAAAATTTTGTTTAAAAGTTCATTTAAGTTCATTGTAAAAAAACAAAATTTTTTTGATTAAAAGTTCATTGTAAAAAAAAAAGAATACTGACTTTTACTCCAAAGCCAGTATTAAAAGATGTGTTTTGTTTACATGCAGAAAGACATTGATTTTGAGCGATGTTTGACATGGTGTCATGCAAAACACGTTCATTTTAACAGCTAACATATTTGGGGTGCTTGAACATATTCCTTAGTCAAAAAAAAAACCCCCAAAAACTTGGTTTAACTGTTTCAGAACTAATGTGAACTTTCATTGACACACACGCAGCAAAAGTTGGTCAAAAACTGGATTAAATTGATCTAAGATTGTTCATTCATTCCGTAGAGTTAGTTGGTTAATTATTTGTGTCACATGATTTAGTTCGGCCGATTTAACCTCGAACCTTCTTCAGCTGCATCTTGTCAAACTATGGAATCTTTATATCGAACTCAAGAATCTGTACAAAATTTCGAACGAAACCCTTTTAAATACCCACGAGAGAGGGTAAATTGTTATTATTCCATCAGCCATGACCGTGTAGAAGTCTTATGTATTCTTAGTATCACCTGAGAATTGAACCTTCAACCTCCAGAAGACTGTCACTTAGAACTGATTATTGCTTAGCACTTTTATCCGTTGTGCACTGAGTCTTCATAAAGATTTTCGAGTTTGATAAAATGCACTTGAAAAAGGTTGGAAGTTACATCAACCAAAACATAAGACTAACATCCAAGATGAGAACAGTAGTCCGAATAATTAAAATTATCAATCTTCATCTTAATTATTCTGAAACAATATAAAACTTCATTGTAAAAAGAAAAAAATATATATTGACAGTTGGAAAATACATGTTTTGTTTACGTTTAGAAAAACGTTGACTTTGAACGCTATTTGGCACAGTGTCATGCAAAACGCGTCCCTTTTAACTGATAGCATATTTTTTGGAGTGCTGAACATATTCTTGGTCAAACAAAAACAGAATTGGTTTAATCGTTTCGGCACCAATGTCAACTGTTTGACATGCATGCAGCTAGAAAAAGTTGGTCAAAAACTGTGGATTAAATTGATCTAAAATTGTTCGTTCATTCCATAGAGTTAATTGGTTAATTATTTGTGTCACATGATTTAGTTGGTGTTAATTTCATGAGTGTAGAAAGGGGTTAGAAAGGGAATCAGATTTTGTCAAAAACATTTGGCGCTGGCTTCAACACAATGATAAAGAATTTAGCGCCAAGTTGGCTGAATCATAACAATTTTGATAAAAATACATTACGAATCGATGAGAAAAATAAGATTCAAAAGTTTCTTCATTTCATCGAAATGAACTGAAAATCTAAAAGTTAATCTTTCTTGGACCATCACTGTTGCTTTAGCATCATTAGACTGGGATAGTGGTTAGGAGAGATGGTGAACAATTATAGGTTATTTGAGCCATCTGTAGCAGTTACATTTTTGTATTGATGTACATCAGTTTCAACTGAGGTAGTAATTCAGTTTTATGATTGCATAATCATTGCCTCTATACGACGTAGGGCATATGACGTTTGTACGTGTAGCGTGATTCATACACGCTAACTTGTGCCAAGACAATACACGAGGTTAACCTTAGTTCAGTTTTCCTTCAAGCAGACATGACGTGCCTTATCCTGTTCTCGACTCAACCACGAGCAGGCGAGATGCTGAACTCCAGGATACTACATAATCTAACTGACATGAATCTTACCTTCGTCATATGCAGCATTTGTGAATGAAGTGACTTGTTCATCATTGGATTGTGCAGGTAAATACATCGGAGGAAATTTGGTTCCACGGTATGAATCATTCCCATCACTGGAACTGGACTTGGCATTTCTGGCGGGAGGAGGAAAAAAATGTAAGGTTTAGGAAAAGAATCAAATGATTTGCTATCACGTCTAGTAATTTTATTGTAACTATTATTTTGCTCATTATAATAAATAATTGAATGTATATAACAATATGTAAGAAGTTCTTCTCTAATAACACTTACAGTAGAGTTCAATGAAATATTATTTAACACTTTTTCATAAAACGTGTTTACAGATCAAATCAATAACATATTTTAAAACTTTATTCTATTATTCGTATTTCATCATTTTCTTTAGTATAATAAATAGTTTTATGTATATAACAAAGTATAACAAATTTATCTTATTGACAAATTATATATATTTATTTATCTATATGGAGAGTAGAAAGTGACTAAATAAAAACTTTCCCAATATCAACACATTCATGTGTAAGCAAAACGGACTATTGTCTTGTCTGGAGCGATTTCCATAAAAAAAAAAAAAATTATAATTACACTAGATTTTAGAGAAATATTGTTTGAATTATCATTATCATCATCACATTGACACACGTGTTTTCATTAGATCACCAAAGTTATGCAACGTTGAGCCTGGGTGACCGTTTGGGGATACCAGACGCTGCATGTAGCAGGATGTCGACACCTCCCTGCAAGAACTGCAAAACCCTAACGTTGTCATCTCTCCTAACCGGGATATACATGCGAATGGGGATCGCTTCTGAATTTGATACTCCCTAGAAACTTCCTCTTTCGGAGAAAGCCGGTTAAACCCACCCAGAGTGAATGCTGTACCAAGTACAGGTAGGTACATTATCATTCCGTCATACTAGTGTCACAGATGTTCCTGACTTTCCCACTCCATCTCGCTCTATCCTCCATCATACCAGGTAAGTCTTCATAGGTGCATTGCGGGTCTTCTGCTAGTTGCTTTATGTAAGTTAGTGTTGGGGTAGTCTCTCTACTGAATTGCATCCCTGTTTCAGCATTCACCAAAGAACATCGCTGACGATTTCAGCCGTCACCTTCTAACAGTGACCAGAAAATCTGGTGTGAAGATGACAACTCTCATCCATTGTTTCCCCAGGTTGTGGATAGGGGAGTTGCCTCTAGATATAGGAGTCAGCTGCGAATAAACAAATGTAAGATAACAAATGGGGGTGGGGGGCGATGGAGATGATCCCTAAAAGCTGGAGGGAGCTAAAAGCAGAGTCATGAAAATCACATCACTTCCGATTGAAGAGCGGTTTGTCTCTTCACCTGCCAACTAGCCGATCGATTATACATGAGAAGCACAAGGTCCTCGCCAGCCCAAGATGGGGAATGGGTACGGTGGGCACAGGTGGTCAAAAGTCGGCCTGATTTCTGTATGTTATGATATTTCTCCCTTTGGTTCATTTATTCTCTCTCTCTCTCTCTCTATCTCGTACATACTAATTGTAGTTTCTGTTATTTTCCTGTTTTAAATAAAACCTCTATCAACCAAATCCGGCGTCTGCCTGTTTATCGTTCAATTTCTGAGGGACACAAGCCAGCAGTAACAAAACCTGAGTACCCACCACCTAAAGTAAGCAGTATCTTATACAAAAAGTAAACAGCACCAAACAAAATAATGGGCTGCCCTCTTGCAAGGCATAGCACCAGGATTATGGTGAAGCCAAGGGAGGCAGCTTTGTGGATGTGTTCTCTCATCAGAGGGAGTTACTATGGCAATAAAGAACTACTGTGTTGTCTGCAGGAGTAGCATTCATAGACAAACTACAGCTATGAAAAATTGACTATGACTCATCATACACAAATCATTTAAATGCTATTCTTAAAAAGTTTGGTTAGTTTGTTGTTCTGTTTTATGGCATATCAACCCTTTTCGATTATTTAATGTCGAAGCTCATCAATTTGGTAAAAATAAATTATGCTTCAACTTCTTTGTATTTTCAATTATTTACTCAAATTTGTTACACTGCTCGATCAAGTCTGTAATGAGGACATTTGAAGGTGTTGGGGCATCGCACCAAATGAGGTGCAAGACATATGCTGAGGGCTGACAACAACACTGTTGCAAAACTTTCTTTTAAATTTGAAACCGCCCTTGAGAGGAAGGCCGATGATGAGATAGGTATACGTCCTGCAAAATGATCTCTGTAAAACTGGCTTTCACCCAGCCCAAGCCTGTGATCATGCTAAGGGGAGCTCTGGACTAACATGATTTAAGTTTGTAGATGAATTTATTTTGTGGGTCTATATTTTGTGAATAAATCGTCTTTAAATGAGATAGATGGGACCCTAACAGTTACTACCATTTCGCCTTTGATTTGACCTGGGAGCAATTGTAGCTAAGGGGTTACTCACCCCTCTCAAAAGCTCCCGAATGGCCTCACCCCTGGATGTAATTTTGTGTCATACTAAGGATGGTCTTAAAAAGAGTTTTTACATATTGATTCAACATCTAATTTGCATAAAATATTCTAAAACTCTATTATAATAACTTTGTGCTGTTATTCCTTCGTTCTGTCATTCCTTTGTGCTGTCATTCCTTCGTGCTGTTATTCCTCCGTTCTGTCATTCCTTCGTTCTGTCATTCCTTCGTTCTGTCATTCCTTCGTGCTGTTATTCCTTTGTTCTGTCATTCCTTCGTGCTGTTATTCCTCCATTCTGTTATTCCTCCATTCTGTTATTCCTTTGTAATCTTGTATCATTTTGCTCCATGTAATAAATAGTTTTATGTGTCTAACAAAGTATGGTCACATGCAGAAGATATCTTGTCGACCAATTATACTTAATTTTTATCTATAGGAATAAAATCAGTAAAAAAGTTGTACAGTGAAGGGGAGGGAAGTCTCTCCATGTTTTTGTATATAACTTTGTGGAAAGGCATCACCCCCTCGTTGCACCACCTCCTCGCGGTCGGTTGAAGTGGAGGATATGATCATGGATGCTGGCCAGCCAAGAATGTAACGTCAAACTTCGGTGGGATGACTGAATGAGTCCCTCGACCTTTGTGTATCACCTATTTAACCTTTAAGTGGGTGGAATGAGGGGGTTTATATCTTTCCTGATGTTGAATATTGGGTTTGAGAAGTGAGGAGGTACCGGAAAAAATAAAAACAGGCTGATTGACACAGACACTCACCAGGCCGGAAAATAAACATCTGGTGATTTGATGAAGGTGAAAGGACACCTGCAGACACAGTGGACGGAAATATACATGTCGATAAATAAACAATAAAATGGATGGAAGCCACGTTCTGTAGGAGGCTTTGCTACATTGAGTTCGTAGGTGAAATTCCAAATTGGCCATTGCAGTTATAGATATATGGTTGTCAAAAATATAATATTAACTGGCCCAAGTTGAGATCAAGCGAAATGCTGGTGGCTAGCGAATACAAGAGATTAACCTCGGTCAATAAGAGCACAGGAGTTGACCAATTATATTTATACCATCATTGAACTCCTCATAAATTTTATTTTGTATAAGGCTTTTTGTCAAATGCATCTCCGGACCGAGAGACAGACACTGCATATATAAAATATGAAGTTCGTTCAGCAGTTAGATCAGATTATGAACCCGGCTTCCTGTGTTCAAGTCCTGGTTGGGATTTTTTGTTATTTTCATTTATAATCTTGGGTAAGATATGAATCCAGTTCTTCTATCTTTACTTATGAGTGAAATAGTAGGGTAGACTACACTATTTTCTTAATAGTATATTTAAAAATCTAATTAAGTACAAATAAAACTATTCATTTGACTTGTGTATTATGATTACCGGACTTCTCAGTTAGACCGATATATATATATATATATATATATATATATATATATATATATATATAAACCAATCGATTTAATTAAGATTGTAACAAAATCAATTAAAAAAAACAAAGTTGAAAGCAAAAGTTTTATTAATTATAAATTATCAATTCTTATTTAAGTTAAATTATAATTATAATCAAACAAATTGTTTTTTACTTTTGAAAACAATAATTCTTGTTAAAAATGACATGTAAGAATAAAACATTCCAAAGTCATTGATACATCTTAAGTACAATATAAAACAGTTTTTAGTACAGTATAAAACAGTTTTAATACAAACTAAAACATTGTTAAATCTTTAGAACAATATGAAACGGTTTTTAGTATAGTAGAAACAGTTGCAGTACAATATGAAATGGTTTTTAGTATAGTATAAAACAGTTGTAATACAATATAAAACATTAACTATTTATGAAACGGGTTTTTAGTACAGCATAAATAGTTTTAGTACAATATGAAATAGTTTTTAGTACAGTATAAACAGTTTTAGTACAATATGAAATAGTTTTTAGTACAGTATAAAACAGCTGTAGCAAATTATAAAACGGTTTTAATACAATATAAAACATTGTTAAATCTTTATTACGATAAAAAGCAGTTTTTAGTACAGTGTCAACAGTTTTCGTACAGTATGAAACATTGTTAAATCTTTATTACAATATAAAACAGTTTTAGTACAGTATCAACAGTTTTAATACAATATGAAGCATTAAATCTTTAGTACAAAATAAAGCAGTTTTTAGTACAGTTTTAACAGTTTTCGTACAATATGAAACAGTTTTCATACAGTATGAAACATTGTTGAATCTTTATTAAAATATAAAACAGTTTTAGTACAGTATCAACAGTTTTAATACAATATGAAGCATTAAATCTTTAGTACAGAATAAAGCAGTTTTTAGTACAGTTTTAACAGTTTTCGTACAATATGAAACAGTTTTAGTACAGCATGTAACATTGTTGAATCTTTAGTACAATATAAAACAGTTTTAGTACAGTATCAACAGTTTTAATACAATATGAAGCATTAAATCTTTAGTACAAAATAAAGCAGTTTTTAGTACAGTGTCAACAGTTTTCGTACAATATAAAACAGTTTTCGTACAGTATGGAACATTGTTAAATCTTTATTACAATATGAAACAGTTTTTAGTACAGTATCAACAGTTTTAATACAATATGAAGCTTTAAATCTTTAGTACAAAATAAAGCAGTTTTTAGTACAGTTTTAACAGTTTTAATACAGTATGAAACAGTTTTAGTACAATATAAAACATTGTTTAAATTTTAGTACAATATAAAACAGTTTTTAGTACCATATAAACCGTCAAATATACAATAGTAAATCGTTTGTACAATATAAGGCACTGTTAAATCTCTAAGGAAGGTTCAGTTTTAAAAGTTATAGGTATATTCCTTCTTTTAACCTTTGATCTAGGTGATGCTAGTACATCCAGCTACAGATTCAAGAATTCACAAGTAGGTGTGAAGTCGCTAGAGTTTACTCTTAAGCTATAGCATGCTTTACAAGAAACCTCTACTAATACTTTCAAATTAAATATAATAATAATAATAAAAAAACCTTTAAGTATATTTTCTATGAGTTAGCTATGTATTGTTACCGGGGAGGGGCGATTTTTTAATACTATACAGCAAAGAACTAGAGTGTTGTGGTAAATAGATACTTATATATAAGACACGAGTACACACGACCCCCCCCCCCACACACACATGTATACGCTTCTATTCTCGTGACAAAGGCCCAACCAAGTTTAATCATACGTCATGTGTAGGATTTTTTAAACATTAAGTAATAAATGTACAGTTGTACATAGTACGTAGTGTGCTTACCGATTTGTTATCTTGAATTTATTTCTGTGTCGTAATTGCGAAATTAACTCAATTCTTTGATTTAATATATTATTGTATACCGAGTTGTCCCTACATCCTTAAATAAATATACAATTGTATTTCGTACATATAGGACTTCGAAGCATCGTCTAGGGAGTTCCATACAGGTTGTCCAGAAGATATGCTGTATGCTATTGATTTAGTACTTGCCTGTGGATCAATTGAAGACCTAATTGTTAAGTTAAAGATTTGGAGGAATGCTATATAAAGTAAAGGTCTGAGAGCAAAGGTTAGGGTTACCAAAGCCAAAGTGAAGATCAGTGGTTGTAGTGTTCGAAATTCCCCGTAAAGAGGAAAGTTTTCCTGCTGAATTTGTCGGGTGCAATTTGGTACACGAAAAGTGTGCCGAAATTACGTTGAGAGATTATAAGCAGTTTGTATGCATGAAATGACAGACAATGAAGACGGATGAGAACTCGGATATGGAGAAAATATATTATGATAGCAAAGTTATTGACGGTGTTCAGAAGTTTTGTTACCTTGGTGATACCATTGGAGCACAGAGAGGAGCAAGTGCTAGTAAGTTCTGGGAACTTCTGCCATTACTAACAAGCAGAGTGTTACCACTGTTGACTATCAGGCATTTGTATGCAGTTTGATGAAGTGAAACCTGGCCAGTAAGGGTTAAGGACATGCATTGCATGGAGAGAAATGATATAAGAATGAGGTCATCCGATCTAAGCCTGTCTTTAACACAAACATTACACAACCATCATGTCATTTCTCTCCATACAACGCATGTTCTCAACGCTAACTGGCCAGGTTTAATTTCCATAAATCATCACATTGTGTACACATGCTTAATAGACTCTTCTTGTGGTCGACAGTGGTAATGCTCTGCTGGTTAGTAATGGTAATGCTTTGTTGGGTATAATAGCAAAAGTTCTCTGAACTTACTCCATCTATTTCTAACTGACTTCTCATCCATCCCCATTTTCTTACAATATGTTAAGTGTTTCTAATACTTTAAAATTCAATGTTGATCGAACATCACTCAAGATTTTAGAACATTCATCTATGTAGATTCTCAAGAAACTAAACTTTTAGAACATTCATCTATGTAGATTCTCAAGAAACCAAACTTTTAGAACATTCATCTATGTAGATTCTCAAGAAACCAAACTTTTAGAACATTCATCTATGTAGATTCTCAAGAAACCAAACTTTTAGAACATTCATCTATGTAGATTCTCAAGAAACCAAACTTTTAGAACATTCATCTATGTAGATTCTCAAGAAACCAAACTTTTAGAACATTCATCTATGTAGATTCTCAAGAAACCAAACTTTTAGAACATTCATCTATGTAGATTCTCAAGAAACCAAACTTTTAGAACATTCATCTATGTAGATTCTCAAGAAACCAAACTTTTAGAACATTCATCTATGTAGATTCTCAAGAAACCAAACTTTTAGAACATTCATCTATGTAGATTCTCAAGAAACCAATTTTAATTTGGAATATTTTGTTGTTAAAAAGAAAAAGTTGTGGCAATCAAACCGAAAAAGAAAATGTTAATGAGTTCTCAATATTCCATCAGCAGAGCTCTTTATTTTCAGACACAACCAGGGTTTTTTTCTGATCTTGTTCCTAGATTTCCTTGCAGGTTGTTTACTTGGATTTAGAGTTAAAATGATGAACTGTGGGGAAAATTGCCTTGAGCCAGATTTTGTTGTTATGAATGTTAGTTTTCCAGACAAATCCAGGTGAGTTTTTTTTATGCGAGAAAATAAATGCTGACTTACCTTTATGGTTTTCAAAGAATTTGAAGGAAAAAATAAATGAATAAAAAATGAATATAAAGCTTAAAATTCCAAAAAGTTTTCATGAATATTTAATACTATATGTATAACAAATACTGATCCAACGGGTCACAGGTGGTCTAATAATCTATAAATTTGAATTTTACAAATATTAGATAACATACAAACGTGGGGTAGGTCGAGTTTTGTACCATACACTTTGACAAGCCCTCGTAGTTTATATAATATAGTATATATATATATATATATATATATATATATATAGTATTGTCCTATATCACTATGTAAAGTTTAACAGCTGTAGAGATTGCATCGTAAAAGTAGATGATGTATGACTTATTTCCCACAGTTCTTTTTGGCATATGTTGCTGCATCACTGGATGTTCATTTGTTTGCAGATGGTCCAGTGGAGATATTTACACACTCCATAAGCCAGCATCATCTCCGGTTGCTACTCTACTATGCCAGGTTTAATAGTTCTGTTTTCAAGGTTGTAGAAATTGCATAGTCATAGTGGATGGTGCATGATTTATTTCCAACAGTTCTTTCTGGTATATGTTCCCAGGACTTGCTGCTACACTGTATATTCAATTTTTTACAGATGGTCCAGTGGAGATAATTACACACTCCATTGTGTTGCGTTGTATAGTAGCCGCCCCCTAGCGCAGAACCTTAAAACTGATTTTAGGTGGCTCACACTCTCTACTCCCTTCACTTGTTGTCATTACTAAGATTATTCATCTTATTAAAAGCATTGGTCATTGGGCCTTGATTTTGGGCAGCCATTATCATCATCTCATAATTAGAGTGAAGCGATCCAATTTTGAGCTAGTCTACTGAACATTCCTTATCTATATATTCCTAGGATAGTTCCTATTTATTTGCCTCCCCCACGAGGACAGAGTTAGACACTAGGTCGGTTTTTAATGTGGGCAAGATCCAGCTCCTCAAAGTAAGGCACTGGATTGGAACAAAAATTAAAATTGCCTCAGTCTAGAAGGAGTTCTCCTTCACTTACTGAGGACAGAAAAGATGAAGTGTAGTATCACAACAGATACTATACTTTGTTCCTAGCTAAAAGGCCAAGCATACCCCAACCATATCGATCCGTGGTACCTTTTTGATGCCGTTTAGAAAGAGGAATGTGACTTGCTCAAGTAACTTCCTATGTTGCAGAGATATCAACATGGTCCCTTAAAAATAAGGTTTTTGACCATACTCAAGGGCAACCCAAAGGCTCCCCTTTCATTAGCTACTACACCGAGATGTAGGGGAGGGCGTCACTGCTTTCCCTAGATTGCTTCACTTAGCCTTGATTCTCACCTTTTAATGCTAAGTGTTTAGCAAGAGGGCATCAAGTACAATTTTTAAAAAAAGCTTTGGTATGACTTAAACAAGGATTGAACTCTGGTCTCCCGGCCCATTAGCAAACACTTCAACCATTATGTCAATTAATCTCTATTATTCTACTAAGCATGAGTTAATCAATGTTTGTTTTCCTAAGGCATTTTTCCGATATACTTTAGTAACACAAAATGCATGCTAAAATATACCTTAGTTCTGGGATTGAGTTATATTTGAAAAAGAAAATGTTTTAATTGTTCTAATTAGCCGTAATTTATAATGAACTGAACAAGTCATCCATCTCTCCCTTAAGCTATCTATGTATTTCTCTCGCCCCCTCTATGTTGATTTAACCACTCTCTAATACTTCTTAATGTCTTTGTGAGCACGTAGAGAAAGAGTAACTCTCTTTTACAGTGTCACCAATTAATTTACATACGTTTGTCTATACACACCACAAACACACATGTAAATTCGATGGCAAAATAAGTCTCTTTATTCTATACAAGAATAATAAATAATAATAATACTTTCATATTATAATAATAATATGCAAAAAGAATGTCTTAAAAGATATGTAACAGTTTATGAATTTTCAAATGAAATCAAAGTGGAGTAAATAATGATAGTTATTGTGATACAACAGATCACGGGCCACGTCTAGTATATGTATATATCTGTATATGTATATATCTCTCTCTCTCTATATATATATATATATATATATATATATATATATATATATATACTAGAAATATAAGGTTTCTGTCCCTTGAATCCCCTTGGAAACTTATATATATATATATATATATATATACTAGAAAGATAAGGTTTCTGTCCCTTGAATCCTTTTGGAAACTTAAATATATATATATATATATATATATATATACGAGAAATATAAGGTTTTGGTCCCTTGAATCCTCTTGGAAACTTAAATATAACTATGATATATTCCTTCTCATAAATGCAGTGGTTGTGTTGGCTGGGACATTGGATCTTAACAGTCAATGGTTACTGAGGTCTGGAGTCGATGCGTCAGCTGTATTTAGCCACACTGATGAGTCTTTATAAGACAACATGTGCATGTCTGTGGATATAAAAATATTTATTAAAATAACAATTATATTTATAGATTTCTGTGTTTGTGTGAGATAAACTCTGAAACTAATAAATCAATTATAACATGGTCGCGAGGCATGAGGGTGGATGATGTGGGATATCATCATCATCATCATCATCATCATCATCATCATCATCATCATCATCATCATCGATTTAACGTTTGTTTTAAGTGCTGGCATGTGTTGGACTGGTTATTATATTAAATTTGATTCATTTAGATGCAAAGGGGACAGGATGTTAATTATCAAATACTTCTGAATTTTTATGAAATTTTAACAATAGGTATTAGACATGAATTTATAAATTATTCCCAAAATTTCAGTTTCTTTAAAAGATTTTTTAAGGGCCATAATATAGGCACAAAATTTTTGCATTCAAATATTTCAGATTTGCATTAAATTTGATTCATAGTTCAGGACACTATTTAAGCAAGATTCTCTGAATTTTAATTTCTTAAGACCCTTTTAAGCTTTAGCCAGAAATTTTAGACATTTTTCTAGAATCAGAACCTCCGCCCAGTCAGCATTAAGCTTAGAGAACAGAATTGATTGTTGATCCACAGTTAAACTAGTCAATTATTTTCTGAAACAAAAGTTCATTTTAGTATTTGACATTAATCGATTATTAGTAAAAGAACAAATAATAATGTACAATTAATATAGAAAATTCCATTTAATTTTTAAGATATAACGTTTTTTAGATATTTATTATCAAGGGAAATAGCTCGTGACATGATTATTTTCCTTTAACGTACAAGATAATTCGATTTCTCCACTCTAAAAGTTTTCTTTTCCGGAAGAAGTATTTTCAGAAAGAAACTCAGACAAAAAAATTTATATCCGTGCCAATATCAAAATAGCTTTGAAAACTGCCCCGTTTGTCAGCAAAATGGCAGACCGAAAAACACTTATGATGCAGACCACACGAAGTGTTAGATACACTCGAACAAGGAAAATAATATTAGAATTTCTCTTTGTCTAATGGTTACTATAGGTTCCAAAACAACTGGAGGAATTGTACCAAATTTGACCTTCAACCTTTTATGGCGCATTCAGCATGCCATGGGTGCTTCACCCATGGCATGCTGAATGCGCCATAAAAGGTTGAAGGTCAAATTTCTAATGCTGCTACTATTACTATTGATGATGATGATGATGATTATAATCATTATGGTTTAAAACGTTTTAGTCAAAACTCTACCGACATGAGGCATCCTTGACGTGCTGAATTTCTAAGGGGGAGGTAATAATTTCTTCTCATCTTATCTGTCTCAGCTTTCTCCAGCCCTCCCTATTTTCTGCCTTCCTGAGCATATTATTTAGAACCAGTCCTGTCCACTCTTGGATGGTGTCCTCCCACCTCTTTCTTTATCCGCCCATCCTTCTTTTTCCCTGTTGCAAGACTTGATGATCGTGTGACGTGGCCGTACCACTTTGTTTTCCTCTTCTTCCTGTACGAAATGTTGAGGATCTTTTCAAAGCATCTTATCTCTGTGAGCTGTATCTTTATCCCCGGGTCCGCAGTTAGGGTTCACGACTCACACGTGTACAGAAATATGGAAATGACCAATCATTTTCATATTCCCTATAAAACTAATAATAATAATAATAATGATGAACATTAGAACCGCCAAAGATATCGGACAGAATTTCAATAAATTTAGCATGAAAAGCCCTTGGGATTGTTATTAGCCTTGTCTCTTCTGGCACTTCCAAATTGAGCCCCCCTCCCTAACACACACACATTAAATCGACTTTATGTCGGATTCTACCCGATATGATTTTATAATGGGTCAAAGGTAGTTAAACACCAGGAAACAAACAAAAAACAAGCTGGGTGGAGATTAAGGTTATGGATAAATATGACCCCCCAAATTATGAAGTTTATATTTTTAAGATATCTATCTGCCTCGTCTCTTGAATTGAAGGAGGGGGATTGCTGAAGAAAGAGATTTTTATAAATGACTCTGATTCGATAGTCAGAGTCATTTATAAAAATCTCTTCTAGTCGATACTAGCTTATGTCGCATTCTTCCAGCATGAACTAACCCAAATGTGCAAATCCATAAGTAGGCCTTACCTCATACGAACGCATACGTAAGTTACAATGAGAATAATAATAAGGATTGCAGCCAGGACACCAACAACAGCTCCGATGATCATGTTGGTATTATCACTGGAAAGGTCTTTTGCAGCTGCAACAACAAAAAATAATATTACTTTATTTGTGTATACACGTTTTTTCATGGATTTGATGTGTTATTTTGACATATGCAATTATTCTTTGTTTACTATACAAGGCACACACATATAAATAGATATATATATATATATATATATATATTCATCTTGCTTACTCATTCATCAACCTGAAGACAACCGATGTTGGTCAAAAACGTTCGCCAAAAATATAGGGATTTCTTACACACCATAGATAACAACACCAAATCGGTCGTTCAACGACTGAAAAAAATGGATCAGAAAATGAATAAACAGAAGCTAGCACTCCTGTTCAATCAAACGTGTATAAAGGAAAGAATGCTGCCTAATACATACATACATATATATATATATATATATATATATATATATATATATATATATATATATTCTCCTTATTATTGCCATTTCATCAACGTTTCAATGTGTGATTTTACAAACTACATTATTCACGTAACCGCATGCTACACACAAGAACATTTCAACTTTGTCGTCGATAACATTAAGACGAATTTCAACTTGACTGCGATAGAAATGTCTCAGTCAGGAAGAAAAAAGAAGGAAAAAAGAAGAAATATTCTTATACTTCTGACAAGGGTATCTATTACCGAAAGTATTCAAGTTTATAAAAAAAAGTCAATAATCAACAGCAACAAACAAGGGAGATCATTCTAAGTACTTGTCCCAAAGGAACGGAACTCTTTTTACCCCTGATATAGACTAATTAATTATTTGTATTATTTAAATTATTCGGACTACTATACTCATCTTGGATATAATTCTCACAACATTTTCGCTGCTATAACATTCAATCTTCTTCAGGTGCATCTTGTCCATTGTGCGACGGATAAAGTTGTTAAGTAACAATCAGTTCTAAGTGACGGTAAATCTTCAATGCAGGCGATACTATCTAAGAATAAAATAAAAATTACTCAAGACATACCATGGCTGATGGAATGAAACAATCTACCATGGATTAAATAAAGTGTTCACTTCGAAATTCCATAAAGATTCCCGAGTTCCGAGTTGTTGCCGTCAAAGTGAGGTATGGTTCTGTTGAGTCCTAGGAGGTTCACATTTATTGCTAATCGCCTGAGGCATCCCTACCAGGTAATAACGATGGGGCTGCTCAGGCAATTTTGTAGGCCAAAGTGCGTTTTACCTAGTGTGCTAGCTTTTCAAAACCACACCTGACCTTGTGTCTACCCCCCTGGAGATGAAGTAAATAAACACAACAATTTCACCAGAATTCTAGTACTCCTCGCTTCCTTTCATTCCAGCCGTTTACGATTAAGTTCTCACTGATGGAATTAGAGTGACAATAATCCTCATCAGAATTCCAGTACTCTCCTTGCCCTTTTAGTCGAGGTCTAATGACATTCCTCCTCGATCCTTTCAGACCTTCCATGGCCATTTTATGTGGTAAAACTTTAAGTTTGTGCCACCACACTTTTATTGGTCCAAGGCGGCCCAAGTATCTTTCTGAAGGATGGGCTAAAGGTGGCCCAAGTATCCTTTTGCAGAATGGGCCAAAGGCGGCCCAGTATCCTTTTGGCAGAATGGGCCAAATGCGGCCCAAGTATCCTTTTGCAGAATGGGCCAAAGGCGGCCCAGTATCCTTTTGGCAGAATGGGCCAAATGTGGCCCAAGTATCCTTTTGCAGAATGGGCCAAAGGCGGCCCAGTATCCTTTTGGCAGAATGGGCCAAAGGCGGCCCAGTATCCTTTTGGCAGAATGGGCCAAAGGTGGCCCAAGTATCCTTTTGCAGAATGGGTCAAAGGCGGCCCAAGTATCCTTTTGCACGATGGTCCAAAGGAGGCCCAAGTTTCTTTCTGCACGATGGGCCAAAGGAGGCCCAAATTTCCTTCTGTAGGATGGGTCAAAGGAAGCCCAAGTTTCCTTCTGCAGGATGGGCCAAAGGAAGCCCAAGTTTCCTCTTGCAGGATGGGCCAAAGGAGGCCGAAGTTTTCTCTTGCAGGATGGGCCAAAGGAGGCCGAAGTTACCGTCTGCAGGATGGGCCAAAGGCGGCTCAAGTATCCTTCTGCAGAAGCAAGTGTTAACGTACGTGCATTTTCTGAACTTGCATATATTAAACTAGATAAAAGTAAATAAAATCAAAAAGAACAATGCAAATCAATAATAATACTCACATAATTTCTTTTCACATTTCACTCCAGTGAAGTATTTGCTGCAGAGGCAAACCGATGTTACCGCCCGAACGCATGTTGCACTATTTTGGCAATAATCAATATCACAAATATCTGCAAATTCAAAAAAATTACTATGAGACTTTTTAAAAACTTTTAACGTTCCAACACTATTTTCATTCATATTTTTTCTCTTTCTTCTACATCATGCAAATAGACAATTAAACCCCTCAAGAGTCATCAATAAGTCCTGAAGAGCTTCTTTCCAAGAACTGCAGGCTTGTAAAACTCTCTTCCTGCTGACTGTTTTCCTCCTACCTATAGACTTGGCCTTTTCAAGTCTAAGGCCAATAGACATCTCCTGTCTTTGCGATAACCATATTTTGCCCCTGTTAGCTCCTTACATCAAGTGGCGTCATGCCTTGTCTGGAGAGATTTCCATAGAAAAAAAAATCCTACTCCAAGTCCTGAAATGTTCTGCAAAATCCAAAACAAAAAATAACAATTTCCCTCCCTCCTCTCTTCTTCCCTCTCCCCTCTTTCTCCCCCACCCCTTTCACTCAACCAAACACCATGAATAAATACTTAAGCATATAAAGAACTTGAATTTCTGCATGTTGGTACAGTCAGGGAAGCTGGGAGGGAATTCCAAAGGCAAGCGGTTCAAGGAAAAGAAGCCATTAAAGTAGAAAGCCTTCTCACATCTGTTTACCTCTACACTGAAGGGGTGTAATTTTGCTGCTTGTCAGGTTGGTCGGGTGTATTTACATTGTCAGAACACATTACGTTGAAATACTTGCAAAACGAACATCTATGGTTATGGGGATCTATCTTTACAATGCTCAAAGTTTCTGTGTTGTTGTTTTTTTTATGGCATATCAACTCTTTTCGGATTATGTAATGCCGAATCCGGTCATTTTGGTGAAGGTTTTTATGCTTGAAGTTTTTTATATCTTCAAATATTTATTCAAAGGAGCTCTTCAGAAAAAGTCTCTGCAAGGATCCCATCATTGCTAGTGGTTCAGAAATCTTAGCCAAAAAAAGTTTAATCGGGTGATCTTCATTGAACCTCACAAGTATATACATGATATGCTAAAAATATATAAGATTAAACATACAAATATGACAACGTAATTAAAGAATCGTAAAAACATATACTATAAAAGGTAAATAAGGTATTACATTTACAACATGGTATGCTGTTTAAAGCTAGTAAACTTTGCTATTGTTGATGTTAATAACAAAAATACCTTAGAAAATGTATAAAAAAAAAGAAGAAAAACATCACCGTACAAAGATGAACGATACATCTGAAGAAGGCCAAACTACACATCGACCGAAACGTAGTAGAAATAAAAAATATCAACGTCAATGGGGACAATAGTCCAAAGCAAACCAATGCAAATAATAATGGAACTCTTCATCCTCATCATTCAGAAAAAAACTGTTCTTTATGTGTTCAATTATTTATTCATGGTGTTTCGTTTGGTTGTTTTTTAGAGGAAAATTGTTTTTTTCGTTTTGCAGAACATGATTGAGTTTTGCAAAAGGGAAAGGAAAAAAAAATAACATCAATGTTTGGTGCATTTTAAGTCAGGAAACCGGTATCTTCGTGTATCACCAGACAGAAGTTTATGAACAAACAGACAGAAACTATAATAATATAGATTATAAGTAAAATAAATATGTATATACTTACGTGAACATTGGCTTCCTGTCTTAATGAAATTCACTTTACAATCACACCTAAAACCTTTCGTTGCATCATCTTTGCATGTTGAGTTTTCAGTACAGTTGTGTGCATTTGTGGTGCAGTAACCTGTGCAAGTAAATTTAAAAAAAACAATGAATTGCCAAAAAAAAAAACAATGAATTGCCAAGAAAAAATAATGCACTCCTTTGGGACGAGATTGTGATGAAATTGATACCTTACGCAGACTGACAAATTGGTACTCTTTTTGAGTGGTTCCTTCACGTGGTTCCTACTGTGAGTACCTGATTCGGTCGGAAAGAAACCAATGCCAACAAAACAGAATAACGAAAACAAAATATCATTACTTTCTGATTCATACGAATTTCATTTATAACTGACCTGACTACCTACAACGTGTCAACAACTGTTAATTTAGATTATTTGGACTACTGTTCTCATCTTGGATGTTATTCTCACACCGTTTCGGCCGATGTAACCTCCCATCTTCTTCACATAAGTTTTACTGAACTTGGGAATATTTATGTCAAACTCGGGAATTAGTACAGAATTTTGAATGGAATCTTTTATTTAATCAATGGGGGTAGCTTGTTCTTGTTCCGTCATCTACACACACACATATTATATATATATATATGGAAAATAAAAAAAGGAAAGCCAAAACACTATATTATTTATGTATTCATCAACGTTTCGTCTTTATTGCAAGGCTTCCTCAGGATGAAGAAAAAGGAAGAAAAATCATACAAGCATCAACTTGATTTGCCTGAAAGCAGCGAGTCTCAGCCGGTTTGTGAGTTTCAGGCAAATCAAGTTGATGCTTGTATGATTTTTCTTCATCCTTCATTTTTATACTAATGGTTCATTATATTTTTTTGTACTAATGGTTCACTACTTCTTTTTAATACTAATGGTTCACCACTTTTTTATACTAATGTTTCACCACATTTTTTTTGTACTAATAGTTCACCACTTTTTTATCTTAATGGTTCATCACATTTTTTTCTACTAATGTTTCACCACATTTTTTTTGTACTAATGGTTCACCACTGACCAAACAGCTGAATTTAGTCACGGAGAAGCTGACACAAGTCACCATAGAAATGAAAGAGTCGGTTCCAGCAACCAGGGATAGAGCAGATATGTAACGTCTGCTGCAGAGACTGTCTCGTATGTATCGGCCGCTACAGCCACAGAGGTTGATACTCCAATAAAACAGGCAACTGTTGTATTCAATTCAATTAATTTGGCAAAAGATAAAACAAGCATGTTTCAGTTGCCATGTAGGGAAAGAGTGGTAGACATTTACACAGAAGAGGATACAGTAGCCCAGCACCTATTCAAATTTACCTTAAATTGTTGCATTGTTGGTGCATTTATTACCTGTCTTGGGAGTCTATTCCAAGGTCCAGAGATCCTGATTGAGAAGGTGGCCCTCCTCTGGGTCAATCGAAATCGGCAGTGAAATATTTTCTTGTGGTGTCCGCATAGATCTCTTTCTGATGCAGGAGTGAATAATAGGTCCTGAGGTATATCATAATGACAATTTAGGAGATTGTAGGCCAAAATGAGATCGCCTCGTAATAATTTTCAAGGGAGAACAGGTTAATTTTCTTGAGTCGGCTTTCATCAGGCAGATCCTATAGACCATGAACCATTCGAGTTACCAGTCTTTGAACTCTCTTCAGATGCTGGATATCATGTATTAGATATGGAGCAGAGGCCTGGACACCATACTCTAATAATGGTCTGACAGGGAGGACATAAAGTGGAGAAATATTTAGTAGTATTAACGCAGCTAAAAACAGACAACTGGGATGCTACTCATTGTCAACCCTGACCGAACTTAGTCCAAATAATACAAATGACCAATCCTCAGCTAAAAAATTCCGAAACATAAAAAAGAAATAATCTACTTACTGAGACACTCGGATACCATCTTGGAGCCTTCCTCTTTTGTATAATATCCTCCTGGGCATATTTTACAAGAACTCTGGTATTTTTTGTCTTGAAAATAATTTTTCGGGCAATTTGTACAATTGCTGCCATCATAAAATGTTCCGGGAAGACAAGGAGCTGTGAAAAGAAAAAAAAGAAAATATTTATCCTTATATTAAAGTTGAGTCAATCAACGTTTGTTTCCTTAAGGCTTTATTTTGGTGCTTCTTGACTATTGTGTACAAATGAAATTTTCATCTTTAATTTACAAGAGTGAGTTGAAAGGGGAGATAATTCAACCAAGCATTGTGTGTGCATGCAAGTCATGTACAAAGATTGGTAAATGATTCTTTTACGTATCTTTTTAAAAATTTATTTTCTTACCAATTCTTTGGATTTTCTTGTTGTTTGCTGTAACCAAAATCCATAACAAAAAAACAGACCCCCCCCAAAAAAAACATAAAAAAATTATTTGATTAAAAAAAAAAAAAAATCTGATTTCTCTGAAAATGTATTTAAAAATACATTTTCAAAGAAATCAGATTTTTAAAAAAAGTTGGAATTAAAAAAAAAAAAATTGGGGGGGAGGGGGGGAGGGGGGGAGTCACTCCAGACAAGGCATGAAGCCACTTGTGTAAGGACCTAAAAAAATACTACTTCAAGGTCAAAAACTAGCCAACGATAAGTGTTAGATGAATAGATTCCGACCCAGAAAACAGCAATTTTTCCCCCTTTTCAGAAACATCGCTCATGGAATGTGAGGACTAAAGGACAAAATAAGGGAAGCGAGAGTTACGAGGCTACCGAAAGTAAACCCTAGTTAGTCACTTTCTGCTCTTCTTCCCTTTCAACTTACTCTTCTAAATTAAAAATGAACATTTCATAGTACAAAATAGTAAAGAAGCACCTTTTTTTATATTTACTATAATAACACAAAATACGTTCTCAAATATGACTTAGTTCTGGAATTGAGTTATTTTTCAAAAAATGTTTTAATTGTTCGAATTAGCCGTAATTTATAATTAATTGACTGAGTCACCTATCTCTCTCTTAGCTATGTATTTTTCTGGACCCTCCGCTCACTATCTGGATTCGACCACTCTCTAATATTTCTTAATATCTCTGTAAACATTTAGAGAAAAATTGACTTTTTTTTAGCGTTGCAATTTAATTTACATGGTGTCCATAGACACCACCAAAACGCATGTAAATTAGATGACAAAATCATTATTTTTGCTAGGAAAACAGCTATAATAAGTATTTTTGTTGTTCCAGAAAAAAAATCAATTTTTAATCATGAACAATTTCTAAAGCATCATGTTATTTATTTATTTCATCACAATTACCTACGATCGTTTCAGAGATATTAAAAGTATTGTCATATCTGGAATATAGATAACAATGCAAAAAAAATATGTTTATCATACTTAAATGAAGTCTATCAGTCGGTTTAAAAACTGGGCCCATCTTTTCTTAAGAGCCGATTATAACAATGGGTTTCTGAATATCGGCAAGTATTAACCTAACGACGACGACGAGTATATATATTTCTCTATTCCATTGATGCTGTCTATATGCTTTTAATTTCGTGTTAATACCCTGTGTTGACGATGAGATCTGATATTAATAATAAAAATACATTAAAACGAGCATACACAATCTGTTGTGTTGAACGCAAATTGATCATGTAATTCGGTTTACATAGATTAATGCTATATATATATATACATAGATAATAAACAAAACAAATATTATATATATATATATATATATATATATATATATATAAATATTTGTTTTGTTCATTATCTATGTACGTATACGTTCCGTCCTTTATGATTGGGACTCATCAGCATAGAGATATGACTATTCACTACTGGTCATGCGATTCGAAACCCTAGATTCCGAGTATTTTACAACTCCAATCCCGACGCTCGGAACCACTCGGCCCTACCTGAATAGCGAATAAACAGTGATAATTTTAACACTTTATGTGGCGGCTTGACATCATAATAGCGTTCAACTTCATGAAAAGAACGATGCATTTATAGCTAGCGACGTCATGCTAATACTACACTTACAGTGCTCATCTAGACGGGTTTTCTAGGAGTTACAAATAATATATATATATATATATATATATATATATATATATTATAATTTCATGTATACAAATATAATATTATGATGATATATATATAATTATCGATTTAAAGTATTTACTTCAACATTGCTTATTACGTAATTAGAGCTAGGTAGTAAGTTATGAAAATATATTTATGAAAGTTAAGCTACACAAAGGCGTCACGTTTTCATCCCCGTTAGCCCCCAGTGAATTAAACGCGGACATCCATGTGTAGCCTAATTGCAGTGCTTTTGTGAATCATATGAGTATGAATTTCTGGGTTGAAACCCAGACATTCGACCCCCTAAATTTCCAAGATAAAATTCCCCAAAAAATGTTTTGGATTAATAGCAAACAACATCGCTTCAGAGATTTGCTATCAGATTAAAATGTTTCCCAGTCGTTATTATTAAGGGGAAGTAATTCTAAAATACCTTAAAACACATGGAAGGGAGAATAAGTATGTAACAATTATGTTTAGTTTATGCAGATTCAATTTCATTCATTTATTTTTTTTTTAACATAGTTTACCCCAAACAAGGCAGGCCGTCACTGTGGCTACTGAGAAAAAAAGGGAGAAGGTTTGGAGGGATCAACCTAAATTAGGAGCTGCGCAGCGAGATATCTGTTTAGATTAGTTTTAAATTTCTGCATGTCAGTACCGTCGGGGAAACAGGGGGCAGGGACGGACTTCCAGAGACCAGCAGCACGAGGAAAGAAGCTATTTGAGTAGAAAGCTCTCCGGCATCTGGGGACCTCCACAGTGAATGGATGGGATTTAGTTGATTGTCGAGTTGGTCTAGTGAATTTATGTCGAGGGGGCACCAGAGTAGCCAATTCATCGGAGCATAATTTTAGCGATCAAAGTATATATTTATAGAAATACAAAAAATATATTTATATATGATAGTGTTTTGATTTAATTATAATGTGTTGAGGATTTTTTTTGGCTCAAATTTTTTACCGTAGAGTAAGATAATTTAATATTTTAGTGAAATAACTATATATATATTCATGGATCATCTGTACACTACATCTATTCAGTGTTGTGTTTGTAGTTTGAGATAGAACTGCATCTCTGCATCTGCGATTGTTGATTTTTATGCATGCGAATGCTCTTAACGCTATGCGTATATGGCCATTTATTTGGCTCATATGCTCCTACTTCAGCTATTTTAACTAAAAGATATGAAAACAAGCAAACTTACGGACAGTGCAGAAAGATTCGTCTTTGGCTCCCACTTCTTTTGTTAAGAACTTCTTCGGGCACATTGTACACAGTTTTGTATCGGTTTTCCGGTAATATCCAATCTCACATTTTGTACAGACATCATTTTTATATTCCTCTCCTGCTGGACACATTCCTAAAAAGTTAAAAAAAAAACAAAAAAACATATTTGACAGACACGTAAGAATGATAGACCAGCGAAAATGCTATTTACAGCCTATAGTTTCGAGTTTTCTTAAACTTGAGACAATGTTTGACATGATTCTATTTCATATGAAAGCACTGTAACAAGATTAATTTAGGATTAGGGTGAGATTGAGTTTTTAATAGATATGTTTACTCCTGTTACAGGGCTTTGATATGAAACACAGTAATCTGGAGTCATAATTTATATTATGCTCTCTGCCTATTGTCATCTCCACCACTGCAACCCCGATTTGTCATCTTCACCACTCAACATCGTCGTGTATGCAAAAGATCTTGGTACTGTTGTGGTCAACTCCTTCAAACTAACACTTCACTGTATCGAGATGGCGAGCAAAGCAGGCGGATTTTCTACCTGATCCAGATATCTTTTCTAAGCCTAACAGCAGACGATTTCCATCCCCTATACATAACTAACCCTAACCCGTACCTAACCCTAACCCTGGTACAGCACATTCTTAAGTATGCCATCCAAGCAACAAATCCCTATCTCCAAAAAGACATTGTACTCCTGAGATATGTCTTTTGGCAGGGAAGGCCAAGGAAAACATGGGAATATGTGATACGGATGAAGTTGAGAGAAAGAGGGATAAATAAAGAGCTGACCAGAGATAGGTTAGGTTGGAAGTCAATTTGTAAAAGTCGTCCAACACATATCAGTATGTAAAAGGACGTTAAACCAAATATGATGATGATAGAATAAATGTTATGTTGTAAGCCTAAGAGTAAACGATTTCCATCCCCTATACATAACTTTGAAAAGATATTGTATCCCTGAAGCATGTTCAGCAGTTGGAAACAAGGATGGTGACGTCATTCTCCATGGTTACCTAAACGCTAAATCTCTATTCACTTAAGCAGCGGATTCTGGCATAGAGCATCATCAACAGGAATGTAAATCTACCTTTAAAAGAGTTTTGTTCACCCCCAACACCTTATCATAGCCAACCCGCAGAAGATTTACCATCGTTGTTTCCATCTCAACAGAAGAAAGGCAGCATTCTGCTTCCTAGAACAGTTTATTAGAGGAGATCGTGATGATTTTTACCATATCCAGGTTTAAAGTCATCTTGGAAAAACATTCAGACGATGCAATATCTTCTGTTGCGTTACCGCTTATCAAGCCCCAAAGGCAACTCAAGGATAAGGATTAATGACTTTGTCAGTTGGACGGTGAAGCAACACCGTAAGGATTAGAATTTGATTTTTTAAGAGTACGGCTCAACACGATTTTGTTAACATTGGACTTGAAAAGGACCATGTTGTAGTCAGCTGGGAAGCAGACTTGTGGCACTATGTTCCACAAATAAGCAGTTCCTGAAAGTTTCGTTTAGTTTTAAGTAGACAGAGGAAGAAAGGGAAATTATTTACAGTGGTTGTAGCTAGACGAGTTTATAGTTTGAAGCTCAGCCACCCATCTGCCATAGAAATAACGATAGAGTAAAGGAAGACTAGCAACGTCTTTTCTGTGAGAAAGGAGTCGCAGGGAAGAGAAGAAGAAATCTCCCACTAGATTTCGAAGTCGTTTTTGTACTCTGTCAAGGCAGAAAAAGGATGCTCTGAGAAGCACCTCCCCAGATGTGGCAACAGTACTTCATCTTAGGGCGTATTTGACTCTTATATACATAAAGGATCGAGTCAGGAGTCAGGAGTGAGATATTTTCTGGAGCAATAGAATTATGCAACCATTTTCTTAGCAAAAGATTTGATATAAGGCTTACATTTTAGCTCTGAAGTGCAAGTCAGTCCTAGGAGCTTATCAAAGCAAGGGTTTCCTCAAGGAGAGAGCCAGCCATTTCAATTGGAGCAAAGTGAGGATCAGAGCGTTGGTGGTGAAAGGAGAGAAGCTTGGTTTTAGACGTATTAAAATTAACCAGCCACCTTTTATCCCATTTCATGATGTCCTCCAGGTCGAAACAAAGAGAATCAGATAGATCTTGATCATTAATGCTCTTCATAGTGTTGCCATAGATGGTTGTGTAATCTACATAAATGTCAAAAAATGATCTTAGAATGTGCTTTTTAAGATCAGAAAGAGAGATGAGCCCACTGGCATTCATGCTATGTGCTTCAGACTATCAACGACTACTTTTAAAAAACCTATCAGAGAAAAAGAATTTGATGGTTGGGAAGACATTTCCAGATATTCCATAGCGAGCAAGCTTTTCAAGTAAACATTTGTGACAAACCCTATCAAAGGCTTTTGATATGTCAAGAGTTATTGCTCTAGAAACGAAGCCCCCGTTAATAGATTCACTGATCCTGTGTGATATTACAGTCAGCACATCAGCTTTTGATCTTGCAGAACGAAATCCATATTGCTTGTCATTGAGTAGATTGTTTTTGCTGAGGTGGTTGACAACTTCTTGATTTATCACAGATTCAAGCAACTTACTCATGACGCACAGGAGACTGATTAGTCTGTACTGAGATGCAGAAAACCGATCTCCGATATCTTTAAATATTGAGCAGACTGACGAAGGTTTCCAAGGTGATGGGAAGCATTTTATTTTAAGCAACGACTGAACAGCTTTGTAAGAATAAGAGCTAGTTCCGGTTGAAGCTTGTTTAGCACTATGACTGGATGTTTTAGGGTCAGTTGCTTTGCTAGCATCAAGATTCTTGATAATTTTGGCAACATCCTGGACAGAAATATGGATGCCACTCAGAGTGTTTACAGTCATGAGAGGAAATTTAGGAGGTATGTGGCCCTGATCGCAAAGTGTGGAATTTGATGCAAAGCTCTTTGCAAACAGTTTGTCTTTATCGGATGCTGAGGAAATCACCTCTGGTCCATTGATGATAGTTTGAATAGAGGTTTTACATCTGTTCAGAACACTGTTTGCTATTCGTCCATCAAAATACTGCTCAGCCACTCTAGAATTAACAGATTGGGCATAGGACTCTGTTGCCTTTGAGTGGTTGTGAGCAGTTATGAAAACGGCTTTGATTACAGAACATCTATTTCGTTGAAAATAGTGATTTCTGTGCGAAATGGTAGCGGCACATTCAGGGATGTACGACGGCTGGTTGTTTGGTTTCTGTTGGAATTTATTGGAGGCTATGAAGCTCTCAATACCAACGATTAACAAATCGATTCAATTGAATGCGATACAGCAAACTTTTCAAAAATGGAATGCAGAAGAATTTTGGATGTGAAAGATCTGAGGCTGCTCCAGTCAGCCATTGAGTATCGATACACTCTGTGATTGAAAAGAGATATCAAAGGTGTTGATCTTAATTGAGACAACTGAGTGATCTGAGCAGACGCAGAGCAGGAGATGAGCACTGTTTAGAACAAGTTGTCAGAAAAAGATCAAGAAGGCTTGCAAATGATCGGTAGAAGCTGACGGGCTAATGCCAGTTTCACACAGAAAGAATAGGTTCGGTTTGGTCTCCTGTAAGTGAATTTCAAACTCTGGAAAGGTTGGAATGCAGACCCCTAATGTTGGAAAAGAAGACTTGATAGTGGGGAGCCAGGTTAGATTATTAATAAGATACTTTATTACAATTTATTTGAAAAATTACTTATTCCGGCCCAGACAACTGCTAATATTACACATATTTAAATAATCAGCTAAACAAAAAAGTCAACGAGTTGGATAACTCGTTTTGAACTGAAATATATATATATATATATATATATAATATATATATATATATATATATATATATAGGAGTTGTCTATCTTCAACTTTCAAAATGAGCAAACAAATGAAAATTAAAAACTAAAATGACTGCACTGCACCCCTTGTAGGTACAGCGAATGTATTTATAAAGCGAATAAATTTTGACCGGCCTTGTTATTCGTTGCAGAATATACCTCCTCAGAACGTTCCATTAAGATTTACCATTTTGGTGGATTATGACTCAGAGAGACACACAAGTGTTAAACTGGTGTTGGCTGACACACGAGTGTTGAACTGGTGTTGGCTGACACACGAGTGTTGAACTGGTGTTGAGTGACACGCGAGTGTTGAACTGGTGTTGAGTGACACGCGAGTGTTGAACTGGTGTTTGGTGACACACGAGTGTTGAACTGGTGGTTGGGTGACACACGAGTGTTGAACCGGAGTTTAGAGACACACAAGTGTTGAACGGAAGTTGGGATATTTATTTAAAAATCGAACACATTCTTACCGGCCTGGTTCATCGGTGACAGACTTTGAACGTTCCATTAAGATTTTCGTTTTTGATTGATTATCGACTGCTACTTAATTCTAACCATTTCAAACATGGCGCTTCTGATCTAATCAAAAGGTCTTCTATCTCTAACCATCATCATCTCAACACAAAAATAAACCAAGAAAACAAGAGTTTATTTTCATAGAAAGGCAGTTCAGTTCGTCTTAAAGAAGACAAAAACAAATCTGTATCTTTCCTATAAAGAAAAAATAAAACTCACGGACACAGGCCGTTGATCGAATCTCCCAAGTTTTAAAACCAGATTCACAGGGTTTACATTTTGTCTGAAAGGAAACATTTTGATAGGTATTCATTGGACATGGAATGCAGGTGTTATTCGTTGAAGACAGGTATGTTCCGGCAGTACAGTTCCCTGGAAAAGGAAAAAGGAATAATCAATCATAATAATAAGAATTGTGTCTCTGTTTAAGTATATATATATATTTTTTCTTCTTAGAATTGGTTAAATATTTCACTGCTAACGTCAATTATACACAATTCAACACCGGCCCAGGAAGTATTTTTAAAATCGCCCGATTTCTCATATTAATTCCGATTAAGTGCGCTCCACCTACGATTTGAACTCAACATCTCACTATTGGAGTTACTTCATTTTTGAACGCTTTTTCATGTTGCCTTCACGAAAAACCTTTCTTCTCCATTTAAATCTCCTTTCATTGGACACCTTATCAACAAACAATTAATAACTGGACAAACCCCATATCTTTTTTACACAAACATTTTTCACTCTCCATTTCTTAATATTTTTTCAAATGTTGAATTTTCGCTTTTCCACTTAGCAACTTATCTATCTCTGTAATTCCTCTGGTGATAAGATTTTGATCTTTGAAAAGCCTTGGCTTAAGGAAAGAATAATAAACATAATTTTATTACCGAATATACCTTGCATTGAACAACTGAAGTTTGAAATAAATCTGGACATTCGTAGATGTTTATCACTCTTCCTTCATCTATCTTTATATATATATATATATATATATATATAATATTTAAATGTTGAATTAAATAACGATAATTGAATTATCGTTTAATAATAATAATCTATCGTGATAATATAAAGCTTAATATATTGAATAGAGCAATTAATTTTAGAGGTGAAAGATGAGAATAAAAATTGTAAAGATACAATATTTATTAAAACATCAAAAGTTCAGAGCAAGGAGCCTCATATCCTTAATCAATGGATTTTCAAAGATAAACTCTTCTCATCAGAGGATAGGGAAAGTTGATAGTGTAGTTGTAAATATTATCGGCAACATTTAACTTTGAAAATTTTATATATACCTTGCTTTGAACAATCGAAGTTGAAATAGATTTGTCATTCGTACATATTTATCTCTCTTCTTTCATTCATCTTTATATATATATATATATATATATATATATAAGAACATGAAGGAAATAAAATGAAGGAATTAAAATGTAAATCTCTATTTATATAACGTTAGATATGTATATATATTTTTATTTAAAGGATTCACTCCAAAACTAATTAACCAATTATTATGGATTTAGAAACATAGCTGTTAGAGGTACAGAAAATTGCATGTGGGCTATATTTAGTTTAATTTAGCTTCATGCAATCTGGGTAAAAATGGGGTGGAAGCCCTTTGTTAAAATTCAGATACCTCTTATTTTTGTGAAATTTTAATAATAAATATTAGACATTAATAAATAAATATTCCCCATGCAAATTTGCTTGAATTTGATCGATAGTCAGTAAGATTCCCTGAACTGCACTTTCTTCTTAAAACCCCTTAAGCTTATGCCTTAAATTTAGACATCTTCTAGAATCAAAATCATGTAATGGATTTTGATCCAAATTGGAATAAGGATTCTAGACCTGGGGTTTAGTAACATAATATCTTGAATTTAATCTTTGTAAGGAGACATAAAATGGTGCACAACTGAGTATTCTGTTCGAAGAATTCATTTCACCCATCTTGGAATGGGTATTCTTCTAGTATATATATAATATATATAATATATATATATAATATATATATAATATATATATATCTATATATATAATAACATGGAAGAAATAGAAAAAAGGAATTAAAATGCAAATTTATATTTAAGTTGAGTATTGTATCTCTGTTTAAATTTATAATAGTATCGTAAAATGTAAATAAATTAATAGCCTCACTTAAATACGATATAATTTTCTTCTCACTATAAGTGACAGTCGGTAGAGCACCTGGTGCTAAGCACCAAAATCAGTTTCGAAAATCGCTGTGCCTAATCACATTGAGGAGTTGTATAAACTGCATAACATGTGTCTGTGAATAAATACATATATTTATAAGTAAACAATGGTGTGTAAAATTTCGATAGCCAAGTCTTTATACATTTGTTCTTGCCGGAATTCAAAATAATTAAATGTAACTTGACAATTGTTTTGCACACAAACAAACAACCGGCAATAAACATGTGTTCCAACCACTATCAAGGAGAAGATGACTGAACAGTACTTAGACTTTTCCCCAGGTTCTAATTGTCCCATTGTCCATTCAGTTTTCGTTCGCTTATGCAGCTCATCAGAAGACCAACAGATTACTCCCGGAAGAAAATCCTCAAGAAAAAACAAACTTTTTCGTGCATTTCACAGAGAAACCAGTTCTTTAAAGGAACAAAGGATTCCTTCATAGACAATCGGTCATTTTGAATATATATATAATGTGCATGCTCCTTTATCGGTGGAGCACTCTGGTAAAGGAAATGATGATTTCCATTTAGCATTGTGTAGATGTTGTACAGTAATGGAGTCAGTATTTGAGGTGAGTCAATCTTTTGTCGCAGAGGAATAGCATAGGCCAAGTCTGCCCCCCCCAAAAAACAAAACAAAAAAAACACAAGGAATTTAACAAAGTACATGTACATATTATTTTGGGAAATTTGTTAAATACACCCCCCTCCCCATCTATACATTAGATATGCCCCCTGCATCTGTATGGAGGCTTTGTCAGTTGATCACACTTCAGTTTAACTTAGCATTTTCAGCACTTATCTTAGGAATATACATTCTTGTTTTCCTTCTTGTGTGTGTGTATATATATATATATATATATGTATATATATATATATATATTTTTTGCATCTTAGTACATGTTGTGGTTCCACGTGGAGTTGATCTGTTTCTATAGGATGGTGTTCCAAGAACAGACTTTAATTTTTGTCTTTTTTATATTCCTTGAATGAGAGGGTGTGGCCTAAGGTCTCACTGACTTCAAACTAAGAAATCTTCTAAAATCAAAGGAGGCGCAAAAGCGCTCTATCTCTTAATAGACTCAAAAACGGCCTATGCTAGAACTCTCATTTCTTTGATCAATCATAACTCAAAAACCAATAAACCAAATTAGTTAAAACTTTGCACAATTTTTTTTTTTATAGGTTCTATATGTGTGTAGAATTGCAGCATCATTAGTCAAGGCAACCCAGAGATCCAGAAAGTTCAATCATGAAATCATGTTATCTGTGTGTACGTACGTACGTATGTGCCACCCTGTATCTCATCAACTATTTGATGGATTCAGCTGATATTTGGCAGAGATAGAGTTTCTAGGTTCTAGTTAATAGCATTTAAATTTCAGTTTACCATATACCTTAGTTTTCCAGAAAATTCCAAAAAACCTTAAAAATGACCATTGTTTTGAGGCAAAGCCTTTACAAAAGTAGTGACATTCCATGATAAATGTCAGTATACTGAAATCATATGCCCTTAATAGGGTTAAGATGAAAATTCATATACACTAAATGTACAAAAGCAAGGAAATTCCCAAATTTTGACACTTTTATTGTCATTAAGGGTATGCGAGCACAACAGGACTATGTATTTTACTGGTAGGAATTTTTTTTCAGCGCACCTCACACACTTCATCCACTCATGTATAGAGATTTATACTGTAGTGATGTGATAATGAAATGGTTTGGTTGATATGTAGTCATACCCTTAATTAATGACATGTATGATTTCAGTATACTGGCATTTATCATGGAATATATACATAAAGTTATCTTGTTGGATTTTCCAAGTCAGATCCAAATATTTCTCAATAGCGACTTTTCATTTGTTATTATTATAGCATGTTATTGGCAATGTAATATACTTTGCTACATTTTATTTAAAAAATTACGTAGTCTGGCACAAACAATCTGATAATAGGAAACGTATCTGATCACCAAAATCTAAAATCAGCAAGAGGAATAACTCATATAGTTGTCTCCCTTACAATTAAAGTTTTATTTCTTTTTCTGTATAAGTTTAAAACGTAGGCAAACAAAACTTGAAAATAAATATAACTTCACTACATGCCGGGCAATGCCGGGTAAGTAATGTATATTATGTATAACATTTTGCGATGAACGTTAAATATTAATAATACTAATTTATTAAATTCTGAAAACTATAATTCTGATCTGAGTTGTAAGAGAAATTCCCAGATTAATAACGTGAGGCTGCAGACATGGGGCGACACAGGTTAGGGTTAGGGTCAGACATGGGGCGACACAGGTTAGGGTCAGACATGGGGCGACACAGAAACAGAAAGTCATCTCAACTCTAAGCCCTATATGAAATAATAATCATAATAATAAAAATCTCAAAATAATTATTTTTGGAGAGAGATTGGAAATAAGAAAATCCCCAATGGACAAAAGAGAAATACAGATTCTTCAAAATGTGTTAAAAGGAATGTGATTAAAATTCTGACGAAAATTGAATGGACAATTGGGACAATTAGTATCTGGGGAAAAGTCTGGGTACTGTTCAGTCATCTTTTGAACATCGAGACACCATCTTATTTTTTCCTTGCTAGTGGTTGGAACACATCGCTTGTCAATAATCGATGGATACAATATTAATTTATTCAATTCTGCAAATCATCATTCCAAGCCAGGTTGTGTAGTTGCAGCAGAAATTCCTAGGACCTTCCAATGACCATTTTTTTTATCTTGGCCGCCCTGGAGAGAGAGAGAAGCACACTGATGGCCATCCGTGGGCTATCGCTCCAACTTATCAACTGCCTAACTTAACTGCTGACTATTTCGAAATGCTACTCTCCCTCTCAACACGTGATTATGTTCGAGCAATCAGAGCCGTTGGTATATCTCAGCCACATCCCCCTCCAGAAACTAAACTAAATGCAACAAATAAAAAATATACACTTACGGACTGTGCAGTTCGCAGCTGAAACGGCTCCTATTGTGGTGACATATTCGGGATCCGGGCAGATTGAGCAAGATTTCTTGGTGGGATCGGATCCATCGTTGAAATATCCGATTGAGCATAACTTACATTTATTCTCAACCAATCCATAACCAGAACCACATAATGCTGTTGTTAATAAACAGAAGTAAACAAATTAGATTAACGAAAAAAAACAAACTTCTGAAGGTTTGGAAATGTAAAAACAAAAAGTAGACGTTGTATATCAAAGAACAAATGTTACATATTACTCAGCATTAATTAAAAATTAAGGGTAACATTGCAATTTACGCCAGCAGGTACCCGTATGGAAAGAGGCCCTATGAACTGGAAAAATTATGGAACCCCATATGTGTAATCTATTGCATAAATGTGAGTGTATGTATGTGTGTTCCCTATAGAAATAAAGAAATCTACATAAAAAGTAAAGTGTATTCATAAGTAAAATTTTCTGGGAAGACAATGGAAGTTGTCTCAGATCTCTGAGTGTCCTCCTAAGGGAGCTCTGTGGGTTCAACCTCGCTTAAAACTTCAATATATATCCTATTTTAATGAAATTTAAATCATATGTATAAAATTCTCTGAAGAAAACAATGAAAGTGACCCAAATCTCTAAATGCTTTGCTGAATCTCTATGTGCCCCCTCTAAAGGAGCTTTGGAGGCAGAACCACCTTAAAACTTAAAATATGTATATCCGATTTTAATGAAATTTAAACTATATGTATAAACATTAATTCAAAGAATTTTCCAATGAACTGGAAAGCTTCATATATGTGTAATTAATTATATAAAGAAAAGTCGTATTTGTGTGTGTGTGTGTGAATAAAAGTCAGAAACTACCTAAGATATACTTACAAACCTTGCATCAATGGTATCACCAAGGTAACACAACTTTTGAACAATCCCAATGGCATCACAATCCAGATATACTTTCTCCACATCTGAGTTCTCATCGATCTCCATTGTCTAACATATCTTGCACACAAACTGATTATCCTCTCTCAACCTACCAGTAATTCCACTGCATTTCTTGTGTACCCAATAATTACAAGTACCACAAGACAGTGAATTGCACTCCAGACTCCCTTTCCACAAACTGAACAGGGGAACTCTCCATTTTGAAGGAGATTTACAACATTACAACCACTGATCATCGTTTTCGTCTTGGTAACATTAACTCTCAAACCTTTACTTTCCATAATATTCCTCCAAGTCTATAACTTAAGAAGTAGATTTAATTCCATCCACTCCTAACCTTTGCAATCACACCAGCACCTTATTAAGAAATGACCAGATATATTGTAACAGTTTAAAAACAACGACGGGCTTTCAAGAATCAGTTAAATATTTGAACGGTTTCTATATGAAAATAGCTAGCAGCGACGACCAGCCAAACTGTGGACGCTTACATTTAGACTATGGAAGAAGATTAGTACGAGTATGGCACAAGATATGAAACACAGGCAACACATTTAAGAGGAACTTCTGCGGTCCATCAAAATCTGTGATTTATAATGAAAATGAAGTCTTTGACATTCATGGAAAACTGAAAAGTAAATTATTCAAGGTTTTTTAATCTCATTTTTTAATGGAATCAAAGATGTTTTTTCTTTCCCGTATTTTAAAAATCGAACTTTTTTTTTTTGTTATTTCCACAGGAAATATTTTTAAAACTATTTTTTAAATCGAACATTTTTTAAATTTCTAACTATTTTTGTTCTTTTTTGACCAAAATAATGAAGCGCTTCTTTCATGGCGTTATGATTGTAAAAAATCGCTTATATATTTGAATGATTTCTTTCCGTAGGTTATCATATGAAAATATGGTGAGTGCGTTTTGGGGGAGTATGGGACGTTAAGAGTTTAGATAAATTAAGTGGTGTCTTTTCCGTCAATGTCCAACAGTCTGGTAGAGGAAAGTCCAAAGAGAGAGAGAGAGAGAGAGAGAGAGAGAGAGTGAAGGGTGTGATAGATAGATATATATAGAGAGAATGAAACAGAGAAAGAGAGAGATAGGATGAAAAACAGAGAGAAAGAGATAGGGAGAGAGCGTAGGATATTGGGTGAAAGAGAGAGAAATAGAGAGTGTGAAAGAGATAGGGAGAGGGTGAAAGAGAGAGAGAGTGTGTGAAAGAGAGAGAGAAGGTGAAAGAGATTGACAGAGACAGGGACATACAACATCCATAACTCTAACTTTTCCTTTCGCTTTTTTATCTTTTTTAAAATTAACCGATTCAGACATTATTTTATATGAATATGAATATTTCTGCGAACACTGGCGAAGGATAAATAACATAAACACTTAGAATTCATGTTCAATCATTCAAGATTAAACAATGGCACCTGGAGGACAGCTCTACACTTCAAAAGTATAATCATTGTCAAAAATATGACAAAATACAAACATCGAAATTCGAGTGGAAACTTACGAAGGCACAGAGTATCTTTGTCGGCCCCTTTGATGTATGTTGTGTAATTGGTGGGGCATGGCTTACATGACGTCATCCATTTTGCATCCTGGTAGAAGCCGTAATCACACTCAAAACACTGATTCGAGGAAGTCTTCAAGTAATGACCCGCTGAACAATTCGCTGAGAAATACAAATAAAAACAATAATAATTGAAAAAAGATGATAATAATAATAATAATAATAATAACAATAATAATGATAATGATTATAATAATAATCATAATAATAATAATGATAATGATGATAATAATAATAATAATAATGATAATAATCATAATAATAATAATAATGATGATAATAATGATGATAATAAATATAATGATAATAATAATAATGATAATAATAATAATAATAATGATAATAATAATAATAATAATGATAATAATGATAATAATGATAATAATAATCATAATAATCATAATAATAATAATGATAATGATGATAATAATAATAATGATAATAATGATAATAATAATAATAATAATAATGATAATGATGATAATAATAATGATAATAAATATAATGATAATAATAATAATGATAATAATGATAATAATAATAAGTATACTATAAGAAGATACCCCTCTCCAAATGACTAACATATGAACAAGGACAGTATTATATTGATCATCAGAAATAAGTAAAATAAGAACAACAAAATCAATAATAATATAAATAATAATCCATCTCAGAAATATCCTCAAATATTTTTGTACTTATGTTTAATCCATTATGTTTAAACCATTATGTTTAATCCTGATGCTTAATAGTATTATGGTGCCGTCCTCTTCCTAACCTTAATCCTAATCCTAATCCTAATCCTTATGTTCACTAGTGAAGCCAATTTTATTCAAGATTTGACATGCTCACCTTTCGTGCAGTTTTGTTCAGAAGTTGAAGCATTTCCTTCGGTGATGTTTCCATTCGGACAAAGCTGACATTTTGAGAATACTCCCAGGCTATTGTCTTTGAAATAACCGATTCCACATGCTTCACACGCGGAAGCTTGTCTGGAAACTCTTTCGTATCCACTCTCACAGAAAGCTGTAAAATAGAAAAAGAAATAAAAACTTTTAGGTGTAGATACACACAGTAACCATGTTAAATAATGAAGGCTTTCATTCTAGAATAGGGAGAATAATGGATAGACAAACTAGGAATGATTGACAGCTGTGCGGGTTAGAAAGTGACCCTAACAAAAAACGGAAATTGAGAATCTGACATCATTTTACTAGAAAGAGATTGTGGCTTCTTTCTTTAAAGATTTTGAACCGAGTAGATGCAGAAATCGTTACTCGTCCCAAAAACCCAATGAAATGACAATGCAAACATTTATTAGTGTTTTGTTTTTTTCTTTATACTATTCCAACAACTGAGATTTATTTTTATGATTTGAATAAATTTTACCATCAAGCTTGTAACTAATCACCTAAACATATTAAACAGAAAACTAAAAAATACAACAAATTTTGGTATAGATATACACTAAGTGAAAATGCCAAATATTATTCGAATTCCATTGATGAAGTTGATTCCATTGATGAAGTTGATAAAGCTCAAGATACTCTTGGCCCCACAAGGAGTCGACGATGCTCAAGATACTCTTGGCCCCACAAGGAGTCGACAATGCTCAAGATACTGTTGGCCTCACAGGGGGTCGACAATGCTCAAGATACTGTTGGCCTCACAGGGGGTCGACGATGCTCAAGATACTTTTGGCCCCACAGGGAGTCGACAAAGCTCAAGATACTCTTGGCCCCACAGGGAGTCGACAAAGCTCAAGATACTCTTGGCCCCACAGGGGGTCGACAATGCTCAAGATACTCTTGGCCTCACAGGGAGTCGACAAAGCTCAAGATACTCTTGGCCCCACAAGGAGTCGACAAAGCTCAAGATACTCTTGGCCCCACAGGGAGTCGACAAAGCTCAAGATACTCTTGGCCCCACAGGGAGTCGACAAAGCTCAAGATACTCTTGGCCCCACAGGGGGTCGACAATGCTCAAGATACTCTTGGCCTCACAGGGAGTCGACAAAGCTCAAGATACTCTTGACCTCACAGGGGGTCGACGATGCTCAAGATACTCTTGGCCTCACAGGGGGTCGACAATGCTCAAGATACTCTTGGCCTCACAGGGGGTCGACGATGCTCAAGATACTCTTGGCCCCACAAGGAGTCGACAAAGCTCAAGATACTCTTGGCCCCACAGGGAGTCGACAAAGCTCAAGATACTCTTGGCCCCACAGGGGGTCGACAATGCTCAAGATACTCTTGGCCTCACAGGGGGTCGACGATGCTCAAGATACTCTTGGCCTCACAGGGGGTCGACAAAGCTCAAGATACTCTTGGCCCCACAGGGAGTCGACAAAGCTCAAGATACTCTTGGCCCCACAAGGAGTCGACAAAGCTCAAGATACTCTTGGCCCCACAGGGAGTCGACAAAGCTCAAGATACTCTTGGCCCCACAGAGGGTCGACAATGCTCAAGATACGCTTGGCCTCACAGGGGGTCGACGATGCTCAAGATACTCTTGGCCCCACAGGGGGTCGACAAAGCTCAAGATACTCTTGGCCTCACAGGGGGTCGACGATGCTCAAGATACTCTTGGCCTCACAGGGGGTCGACAATGCTCAAGATACTCTTGGCCTCACAGGGGGTCGACGATGCTCAAGATACTCTTGGCCCCACAGGGGGTCGACGATGCTCAAGATACTCTTGGCCCCACAAGGAGTCGACAAAGCTCAAGATACTCTTGGCCCCACAGGGAGTCGACAAAGCTCAAGATACTCTTGGCCCCACAGGGGGTCGACAATGCTCAAGATACTCTTGGCCTCACAGGGGGTCGACGATGCTCAAGATACTCTTGGCCTCACAGGGGGTCGACAAAGCTCAAGATACTCTTGGCCCCACAGGGAGTCGACAAAGCTCAAGATACTCTTGGCCCCACAAGGAGTCGACAAAGCTCAAGATACTCTTGGCCCCACAGGGAGTCGACAAAGCTCAAGATACTCTTGGCCCCACAGGGGGTCGACAATGCTCAAGATACTCTTGGCCTCACAGGGGGTCGACGATGCTCAAGATACTCTTGGCCCCACAGGGGGTCGACAAAGCTCAAGATACTCTTGGCCTCACAGGGGGTCGACGATGCTCAAGATACTCTTGGCCTCACAGGGGGTCGACGATGCTCAAGATACTCTTGGCCCCACAGGGAGTCGACAAAGCTCAAGATACTCTTGGCCCCACAGGGAGTCGACAAAGCTCAAGATACTCTTGGCCCCACAGGGAGTCGACAAAGCTCAAGATACTCTTGGCCCCACAAGGAGTCGACAAAGCTCAAGATACTCTTGGCCCCACAAGGAGTCGACAAAGCTCAAGATACTCTTGGCCCCACAGGGAGTCGACAAAGCTCAAGATACTCTTGGCCCCACAGGGGGTCGACAATGCTCAAGATACTCTTGGCCTCACAGGGGGTCGACGATGCTCAAGATACTCTTGGCCCCACAGGGGGTCGACGATGCTCAAGATACTCTTGGCCTCACAGGGGGTCGACGATGCTCAAGATACTCTTGGCCTCACAGGGGGTCGACAATGCTCAAGATACTCTTGGCCTCACAGGGAGTCGACAAAGCTTAAGATACTCTTGGCCCCACAGGGAGTCGACAAAGCTCAAGATACTCTTGGCCCCACAGGGAGTCGACAAAGCTCAAGATACTCTTGGCCCCACAGGGGGTCGACAAAGCTCAAGATACTCTTGGCCTCACAGGGGGTCGACGATGCTCAAGATACTCTTGGCCTCACAGGGGGTCGACAATGCTCAAGATACTCTTGGCCTCACAGGGGGTCGACGATGCTCAAGATACTCTTGGCCCCACAAGGAGTCGACAAAGCTCAAGATACTCTTGGCCCCACAGGGAGTCGACAAAGCTCAAGATACTCTTGGCCCCACAGGGAGTCGACAATGCTCAAGATACTCTTGGCCTCACAGGGGGTCGACGATGCTCAAGATACTCTTGGCCTCACAGGGGTCGACGATGCTCAAGATACTCTTGGCCTCACAGGGGGTCGACAAAGCTCAAGATACTCTTGGCCCCACAGGGGGTCGACGATGCTCAAGATACTCTTGGCCTCACAGGGGGTCGACAAAGCTCAAGATACTCTTGGCCCCACAGGGGGTCGACAATGCTCAAGATACTCTTGGCCTCACAGGGGGTCGACAATGCTCAAGATACTCTTGGCCTCACAGGGAGTCGACAAAGCTCAAGATACTCTTGGCCCCACAGGGAGTCGACAAAGCTCAAGATACTCTTGGCCCCACAGGGGGTCGACAATGCTCAAGATACTCTTGACCCCACAGGGAGTCGACAAAGCTCAAGATACTCTTGGCCTCACAGGGGGTCGACGATGCTCAAGATACTCTTGGCCTCACAGGGGGTCGACGATGCTCAAGATACTTTTGGCCCCACAGGGAGTCGACAAAGCTCAAGATACTCTTGGCCCCACAGGGAGTCGACAAAGCTCAAGATACTCTTGGCCCCACAGGGGGTCGACAAAGCTCAAGATACTCTTGGCCCCACAGGGAGTCGACAAAGCTCAAGATACTCTTGGCCCCACAAGGAGTCGACAAAGCTCAAGATACTCTTGGCCCCACAGGGAGTCGACAAAGCTCAAGATACTCTTGGCCCCACAGGGGGTCGACAATGCTCAAGATACTCTTGGCCTAACAGGGAGTCGACAAAGCTCAAGATACTCTTGACCTCACAGGGGGTCGACGATGCTCAAGATACTCTTGGCCTCACAGGGGGTCGACAAAGCTCAAGATACTCTTGGCCCCACAGGGAGTCGACAAAGCTCAAGATACTCTTGGCCCCACAAGGAGTCGACAAAGCTCAAGATACTCTTGGCCCCACAGGGAGTCGACAAAGCTCAAGATACTCTTGGCCCCACAGAGGGTCGACAATGCTCAAGATACTCTTGGCCTCACAGGGGGTCGACGATGCTCAAGATACTCTTGGCCCCACAGGGGGTCGACAAAGCTCAAGATACTCTTGGCCTCACAGGGGGTCGACGATGCTCAAGATACTCTTGGCCTCACAGGGGGTCGACAATGCTCAAGATACTGTTGGCCTCACAGGGGGTCGACGATGCTCAAGATACTCTTGGCCTCACAGGGGGTCGACGATGCTCAAGATACTCTTGGCCCCACAAGGAGTCGACAAAGCTCAAGATACTCTTGGCCCCACAGGGAGTCGACAAAGCTCAAGATACTCTTGGCCCCACAGAGGGTCGACAATGCTCAAGATACTCTTGGCCTCACAGGGGGTCGACGATGCTCAAGATACTCTTGGCCTCACAGGGGGTCGACAAAGCTCAAGATACTCTTGGCCCCACAGGGAGTCGACAAAGCTCAAGATACTCTTGGCCCCACAAGGAGTCGACAAAGCTCAAGATACTCTTGGCCCCACAGGGGGTCGACAAAGCTCAAGATACTCTTGGCCCTACAGGGGGTCGACAATGCTCAAGATACTCTTGGCCTCACAGGGGGTCGACGATGCTCAAGATACTCTTGGCCCCACAGGGGGTCGACAAAGCTCAAGATACTCTTGGCCTCACAGGGGGTCGACGATGCTCAAGATACTCTTGGCCTCACAGGGGGTCGACAATGCTCAAGATACTCTTGGCCCCACAGGGAGTCGACAAAGCTCAAGATACTCTTGGCCCCACAGGGAGTCGACAAAGCTCAAGATACTCTTGGCCCCACAGGGAGTCGACAAAGCTCAAGATACTCTTGGCCCCACAAGGAGTCGACAAAGCTCAAGATACTCTTGGCCCCACAGGGAGTCGACAAAGCTCAAGATACTCTTGGCCCCACAGGGGGTCGACAATGCTCAAGATACTCTTGGCCTCACAGGGGGTCGACGATGCTCAAGATACTCTTGGCCTCACAGGGGGTCGACAAAGCTCAAGATACTCTTGGCCCCACAGGGAGTCGACAAAGCTCAAGATACTCTTGGCCCCACAAGGAGTCGACAAAGCTCAAGATACTCTTGGCCCCACAGGGAGTCGACAAAGCTCAAGATACTCTTGGCCCTACAGGGGGTCGACAATGCTCAAGATACTCTTGGCCTCACAGGGGGTCGACGATGCTCAAGATACTCTTGGCCCCACAGGGGGTCGACAAAGCTCAAGATACTCTTGGCCTCACAGGGGGTCGACGATGCTCAAGATACTCTTGGCCTCACAGGGGGTCGACAATGCTCAAGATACTCTTGACCCCACAGGGAGTCGACAAAGCTCAAGATACTCTTGGCCTCACAGGGGGTCGACGATGCTCAAGATACTCTTGGCCTCACAGGGGGTCGACGATGCTCAAGATACTTTTGGCCCCACAGGGAGTCGACAAAGCTCAAGATACTCTTGGCCCCACAGGGAGTCGACAAAGCTCAAGATACTCTTGGCCCCACAGGGGGTCGACAAAGCTCAAGATACTCTTGGCCCCACAGGGAGTCGACAAAGCTCAAGATACTCTTGGCCCCACAAGGAGTCGACAAAGCTCAAGATACGCTTGGCCCCACAGGGAGTCGACAAAGCTCAAGATACTCTTGGCCCCACAGGGGGTCGACAATGCTCAAGATACTCTTGGCCTCACAGGGAGTCGACAAAGCTCAAGATACTCTTGACCTCACAGGGGGTCGACGATGCTCAAGATACTCTTGGCCTCACAGGGGGTCGACAAAGCTCAAGATACTCTTGGCCCCACAGGGAGTCGACAAAGCTCAAGATACTCTTGGCCCCACAAGGAGTCGACAAAGCTCAAGATACTCTTGGCCCCACAGGGAGTCGACAAAGCTCAAGATACTCTTGGCCCCACAGAGGGTCGACAATGCTCAAGATACTCTTGGCCTCACAGGGGGTCGACGATGCTCAAGATACTCTTGGCCCCACAGGGGGTCGACAAAGCTCAAGATACTCTTGGCCTCACAGGGGGTCGACGATGCTCAAGATACTCTTGGCCTCACAGGGGGTCGACAATGCTCAAGATACTGTTGGCCTCACAGGGGGTCGACGATGCTCAAGATACTCTTGGCCTCACAGGGGGTCGACGATGCTCAAGATACTCTTGGCCCCACAAGGAGTCGACAAAGCTCAAGATACTCTTGGCCCCACAGGGAGTCGACAAAGCTCAAGATACTCTTGGCCCCACAGAGGGTCGACAATGCTCAAGATACTCTTGGCCTCACAGGGGGTCGACGATGCTCAAGATACTCTTGGCCTCACAGGGGGTCGACAAAGCTCAAGATACTCTTGGCCCCACAGGGAGTCGACAAAGCTCAAGATACTCTTGGCCCCACAAGGAGTCGACAAAGCTCAAGATACTCTTGGCCCCACAGGGGGTCGACAAAGCTCAAGATACTCTTGGCCCTACAGGGGGTCGACAATGCTCAAGATACTCTTGGCCTCACAGGGGGTCGACGATGCTCAAGATACTCTTGGCCCCACAGGGGGTCGACAAAGCTCAAGATACTCTTGGCCTCACAGGGGGTCGACGATGCTCAAGATACTCTTGGCCTCACAGGGGGTCGACAATGCTCAAGATACTCTTGGCCCCACAGGGAGTCGACAAAGCTCAAGATACTCTTGGCCCCACAGGGAGTCGACAAAGCTCAAGATACTCTTGGCCCCACAGGGAGTCGACAAAGCTCAAGATACTCTTGGCCCCACAAGGAGTCGACAAAGCTCAAGATACTCTTGGCCCCACAGGGAGTCGACAAAGCTCAAGATACTCTTGGCCCCACAGGGGGTCGACAATGCTCAAGATACTCTTGGCCTCACAGGGGGTCGACGATGCTCAAGATACTCTTGGCCTCACAGGGGGTCGACAAAGCTCAAGATACTCTTGGCCCCACAGGGAGTCGACAAAGCTCAAGATACTCTTGGCCCCACAAGGAGTCGACAAAGCTCAAGATACTCTTGGCCCCACAGGGAGTCGACAAAGCTCAAGATACTCTTGGCCCTACAGGGGGTCGACAATGCTCAAGATACTCTTGGCCTCACAGGGGGTCGACGATGCTCAAGATACTCTTGGCCCCACAGGGGGTCGACAAAGCTCAAGATACTCTTGGCCTCACAGGGGGTCGACGATGCTCAAGATACTCTTGGCCTCACAGGGGGTCGACAATGCTCAAGATACTCTTGGCCTCACAGGGAGTCGACAAAGCTCAAGATACTCTTGGCCCCACAGGGAGTCGACAATGCTCAAGATACTCTTGGCCCCACAGGGAGTCGACAAAGCTCAAGATACTCTTGGCCCCACAGGGGGTCGACAAAGCTCAAGATACTCTTGGCCTCACAGGGGGTCGACGATGCTCAAGATACTCTTGGCCTCACAGGGGGTCGACAATGCTCAAGATACTCTTGGCCTCACAGGGGGTCGACGATGCTCAAGATACTCTTGGCCCCACAAGGAGTCGACAAAGCTCAAGATACTCTTGGCCCCACAGGGAGTCGACAAAGCTCAAGATACTCTTGGCCCCACAGGGAGTCGACAAAGCTCAAGATACTCTTGGCCTCACAGGGGGTCGACGATGCTCAAGATACTCTTGGCCTCACAGGGGTCGACGATGCTCAAGATACTCTTGGCCTCACAGGGGGTCGACAAAGCTCAAGATACTCTTGGCCCCACAGGGGGTCGACGATGCTCAAGATACTCTTGGCCTCACAGGGGGTCGACAAAGCTCAAGATACTCTTGGCCCCACAGGGGGTCGACAATGCTCAAGATACTCTTGGCCTCACAGGGGGTCGACGATGCTCAAGATACTCTTGGCCTCACAGGGAGTCGACAAAGCTCAAGATACTCTTGGCCCCACAAGGAGTCCACAAAGCTCAAGATACTCTTGGCCCCACAGGGAGTCGACAAAGCTCAAGATACTCTTGGCCCCACAGGGGGTCGATAATGCTCAAGATACTCTTGGCCTCACAGGGGGTCGACGATGCTCAAGATACTCTTGGCCTCACAGGGGGTCGACAAAGCTCAAGATACTCTTGGCCTCACAGGGGGTCGACGATGCTCAAGATACTCTTGGCCTCACAGGGGGTCGACAATGCTCAAGATACTCTTGGCCTCACAGGGAGTCGACAAAGCTCAAGATACTCTTGGCCCCACAGGGAGTCGACAAAGCTCAAGATACTCTTGGCCCCACAGGGGGTCGACAATGCTCAAGATACTCTTGGCCCCACAGGGAGTCGACAAAGCTCAAGATACTCTTGGCCTCACAGGGGGTCGACGATGCTCAAGATACTCTTGGCCTCACAGGGGGTCGACAATGCTCAAGATACTCTTGGCCTCACAGGGAGTCGACAAAGCTCAAGATACTCTTGGCCTCACAGGGAGTCGACAAAGCTCAAGATACTCTTGGCCCTAATTTTAAGTCCCATAACCAAAACTTAGCTTTGCCAAGGCGGCCGCAAAGAAGGTAGGCTCCCTCTACCATGCTAGTAAACTCCTCACACCTGACATTATCCTACATCTCTACAAAGCCACCATCAGCCCATGCATGGAGTATTGTTGCCACATCATGGCTGGTGCATCATCTACTAGTCTCTCCCTCTTTGACAAGGTCCAAAAAAGAGTTGCCAACCTAATAGGTCCCTCACTGTCAACCAAGCCCTAGTCCCTGTCCCATCGCCGCAATGTAGCATCCTTGTGCTTGTTTTACAAATACTTCAATGGATTATGCTCTGATTAACTGACTACTCCGGTGCCCCTCAGCATAAATTCACTAGACCAACTCGACAATCAACTAAATCTCATTCATTCACTGTGGAGATCCCCAGATGCCGGAGAGCTTTCTACTCAAATAGCTTCTTTCCTCGTGCTGCTGGCCTCTGGAACTCCTTCCCTGCCCCCTGTTTCCCCGACATTACTGACATGCAGAAATTTAAAATTAATGTAAACAGACATCTCGCTGCGCAGATCCCAGTTTAGGTTGACCCCCCCCCCCCCCAACCTTCTCCACTTTTCTTTCTTCTCAGTAGCCCCTTACGTCTACACTGGCGACCTGCCTTGTTTGGGATGAACTACGTTAAAAAATTAAAAAAGTCAGATTCTTGAACTTATTTTTTTCCCCCAATAAGAACAACATAGTTCTTTGTTTTTTTAATTAATGTTACACACCTGTGTTCTAAACGATGTTTATTGTTCATAGAGAGTGTTGACTTTTTGGTTTTTGCGTTGCCGATAGAACCGACCACTGACCCAAGTTCCCTGACATAGTTGCATTAGCACAAGTTCTGCAGATCAGTGTTCGTATAAACCAATTATAACAGAACAACTAGTCGGAACGCTTCGGACTATATTTAGGGCCGAGTCACAAAGAGTACAACATTGAGTGACTCGCCCCGGACATGATAGATTCAAAATTTGCAGAAATTGAAAATTCAATTGACAGGGCTGCTGCAAAGAAGGTGGGCTCTCTCTACCGTGCTAGTAAACTTCTTACACCTGACATTATCCTATATCTCTACAAAGCCACCATCCGCCCATGCATGGAGTATTGTTGCCACATCTGGGCTGGTGCATCATCTACTACTCTCTCCCTCCTTGACAAGGTCCAAAAAAGAGTTGCCAACTTGATAGGTCCTTCACTATTAACCAAGCTCCAGGCCCTGTCCCATCGTCGCAATGTTGTTTCCTTGTGCCTGTTTTACAAGTACTTCAATAGATTGTGTTCTGATGAACTTGCTGCTCTGGTGCCCCCACAACGCAAATTCACTAGACCAACCTGACAATCTGCGAAATCCCATCCATTCACTGTGGAGGTCCCCAGATGCTGAAGAGCTTTTTACTCCAGAAGTTTCTTTCCCTGTGCTGCTGGACCCTGGAACTACCTCCCTGCTCCCTGTTTTCTTGATGGTACTGACATGCAGAAATTTAAAACTAATGTAAACAGACATTTTACTGCACAGCTCCCAATTTAGGTTGACATACAAACTTTCACCCTTTTTCTCAGTAGCCCCTTACGTCTACAGTGGCGGCCTGCCTTGTTTAGGGTGAACTATGTTTTAAAAAAAAGAGTTTTAAAGTAACACACCACCACCTGAAATGGGCGAAAAATAAAAACAAAGCAAAAAAAAAGCATTTTTGAAGACAACATAGACAAAAGCCTCAAACATAAAACCATTTATGTGAACTTTTTCAGATGAAAAACAGGTTTAAATGAATAAAAAAAATAATGTTCTTGTTTGTTAATCCTCTGAAAAAAAATGTATTTATTTGACAATTATGACTATAGCTGCTACAAAAATATAGAGACAGACCAACTCTACACACAGCAAAATTGCAAAAAATATTTATTTGTTATGTGTCGTTGGAAAGATATAATCTTTTTATTGTAGGGTAGGGGAGATTAACACCCTTTATTTCAATAGTGCTCTATACATTAGTAGAGCTTAATGATGATAATGATAATAAAATATAGTGGATGGCTACATAACTGCAATCATGTTTCAATTATTGATCATATGTTCATTAATTTGATCATTTTGATAGAAATTTCTTGTTTATTTTTGCACAAACGATCGAAAAATCGATTCACAAAATATGCAGGTGTCAAAATAAGGAACTTTTGGTGCTGCTGTAGAAGCAGTCAAGATGGCGATACCCATGATTTTCTCAAATAATCTATATATTAATACGATAGCGTGTGTGTTCGTGTGTCACGCTCCTAAAGAAATGCAATAAATAAACAGGATGGAGAGACTTGGAATCGCAACCGTAACATCTAGCTGAAAAGCGGCGTCTTTACCACTGACCTAACTAAATGGAGTTGTTAAATAGATCAAAATTTACTTAATTAAACTATTAACTGCCCCTGCTCTGTCACTTCAGCGTGGAAGGAGGAGGGCATTGTGGAAGGCGGAGGAGACGTGGAAACGCTTACCAAATGGGCCGGTTTCAGGCTTACGATATTTATTTATTATTTATTTTTATTAATATTTAAAATTTCTTCTTCTTCTTCTTCTTTTTATTCTTCTTCTTCTTATTATTATTATTATTATTTATATATTAATACGATAGAGTGTGTGTTATTTATTTTGTCTGTCACGATCTGACACTCCTATTTAAGATTTGCCCCTGACAACGGGGTAGAGGGGAGTCGCGACCGATGGTGACTTCTGAAGAGACAGCTTTTGCTCCGACAACCGAGTAATATAAATAAATATATATACTTCCATCCCGTCTCGCAAAATTTTGGTGAGTAAAATATGAGCATATTTCTAGACACCGGATAATATTATTAACAGTAAATTATACAGATTGATGTAGAAAACACTGTGAAATTTCCACAGGGTCCCGCTAGTAGGTAATATTTAATTTAAGAAAACAAACTACTATTTTTGTTATCGAAATGCAGCAAGATTATCAGAATTTAATTCTATCAAAGTTTTCACTTTCAAAATTGTTTCGTCTAAATATAACCAAAAAAATGTTTACACTAAAAAACGTTTTGAATTTTTTTTAAATTGCTTTTTTGTGTGGGGATGTGACTGTACAGAAGCACAGAAAAAAATGAAGAAACGTTTAAAATCCCAGCGTTATAGGGTCAGAATTCTATTAATATCGATTTGGGAGCAATTTATTTTTGTATATATATTGCTTGTAGATATCGTTTTAAAGGGATTAAAATGAGTGTACAGTCCAGATATTGTGGTTTGTGTTTTTCTGACATTTTGAGATATTGTAGAAATACAAACGAAAAGAGTGGGTGCAGGGATATGGAACCCAGAGATAAAAGAATGGGGCTGGGTATGATATTCAGGGGTGAAAGAATGAAAGCAAGTATGAAAACCAGAGGGGAATGAATTTGGCCAGGTATGATACCCAGGGGGCAAAAAACATTGGAGGTATAATCCACAGGAATAAAAGAAAAAAAGCATAAAAAGACAGAAATCAATTTGATTTGTGGCATTGAACAAATTTAAATGTTTCTTTCCATTTCTTTTTGTAAGTATTAATATACAGGGTGTTTCAAAAGTCTTGGGAACATTACAAATGCGTATATCTCATGAACTATTCCAGTTAGAAAAATGAAACTGGTGTCATTTTAAAGCTTGCTTAATCAAGTTTTTGGTCATACTAATGATTTTCGTGTTATCTTTCCAGGTGCAGTAATGGCGTTCTCTAAACAAGACAAGGCATTTTGCGTCCTCCAATTTGCAAAGACTGAATCGTGGACATGTGTTCAGCGTGCATTTCGCAGGAAATTTAAAAAAGAAGCCCCTGAAAGGAAACCCATTGTCAGATGGCATGCTAAATTTGTGAAAGATGGGTGTTTGTGCCCAAGTAAGCGAACAGGTCGCCCTTCAACTTCAGAAGATGCAGTTGAGCAAGTTCGGACAGCCTTTCAGCGGAGCCCCCGTAAATCAGTGAGAAGAGCCAGCAGGGAACTTCAGCTTGCTCCAGCAACTGTCTGGCGTGTCTTAAGGAAACGACTGCAAATGGTACCTTACAAGCTCAAGTTGGTCCAAAAGTTAAAGGACACTGATAAGCCACTTCGCCGTGACTTTAGCATTGCAATGCAAGAGAAGTTGGAAGATAACGGCTTTGATGACTTTTTCCTTTGGGGCTTTGTCAAGCAACAAGTCTATGTGCCGCCCCTTCCAAGAGATATTGACGAACTAAAGGCTCGAGTAACGGCAGTTGTGGGAACCATTGACGTCAAGATGCTGGAACGCGTTTGGCAGGAAATGGACTATCGACTAGATGTCTGCCGTGTGACGAATTGTGCTCATATTGAGCAACTTTGAAGATTCCCCACAAAACTTGAAATTTTAACCTTTCCAACGGTACCAATTTCATTTTTAACTCCTAATAGTTTTTGAGTTATTAAAAATCGTTATGTTCCCAAGACTTTTGAAACACCCTGTAATAGTCAAAATGTACCCCACTACCTCCAGATTTGCTATGCTATAGACCCTCCACCTAAAGATTTACTATGCTATAGACCCTCTACCTCTAGATTTACTATGCTATAGACCCTCCACCTAAAGATTTACTATGTTATAGACCCTCTACCTCAAGATTTACTATGCTATAGACCCTCTACATCTAGATTTACTATGCTATAGACCCTCTACCTCTAGATTTACTATGCTATAGACCCTCTACCTCCAGATTTACTATGCTATAGACCCTCCACCTAAAGATTTACTATGCTATAGACCCTCCACCTAAAGATTTACTATGCTATAGACCCTCCACCTAAAGATTTACTATGCTATAGACCCTCCACCTAAAGATTTACTATGCTATAGACCCTCTACCTCAAGATTTACTATGCTATAGACCCTCTACATCTAGATTTACTATGCTATAGACCCTCTACTTCAAGATTTACTATGCTATAGACCCTCTACCTCCAGATTTGCTATGCTATAGACCCTCCACCTAAAGATTTACTATGCTATAGACCCTCTACCTCTAGATTTACTATGCTATAGACCCTCCACCTGAAGATTTACTATGCTATAGACCCTCTACCTCAAGATTTACTATGCTATAGACCCTCTACATCTAGATTTACTATGCTATAGACCCTCTACCTCAAGATTTACTATGCTATAGACCCTCTACCTCCAGATTTGCTATGCTATAGACCCTCCACCTAAAGATTTACAATGCTATAGACCCTCTACCTCTAGATTTACTATGCTATAGACCCTCCACCTAAAGATTTACTATGCTATAGACCCTCTACCTCAAGATTTACTATGCTATAGACCCTCTACATCTAGATTTACTATGCTATAGACCCTCTACCTCAAGATTGACTATGCTATAGACCTTCTACATCTAGATTTACTATGCTATAGACCCCCTACATCTAGATTTACTATGCTATAGACCCTCTACATCTAGATTTACTATGCTATAGACCCTCTACCTCAAGATTAACTATGCTATAGACCCTCTACCTCTAGATTAACTATGCTATAGACCCTCTACCTCTAGATTAACTATGATATAGACCCTCTACTTCTAGATTTACTATGCTATAGACCCTCTACCTCTAGATTTACTATGCTATAGACCCTCTACATCTAGATTTACTATGCTATAGACCCTCTACATCTAGATTTACTATGCTATAGACCCTCTACATCTAGATTTACTATGCTATAGACCCTCTACCTCTAGATTTACTATGCTATAGACCCTCTACCTCCAGATTTACTATGCTATAGACCCTCCACCTAAAGATTTACTATGCTATAGACCCTCTACCTCAAGATTTACTATGCTATAGACCCTCTACATCTAGATTTACTATGCTATAGACCCTCTACATCTAGATTTACTATGCTATAGACCCTCTACATCTAGATTTACTATGCTATAGACCCTCTACATCTAGATTTACTATGCTATAGACCCTCTACATCTAGATTTACTATGCTATAGACCCTCTACCTCTAGATTTACTATGCTATAGACCCTCTACCTCCAGATTTACTATGCTATAGACCCTCCACCTAAAGATTTACTATGCTATAGACCCTCCACCTAAAGATTTACTATGCTATAGACCCTCCACCTAAAGATTTACTATGCTATAGACCCTCCACCTAACGATTTACTATGCTATAGACCCTCTACCTCAAGATTTACTATGCTATAGACCCTCTACATCTAGATTTACTATGCTATAGACCCTCTACCTCAAGATTTACTATGCTATAGACCCTCTACCTCAAGATTTACTATGCTATAGACCCTCTACCATCCAGATTTGCTATGCTATAGACCCTCCACCTAAAGATTTACTATGCTATAGACCCTCCACCTAAAGATTTACTATGCTATAGACCCTCTACATCTAGATTAACTATGCTATAGACCCTCTACCTAAAGATTAACTATGCTATAGACCCTCTACCTCAATATTTACTATGCTATAGACCCTCTACATCTAGATTAACTATTCTATAGACCCTCTACCTAAAGATTAACTATGCTATAGACCCTCTACCTCAAGATTTACTATGCTATAGACCCTCTTCCTCTAGATTTACTATGCTATAGACCCTCTACACTTTGATTTACTATGCTATAGACCCTCTACCTCTAGATATATAGATCTTTATAAGCGTCAGTTTGTTGGTCTGTTATACTTCATTTTGGTTAGTCACGCTTAAGATTGAAAGAGCAATTTCATTGTTATGTGCACCGATGGAACGGGCAAATCATAAGAATCGTTTGCAATTGATATTGCAGGTAGCATTAAATAACTAAAAAAACGAGTCCCTATTTACTTGCCTCCCCACGAGGGCAGAGTTAAACACAAGGTCGCTTTTTAATGTAAAGAAAATCAAGCTCTACCCAAAAGGGGCACTCTGGGTTGAGACAAAAATAAAAATTGTCTCGGTCTAGAAGGATGTCTCCTTAATTAACCCAGGACAGAAAAGATAAAGTTTAGTATCAGAACAGATACTACACTTTGCTCCTAGTCTAAAGGCTAAGGAGAGGAGTTGACATGCTGAGTATTTATCTTTCTCCCACGGCGGGAAAATGTTACACAGGATCGGGAGAGTGGGATTTGAAATCAGCGCCCTAGATGAAAAGCATTCTGGCAGAACAAAAACTGCCTGGGCAGCCCCGTCGGCATTCTTCAGTAGGAGTGCCTCAGGCGATCACCAATAAACTAACCCCTTTTCAAAAAGTGAGAAGGTAAAGCCTGGGAGGGTGGACTTCCTAGAAGTGCGCAGGACCATATCTCAGACCGACAGAGAACAAGCCTCCACCGATCTGATGTTGGTATGAAACTAACCCTAATCCTAACCCTAAAGGGTTGAGTTCTGAACTCCTGCTGTATTGCCATGAGTAAGAACACATAATCTTTGCCATGAGTAAAGACCCTGAATTTTTCTCTCCAAAAAGGGAAACGATGTTGAAAACCACAAATCATAAAGTTATACTTACAACAACAAGTTTTTCCTAAAATAAAACAAAGTCATAAAATGTTCAGTTTTTAGTTTGACGTTTCACCTGGAAAAAAGTTCAAATCATTTGAAACTCAAGAACAAAAATCGAAAAGTTAAATTTAACAGTTTTGTAAATTAAATTCTTGTTTTAAATTTTGAATCCCAGTTTAAAATGATGAAAATAAATCTTAAACTGAAATGTAAAAATAATTATCAAGGGATTATGGCTAAATTGTGTTGAGACATCAGTTCTTTGCTGCCAGTATGGCAAATCGTTGTGACAACATTCCTGTCATTGTACATGAATCTGCTGCCAGAACTTGCCTCTATTCTTACGAAGCTATTCAATCATTTTGTCGAATTTGGTATATTCGGACTACTGTTCTCATCTTGGGTGTTTTTATCACAACGTTGAATCCCAGTTTAAAATGATGAAAATAAATCTTAAACTGAAATGTAAAAATAATTATCAAGAGATTATGGTTAAATTGTGTTGAGACATCAGTTTTTGTCAGACCACGAAAGTTAAGTAACATTGATGGGAATAGCATCAGTAATGGACGAAAGGTGATTTCCTCAGCATCTGACGAAGCCAATTTATTTGCAAAAAAATTGCTTCATATACCCCCTTTGTGATCAGGGCCATCTACTTCTGGAATTTCTCCATAGGACTGAAAATATTGTTGCCAAACTTATTAAGAACTTTCCTGCCAAACTGATCCTGGCAACATTCCAGTCATTGTGTTTCAGAATCTGCTACCGGAACTAGCTCCTATCCTTACAAATATATTCAATCGTTGCTGAAAAAAAAAATGTTTTCCATCTCCTTTGAAAATTTCATCGATCTGCTGAGTATTTTAAAAAGTTCATGAGATGTATTCTGCATCTATACAGACCGATCAGTCACCTGTGTGTCATCAGTAAGTTGTTTGAATCTGTGATGTATCAAGAAGTTGTTAATCACCTCAAGAAAACAATTTATTTAATGACAGGCAATATTGATTTTGTCCTGCAAGATCAACAGCTGATGTGCTGATTGTAATACCACATAAAATCAGTGAATCTAGCAACAGGGTTATAGTTTCTAGCTTTTCATGTATTAAAAGCTTTTGATAGGGTCTGGCACAAAGGTTTGTTTCCCAAACTTGTTAGCTACAGAATAATTGCAATGTTTTCTCAACCATCAAATTCTTTCTCTCTGATAGGTATATGAAAGTAGTTGTTGATAGCAGAAGTCTGAAGCACAGTATCAACATGCCTTAAGGATCTATCCCGGGCATAACCCTCTTCCTAATCATCATTACTGATCTTCCAAATCATATAACTATATTAACATCAAAACAGCTTATGCCTATTTAATTCTACTATACAACATATAACTGTGAAATACCGTATATATAGTACTCTGTAACACCCATAAAAATATAGATGTTGCTAATTTGCATATTTATTTTTTAAACAGTTTCTAATAAATTTATATTCTGTAATATAGATTTAAAATTTTCATTGTCATATTTTCTTATGTATACGTAATATTTTCGTTGATAGTAAAACGTCTGATGTTACTGAGATTCTGAGAACAGATACTCCGCTTTGCTCTTAGACAAAAGGCCAAGGAACTATAAAAATAATATTTTTATTACTAGGCATTTTTAAATGAATGAACAAAAAAATGATTTAATCCATGCTTGTATTATCTTTTAATGAGTGTGGGTAGTGTAGCCTCAGTTCTGTTATAAGACCGTCCTCCCAGGAAGTATCTCCACCTTTTTTAAGAAGTAGGGCTAATCCTCCCTGATATTAAATTCTCCTTTGGGGGAGGGAGTAAAGTAGTATCTGTTCTGTTGTCATGATATAATCCTCCCAGGCATTAATTCATCCTTTGGAGTCAGAGTATTATTTGATTCGTTCTACCATGTTATCATCTTCCCAGCCTAGCAAAAATATGCGACTAGAGGGAGCATGTTTTTCACAAGTAATATAATAAAATACTAAACAAACGAATATAAAATTCCAATTAATCCGAACAAATAAACAATTCCAATTAATCCGAACAAATAAACAATTCCAATTAATCCGAACAAATAAACAATTCCAATTAATCCGAACAAATAAACAATTCCAATTAATCCGAACAAATAAACAATTCCAATTAATCCGAACAAATAAACAATTCCAATTAATCCGAACAAATAAACAATTCCAATTAATCCGAACAAATAAACAATTCCAATTAATCCGAACAAATACACAATTCCAATTAATTTGAACAAATACACAATTCCAATTAATCCGAACAAATACACAATTCCAATTAATCCGAACTAATAAACAATTCTAATTAATCCGAACAAATAAACAATTCCAATTAATCCGAACAAATAAACAATTCCAATTAATCCGAACAAATAAACAATTCCAATTAATCCGAACAAATAAACAATTCCAATTAATCCGAACAAATAAACAATTCCAATTAATCCGAACAAATAAACAATTCCAATTAATCCGAACAAATAAACAATTCCAATTAATCCGAACAAATACACAATTCCAATTAATCCGAACAAATACACAATTCCAATTAATCCGAACAAATAAACAATTCCAATTAATCCGAACAAATAAACAATTCCAATTAATCCGAACAAATAAACAATTCCAATTAATCCGAACAAATAAACAATTCCAATTAATCCGAACAAATAAACAATTCCAATTAATCCGAACAAATAAACAATTCCAATTAATCCGAACAAATAAACAATTCCAATTAATCCGAACAAATAAACAATTCCAATTAATCCGAACAAATAAACAATTCCAATTAATCCGAACAAATAAACAATTCCAATTAATCCGAACAAATAAACAATTCCAATTAATCCAAACAACTCTCAAGGTTTCTGTTTCGATTTCCGGCGATGGCATCCGCTTTATTTGTTGGGAATTTATTATTTACTGTTTCTAAAAATAGTTAAGATATCTGGTATGTCGAAATTAGACAAATTTCGCAATGTATTTATTACGTTTCAAAAACATTGTGACGGACGGACGGACAGACAAACAAAATCCCTATTTATATAAGATAGTAACACTTAAGAAGAGGAATTCTTTTCCCGGAATATTGTGATATATGTATATCTCCAGTGAACTAAGTGATACAAAAAGCAAATAAGATTTATAAATGTAAAAGTAAATTAATTAATTAATTAATTAAAACAAGCCAAACCTTATCTTGATTTTTTTTCTGGTCCTGGGTATGACCTTAAAAGATATCCAGTGGTGAGGCCTCCACTTGGGAGCTGTGGGGAATGTGGAGTTGCCCCTTAGTTGCCATTGCTCCCAGGTCCACTCTGGCCCGAAGTGGTAGTACCTGTAAGGGCCCCATCTATGGGTCAAATAGAACCTACTGGCGCTACCAAATCAGGCTGTCTGAAGTTATTGACTTCCTGACTCAAAATGCACGAAACATTGATGTTTTATTGTTTTTTTCTTTGCAAAACTCAATTATGTTCTGCAAAATACAAAACAAAAAACAACAATTTCCCTCACTCCCCCTTTCCCTCCCCCTCTCATCCTCTTTCCCCTCTCTTTCCTTTTCCCCCTTTCACTCAACAAAACACCATGAATAAATACTTAAACAGATAAAGAACTTGAAGCGTAAAAACCTTCACCAAAATGACCTGATTCGGCATTAAATAACCTGAAAAGGGTTGATATACCGTAAAACGAAACAACCACCACTTGTGTCCACTCCTTCTCCTAACTACCCGATATATTTCCACATTGTTAATAAATTATCTCTATCTTTATAAAGTTAGGTATGTTTATATTTTTATGTTCACAGGATTCACTCTTAAACTAATTAACCGATCATTATGGATTTTAGAACACAGCTGCTAGGCATAATAGGTCAAAATTTAGCTTATGTAAACTAAACATAATTTAGTTTTGTAAAAAAGGGATGGAGGCATTTTCTGAAAATTTGAATATCTGATTTTTCTGAAATTTGAACGATAGGTATTAGACATCAATGAATAGATATTCCTAAATTTTAGTTTCTTTGTAATATTCAAAAAGTTTTTAGGGGCATATTATGGGCACAACCGCCCATTTGAAAATTTAAATATATAGCCGTAAGGTTTAGTCCCATTATATTTGATTTCAATCGTCATAAGGGAACATAAAATTGGGTCAAACTGTTCTGTTTGGGTATTCTTTTAATTGTCTATATACATGTATATCTATATGTCTAAGAATAGCTCTTGCCAGGCTTAAAATAAGCCTTGCAAGAACTATTCTTAGACAAAATATTTTGGAATAAAATGTTCAAACTCTGAATTGACTTACCATCGCAAGAATTTGGTTGGATAGAACCATTCGTCGGTGTACTATAATTGGCATTGCAGTCGATACATTTTGGTTCACCTTCCTTGGGTTGATATGTTCCTATTGGGCAAAGTACACAGCCATCTCCAATTGTATTTGGTTGTTGACCTGCCGGACATATGTCTGTATAAATAGAAAGAAATTACGTTAATATCATTTCTCTTCATGCAATGCATACTCTCAATCCTCACTGGTCAGGTTTTATGTCCAACATACCGTCTTGTTTTGCTGGGTTTTTTTATACCAAATTATCAATCTTTTTAAAATAGAATTTAAAAAGTTTAATGCAATTATTACGGTATCTTTTAGCCATTAAATTATACATTAAACCGGATTTTTATATAACTGGAACTTGTTAACACAATGTTGTTGTTTTTTTCATGAAAATCGCTCCAGACAAGGCATGAAGCCACTTGATATAAGGAACTAAAAAAAAACTCGATTTATGAAATTTATAAAATTATTGAATGTAAATAGTTTACAAAACATTCGACAGATAATAATTTTCTAAGAATTTTAAAGCCAACTATTAACAAAAGATTAAAATGGTTGACTTGTTTTAAAATAAACCGAAATGCATTATAGTGGATTTAATTTCTTAAGTGAATTATTTTTTTTTAGCATTTTTGCATGTTTTATTTTATGCTATTCAATTTCTGATTTCAATAAATAACTGATTAATAGTAAATAAAATATAATGTCTAAGTCACATAGAGGCGAGAAACATACAGACAGACACACAAGAAGTCTCATAATTTTATTAATGTGGAGATTAAATCTTTAAAACAAAAAAATCAATCAATTAACAGATCTGTTAAATCTGTATATTAAATTGCCTTTAGATTTGCTATATTATGTACCTCCCTTTTCTTCTGAATAACCTTATTGAGTCCCCCACTTTCCGGGACACTTCTCGTATTGCCCAATCACTTGACGTTCAATTTAGCGGGAAAAGGTGAAAACTTATTTCATTCTCTTTACTAGAAAAAAGTCTTACTGAAAAATAAGGAGAGCCATCCTCATGACGTAAACGAATAAACAACTCAGTTAAGCTGCAGACACACTTAACTTTGTAAGACATTATTTTATAGCATAATTTTTAATGCATGTCTATAATCCGTGTCTTTTGTTCATCTTGTTCATTTACAGTTGAATTTCTGAAATGAAAAAGTTGGTAACTCACTTGGAAGAAACGTGTATAATTACTTACGGATATTGCAATCGGATTCTGAGGTGGAATTGACCGTGATTGTTGTCTTCGTGCTTGGGCAAGATTTACAAAAGCCTTTGAAACTTTCGCTGTTATTTTTGTAAGTTCCTTTTGGACACGACTGGCATGTTTTGCTGTCAACTTGAAAACCAGATTCACAGAAAACTAAACAGAAGAAAAAAAATGGGAATAAATAATAAAACATCTCATTTCTATTCTAAAACCAAATCTCATATGCATTCTAAAACCAAACATCATATTTCATTTAACAACCAAATCTCATATTCCATTCAAAAACCAAATCTCATATTCCATTCAAAAACCAAATCTCATATTTTATTCTAAAACCAAATCTCATATTCTATTCTAAAACCAAATCTCATATTCCATTCCAAAACCAAATCTCATATTTCATTCCAAAACCAAATCTCATATTTCATTCCAAAACCAAATCTCATATTCTATTCTAAAACCAAATCTCATATTCCATTCCAAAACCAAATCTCATATTCCATTCCAAAACCAAATCTCATATTCCATTCCAAAACCAAATCTCATATTCTATTCCAAAATCAAATCTCATATTTCATTCCAAAACCAAATCTCATTTTTCATTCAAAAACCAAATCTCATATTCTATTCTAAAACCAAATCTCATATTCTATTCTAAAACCAAATCTCATATTCCATTCCAAAACCAAATCTCATATTTCATTCCAAAACCAAATCTCATATTTCATTCCAAAACCAAATCTCATATTCTATTCTAAAACCAAATCTCATATTCCATTCCAAAACCAAATCTCATATTCCATTCCAAAACCAAATCTCATATTCCATTCCAAAACCAAATCTCATATTCTATTCCAAAATCAAATCTCATATTTCATTCCAAAACCAAATCTCATTTTTCATTCAAAAACCAAATCTCATATTCTATTCTAAAACCAAATCTCATATTCTATTCTAAAACCAAATCTCATATTACATTCCAAAACCAAATCTCATATTCCATTCCAAAACCAAATCTCATATTCCATTCCAAAACCAAATCTCATATTCCATTCTAAAACCAAACATCATATTCCATTCTAAAACAATGTGGACTAGATTTTATCCCTGCTATGATAACAAAAATTCTCTGCTTGACCCTGTTTTCACGAAACTCTATAACAAATGCCTTTTCGAACCTTGCTTCTCTGATAGCTGAAAAATTGTCTCTGTGGTACCAGTTTTTAAGAACTTTGGGGAAAGAACTGACCCACAAAATCATCGCCCCATAAATATCCTCTCACTCTTCACTGAAATCTTTGACTCAGTAATCAATCGAGCGAGTGATAGTCTACCATCTCGTAAATGCTACACTTCATCCTGACCAATAGTATGGATGTAGGCAATCCCGTTCTACTGCGGATATTGTAACAGTCATTCCTGAACACATATACCATACACAGGTGAAGCTGGGGCGGTAGCGCTTGATATATCCAAAGGCTTGTACAAGGTGTGGCATAAAGATCTTACTAAAACTTTTCTCAGTAATTATTATTTAGAAGTAATTTTGGCCTTCGCCTGCCTTCATCCAGTCGTAGACCCCAGTCATATGTTTGAAGTAGTAGCAGTGGAAGGAGAAAAGCTCAAAAGGCCGCTTATGAGAAGATAAATTATGAGCTACTAATAGATGGTAGCAGTGGGAGAAATTGAGTTAACTGTAGAAAGTATAAGAGGGGACAATGGTAGCAGTCAGTTATTAAAACCATTAGGGAGTGTGCGTAATGTAATCTCAAAAGGGTCGCTTATGAAAAAATAAATTATGGGCTCAAAAAGATGGTAGTAGTGGGAGAAAATAAGTTTTTCCACATACACACACATATATATATATATATATATATATATATATATATATATACATATATATATATATATATATATGAAGCAATCCAACAAAAGATATAAGCGTCAACTAATATCTTATAATTAGTGAAACATCCGGATAAAAACTGAAGCTCAATATACTGGATAGAGCATTAATATAATAATATAAAATGAAGTAATAAAATAAGGTGTCAATCAAATTTTATTAGAATTCAAAGTTCAAGCAAAATATTCTTAAGTCCTTAGCTCATGAGTTTTCAAAGATAATTCTTCTCTTCAGAGGACCATTACCGCAGTTATACTACTACAGGTAATAAACTTACGCTTTGAAAATATATAAAATTATATACACAAATGCATAAAAATACATAACATCAAACATATCAACCCAAAAACATACTTTTTGTTGAATCCATACAGTCCATCCAGATCATACAAATTGAGAAGTATAATCAGGAAAGACATTACTCCAAGTTACAAACAGCAGTCCATATACGTGAAATTGAAGGGGCCGGCAAAGTTGTCCAGTCGCGAAATGTGTCAATATTCAATGTTAATGATAAATAAATCAAATAATACAGAAAGTCCAATCAAAGTTCCAAAATCCCGATATGTGCAACCCAAGTCAAATCAAAGTTCGTTGTTTAATTAGAAAACCCGTTAAATCCAAATTGAGCAAAACAAGACTGAATAATATATATATATATATATATATATATATATATATAGGAATCGGTAAGTTTTAGAAGCCAGAACATTGCACACATATTTTTTTATTTTAAATAAATATTTATTTATTTATTTAAAATCAACTTACTTTCGACGATATAACGTCATCTTCATGTATAGAAATTGTTTGTGGTTTTTCTTTTTGGTTAATTTTTTTTGTGGCAAAATCACAAAAATTAAGAGAAACAGCCACCAAGAATGTACACGTGAAATCAGTTAGACATCAAAAGAACGAATCAGTGCAGTTCTCGGAGAGACGTTAACAATTTAAATTCTGGGACGCCAGAGTTAGCGTCATAAGATGAATTGTATTGTATTTAGCATTATAAAATGTTGTTACTGGTTTCATACGTAATGTTATTAATTTTTTTATATATATTAATTTTTACGTTCATGAAAGCAATTTTAATCTTATAAATAATTAGAAGGATACCCGTACCAGGAGAGGTAAAATTAATTTTCTTGAACAAAACAATCTTGCACTAATTTTATGATCTCCTTATGTAGATTAAAATTAAGATACAATGCTACTAAAACTGCTGGGTTTTAACAAAGATAGCCATGAGTATTTTCAATTATTTTAAAGTTGGTTACAGAATGTATTATTTTCGTGTTATTAACTAAAAATTTGTTTTCAGTGAGAGCCAGTTATGTTTTTGTAAATGCCGGTAAATTGAGTTAGAGTTTACAAAGTGCATGGTAAGGCAGCTGGATATGGTTGTAAAACCAATGTAGCTATTAGGGCATTTAAACTTATATATATATATTATACATGGACGGCCCCACTTTTTGACTTGGCCCCCCCACTTTACGGTCATCAATAATGAAGTTATATATGCATGTGTTTAATCGGCCCCCCCCCACTTTTTAGGAGAGCCCCCCCACACACACACACACACACACACACTTTTATAACTGTGTCGCCGGTCCTGTTATATGTTACCTGAGCAAGGCCGGGCAACTCAGCTCGGTTAGTTTTAACACAAAAAATCCTTTTAAAAGAAAAAAAAAACAAGAAAAGGAATTGATATTGATTTGTTTTCTTACAGTAACAATCGGATTGTTTCGTTGATCCTGTTCCGTCTGTTCGGTAATTCCCACCTGGGCATTTTTTACACGACTTTTGGTTAGGCTCGTCTTGGTATTCGCCAATTTGACAGTCACTGCAATTGTTGTTGGCTACGTCTAGGTAGGTACCAGCAAGGCAGGCAGCTACAAGGGGAAGAAGGAAAATCAGGCATGCATACAGAGAATTCCCCGGGTACAAGACGCTGTTAACAATGGTGATGTAGATGCAGAAGGATAAAGGAAAAAGAGACACTTAGAAAGAATAAGTGAATCGATGCTGTGTTTCAAAGAAAATAAAAATAAGGTATGATTCCTCTAATAGCCATAAACTCAAAATCGTGATTTCGTTGCAATCACACAGCCATCAGAAAAAACTACGAAAATACACACAAGCTTGAAACTTTCACTGCTAGCTCTGAATGTTGTTCAATTCAATTCAACAAATTTGGCAAAAAATAAAACAAGCATTCTTCACTTGTCATGTAGAAATTTACACAGAAGAAGATACAGTAGCCCAGCATCTGTCCAATTTTGCCTTGAATTGCTGCGTTGTTGGCACATTTATTACTTCTCCTGGAAGTCCATTCCAAGGATCCAGATTGAGAAAGCAGCTTCCTCCGGTTCAATTAGAATCGGCAGTGAAACATAGACCCTTTTCTGGTGCAGGAGTGAATAATAGGTCCTGAGAAAGATCGTAATGGCCATTCAGGAGATTGTAAGCCAAAATGAGATCACCGCATAATCATCGGCGCTCAAGGATAAAAATATTGAGTCAGCTTCTATAGGGCAGATCCCATAGTCCTGGTACCATTCAAATAGATACGCATTTTTTTTTAACTCTCTCCAGATGCAAGATACCACATTTTTTAATTCAATTCAATTAATTTGGAAAAAATAAAACAACCTGTTTCAGTTGCCATGTAAGGAAAGGGTGGTAGAAATTTACACAAAAGAGGATACAGTAGCCCAGCACCTGTACAAATTCACCTTGAATTGCTGCATTGTTGATGCATTTATTACCTATTGGGAGACTATTCCAAGGTCCAGGGATTCTTATTGAGAAGGCATCCCTCCTCCGGTTCAATCGAAATTGGCGGTGAAATAGTTTCTTGTGGTGTCCGCGTAGACCTCTTTCTGGTGCAGGAGTGAATAATAGGTCCTGAGGGATATTGTAATGACCATTGAGGAGATTGTAGGCCAAAATGAGATCACTGTGTAATCGTCGGCGCTTAAGGTAAAAAAGGTTAAGTTTCTTGAGTCAGCTTTCATAGGGCAGACCCCATAGACCCTGCACCATTCGAGTAGCCAGTCTTTGAACTCTATCCAGATGCTGAATATCACGTATTAGATATGGAGCAGAGGCCTGGACACCGTACTCTAACAGTGGTCTGACGAGAGAGACATAAAGTGGTATAAATATTTCAGGAGTGAGTTTGCAATTTTTAGATGACTTGAAGGACGAGTCAACTAGAAATTTCCTCCTTCACCAGCTCACACACATTGCGCAGGCAAACAAAGATGACCGTCTTACTCTCCGCATAGACGGCTAATCGCAAACCTACACAAAGTGCTTCATTATTTAAAAAAAAAAAATGGTTAAATTCTAATAAACTCTTGGGATTTTGACGCATCACGTTTACACACAGAAGTTAAAATTCATGAACAAACTCTCCCATTAAACACATGTAACACAGCACTTGTGAATTTAATATTGCATAGAAACATTCTCCTTCGGAGGAAGCCATTTCAACTTACTCAGTGTGAATACTGAGGTGCTTCTTAATGACCACCCGGCTGTCATCGGTATATTTTTTTCCAAGTATTCCCTCTATCTGCATTACATAAGTTTGGATGGAGCGAGTGATTAAAGTTAAAATAGTGGTCCAGCAGGTAAACAAAGTCTGATTTTCGGAAAAGTGGAATTTCTTTTTTTTTTGGGCCAGATACTCAAGTGGGGCATACAAAAAGTTGTAATCCCAAAAAAATTCAGGGGACAACGTCTTTGAAGCCTGAGTCTCACGTTGTATCATACAATGTACGAATGTACAGTCTGGTGCCACCTTCTTAACATGTACTTGAAACCCTGAGGTATAGCTCAACATATCTGGAGCACCATTTGTATGAAGTCCGCACAACAATTCACATTTGCTATAACTTGCTCTGAAAAATGTATCAACAGCCTGATAAACATCTTCTGCAAGTATTCTGGAAAGCAGGTGTAAACAACACAAAACTCATCTTTGAACACACAGTTATGAATGTACCGCACGAATGCAATAAGTTGTGCACAGGATGAAACACCCGTAGACTCGTCCAGCTGCAGAGCACACGACCCATCTGATTTCAATTGATCGATGACTTGATCCTTGATGCCCTCAGACATCAACGAAATCCTACATTATAGAGTGTTGTCCAAGAGTCATAGTAAGTCAAGCTTGCGATCTCCTTCATTTGCAAGCTGTCTATCTTGCCCCTCCTCTCTCTTTCTCTCTCTGATGTAATAGCCCATATTTTTAAAGTATATCTCATCTCCACCTTGTAATTTTCCACTGTTCTTAGTGATGCTTTATCTTCACTTATCACAATCATTCAGCCTTATCTGATGGACGTTTAGGAATTTTTGAGATGATAACTAATAATTTGTATGATTTGGATTATTCGGACTACTATTCTCATCTTGGATATCATTCTCTCGCCGTTTCGGACGATGTAACATGAACCCGTGGTTAAACGGATAAAGCTATTGAGTGACAATCAGTTCTAAGTGATAGTATTGTGGAGGTTGAAGGTTCAATCCTCACTACAAGCTATACTAACTAGTGATAAAATTAAAAAATTCTTAAGACTTCTACCTGGTCATGGCTGACAGATTGAGAACAATCTACCTCCATGGATTAAATAAAGTGTTTAGTTCTAAATTCGTTATAGATTCCCAAGTTCGGCATAAACATTCTTGAGTTCGAAAGGATGCACCTGAAGATAGTTGAAGGTTACATCGACCAAAACTTTGTAAGAATAACATTTTTGGGGGGATAGGTTTGCTAATGAATCCCCAACAAAACAATTATCGGTAAACTCATTTGGTGCTACCATAGAATTTTAAACAAATCAGTTAGACAGAAAAGGGTCACATAATCATATTCAGTTTAACGTCTGTTTTATATGATGATATGTGTTGGAATTAAAATTTTTTTTTTTTTTTAACATAATTCACCCCAAACAAGGCCACCACTGTAGACGTAAGGGGCTACTGAGAAAAAAGAAAAGGGGAGAAGTTTGGGGAAGGGGGTCAACCTAAATTGGGATCTGCACAGCAAGATGTCTGTTTACATTAGTTTTAAATTTCTGCATGTCAGTACTGTCGGGGAAACAGGGGGCAGGGAGGGAGTTCCAGAGGCCAGCAGCACGAAGAAAGAAGCTATTTGAGTAGAAGGCTCTCCGGCATCTGGGGACCTCCACAGTGAATGAATGAGATTTAGTTGATTGTCAGGTTAGTCTAGTGAATTTACGTCGAGGGGGCACCAGAGTAGCCAATTCATCAGAGCATAATCCATTGAAGTATTTGTAAAACAAACACAAGGATGCAACATTGCGGCGATAGGACAGGGACTGGAGCTTGCTTGACAGTGATGGACCTATTAGATTGATGACTCTTTTTTGGACCTTGTAAAGGATGGACAGACTAGTAGATGATGCACCAGCCCAGATGTGACCACAATACTCCATGCATGGGCGGATGATGGCTTTGTAGAGATACAGGATAATATTAGGTGTGAGGAGTTTACTAGCACAGTAGAGGCAGCTAACCTTCTTTGCGGGAGCATTGGCAATGTCCTCGATGTATTTGTTCCAATTCATGTTACCTGTGAAGGTTAGGCCGAGGAGTTTGAATGATGAACTCTCAGGTATGGTATTATTTGCCATGACAATCGGTGGTTGGAGAGGTTTCTTGTAGTTATTGAAGGAAAGGAGCTTTGTCTTTGCGGCATTAAAAGTTACCATCCATTTATGGCCCCAATCCACTACAGCTTGGAGGTCATTTTCTAAAGATTCAGCCATTGCCTCGGATATAATCGCGTCGGTTTTGCCAACATGGTGAGAGTAAAGCGTGGTGTCGTCAGCAAATAAACCAATCTCAGACCCGATGTCATCATTGAACGCTTTATTTGAACAACGGGGGTAGATTGTTCTTGTTCTATCATCCACGACCGGGTAGAAATGGTAGTAAGTAATTTTTATTTAATTGTTAAGTAGTATCGCCTATAGTGAGGTTTGAACTTTGAACCTCCAGAAGACTGTCACTTAGAACTGATTACTGTCCAATACCTTTATCCGTTGTTCCACTGGTTCACAAGATGAGAATAGTAATTCAAATAATTCAAATAACATTGGAGGTTGAAGGTTCAATCCTCACAAAAGGCGATACTAATTAAGCATAAAATAAAATTATTTAACATTTTTACCTGATGGAATGAGACCAATCTACCCCCATGAATCTACCCTGATAGAACCAAAATATGCAGATTGAATTTCCTTATAGATTTCAGAGTTTGAAAAGATTAACCAGAAGAAGGTTGGAGGTTACATCGGCATAAACTTTGTAAGAATAACATCTATAATGAGAATAGTAGTCTGAATAATTCAAATAATACTAATGTGATTGAGTTAGGGTTAGTCTGGGTTATCTCCAAACAAGGTTAGTCTGGGTTAACTCTAAACAAGGTAAGTCTGGGTTAGGGTTAGTATGGGTTCACTCCTAACGGGGTTAATCTGGGTTAGGGTTAGTCTTGGTTCACTCCAAACAAGGTTAATCTGTGTTCACTCCAAATAGGGTTAGTCTGGGTTAGGGTTAGTCTGGGTTCACTCTAAATGGGGTTTTACTCGTGGTTGAGTGTGTCTGACTGAAATGATCACAATGAAATGACAAGAAAGGGAAAGTGAGAGAAATGTTTTCGTAAAAAATAGTAGTCTGAATAAACTTTGTAAGAATAACATCTATAATGAGAATAGTAGTCTGAATAATTCAAATAATACTAATGTGATTGAGTTAGGGTTAGTCTGGGTTATCTCCAAACAAGGTTAGTCTGGGTTCACTCCAAATGGGGTAAGTCTGTGTTAGGACTAATCTGGGTTCACTCCAAACGAGGTTAGTCTGGGTTAGGGTTAGTCTGGGTTCACTCCAAACGAGGTTAGTCTGGGTTAGGGTTAGTCTGGGTTCACTCCAAATAGGGTTAGTCTGGGTTAGAGCTAATCAGGGTTCACTCCAAACGAGGTAATTCTGGGTTCACTCCAAACGATGTTAGTCTGGGTTCACTCCAAACGAGGTTAGTCTGGGTTAGGGTTAGCCTGGGTTCACTCCAAACGAGGTCAGTCTGTGATCACTCCAAACGAGGTTAGCCTGGGTTAGGGTTAATTTGGGTTCACTCCAAACGGGGTTTGTCTGGGTTCACTCCAAACGGGGTTAGTCTGCGTTTACTCCAAACGAGGTTAGTCTGGGTTAGGGTTAGTTTGGGTTCACTCTAAATGAGGTTAGTCTGGGTTATGGTTAATCCGGGTTCACTCTAAATGGGGTTTGTCTGGGTTAGGGTTAGTCTGGCTTCACTCCAAACGAGGTATGTCTAGGTTCACTCCAAACGAGGTTAGTCTCGGTTAGGGTTAGTCTGGGTTCACTCCAAACGAGGTTAGTCTGTGTTAGGATTAATTTGGGTTCACTCCAAACGAGCTTAGTCTGGGTTCACTTCAAATCGGGTTAGACTAGGTTAGGGTTTGTTTGGGTTCACTCCAAACGGGGTTTGTCTGGGTTAGGGTTAATCTGGGTTCACTCCAAACGAGGTTAGTCTGGGTTAGGGTTAATCTGGGTTCACTCCAAACGAGGTTAGTCTGGGTTAGGGTTAATTTGGGTTTACTGCAAACGAGGTTAGTCTGGGTTCACTCTAAATGGAGTTAGTCTGGGTTCACTCCAAACAAGGTGAGTCTGGGTTCACTCCAAACGAGATTAGTCTCGGTTAGGGTTAGTCTGGGTCTACTCCAAACAAGCTGAGTCTGGGTTAGGGTTAGTCTGAATTCACTCCAAACGAGGTTAGTCTGGGTTAGGGTTAGTCTGGGATCACTCCAAATAGGGGTTAGTCTGGGTTAGGGTTAGTCTGGGTTAGGGTTAGTCTGGGTTTACTCCAAATGGGGTTAGTCTGGGTTAGCGTTAGTCTGGGTTCACTCCAAACGAGGTTAGTCTGGGTTCACTCCAAACGAGGTTAGTCTGGGTTAGGCGCAGTCTGGGCTCACTCCAAACGAGGTTAGTCTGGTTTAAGGTTAGTCTGGGTTCACTCCAAATGGGGTTTTACTCGTGGCCGAGTTAGTCTGGTTGAAAGGATCACAATGGAATGACAACAAAGGGAAAGTGAGAGAAATGTTTTCGTAAAGAGAATCAGTCGAGAGTCAAGTGCTTTCATGAATCGCCGTGCTTTCGTGACTTACTAATATTGCATTGACTTTCGCTTGTGGATCCAATGCTTGGTGTGATTTTGTTATTGCTGCATTTTACACACGTGTTTGCAGTGCCATCCTTACGATAATAGCCAATCTGACATGCAGTGCAGTTTGTGGTGAACTCGTAACCAGCTTGACACGTCTCTGAAATTGGAAAATAACAAAAAGTGAATTTAGAAACTTTAATTTTGATGGGAATCTCTTACTAATGGAGATTTCGTATCTGATTGTGTGAAGCCAAACCTATACTAACACTTGTATTAATGACTATTAACTGACTATTGTACTATCTTTTAATTCAGTTTGGGAGAGGGTAGTGTAGCATCTTTCTGTTGTCATGATACTACCCTCCCGGGCATTACTTCCTCCTTTGGGAGGCAGTGTAGTATATGTTGGTTCGTCAGTATACAATCCTCCAAGGCATTACCCCCTCCTTTGTTTGGGAAGGGGGTAGTGTAGTATATACGACATAATCACGTTGACACACCGGTTCCTGTAAGATCACCAAAGTTAAGCGATGTCGAGCCTGGTCAGTAGCAGATGAGTGACTATTTGGGAATACCAAGTGCTGTGTGTGCTTTCCATCTATCTCGGCATTGTTTCCAGTCGTTCTGGACTTCTCCTTGCACCTCGAATCAAGCAGAATCAACCCTTGCTTCACAATTACATTAGAGGAAGTATCCATTGCCATGAGTGTCGTATTTGTTCTGTTATCTGAATGTTATGCTGATTGTGTAATATTAAAGGTAACGAGTAATTGTCTGACTTCCTCATCTTGACTGCCATGCTCACCTTCATCAAGTGTCCTGTATCGAACTCGGGAATCATCTGTCTGGACTCTCGAACCCACTCCCTCATTAATTCTCTGTTGCTGCTGTCGCTGAATGTTACTTTCACTGCCTTCTGCGGAGGATTGAACTTAGCACCTCAAGATAACTTTCAACTTTTGAATTAACGGCTTAGACCTCACGTCCATGTGTCATCAGGAATCAATTTTTGGTACTGTTAAACCTATGTTTGTTATTCAAGGTTTTCTTTCTTTATTAGAGATTGGGGTTCGAGCGTCCAGACAGACTGTTCCCGAGTTCGATACAGGACACCTGATGAAGGCCGGAGGGCAGAACGGCTGAAATGTTGTGAGCATGGCAGCCAAGATGAGAAAGTCAGTCCAAACACTGAAATCCATATTAAAGGTAAGTAGTTAAGAATGTAAGAATTGCTGTTTATGGAGCTGCATCTTTCGTTGTTCACAAAAATAGGAAGTATATTGTTAAGTTGTCTCATAATTTAAGTAATATGGAGATTGAGTCTTAAAAACAAAAACAAAAATCAATCAATAAACGGCCTTTGGCCAATATCTTTGATCTGTTGAATCCGTATATTAAATTGTGCAGTTCGTGGTGAACTCGAAACCACCTTGATGCGTCTCTGAAATTTGAAAATAATAAAAAAATAAGTTTAGAAATTTTGATTTTTATGTAAGTCTATTACACATAGAGATGTGGTATCTGTCTGTCTGAAGCCGAAACTATACTATTACTTCTATTAATGTACTATTGTACTATCTTTCAATGCTCAAATCATGGGGATGGATTAGTGTAGTATCTATTCTATCATCATGAGACCATCCTCTCAGGAATGATCTCCTTCTGTTTTGGATGGATGTAGTGTAGAATCTGTTCTATGGTTATGCCACCGTCCCCTCAGATATTACCTTCTTTTTTTGCTGGGGTTGTAAGAGAAGTTTAGTATCATCACATTCTAAACTTAAGCTTTACAGGGGTAAGATATTTCAAACTTAAGCTTTAGAGAGAACGTAAAATGATATTTACCATTTATTGTTGACATAGAATATAAAATGATATTTACCATTTACTGTTGACAGAGAACGTAAAATGATATTTACCATTTAAAGTTGACAGAGAATGTAAAATGATATTTACCATTTAAAGTTGACAGAGAATGTAAAATAATATTTACCATTTAAAGTTGACAGAGAATGTAAAATAATATTTACCATTTAAAGTTGACAGAGAATGTAAAATGATATTTACCATTTAAAGTTGACAGAGAATGTAAAATAATATTTACCATTTAAAGTTGACAGAGAATGTAAAATAATATTTACCATTTAAAGTTGACAGAGAATGTAAAATGATATTTACCATTTAAAGTTGACAGAGAATGTAAAATAATATTTACCATTTAAAGTTGACAGAGAATGTAAAATAATATTTACCATTTAAAGTTGACAGAGAATGTAAAATGATATTTACCATTTAAAGTTGACAGAGAATGTAAAATAATATTTACCATTTAAAGTTGACAGAGAATGTAAAATAATATTTACCATTTAAAGTTGACAGAGAATGTAAAATAATATTTACCATTTAAAGTTGACAGAGAATGTAAAATGATATTTACCATTTAAAGTTGACAGAGAATGTAAAATAATATTTACCATTTAAAGTTGACAGAGAATGTAAAATAATATTTACCATTTAAAGTTGACAGAGAATGTAAAATGATATTTACCATTTAAAGTTGACAGAGAATGTAAAATGATATTTCCAACTTAAGCTTTACAGAAAACGTAAAATGATATTTATCTTTCAATTGTTGACAGAGAACGTAAAATCATATTTACCATTTAAGGTTGACAGAGAATGTAAAATGATATTTCAAACTTTAGCTTGACAGAAAACGTAAAATGATATTTATCATTCAATTGTTGACAGAGAATGTAAAATCATATTTCCAAGTTAAACTTTACAGAAAACGTAAAATGATATTTATCATTCAAGGTTGACAGAGAATGTCAAATCATATTTCAAACTGAAGATTCACAGAGAACGTGAAACGATATTTATCAATATTAACTGAAACTGGACTAAAGCAAGACAAATACTATTTCAAACTTAAGCTTGACAGACTAAAGAAAATCGTATTTATTGAACGATTTAAAAACTCTTGAGTCAATCCAACTCTAATTTAAGGAACATTCAGAGTAATTGTCACGTTAAACATATCAATTTGCATAATGCTTGAGCTGACAGTTTTTTTACATATCAGGATTCATTGCAAAGAACATTGACATGAGAGACTAAAAGATACTTGCATAAGTATTGATCCAACAACTTACCTGTGCAATTGTTTGCATTTGTTGCACCTAATGTTTGGGTGCTCTTTCCATCCAAGCAGGGTTTGCAGTAAAATTGGCCTTCCAAGTCCTGGTAACTGACAATATCGCATTTCGTGCATCTGTCCGCTTGCATATCAAAGAATTCACCCGGCGGGCATTTTGCTAAAAGGAAAAGAAAATGCAGTTTTTTTTATTCTTTTAAATAATTGTTTAACTTTCAAGATTATCTTTTTTTGTCTGTGTAATATTTTTTGAGGAGGTGGGGGGGATAAATTGTTAAAAAATAATGTCCCCCTCGCAAGGGGCTGAGAGAAAGAGAGAGAACGGTTATTTTTAAGATGCGTCTATTCAATGTATGCGCTTAGCGTTGAAAATGCTATTAAAAATTCATTTTGGCTAGGAGGAAAGTGTAGTATCTGTTCTAATACTTCACTTCATTTTTTTTTAGCTTTGATCAGTGAAGTAGAAATCTTTCTAAACTGAAGCAATTTTTTTATTTTTGTCCCAATCCAGAGTACTTTTTTTGGGGGAGCTGGATTTTACTTGTGTCTAACTCTGCTCCCGTGAGGAGGCAAGTAAATAGAGACATGTTCTTGCAAAAAAATGATTAATCCCAATCATACTATTCAACTTGATATTTCTTCGATCAGGCACTTTTTTTTATTGCATAATATTTACTTTTTCGGCAGAGAAGGTGAAATTGTTACAAAATGGTGTTCCCCTTGTAAGGGGTTTAGAGAGAGAGAGAGAGAGAGAGAAAGAGAGAGAGAGAGAGAGTGAAAGTGGGGGGGGGGGGCTTAAGATAAGTCTCTATTTAAAATTAAAGATAAGTCTTGTAACCTTTGACATTGTTGTATCCTTATAAAAAAATTGCTTTCTCCAGGCTAGAACTATTGAAAATTATTATAACGCAGTAGTTTTTTATGTGCCTTGTGATTGGATGAAAAGCAACCAATCACAGGCCACTTTTCCCCACCTCTGCCGAACCCACGCGAGCGGGATTTGCACAGCATCGGCCTTTTTTTTCTTCCTTGGCTGCTGACTGATGAAGAAAAACGACATGTATTCTACACACGTGGGCGATCCCAGAGTCCTATATTCAAAAGTACTTTGAATACACTTCTTTTCACTAAGACCACACGGACCAAGAGAGAAGTTAACAGACAAAACTCCAGTCTGCATAAATAACACCTTATTTTTGCAAGCGACACTTTCTTTTCATTCTTCCTTTTCTTTTGTTATATAAAATCTCTATATTATCTAAACTGTTGTTTGTTCTCTTTCTTGTCACGTCACGTTTTAAGCCTTTGTTTTTCCTATACAGTGGATGCGAAATTTCGTCTGTTATTCGAACAGGGAAAAATCCCAACAGAACGAACCTGGGAGCAGTGGTAACTAACGGGTGGCTCCACACTCCCAAAAGCTCCCAAATTGAGGTTTCATGACTGGGTGTAGTTTAATGTCATTTTCAGGACATATAAGTGTTTGACCTTAATATAGGACTTTGGTTTTGATTACATCTTCGAGCACAGACACAAAACAAGTATAGTATGTTTTATTTAAAAGACATCCTATTTCAACGGATGTAAATGGTATTGTAATAATATTAAGGACTTTAATAAGACCTCGTATAGAATACAAGTAAGCAAACTTGACTTTGCTCAGGAACGAAGGAGGAAGCCCTGTGTATTTCTGCTCCCAGCCCTGTACTCCATATTACCATTTATATATTTTGGGGACGGTGCACAAACACGTCTTTTCTCATTCAAGTCTCACCGGCTAAGGGTGAGGAAAATGAAGAGGGTCATACTCGGAAATCACATAGTTTGCGTAACTCCTATTCAGTGTAACTCCCTCCGCACTCTAACCTTTTGATTCACACGGCTACTACTATCTAACAATAGAGGGTTTTTTTATATGCAGATTCATGAATCTTCGAATCATTGTGGATAGTCTATGTTGTAACCTATCTCACTGTTGTATCCTTTGAAAGGGGTACAATTAATAAGGTGTTAATTCAGGTAAGAAACGAATAGCCAACGCGATATTATAATGAAAGAAGGAAAGGTCTATTCTCATAGAAAAACTTTAGTGAGAAATTACTAAAGTCTAGAGCAACGATCAATGTTCAGTACAGTGCTACTGGATATATAGTCATCCATGGGAAAGTCCACATACGAAAAGGGGTTAAAGGTTTTTTGTCACAGCAAAAACATAACTTGATGTTCTATTTAGATTATTGATACAACTGAAATTTTCATTGTATATCTACCTTCTAATAATCTTTCAGTGAACAAAATTTCATTTCGTATAATTGTTGAATATCGAGTATGGTGTAAATAGCACTTGGCTGAAAGACACAACCCCCAACTGATTGACACAGAGACACAGCTGGTCGGAAAACATTATCGTTGGCTAGTTTTTGACCTTGAAGTAGTTTTTTTTTAGCTCCTTACATCAAGTAACTTTAGGCTTTGTCTGGAGCGATTTCTATAAAAAAGAATCTTATCATGTCAATACTGGATTCATCATTGGGCATCAAATCTTGGTCAGTGCAAGTTCGTCCATTACTGCAGTCAGTGAGGATGTGCAAGTAACAGAGCTTCACTTTTTGCTGCCACTGTTAATCCTGAAACCAAATCGAGACCAATTGCTACACTACATCCACTACTGGTGGTAAAAAGAAGGATAATTTCAAAGTTATACTCATACCATTATCAAGCTACTACCCCTTCGTGGTGACTATTTCATACCAGAACCAGACCAACAGAGTTTGGGGCACGCTGCGGCTGTCGTGACCTTGTTCTCTGCCGCTCTTATGATGATGATAATAATGATGATGAAAGATCATCAAAGTTAAGTGAAGTTGAGCCTTGTCACTACCAGTTGAGAATACCAGTTGAGAATACCAGTTGAGAATACCAGTTTAGAATACCAGTTTAGAATACCAGTTGAGAATACCAGTTTAGAATACCAGTTGAGAATACCAGTTGAGAATACCAGTTTAGAATACCAGTTTAGAATACCAGTTTAGAATACCAGTTGAGAATACCAGTTGAGAATACCAGTTTAGAATACCAGTTTAGAATACCAGTTAAGAATACCAGTTGAGAATACCAGTTGATAATACCAGTTGAGAATACCAGTTGAGAATACCAGTTTAGAATACCAGTTTAGAATACCAGTTGAGAATACCAGTTGAGAATACCAGTTAAGAATACCAGTTAAGAATACCAGTTTAGAATACCAGTTGAGAATACCAGTTGAGAATACCAGTTTAGAATACCAGTTGAGAATACCAGTTTAGAATACCAGTTAAGAATACCAGTTAAGAATACCAGTTTAGAATACCAGTTGAGAATACCAGTTGAGAATACCAGTTTAGAATACCAGTTGAGAATACCAGTTGAGAATACCAGTTTAGAATACCAGTTGAGAATACCAGTTAAGAATACCAGTTTAGAATACCAGTTGAGAATACCAGTTTAGAATACAAGTTTAGAATACCAGTTTAGAATACCAGTTTAGAATACCAGTTTAGAATACAAGTTTAGAATACCAGTTTAGAATACCAGTTGAGAATACCAGTTTAGAATACCAGATGTGGTACCAGATGTGGCATGGAAAGTGACACCTCCCTGCAAAAAACTAACAGAGGCAAAATCAACTCGCATGAGTGGAACACACATGCTACTGGAGACCACTTTTGAATTTGATATTCCACAGAAACTTCCTCCTTCAGAGGAAGCTGTCTGAACCCACCTAGGGTGTGTGCCGCACTAGGACCGGAGGAGGGAACTCGAGTATGACATACTGACGGACGGAGCCTCTTGTAGAAATACTTGGACGCATCTAAAAATCTTCCCCCCCCACATGAAACGGAAAGATATAATAGAATTTTTTCAAGAATACGGTTTTATATTTTTTTGGTTATCATCATTTCATTAATTCATTCAGCCAACTGACCCTGTTACCTCAACTGTTCTACATCTACTAACCCAAGAACTCCTATCCATGCTTTCATCATCATATTCGGTTTAACATCTGTTTTACATGCTGACTTGTGTTAGACGTCTTTTAGAAATTGAGTTCCAAACAAACCTATCTCTGACCAGGTCTTTATTCATCCTCTTTCTCTAAAAGACATCCTTATTACTTCCTCGGATATTTTTCCTAGTCTTCCCCGGCCAACTGATCTTGATACTTCAACTATTCTACATCTAATCCAATCCCTCTCATCTATTCTTTCATCATCATATTCGGTTTAACGTTCGTTTTTCATGCTATCATGTGTTGGACAGCTTTTAGAATTAGACTTACAATAAGTGATAAGGATGGAATTGAGAGAAAGAGAGATAAATAAAGACCTGGCCAGAGATAGGTTTGTTTGGAAATCAATTTATTAAAGTCGTCCAAAACATGCCTGCATGTAAAACGGACACTAAACTGATGATGATGATGATGATGATGATAAAAAAAGCAAATGGAATTTCCATGGGGTCTCACTACTCTGACAATCATTTAGACAGAAATGAATATGCACTTTCTTTTACAGTCATCGACTATACTTCCTCCCATGTTTTTCTTTGCCTTCCTCTCCCAACTGACCCTGTTACCTCAACTGTTCTACATCTTTTAAACCAAGCACTTATCCATTCTTCTATCATCATATTCGGTTTAATGTCCATTTTACATGCGAGCATGTGTTGGACGACTTTTAGAAATTAACTTTCAAACTTACCTATCTCTGGCCAGGTCTCTCTTTCTCCCATGTTTTGCTCCTTGACCTTTCAGAGTGCTCCTTGCACTTTTTGGCTAAGCTCACAGTGTAGTATCTGTTCCAATGGATGCTACACTCTGTAGACCGATACCGTTTTGGCACTTTGGCCTTGTTTCCGCCGGTCTCAAGTATTGTCCTATACAATTCTAAAATGTTCAGGCTCTCTCCCAGGCTTTACCTTCTCTTTGAGAAGATAATTAGTTTATTGCTAATCACCTAAGGCGCCCTACTGGGGAATGCTGACGGGGCTACTCAGGCATTTTTTGTAGGCCAGACCACGCTAATCGTAGTGCGCTCGCTAACCACACCTGACCTTGTGTCTAACCTCCTGGAGAGGAGGTAAATAAAAATATTTTGACCATGTCTCTAACCTCCTGGAGGTAAATAACTTGGCCTTCCAGATAGAGGAAGAAATCACCTGTGGAATTTCCGTGGGTCTCGCTAGTCTAATAAATAATCATTTAGACAGATATTAATATGCACTTACTTTTACAGTCACTGATATTCATATGACCTTTGCCCAAGGTGGTTGTGTTTGCTGGACATGACACGCAGCTGGTTTGAGCCACATTTTCTTGGTATTTTCCGACTGGACACAGGTCACACTGGGTACTGACATTCAGGTAAGTTCCAGGGGTACATTCAACTGAAAAATAAAACACATGACTTAAAGCAAAAATTTAATTTCTATATAAATAAAATTATGTGAGTACTTCTCGTTTGTCTGTGTATGTGTGTGTGTTTCTCGTCTCTATGTCACTTACACATTATTTTATGTACTCTTAATCGATTCTATATTGAAATAAAAAATATAACAGCATAGAGTACCAAAAGTAAATTTTAAAATCCTATTTAAAAAAAAAAAAGAAATTGAATCCTGAAATTAAATCTACCAGAATGCATTTCGGTTTATTTGCTTTGTAAGCAAGTTCGCCATTTAAAATTTTTGAAAATAGTTGTAAAGAAAAAGAATGAATTACGTCGTGATCTTTTGAAATTTGAAAGGAATTTGGAAGCATATTGAAAGTCATTTCTGACTTGAGAATTCTCAGCAAATCGTCATGTATTAAAAAGTTTAAAGTTTATAAAAAAATAAAATAAAAACGAAAGTAAAAAATTACCGGGCAACGCCGGTTAAGAACAGCTAGTATCCAAATAAATTTAAAGAGTAGTATTGCCCCACATTTTCTGTATTAATAAAATGGTGTGCAACATGACTGATCGGACCGCATGGAGAGCAGGCGTGAGACGTTGCCTGGTGTTGCCCCCCCCCCCCGGAGTCTGGGATACTCGCAGCACCTTAGATACCAAAACTGGATGATGAAACGATACCGTAATATGTAAAAAAAAATTTTATATATTAATTTGGTGCCCCCCCATCACAAAACAACAACAAACATTCCTTCCATTCCTTTCATGCTTTTTATTTTATCTCCCTTGTATCCACTCCATCGACCCTGTATATGCTCCTATCCACCGACTATATCTTCATCGTAGTTTTTCATTTATCTCTCCTTTAACTACGCTCCTAAGTTACCCCTTCAATTAGTCCATTTGCTTCCCCTGTTAAGCTATTCATAACCTCAACGCACTAGTGATACACTTACATTTTACATGATTCAACCAAACCCTACCCTAGAATACCCATAACTGATATCAATTGTTACATGCGGTCTAACTTTTTCCCCCAAATTGATCCCCGACCCTAAATTTTAATTTGATTAAATGGGACAGGCTAAATATCTAACTATACATTGAGCTTGTCTTACTTATTTATTTTTTATCTGATTTTTTATTTAATTTTTCAACTTTACTTTTGGGATGGTCTTATTTAATCATACACTTAACCAACTGGGAATCCCTTTTAAAATCTGCAGTACTTTTAAATCTTTTAAATATATAACACTGCCCGGCTTAGTACTTTTTCAAAATTAAAACTACTGATTCCCATTCTCTGAAACCCCATTTTTTCCCATCGGACATTCTTTTTTCTTTTAATTTCGAAATTATTATTGTCTCTCGCTCTAAACCCGTCTTTAATCACGGCTCCCCCCTTTTCTTCTTTTTCAAATAATAAATACACTCAATTGACCAAAATCGACCTAAATTCTCAACCACGGCCAATCTCTACTGGCATCGGACTTAGCATATGCCAAAAATAACTTTATAACTAGAACCCCCCTTCCCTCCCTCTACTCCCTTTTCCATCAGCAGTCATGGCTTTTTCATCTAACCCTCCTACCATTTGCCCCACCTTCCTCTATCCTTCCCACCTCCTAATTTGACCTTGATTTTAACTTCGGGCTTCTTTTCTCAGAACTACTTCAATTTTCCATTGCTAATGTCATTCGCTTACGACTCATTTCTTGGCCGAGGAAGCATTGTTTTTAAATGGCCTAGTTGAAATTCTTTGGATTTTGATTCTGTGGATGTTTTCCTTACATGGATTACTATCTATATATATATACGTAAGTAAATTTCTCGTACAACAAAAGTGCTAAAATTTTTCTGTAAGGCCTTATCGTCTGACCCTCTAAGAGGAAACGGCAGAATGAGATATGAGGGGAAAAAAATTTGTTTAAGTTGGAGAAAACGATTGAGAGAGAAAAAAAAAGAAAGTAAATCTATCAACGTTATGGTGGATTTAAATCATTAAAGATCTCCAACTGATGGTTCAAAATCTTTTGTCTACACAGGCTAGGTCGAGAATTGTTAATAACTAACGCCTCAATAATATTGATATATATATATATATATATATATATATATATATATATATATATGACCGAACTCCTACCTATTTTTAAGGCATTTTTCTTTTTTATACCGTACAGCTGTTTTGTAATTGAATCAATGCAGTCGGTTAATTTGCAAATTAAGCATTTGTCGAAAGCTCGTCAGAGGTTAAAGGATATTGTTATTCATCTTCTATCATATATATATATATATATATATATATATATATATATATCATCAAAAGCAAAAAAAACGATAAACTTACCACATTGTCCTTGTATGAGTGCTACACCTGTCTCATTACAGGACTGACTGGTTCGTAAATCAAATTGGTTGCTCAGTAAATTTACTCCTCCACCAATGTTCGGCTAAAAGAAAAGTAATAGATAACATTGTGAATAATTTAATAGCACTTCCCAAACCTTGCATCGTCTGGCACAAGGCAATACCTTTGGGGATATATTGTATTTCAAAAATTTGTAGGTTTGGCGAGGGGGGGGGGATAACCTAAATTGGGAGCTGCACAGCAAGATGTCTGTTTACATCAGTTTTAAATTTCTGCATGTCAGTACCGTCAGGAAAACAGGGAGCAGGAAGGGAGTTCCAAAGGCCAGCAGCACGAGGAATGAAGCTATTGAAATAGAAAGCTCTCAGCATCTGGATACCTCCACAGTGAATGGATGGGATCAAGCTGATTGTCGGGTTGGTCGAGTGTATTTACATCGAGGGGTCACCAGAGCAGCAAGTTCATCGGAGTACATTCCATTGAAGTAGTTGTAAAACAAGCACAAGGATGCAACATTGCGGCGATGAGACAGGGGATGGAGCTTGGTGGATAGTGAAAGATCTATCAGATTAGCAACTCATTTTGGGGGTTTGTCTAAGAGGGACAGACTAGTGGATGGTGCACCAGCCCAGATGGGGCAACAATACTCCATGCATTTCTGTTGTGATAAGAACGAACACCTACCACAAAGGTCTTTGAAAAAGTTTCATGCCTTATCCAGGAATAGGGCCTTGACAGGTACTACCACTACTCCGGGTCAGAGTAGACCTGGGAGTAATAGTAACTTAGAGGTTACTCCACACTTCTCAAAGCCCCAAATTGGGGTCTTAACACTGGATCAACTTTAAGGTTATATGCAAAACCAGCTGAAAATAAGTTTATAAAAATAGGTTGCACTTTCGTTCTGTTTTCTCGATTAAACTTCTAGTAATATATCATGGACTCTCCCGTCGATTTCGACGTATGAGGTCTTGACAACTTAAAATTTGTTTAGTCTTCGATCGATGTAGCATGCTTGCATTTACTCAATCGTAAATGGCATTTGTGTCCTGCGAGAGATTTGCAAACCAGCCCACAATGCAAGAAAGAAGATCTTGAGAAAAATCGGCTGGGATACTGGCAGATGTTTTTGTTCTTTCGCGTCTTTTGCGCTGTTTAACAATGGCAGTTACAGAGAACCGCCTTATGCCCCTCTGGCAGTCAGATCGCCATTCCTTCTGTCGAGAAGCAAGCTGTTCAAAATCACGATAAGCAATATTGATAGATGTCAAATTCATCTTCAACTTGTCCTGAAAGCGAAGCAGCGGTCGACCTACATTTCGCCTTCCACTGTTGAGCTCGCCGTACATCAGTTGCTTTGGTATTCTATCATCTTCCATATATAAGACATGTCCTGCCAATATATATATATATATATATATATATATATATATATATATATATATAAGTAAACTAGATGTTGTTACATTCTAAAGGCCAAGAACAAAATCATGTTTACTTATACATGCTCTGTTGTTACAAGTTGACAATCATCGAGCTTTAAATTGGAAGAGGTTGTTATACATAGAAGGTATATGCTAAAACATATATTTTCGCACTCCTATATATATATAGTCATTGAAGTTTTTACACCTTTAAAACTATATGAAAAGAAAACAAAAAAACATTTAGTCCCAAGTACTTCATTAGAAAATTCATTAGTAACTCAATTAATCTCTTGTAATCATTGCATTAGTTAGCTTTTAATAATTTAGGCTAGACTTAATATTATTGTAGGGACAATCAGTTTCTAACCATGAAAAACTGTTTCGGGATTTTAAAACAAAACAGTATTTTATCTCATGGCTCCCCAGCAGTGCTGATCAAACACCACCTCAAAAATATAAGAACCAAAACGTTACGGATATCAGATTTTATTGTTGCTTTTCTATTTTGTTATAAAAAAAACTTCTCCTTAGCCGTGTTGTTGTCTTTGTTCAAAATGTATTTGTTATTTACAAAATTACTGTATTTATATAAAGTCCGGACGAATCTATTATACGACTTATCACCCCCTCGCTTTTGGTTATTTATATTTTTTATGTATTTATATTATTATTTATTTTATTTTAATATATATATTCATTAATAATGTTACAGAAGATCATATATCCAATCAACATGGTAGCAGAGGTTCCAAGCCGGGAGACGACTCAAATTGCAAAATTGTATTTTTTAAAGTTTTTTTATATTTATAAACTAATCGCTACACGACAATCTTCATCCATATTTGATAGCCGAAGATAGCCGGGTAGCGATATAAATATAAATAAACAAAAAAAAAACACTATTTTTCAATCTGAGTCCGTTCTCAGCTTTATAAAATTATTGAGCACTTGAATTTCTTTCTACCAAGCAAAACAAAGAATTATATATATATATATATATATATATATATATATATATATATATATATATATATATAGCATAATATGAAATGAAATAATAAAATAAGGTGCGAATCAAATTTTATTAGAATTCAAAATTCAGGCAAAGTATCTCAACGTCCTTAACTGCTTTCTGATCGGCGGGAAGGGGTTCTCTTTACTTGGCTTGCAGGAGACTGATTACTTTCAAATTTAACTTTATTCATTGGAATAATCTTTATCGGACCCGGAAGAAGAAATGGCCGAATATATTGACTCAGTTTGATTTAATTTTATTCAAATCGGATTTAGCGGATTTTCCATTTAACCAGCGAATTTTAGTTTGTGCTATTCCGGTGAAATCATTTGAACCCTGAATTTTGAACATTATGATTTCAATACAAAGTGAGTTTATTGAACTTTTTATTTTATTTTGTTCATTTATCATTGTATTAATTAACATAAACATTGGATGCATTTTTCACTGTAATTTATTGCATCGATTGCGGACGCATTTCCCGACTGGATAACTTTTTCGGTTTTTCAGTTCTTTCAGTTTTTTCGCTTTTGGACTGTCACTCAATACCTGGATCAATCTTCAATCAACCTCTTGGATATCTTTCCTGAATATGTTTTGATTTGTATGACTTGGATGGATTTTATAACTTTAACAAATAAGTATGTTTTTGGCTTGATATATTTGATGTGTTATGTACTTTTATGTATTTTTGTATATATTTTTTATATATTTTCAAAGTGTAATTTCATCACCTGCAGTAACGTCACTGCGGTAATGGTCCTCTGAGGAGAAGAATTATCTTTGAAAACTCATGAGTTAAGGACGTTGAGATACTTTGCCTGAATTTTGAATTCTAATAAAATTTGATTCGCACCTTATATTATTATTTCATTTCATATTATGCTATTAATGCTCTATCCAGTATATTGAGCTTCAGTCTTTATCCGGATGTTTCACTAATTAAAAGATATTAGTTGCCTCTTATATCTTTTGTGGGATTAACTTCATATATATATATATATATATATATATATATATATATATATATATTTAAAATTGAAAAAAATTCATTTAAAGCACCTTTTAAGAATTTAAATTTGAAAATAGATAAAATGCCTTTGAAACCACGTCTAAGATGCAAATATTTCTTTATAAAAAATCATTCATTTTTTCTTGACTTTTATCTTTAATTTTTAGGATAACATACCCATCATCAGAGAACGAAAGTGTTTCATTCCAAATGTAAAGGTATTCCCTTTTTTTAATAATTAGTAAGGTGGTTATTTCATTCTTGATGTTATGAAAGTGTCCGTCAGTTGTTATTGGCACGATTTTAGAAACAGCTCCGTTTATAGAGCACTTTAAAAGCATGCGGCTGCTAGTTATGTATTTAAAATGGAAAAAAGTTCTTTGAAAGCCTTTATGTCATTTACATTTGTTAAGAAAAAAAATGAATTAATTTTAATAAAAAATATTTGCATCTTATATGTGCTTTCAAAGGCATTTTGCCTATTTTCACATTAATAGAAATATATATGTATATAATTCCACACATAGCTAAAAGAAAGAGGAAGAGATAGATAGAGAGAGAAAGCGTAAAGACCTTTAGATACGGAAATCTCGTCCTCTCTCACTTCCATCTAGACTTTCAAGTCTGGTTGGAGAAAGAGAACAATATCCTCTCTTAAAAAGAGACGTCAGGTCTTGATGAAATAAAAAAAATTCGATAGAACTTTTATTTTGCTGATGGAAAATGAAATCCATTTAGCAGCTTTCCTAAGTTTACTAGTTAATTCTAACAAGTGCAAAGCATAGAAATTAATACTAAATTCTAACAAATGTGGAGCAAGCTTACTAGTTAATTTTAATAAGTATGGGGAAAGCATGCAAATTACTAGTCAATTCTAACTAGTATGCAGGAAGCATGCAAATTACTAATTCTAATAAGTATTTTATTTACCTGATCTCCAGGAGGTTAAACACTAGGTCAAGTATGGGTTTTGATGAAAGTGTTTCTGTGTAACGAACTGGATTCGAAACCGGCACACCCAGGTCTACAGTCTGTGTCGTTAACCACTTAGCCACCGTGCCATCCATAACTAGTAAATGCTAACAATTGTAGGGCAAGCATACAAATAACTAGTTAATTATTACAAGTTTGGAGCAAGCATGCAAATTACTAGTTAATTCTAACAAGTATGCAGAAGCATGCAAATTACTAGTCAATTCTAACAATTGTAAGGCAAGTATGCAAATAAGTCAATTATTACAAGTTTGGAGCAAGCATGCAAATTACTAGTTAATTATTACAAGTGTGGGGCAGGCATGCAAATAGGTCAATTATTACAAGTTTGGAGCAAGCATGCAAATTACTAGTCAATTCTATCAAGTATGCTGGAAGCATGCAAATTGCTAGTCAATTCTAACTAGTATGCAGGAAGGATGCAAATTACTAGTCAATTATAACAAGTGTGGGGCAAGCATGCAAATAACTAGTCAATTTTAACTTATATGCAAGAAGCATGTAAATTACTAGTTAATTATTACAAGTGTGGGGCAGACATGCAACTAACTAGTATGCAGGAAGCATGCCAATTACTAGTGAATTCTAACAATTGTAGGGCAAGCATGCAAATTACTAGTCAATTCTAACAATTGTAGGGCAAGCATGCAAATTACTAGTGAATTCTAACAATTGTAGGGCAAGCATGCAAATTACTAGTGAATTCTAACAATTGTAGCGCAAGCATGCAAATTACTAGTGAATTCTAACAATTGTAGGGCAAGCATGCAAATAACTAGTGAATTCTAACAATTGTAGGGCAAGCATGCAAATTACTAGTGAATTCTAACAATTGTAGGGCAAGCATGCAAATTACTAGTGAATTCTAACAATTGTAGCGCAAGCATGCAAATTACTAGTGAATTCTAACAATTGTAGGGCAAGCATGCAAATTACTAGTGAATTCTAACAATTGTAGGGCAAGCATGCAAATTACTAGTGAATTCTAACAATTGTAGGGCAAGCATGCAAATAACTAGTCAATTCTAACAATTGTAGGGCAAGCATGCAAATTACTAGTCAATTTTAACAATTGTCAGGATAGTATGCAAATAAGTCAATTATTACAAGTTTGGAGCAAGCATGCAAATTACTAGTCAATCTAACTAGTATGCAGGAAGCATGCAAATTACTAGTCAATTATTACAAGTGTGGGGCAGGCATGCAAATAACTAGTCAATTCTAACTAGTATGCATGAAGCGTGCAAATTACTAGTCAATTTTAAACAATTGTAGGGCAAGCATGCAAATTACTAGTCAATTCTTACAATTGTAGGGCAAGCATGCAAATTACTAGTGAATTCTAACAATTGTAGGGCAAGCATGCACATATGCTCATATTTCCATTTTCGTCCCAACCTTGAAATTATCAAAGCATTCGAAACGCGACGTCTACTCACACCCCTGACCTACATCTCGCTTTCATCTAGATTATAATTGTTGTTTTTTATACTTTAATTCACCCCAAACAAGGGGGCACATTGGCACTAAGACGTAAAGGGCTGCTGTGGATTAGGGGACAGATTTATAGGGGGCATCCGAAGTGGCGAGTTGAGCAGCAAGATGTTTGTTTACATCACAGTTAAATTTCTGCATGTCGGTACAGTCAGAGAAACAGGGAGTAGAGAGGGAATTCCAAAGACTAACAGTTTGAGGAAGGAATCTATTAGAGTAGAAAGTCCTCCGGCATCTGGGGACCTCAACAATGAATGGATGGGATTTAGCTGATTATCAGATTTATTTCTTCTAAACTATCCTACTGTCCCGATCACCCCGGGGTTATTTCATTACAGAAAAACAGAAAATAATACTTACGAAATCAAACTTCTTATCATCCAAGACAGCCTTTCTTAAGATGTCACTGACTGAAGTATTCCTGAAATAGGAAGTTCAAAATTCATATTGTAATTAAAAGGTAATACAGTAATCTATAAAATTACATCCCTTAAATTTTTGATACCGTAATTAAAAGGTAATAACAGTAATCTACAAAATTACATCCCTTAAATTTTTGATACCGTAATTAAAAGGTAATAACAGTAATCTACAAAATTACATCCCTTAAATTTTTGATACCGTAATTAAAAGGTAATAACAGTAATCTACAAAATTACATCCCTTAAATTTTTGATACCGTAATTAAAAGGTAATAACAGTAATCTACAAAATTACATCCCTTAAATTTTTGATACCGTAATTAAAAGGTAATAACAGTAATCTACAAAATTACATCCCTTAAATTTTTGATACCGTAATTAAAAGGTAATAACAGTAATCTACAAAATTACATCCCTTAAATTTTTGATACCGTAATTAAAAGGTAATAACAGTAATCTACAAAATTACATCCCTTAAATTTTTGATACCGTAATTAAAAGGTAATAACAGTAATCTACAAAATTACATCCCTTAAATTGTTGATACCGTAATTAAAAGGTGAAACCTGCTGAATACTGATGTATGAGTATCTGGCTCGTTTTCGTTTTTTTTTAACGTCTCTCATATTGCAATTTTCATAAAGATTTTTGTTTGGCCACAGTTGACATTTTGTAAAGTGTCGAGCCCTGCTTCTTTGGCAGCAAAATATGACATCAACAAATATGCAACTATAATGAATTCTTATGTGATAAGTCTTTTTTGACACTTCATACAGGTCGAGGATACATCTTAAACAAATAGTCCGACAGGATGTACTACTGCGGCAACAACTGCCCTGCTTTGTCGGGCTGAAGTATTGTTCTGACCAAGCCTAGGAGGTCCACCCTCCCAGGTATTACCTTCTCTCTTTGAGAAGGGCTTGCTTTATTGCCAATCGCTTGAGACACCCCGACCGGGGAATGCCAACGGGGCTGCTCAGGCATTTTTTTGCGAGCCAAAGTGCGCTACTTCTGGTGCACTGGCCTTTCTATGCCAACTCTCCGTCCTTCCTGTGGTGGGAGGGAGGGTAATACCCTGATGAAATCTTATGATGCATTTAAGAAAAGGTCTACAACTAAACAACTTTTAAAAACTCAAGATATACTCACGCTGCATTAATGTCAGCATCAACCACAAAATCCTGGCCCGCATTCGATTTCTCGTTGCATGTAAATTTCCACACAATGTCCGTACAATCGTTCACTTTACACAAGACATAGCCATTTTCAGCGTTAAGTTTTACCATAGTTTCTATGAGTTTTGGCTTCATTGTAGCTTTTACACTGTCACAAGTAGTCGATTGAATCGAGTATTCAAGATGCAGGGTAATATAAATCACCGTTGGTTTGATTTCTGAAATATAAGAAAAAAACATTATTCGATGATAAGTCCAACTAACCATAAAAATAATGTTTTTTATGGCTAGGCATTTTTTAATGAAGGAAGAAAAATGATTTAATCTATTATAGTATCTTTTGTCATAAGACCGTCCTCCCAGGAATTACCTCCTCCTTTGTAAGGGGTGGGGTAATCCTCCCAGATATTACACCCTCCTTTGGGAGCGAGGGTAAGATAATATCTGTTCTGGTGTCATAAGACCATCTGCCCAGGAACTACCTTCTCCTTTTTATCAGGGGAGGGGGTAGTGTAGTATCCATGATATTATACTCACAGGCATGACCTCCTCCTTTTATTGGGGAGGTCCTCCCAGGTATTACCTCCTTTTATTGGAGGAAGAATAGTATATTTTCGTTCCTTATGATAATTATCTTCTCTGTTTTGGGAGTGGCGCAGTGTACTATCTGCTCTGTTGTCATGATACTATCCTCCCATGCATTAACTCCTCCTTTTTTAGGGGGGGGCGCGTTCTTCATGATACTATGCTCTCAGTCATAACATCCTCTTTTGGGGGTCAGTGTAGAATATGTTTGTTAACCATGATATCCTTCCCCCAGGCTATCAAAAATATGCGACCGGAGGGAGCATACATTTGCTAGTATAAATATAATTTGAAAATCAGATAACACGATGCAGGATTATTTACTTCTTAATAAAAATTTTCGGTTTTATAATAGGGTGATACAAACAAATTTTTTTTCTTTATTTTTTCATTGTCGAGATCTTACAGTGTTGCTGAAGATCGCCGATTTCTTCCGGTCTTGTTGAAGAAATTGTTTTTTTTAATGTCTGATAGCTGTAGTGAGATGTGCTGGGACGTGTAACTCGTTATATATATATATATATATATATATATATATATATATATATATATATATATATATATTCTTTCCAAATATGATCTAAGGTTAAGATCGGATTTTAACTCTACCTGATGAGATCTCAGTTTATAACAACTGTTGATCGATAACATCGACATGCCAGTGTCGCAGATTGTGTACATGTCTATGTAAATAAAAATAATCATATATATATATTATTAAAGGTAAGAGAACTTTTATAAATATATTTTCGGTTTATTAAAAAGTTCCTAATACGATAAATTTATGCTCGATATTGTGAATAGAGCTATGATTAAAAGAGAGTGAAAATAATAAAATATACATAGTTATATATTTATTTTTAAAAAATTTCAGTAATCAACAATAAACAGTAGTAAATCGTTATGAGACCTTTAAATCCAGGATTTTTCAAAAAAATAATATTTCTTATCAGAAGGGAAAAGCTAATTTTAGAAAAGAAATTCAGCTTCAAATATATTTGTTTTAAATAATACAATTTTTCATTTTTATAAGTGAAGATATAATCTTTTTGAATGATAATTATACAAGCTTCATGAATCTAAATTTGATAAATAATAAACAAGTTATAATTTCAGAGCGCACAGATGGCAAAGGGCTGCAACTCAGCTTTTCCAACTAGATACCACCTACATTTGTAGCAACTGCAACAGAACTTTTGCAACTAGATACCACCTACATTTGTAGCAACTGCAACAGAGCTTTTGCAACTAGATACCACCTACATTTGTAGCAACTGCAACAGAGCTTTTGCAACTAGATACCACCTACATTTGTAGCAACTGCAACAGAGCTTTTGCAACTAGATACCACCTACATTTGTAGCAACTGCAACAGAGCTTTTGCAACTAGATACCACCTACATTTGTAGAAACTGCAACAGAGCTTTTGCAACTAGATACCACCTACATTTGTAGCAACTGCAACAGAGCTTTTGCAACTAGATACGACCTACATTTGTAGCAACTGCAACATAACTTTTGCAACTAGATACCACCTACATTTGTAGCAACTGCAACAGAGCTTTTGCAACTAGATACCACCTACATTTGTAGCAACTGCAACAGAGCTTTTGCAACTAGATACCACCTACATTTGTAGCAACTGCAACAGAGCTTTTGCAACTAGATACCACCTACATTTGTAGCAACTGCAACAGAACTTTTGCCACTAGATACCACCTACATTTGTAGAAACTGCAACAGAGCTTTTGCAACTAGATACCACCTACATTTGTAGCAACTGCAACAGAGCTTTTGCAACTAGATACCACCTACATTTGTAGAAACTGCAACAGAGCTTTTGCAACTAGATACCACCTACATTTGTAGCAACTGCAACAGAGCTTTTGCAACTAGATACCACCTACATTTGTAGCAACTGCAACAGAGCTTTTGCAACTAGATACCACCTACATTTGTAGCAACTGCAACAGAACTTTTGCCACTAGATACCACCTACATTTGTAGCAACTGCAACAGAGCTTTTGCAACTAGATACCACCTACATTTGTAGCAACTGCAACAGAACTTTTGCAACTAGATACGACCTACATTTGTAGCAACTGCAACATAACATTTGCAACTAGATACCACCTACATTTGTAGCAACTGCAACAGAGCTTTTGCAACTAGATACCACCTACATTTGTAGCAACTGCAACAGAGCTTTTGCAACTAGATACCACCTACATTTGTAGCAACTGCAACAGAACTTTTGCAACTACATACCACCTACATTTGTAGCAACTGCAACAGAACTTTTGCAACTAGATACCACCTAAATTTGTAGCAACTGCAACAGAGCTTTTGCAACTAGATACCACCTACATTATTAGCAACTGCAACAGAACTTTTGCAACTAGATACCACCTACATTTGTAGCAACTGCAACAGAGCTTTTGCAACTAGATACCACCTACATTTGTAGCAACTGCAACAGAGCTTTTGCAACTAGATACGACCTACATTTGTAGCAACTGCAACAGAGCTTTTGCAACTAGATACCACCTACATTTGTAGCAACTGCAACAGAACTTTTGCAACTAGATACCACCTACATTTGTAGCAACTGAAACAGAGCTTTTGCAACTAGATACCACCTACATTTGTAGCAACTGCAACAGAACTTTTGCAACTAGATACGACCTACATTTGTAGCAACTGCAACAGAGCTTTTGCAACTAGATACCACCTACATTTGTAGCAACTGCAACAGAACTTTTGCAACTAGATACCACCTACATTTGTAGCAACTGCAACAGAGCTTTTGCAACTAGATACCACCTACATTTGTAGCAACTGCAACAGAACTTTTGCAACTAGATACGACCTACATTTGTAGCAACTGCAACAGAGCTTTTGCAACTAGATACCACCTACATTTGTAGCAACTGCAACAGAACTTTTGCAACTAGATACCACCTACATTTGTAGCAACTGCAACAGAGCTTTTGCAACTAGATACCACCTACATTTGTAGCAACTGCAACAGAACTTTTGCAACTAGATACCACCTACATTTGTAGCAACTGCAACAGAGCTTTTGCAACTAGATACCACCTACATTTGTAGCAACTGCAACAGAGCTTTTGCAACTAGATACCACCTACATTTGTAGCAACTGCAACAGAACTTTTGCCACTAGATACCACCTACATTTGTAGAAACTGCAACAGAGCTTTTGCAACTAGATACCACCTACATTTGTAGCAACTGCAACAGAGCTTTTGCAACTAGATACCACCTACATTTGTAGAAACTGCAACAGAGCTTTTGCAACTAGATACCACCTACATTTGTAGCAACTGCAACAGAGCTTTTGCAACTAGATACCACCTACATTTGTAGAAACTGCAACAGAGCTTTTGCAACTAGATACCACCTACATTTGTAGCAACTGCAACAGAGCTTTTGCAACTAGATACCACCTACATTTGTAGCAACTGCAACAGAACTTTTGCAACTACATACCACCTACATTTGTAGCAACTGCAACAGAGCTTTTGCAACTAGATACCACCTACATTTGTAGCAACTGCAACAGAACTTTTGCAACTAGATACGACCTACATTTGTAGCAACTGCAACATAACTTTTGCAACTAGATACCACCTACATTTGTAGCAACTGCAACAGAACTTTTGCAACTAGATACAACCTACATTTGTAGCAACTGCAACAGAGCTTTTGCAACTAGATACCACCTACATTTGTAGCAATTGCAACAGAGCTTTTGCAACTAGATACCACCTACATTTGTAGCAATTGCAACAGAGCTTTTGCAACTAGATACCACCTACATTTGTAGCAATTGCAACAGAGCTTTTGCAACTAGATACCACCTACATTTGTAGCAACTGACACAGAGCTTTTGCAACTAGATACCACCTACATTTGTAGCAACTGCAACAGAGCTTTTGCAACTAGATACCACCTACATTTGTAGCAACAGCAACAGAGCTTTTGCAACTAGATACCACCTACATTTGTAGCAACTGCAACAGAGCTTTTGCAACTAGATACCACCTACATTTGTAGCAACTGCAACAGAGCTTTTGCAACTAGATACCACCTACATTTGTAGCAATTGCAACAGAGCTTTTGCAACTAGATACCACCTACATTTGTAGCAACTGCAACAGAGCTTTTGCAACTAGATACCACCTACATTTGTAGCAACTGCAACAGAACTTTTGCAACTACATACCACCTACATTTGTAGCAACTGCAACAGAGCTTTTGCAACTAGATACCACCTACATTTGTAGCAACTGCAACAGAACTTTTGCAACTAGATACGACCTACATTTGTAGCAACTGCAACATAACTTTTGCAACTAGATACCACCTACATTTGTAGCAACTGCAACAGAGCTTTTGCAACTAGATACCACCTACATTTGTAGCAACTGCAACAGAGCTTTTGCAACTAGATACCACCTACATTTGTAGCAACTGCAACATAACTTTTGCAACTAGATACGACCTACATTTGTAGCAACTGCAACAGAACTTTTGCAACTAGATACCACCTACATTTGTAGCAACTGCAACAGAGCTTTTGCAACTAGATACCACCTACATTTGTAGCAACTGCAACAGAACTTTTGCAACTAGATACCACCTACATTTGTAGCAACTGCAACAGAGCTTTTGCAACTAGATACCACCTACATTTGTAGCAACTGCAACAGAACTTTTGCAACTAGATACCACCTACATTTGTAGCAACTGCAACAGAGCTTTTGCAACTAGATACCACCTACTTTTGTAGCAACTGCAACAGAACTTTTGCAACTAGATACCACCTACATTTGTAGCAACTGCAACAGAGCTTTTGCAACTAGATACCACCTACATTTGTAGCAACTGCAACAGAGCTTTTGCAACTAGATACCACCTACATTTGTAGCAACTGCAACAGAGCTTTTGCAACTAGATACCACCTACATTTGTAGCAACTGCAACAGAACTTTTGCCACTAGATACCACCTACATTTGTAGAAACTGCAACAGAGCTTTTGCAACTAGATACCACCTACATTTGTAGCAACTGCAACAGAGCTTTTGCAACTAGATACCACCTACATTTGTAGAAACTGCAACAGAGCTTTTGCAACTAGATACGACCTACATTTGTAGCAACTGCAACAGAGCTTTTGCAACTAGATACCACCTACATTTGTAGAAACTGCAACAGAGCTTTTGCTACTAGATACCACCTACATTTGTAGCAACTGCAACAAAGCTTTTGCAACTAAATACCACCTACATTTGTAGCAACTGCAACAGAGCTTTTGCAACTAGATACCACCTACATTTGTAGCAACTGACACAGAGCTTTTGCAACTAGATACGACCTACATTTGTAGCAACTGCAACAGAGCTTTTGCAACTAGATACCACCTACATTTGTAGCAACTGCAACAGAACTTTTGCAACTAGATACCACCTACATTTGTAGCAACTGCAACAGAGCTTTTGCAACTAGATACCACCTACATTTGTAGCAACTGCAACAGAACTTTTGCAACTAGATACCACCTACATTTGTAGCAACTGCAACAGAGCTTTTGCAACTAGATACGACCTACATTTGTAGCAACTGCAACAGAGCTTTTGCAACTAGATACCACCTACATTTGTAGCAACTGCAACAGAACTTTTGCAACTAGATACCACCTAAATTTATAGCAACTGCAACAGAGCTTTTGCAACTAGATACCACCTACATTTGTAGCAACTGCAACAGAACTTTTGCAACTAGATACCACCTACATTTGTAGCAACTGCAACAGAGCTTTTGCAACTAGATACCACCTACATTTGTAGCAACTGCAACAGAGCTTTTGCAACTAGATACGACCTACATTTGTAGCAACTGCAACAGAGCTTTTGCAACTAGATACCACCTACATTTGTAGCAACTGCAACAGAACTTTTGCAACTAGATACCACCTACATTTGTAGCAACTGCAACAGAGCTTTTGCAACTAGATACCACCTACATTTGTAGCAACTGCAACAGAGCTTTTGCAACTAGATACCACCTACATTTGTAGCAACTGCAACAGAACCTTTGCCACTAGATACCACCTACATTTGTAGCAACTGCAACAGAGCTTTTGCAACTAGATACCACCTACATTTGTAGCAACTGCCACAGAGCTTTTGCTACTAGATACCACCTACATTTGTAGCAACTGCAACAGAGCTTTTGCAACTAGATACCACCTACATTTGTAGCAACTGCAACAGAACTTTTGCAACTAGATACCACCTACATTTGTAGCAACTGCAACAGAGCTTTTGCAACTAGATACCACCTACATTTGTAGCAACTGCAACAGAGCTTTTGCAACTAGATACCACCTACATTTGTAGCAACTGCAACAGAACTTTTGCCACTAGATACCACCTACATTTGTAGCAACTGCAACAGAGCTTTTGCAACTAGATACCACCTACATTTGTAGCAACTGCAACATAACTTTTGCAATTAGATACCACCTACATTTGTAGCAACTGCAACAGAACTTTTGCAACTAGATACCACCTACATTTGTAGAAACTGCAACAGAGCTTTTGCAACTAGATATCACCTACATTTGTAGCAACTGCAACAGAACTTTTGCAACTAGATATCACCTACATTTGTAGCAACTGCAACAGAACTTTTGCAACTAGATATCACCTACATTTGTAGCAACTGCAACAGAGCTTTTGCAACTAGATATCACCTACATTTGTAGCAACTGCAACAGAACTTTTGCCACTAGATACCACCTACATTTGTAGAAACTGCAACAGAGCTTTTGCAACTAGATACCACCTACATTTGTAGCAATTGCAACAGAGCTTTTGCAACTAGATACCACCTACATTTGTAGAAACTGCAACAGAGCTTTTGCAACTAGATACCACCTACATTTGTAGCAACTGCAACAGAGCTTTTGCAACTAGATACCACCTACATTTGTAGCAACTGCAACAGAGCTTTTGCAACTAGATACCACCTACATTTGTAGCAACTGCAACAGAACCTTTGCCACTAGATACCACCTACATTTGTAGAAACTGCAACAGAGCTTTTGCAACTAGATACCACCTACATTTGTAGCAACTGCAACAGAGCTTTTGCAACTAGATACCACCTACATTTGTAGAAACTGCAACAGAGCTTTTGCAACTAGATACCACCTACATTTGTAGCAACTGCAACAGAGCTTTTGCAACTAGATACCACCTACATTTGTAGAAACTGCAACAGAGCTTTTGCAACTAGATACCACCTACATTTGTAGCAACTGCAACAGAGCTTTTGCAACTAGATACCACCTACATTTGTAGCAACAGCAACAGAGCTTTTGCAACTAGATACCACCTACATTTGTAGCAACTGCAACAGAGCTTTTGCAACTAGATACCACCTACATTTGTAGCAACTGCAACATAACTTTTGCAACTAGATACGACCTACATTTGTAGCAACTGCAACAGAACTTTTGCAACTAGATACCACCTACATTTGTAGCAACTGCAACAGAGCTTTTGCAACTAGATACCACCTACATTTGTAGCAACTGCAACAGAACTTTTGCAACTAGATACCACCTACATTTGTAGCAACTGCAACAGAGCTTTTGCAACTAGATACCACCTACATTTGTAGCAACTGCAACAGAACTTTTGCAACTAGATACGACCTACATTTGTAGCAACTGCAACATAACTTTTGCAACTAGATACCACCTACATTTGTAGCAACTGCAACAGAGCTTTTGCAACTAGATACCACCTACATTTGTAGCAACTGCAACAGAGCTTTTGCAACTAGATACCACCTACAATTGTAGCAACTGCAACATAACTTTTGCAACTAGATACGACCTACATTTGTAGCAACTGCAACAGAACTTTTGCAACTAGATACCACCTACATTTGTAGCAACTGCAACAGAACTTTTGCAACTAGATACGACCTACATTTGTAGCAACTGAAACAGAACTTTTGCAACTAGATACCACCTACATTTGTAGCAACTGCAACAGAGCTTTTGCAACTAGATACCACCTACATTTGTAGCAACTGCAACAGAGCTTTTGCAACTAGATACGACCTACATTTGTAGCAACTGCAACATAACTTTTGCAACTAGATACGACCTACATTTGTAGCAACTGCAACAGAACTTTTGCAACTAGATACGACCTACATTTGTAGCAACTGCAACAGAACTTTTGCAACTAGATACGACCTACATTTGTAGCAACTGCAACAGAACTTTTGCAACTAGATACGACCTACATTTGTAGCAACTGCAACAGAACTTTTGCAACTAGATACGACCTACATTTGTAGCAACTGCAACAGAGCTTTTGCAACTAGATACGACCTACATTTGTAGCAACTGTAACTGAACTTTTGCAACTAGATACGACCTACATTTGTAGCAACTGCAACAGAACTTTTGCAACTAGATACGACCTACATTTGTAGCAACTGCAACAGAACTTTTGCAACTAGATACGACCTACATTTGTAGCAACTGCAACATAACTTTTGCAACTAGATACCACCTACATTTGTAGCAACTGCAACAGAGCTTTTGCAACTAGATACCACCTACATTTGTAGCAACTGCAACAGAGCTTTTGCAACTAGATACCACCTACATTTGTAGCAACTGCAACATAACTTTTGCAACTAGATACGACCTACATTTGTAGCAACTGCAACAGAGCTTTTGCAACTAGATACCACCTACATTTGTAGCAACTGCAACAGAACTTTTGCAACTAGATACCACCTACATTTGTAGCAACTGCAACATAGCTTTTGCAACTAGATACCACCTACATTTGTAGCAACTGCAACAGAACTTTTGCAACTAGATACGACCTACATTTGTAGCAACTGCAACATAACTTTTGCAACTAGATACGACCTACATTTGTAGCAACTGCAACAGAACTTTTGCAACTAGATACCACCTACATTTGTAGCAACTGCAACAGAGCTTTTGCAACTAGATACCACCTACATTTGTAGCAACTGCAACAGAACTTTTGCAACTAGATACCACCTACATTTGTAGCAACTGCAACAGAGCTTTTGCAACTAGATACGACCTACATTTGTAGCAACTGCAACAGAGCTTTTGCAACTAGATACCACCTACATTTGTAGCAACTGCAACAGAGCTTTTGCAACTAGATACCACCTACATTTGTAGCAACTGCAACAGAGCTTTTGCAACTAGATACCACCTACATTTGTAGTAACTGCAACAGAGCTTTTGCAACTAGATACCACCTACATTTGTAGCAACTGCAACAGAGCTTTTGCAACTAGATACCACCTACATTTGTAGCAACTGCAACAGAGCTTTTGCAACTAGATACCACCTACATTTGTAGCAACTGCAACAGAGCTTTTGCAACTAGATACCACCTACATTTGTAGCAACTGCAACATAACTTTTGCAACTAGATACGACCTACATTTGTAGCAACTGCAACAGAGCTTTTGCAACTAGATACCACCTACATTTGTAGCAACTGCAACAGAACTTTTGCAACTAGATACCACCTACATTTGTAGCAACTGCAACATAGCTTTTGCAACTAGATACCACCTACATTTGTAGCAACTGCAACAGAACTTTTGCAACTAGATACCACCTACATTTGTAGCAACTGCAACATAACTTTTGCAACTAGATACGACCTACATTTGTAGCAACTGCAACAGAACTTTTGCAACTAGATACCACCTACATTTGTAGCAACTGCAACAGAGCTTTTGCAACTAGATACCACCTACATTTGTATCAACTGCAACAGAACTTTTGCAACTAGATACCACCTACATTTGTAGCAACTGCAACAGAGCTTTTGCAACTAGATACGACCTACATTTGTAGCAACTGCAACAGAGCTTTTGCAACTAGATACCACCTACATTTGTAGCAACTGCAACAGAGCTTTTGCAACTAGATACCACCTACATTTGTAGCAACTGCAACAGAGCTTTTGCAACTAGATACCACCTACATTTGTAGCAACTGCAACAGAGCTTTTGCAACTAGATACCACCTACATTTGTAGCAACTGCAACAGAGCTTTTGCAACTAGATACCACCTACATTTGTAGCAACTGCAACAGAGCTTTTGCAACTAGATACCACCTACATTTGTAGCAACTGCAACAGAGCTTTTGCAACTAGATACCACCTACATTTGTAGCAACTGCAACAGAGCTTTTGCAACTAGATACCACCTACATTTGTAGCAACTGCAACAGAGCTTTTGCAACTAGATACCACCTACATTTGTAGCAACTGCAACAGAACTTTTGCAACTAGATACCACCTACATTTGTAGCAACTGCAACATAACTTTTGCAACTAGATACCACCTACATTTGTAGCAACTGCAACAGAACTTTTGCAACTAGATACGACCTACATTTGTAGCAACTGCAACAGAGCTTTTGCAACTAGATACCACCTACATTTGTAGCAACTGCAACAGAGCTTTTGCAACTAGATACGACCTACATTTGTAGCAACTGCAACATAACTTTTGCAACTAGATACGACCTACATTTGTAGCAACTGCAACAGAGCTTTTGCAACTAGATACGACCTACATTTGTAGCAACTGCAACAGAACTTTTGCAACTAGATACGACCTACATTTGTAGCAACTGCAACAGAGCTTTTGCAACTAGATACCACCTACATTTGTAGCAACTGCAACAGAGCTTTTGCAACTAGATACGACCTACATTTGTAGCAACTGCAACAGAGCTTTTGCAACTAGATACCACCTACATTTGTAGCAACTGCAACAGAGCTTTTGCAACTAGATACCACCTACATTTGTAGCAACTGCAACATAACTTTTGCAACTAGATACGACCTACATTTGTAGCAACTGCAACAGAACTTTTGCAACTAGATACCACCTACATTTGTAGCAACTGCAACAGAGCTGTTGCAACTAGATACCACCTACATTTGTAGCAACTGCAACAGAACTTTTGCAACTAGATACCACCTACATTTGTAGCAACTGCAACAGAGCTTTTGCAACTAGATACCACCTACATTTGTAGCAACTGCAACAGAACTTTTGCAACTAGATACGACCTACATTTGTAGCAACTGCAACAGAACTTTTGCAACTAGATACCACCTACATTTGTAGCAACTGCAACAGAGCTTTTGCAACTAGATACCACCTACATTTGTAGCAACTGCAACAGAACTTTTGCAACTAGATACCACCTACATTTGTAGCAACTGCAACAGAACTTTTGCAACTAGATACCACCTACATTTGTAGCAACTGCAACAGAGCTTTTGCAACTAGATACCACCTACATTTGTAGAAACTGCAACAGAGCTTTTGCAACTAGATACACCCTACATTTGTAGCAACTGCAACAGAGCTTTTGCAACTAGATACCACCTACATTTGTAGCAACTGCAACAGAGCTTTTGCAACTAGATACCACCTACATTTGTAGCAACTGCAACAGAGCTTTTGCAACTAGATACGACCTACATTTGTAGCAACTGCAACAGAGCTTTTGCAACTAGATACCACCTACATTTGTAGCAACTGCAACAGAACTTTTGCAACTAGATACCACCTACATTTGTAGCAACTGCAACAGAGCTTTTGCAACTAGATACCACCTACATTTGTAGCAACTGCAACAGAACTTTTGCAACTAGATACCACCTACATTTGTAGAAACTGCAACAGAGCTTTTGCAACTAGATACGACCTACATTTGTAGCAACTGCAACAGAGCTTTTGCAACTAGATACCACCTACATTTGTAGCAACTGCAACAGAACATTAGCAACTAGATACCACCTACATTTGTAGCAACTGCAACAGAGCTTTTGCAACTAGATACCACCTACATTTGTAGCAACTGCAACAGAGCTTTTGCAACTAGATACCACCTACATTTGTAGCAACTGCAACAGAGCTTTTGCAACTAGATACCACCTACATTTGTAGCAACTGCAACAGAGCTTTTGCAACTAGATACGACCTACATTTGTAGCAACTGCACCAGAGCTTTTGCAACTAGATACCACCTACATTTGTAGCAACTGCAACAGAACTTTTGCAACTAGATACCACCTACATTTGTAGCAACTGCAACAGAGCTTTTGCAACTAGATACCACCTACATTTGTAGCAACTGCAACAGAGCTTTTGCAACTAGATACCACCTACATTTGTAGCAACTGCAACAGAACTTTTGCCACTAGATACCACCTACATTTTTAGCAACTGCAACAGAGCTTTTGCAACTAGATACCACCTACATTTGTAGCAACTGCAACAGAACTTTTGCAACTAGATACCACCTACATTTGTAGCAACTGCAACAGAACTTTTGCAACTAGATACCACCTACATTTGTAGCAACTGCAACAGAGCTTTTGCAACTAGATACCACCTACATTTGTAGCAACTGCAACAGAGCTTTTGCAACTAGATACCACCTACATTTGTAGCAACTGCAACAGAACCTTTGCCACTAGATACCACCAACATTTGTAGCAACTGCAACAGAGCTTTTGCAACTAGATACGACCTACATTTGTAGCAACTGCAACAGAGCTTTTGCAACTAGATACCACCTACATTTGTAGCAACTGCAACAGAGCTTTTGCAACTAGATACCACCTACATTTGTAGCAACTGCAACAGAACTTTTGCAACTAGATACCACCTACATTTGTAGCAACTGCAACAGAGCTTTTGCAACTAGATACCACCTACATTTGTAGCAACTGCAACAGAGCTTTTGCAACTAGATACCACCTACATTTGTAGCAACTGCAACAGAGCTTTTGCAACTAGATACCACCTACATTTGTAGCAACTGCAACAGAACTTTTGCCACTAGATACCACCTACATTTGTAGCAACTGCAACAGAGCTTTTGCAACTAGATACCACCTACATTTGTAGCAACTGCAACAGAGCTTTTGCAACTAGATACGACCTACATTTGTAGCAACTGCAACAGAGCTTTTGCAACTAGATACCACCTACATTTGTAGCAACTGCAACAGAACTTTTGCAACTAGATACCACCTACATTTGTAGCAACTGCAACAGAACTTTTGCAACTAGATACCACCTACATTTGTAGCAACTGCAACAGAACTTTTGCAACTAGATACCACCTACATTTGTAGCAACTGCAACAGAGCTTTTGCAACTAGATACGACCTACATTTGTAGCAACTGCAACAGAACTTTTGCCACTAGATACCACCTACATTTGTAGCAACTGCAACAGAGCTTTTGCAACTAGATACCACCTACATTTGTAGCAACTGCAACATAACTTTTGCAACTAGATACCACCTACATTTGTAGCAACTGCAACAGAACTTTTGCAACTAGATACCACCTACATTTGTAGAAACTGCAACAGAGCTTTTGCAACTAGATATCACCTACATTTGTAGCAACTGCAACAAAACTTTTTCAACTAGATATCACCTACATTTGTAGCAACTGTAACAGAACTTTTGCAACTAGATATCACCTACATTTGTAGCAACTGCAACAGAGCTTTTGCAACTAGATATCACCTACATTTGTAGCAACTGCAACAGAACTTTTGCAACTAGATATCACCTACATTTGTAGCAACTGCAACAGAGCTTTTGCAACTAGATATCACCTACATTTGTAGCAACTGCAACAGAACTTTTGCAACTAGATATCACCTACATTTGTAGCAACTGCAACAGAGCTTTTGCAACTAGATACCACCTACATTTGTAGCAACTGCAACAGAACTTTTGCAACAAGATACCACCTACATTTGTAGCAACTGCAACAGAGCTTTTGCAACTAGATACGACCTACATTTGTAGCAACTGCAACAGAGCTTTTGCAACTAGATACCACCCACATTTGTAGCAACTGCAACAGAACTTTTGCAACTAGATACCACCTACATTTGTAGCAACTGCAACAGAGCTTTTGCAACTAGATACGACCTACATTTGTAGCAACTGCAACATAACTTTTGCAACTAGATACCACCTACATTTGTATCAACTGCAACAGAGCTTTTGCAACTAGATACCACCTACATTTGTAGAAACTGCAACAGAGCTTTTGCAACTAGATACCACCTACATTTGTAGCAACTGCAACAGAACTTTTGCAACTAGATACCACCTACATTTGTAGCAACTGCAACAGAACTTTTGCAACTAGATACCACCTACATTTGTAGCAACTGCAACAGAACTTTTGCAACTAGATACCACCACATTTGTAGCAACTGCAACAGAGCTTTTGCAACTAGATACGACCTACATTTGTAGCAACTGCAACAGAACTTTTGCAACTAGATACCACCTACATTTGTAGCAACTGCAACAGAGCTTTTGCAACTAGATACCACCTACATTTGTAGAAACTGCAACAGAGCTTTTGCAACTAGATACCACCTACATTTGTAGCAACTGCAACAGAGCTTTTGCAACTAGATACCACCTACATTTGTAGCAACTGCAACAGAACTTTTGCAACTAGATATCACCTACATTTGTAGCAACTGCAACAGAGCTTTTGCAACTAGATATCACCTACATTTGTAGCAACTGCAACAGAACTTTTGCAACTAGATATCACCTACATTTGTAGCAACTGCAACAGAGCTTTTGCAACTAGATACCACCTACATTTGTAGCAACTGCAACAGAACTTTTGCAACTAGATACCACCTACATTTGTAGCAACTGCAACAGAGCTTTTGCAACTAGATACGACCTACATTTGTAGCAACTGCAACAGAGCTTTTGCAACTAGATACCACCCACATTTGTAGCAACTGCAACAGAACTTTTGCAACTAGATACCACCTACATTTGTAGCAACTGCAACAGAGCTTTTGCAACTAGATACGACCTACATTTGTAGCAACTGCAACATAACTTTTGCAACTAGATACCACCTACATTTGTATCAACTGCAACAGAGCTTTTGCAACTAGATACCACCTACATTTGTAGAAACTGCAACAGAGCTTTTGCAACTAGATACCACCTACATTTGTAGCAACTGCAACAGAACTTTTGCAACTAGATACCACCTACATTTGTAGCAACTGCAACAGAACTTTTGCAACTAGATACCACCTACATTTGTAGCAACTGCAACAGAACTTTTGCAACTAGATACCACCACATTTGTAGCAACTGCAACAGAGCTTTTGCAACTAGATACGACCTACATTTGTAGCAACTGCAACAGAACTTTTGCAACTAGATACCACCTACATTTGTAGCAACTGCAACAGAGCTTTTGCAACTAGATACCACCTACATTTGTAGAAACTGCAACAGAGCTTTTGCAACTAGATACCACCTACATTTGTAGCAACTGCAACAGAGCTTTTGCAACTAGATACCACCTACATTTGTAGCAACTGCAACAGAACTTTTGCAACTAGATATCACCTACATTTGTAGCAACTGCAACAGAGCTTTTGCAACTAGATACCACCTACATTTGTAGCAACTGCAACAGAACTTTTGCAACTAGATATCACCTACATTTGTAGCAACTGCAACAGAGCTTTTGCAACTAGATACCACCTACATTTGTAGCAACTGCAACAGAACTTTTGCAACTAGATACCACCTACATTTGTAGCAACTGCAACAGAGCTTTTGCAACTAGATACCACCTACATTTGTAGCAACTGCAACAGAACTTTTGCAACTAGATACCACCTACATTTGTAGCAACTGCAACAGAGCTTTTGCAACTAGATATCACCTACATTTGTAGCAACTGCATCGACAAATTCATCGACAAAAAACACAATTTTTTTCCACATTTAGGACGCTGAAATCGTACATACACGAATAACACCAAAATAATACTTCGATAAACGAACGATTTATTACACATTCTACACATAAGTATTTTTTTTCCTTTTTACAACCCTGATCAATCGTAGCATAAAATATTACTGTTTGAATGTTTTTCCCGTATCATAACTAAGTTATATTTCACCTTCTATAAGAGCAAAGCCCCGTAAAGACATTTCTATTTTTTATGTTACTTTTTGTTTACGGTCGCTGGATTTACACAGAAATGAAAATCACATCAATCTAGATGGACTGTAGCGAAAAGTGATGCTACAAGGTTGACCAACAACGGCAACTGGCAGAAGGAACAGATAAGTAGACACCTTGCTTCTGTAATTGTGGATAGAGGGGGTGTTACAACAGATTGCCGGTGTGAGACCTTGGTTCTGTAGACGAAGCCAAGGTCTGGTAATAATTATAGTAATAGGAGCCACACTATGACCTACTGACGGTCTCAAAAGAAAGGCACTAAAAAGCCACAAACAGCCTTTTTTATTTAGCCAAAAGGGTGTCATGTGACCACTATGCAAATTTAGGTGGATAAATAAACCATCCAAACAAAGTAGCTGTTTTCCCATCACTCTACCAGAAGCCACCGGAAGGTAAAGACAACTTTTCCTGACAGGACAGAATAGATGAAGCGTAGACCACAATAACTTCAAAAAACATTTCTTTCAGATTAGCCAGAAATACGTTTTCATTTGCATTTTTTTTCAATATAAAGCGTGCCAAAATCTTTAGGAAACTAAACAGATCAAAACAAAACAATCAGTGCTTCTACAGAATTTGAACCGGCACCGTGAGAAAACCAAATTTGCCTAGACTAATCTATAGGTTATGATTAGTTTACGGTTAGGGTAATACAAAACGCCGAAATTAAACCTCAAACACACAAATATAGTAGACATCTTTAGGAAACTGGGTCAATTTCTATTTTTGTTCCAGATGTGACTTATATGCGTTTTATTCGTTCTTTTATATTACTCCCGGGCAGCGCCGGGCAACAGACCCCGCTAGTATTTTTATATTTTCAAACGTTTGCACTACAGTAACCTTTACTGAATTTCCTCTGATGATTGAAAATTCATGGATTAAGGAAAGGAAAATTTGTTTTATATAACTCTTGTTTGAACAATTGTTGATTTAATAAGTATTGTATTCTATCCAATTTTTATTCTCATCACTTATCTACTTATACTATTGCTCTATCTCGTATATCGAGCATTGGCTATTCAAGATAGGATATAATTTAGAGATATAATATTTATCTTTATTTTTATATTTCACACATATATATATCCTCTACATAAAAATATATAACCATATCCACATACCTAACTTATATATATATATATATATATATATATATATATATATATATATATACTTACCTCTGCACGAAAGTAATCTCATTGGCAAATAGTACATGAAAATATGAATATAATTTAATCCTGAAAATGTGTCTTTAAATATGGAAAGTAATAAAAGTGCTTACTTTTCAATATGTCTATCTTCTTCTATTTGAAAGGGTGTGTGTTAATCATGTGACCAATACCAAACTGCTTACTCTAAGAGAGATGAGCGAATCTTGAAAAGAGGGGGAAGAAATGTTCCAACAAGGCTTGACCGGGTCAGCAGCTTCTGGCTAAATGAAGCCAATTGCCCCTCAGAAATATTTTGAAGTTTAACTCTTTGTCTCAGCCGACTTGGTGGCAAGAGATCTGTTAGCGCTGTGGGAGGGGGTGGATGCCATAATAATATATACTTACCTCCACAGGAAGGTAATCTCATTGGTAAGTAGTATTCATTAGGATGCCACCATCCAGTAGGTCCACATGTAAAGAGTAGTGGTGCAGGTCTGGTGACGGCTTTACGCGGTTTGCAAGTTATTTTACAAGAATAATAAGGAAACTCCATGTCAGTACAAACAGCAGTTCCATCGTAAGGGTTGTCAGGTTTCGTACAGTTCTTCTCTGGAACAAAAAAATAAAAAACAAATATTACCACATGCCAAGGAATATGTAGACCACATTTTACAAGAAAAGATATCAAAACATTTGAAATTAAAAATATATTTAATAAAATTCCGTACATTGTTGGTGACATGATGTTGGAATTTTTTTTTAGCGAAATTAAAGAAACTTAAAACAGCCAATCAGATTGGTCAAAAACCCATGGAACGTATTTGTATAAAAATAGGCTGTGCGGTGTATTAATTGGAACAATCAGATAGATCGCTCTATCTAAAGAATAAAATTATCAGGAAAATATAGTCTGCCTGTGACAATTCACATTCAAATGCAATATTTTGAATTAATTTTTTAAAGTATGTTATATTTTTAACAATTCCATTAATGTACTGAACAAACGTTACTTCAATTAATCTTCACAAAAATTTGATGAATATCTAGAGAATAAAATTATCAGACAAGATATCGTCTGCCCGTGACAATTCACATTCAAATGCAATTTATTTATTTATTTCCAAATAGTTTTGCAATTTTATAACACTTATAAAATGAATCATTAAATCAGTTTTTAATTATTTATTTCCCTGCGATCACCAGGCGTGAAACTGACCGTTTTAGTAACAAGAATCAGGCGAAATCCTAAAATATTGATAAGAATTTGATTTGTATCTTCATATTAAGGTAAATGAAATATATGAATTTATTCTGTAGAGTCAAATAAAATATTGAGAAAGAAAATGGGGAGGCAATTGATAATTATTTAATAAAATGTTCATTTTCAGAACCAACATGCACGCATCAGGAAGTTTCATCAGAATATCCGGCTGACCTGGCAGGCCGAGAGCATGTAACATTTTTAATTAATTTTTAAAAGTTATATTTTTGAACAATTCCATTAATGTACTTACCACTAAACGTTACCGGAAGTAATTATCATCTTCCCTCCTCTCACTTTCTTAGCATCCTTCCTCTTCTCTTCTTAATCTTCATCCTTCTCTCCTCTTTCATCTTTTATCATCTCCCCCCTCTCACTTTCTCAGCATCCTTCCTTTTCTCTTCTTAATCTCCATCCTTCTCTATTTTATCTTCTCCCTCCCGTCTCACTTTCTCGGCATCCTTCCTCTTCTCTTCCTAATCTTCATCCTTCTATCCTCCTTCATCTTTTATCATCTTCTACCCCCCTCTCACTTCCTCGGCATCCTTCCTCTTCTTTTCCTAATTTCCATCCTTCTCTCCTCCTTCATCTTTTATCATCTTCTACCCCCCCTCTCACTTCCTCGGCATCCTTCTACTTCTCTTCCTAATTTCCATCCTTCTCTCCTCCTTCATCTTTTATCATCTTCTACTCCCCTCTCACTTTCTCGGCATCCTTCTACTTCTCTTCCTAATCTTCATCCTTCTATCCTCCTTCATCTTTTATCATCTTCTACCCCCCTCTCACTTCCTCGGCATCCTTCCTCTTCTTTTCCTAATTTCCATCCTTCTATCCTCCTTCATCTTTTATCATCTTCTACCCCCCTCTCACTTTCTCGGCATCCTTCTACTTCTCTTCCTAATTTCCATCCTTCTCTCCTCCTTCATCTTTTATCATCTTCTACCCCCCTCTCACTTTCTCGGCATCCTTCTACTTCTCTTCCTAATCTTCATCCTTCTATCCTCCTTCATCTTTTATCATCTTCTACCCCCCTCTCACTTCCTCGGCATCCTTCCTCTTCTTTTCCTAATTTCCATCCTTCTATCCTCCTTCATCTTTTATCATCTTCAACCCCCCTCTCACTTCCTCGGCATCTTTCCTCTTCTCTTCCTAATTTCCATCCTTCTCTCCTCCTTCATCTTTTATCATCTTCTCCCCCTCTCACTCACTCAGTATTAAACGGAATCTCCATGGACAGAGTTTGTTTCCAATAACTTCCCATCTGTGGAACATATTACCATGGGATTGTTTTCCCCGCAGACTACACCTAATTCATCTTAAAATCTAATGTCAACAAATACTTGCCCTAATCCGTCCTCATAATCCTCTCATAATATTCTTCATCAGCTAACGGACAATTCATCCATCTCATTGACCCTTGTCCTCGAGTGGCCATTGACCTTTATAAGTAGTGACTTCTTAATAAAAAACAACAAAACAAACGAACAATCCAAAGCAACCAACGAAACAGTTATTTATTGATTTTCGTCAAGTAATTCCAAATTACGTGGTAAAGGGCCTCGTTCTTGGATCGTAGCGGTGAAGTCTGGCTCTGTTCTGTTCTATGAAACTATCCTCCAAGGAATTACCTCGTCATTTGAGAGGGGGGATTGGTTTATCTCTGGCTACCTGAGACGCACTTACTAGAGAATACCGATGGGTCGTCCGAGAGTAGGAAATTTTTCCATCCACTCAGAGTTCCTCTTATTTGGGGCAACTAAATTTTCCACTCTAAACTGACACCATGTCTAACTTTGATGCAGTGGGAGACAGGTGAATATTATTCAAAAACGGTTTGACTGCCATGAAAAAGACAACCCTACAAAATTTCACATTCCTCATTTGAGAATTATTTGTGCCTTTCTTTTTTCTACCACCTTTTCCTTTTTCTTTCTCTTTTCTATCATCGAAACATCTGCCATTGTTTTGCAGGACTAAATGTTAAAAGCCTAGCCCTCTGCTTTTCATTATAGTCTCGGGGGCACTGTCAATAGAGGTTTTGTTGGGCTGTCCATGGGAATTACTCTATGCTGATGACTAAGTTCTCATTGCTGAGTTCTGGGTGTAACCTATACCTACTGTGGGTCCATGACAACTTCAGTGATCTCTAGTTTAGAAGGTAATAAATTTAGTGTTTTTGTTATCTCTTATTAAATCAAGAGTCAGGTTGATGGCTGCGATTTCTGTTGTGTATGCTTATTTGAATTATAGACTTAAAATTAAGACATAAAAAAAACATATTTGAATGGATGGCTTTCGAAGACTCTGACAATGTCTTACACACGATTGATTGAAGATGAAAAATAAACAGAAAATAAAAGACAATTATTAGATCATATATTGACGCTTAATCTTTATCATCATCTCGTTTTTTACCCAGACATTTCTTCAATTCCCGGTGCCTATAACCTTGTGCATTGTCACAGCCTTCAAAATCTCGAACCTATTTATACACTATGCACAATGTTTCAATAAAACTACAAATTTCTTTACTTTTTTGTAACACATTTTTTAATTTAATTTTTGGCTCTTTTTTCTTGAGGCAAAAACTGAATTTAAATGAAACAAAATGTACCCACCTTTTGCATAAACTCTGAAATTACAAAGAGCTACGTTGCCCTTGAGGTCTTTTGCTTCATATGTGACTGCATATTGACCCCACAGCATGGCTGTACCTGCAAAAAAGCAAATAAAAAACACTCAGATTTATAGGATAAAATCTCTTTTATTTCTATATATTTATTAACCAACTATGTGAGTGAAAATGCACAAGCCACGACTAGAAAAAAGATGTTAAAATTACATTTTTCATACAAATTGAGGTTCCAGGCCAGAAATTGACAAAATTGCAAAAAAAAAATGGTCATGTGAGCTGCTGTTAACTACGTTTATATTCAAAATCACATTTTTCATACAAAATGAGGGTCCAGGCCAGAAACTGACAGAATTCTACAATAAAGGTCTAATGAGCTGCCTTCAACTACGTTTGCATTCAAAATCACTTTTTCAGGCTCGGGAAATAAGTTCCTTTGTAGATCTGATCGCCTGGCTATATAAAGCAGAATTTCAACATACTCCAAGACCTGACACAGTGAACCAAAAGCAGACACAGCAAGGACACTTACGCTTCATTTCTTACTGAATTCACCTGCATATACTCTTTCACTGACTGAGCAAAGGCAAGAAAATATACATACAATGTATACAATGGCCACTGAACTTACATATATATATATATAATTATAGTTTCTAGGTAAACAAATTTACGACATATTCATTTACATAAACTTTGAAAGGAAAAAAGTCTTTTGTTGTGATGAATGATTTCATGAACGAAATGTTTTGGTGAACCTTCAAAAAACACACACGCACACACACATATATATATATATATATATATATATATATATATATATATATATATCTTCATTCTACCTGCTCTACCTGTTCTACCTGCTCTATCCTGGATATTGAGCTGTATACTCTTCACAATAGGTTTTACTTTTCCTAAAAGTTCGCTTTTAGTACACCACTTTATATATATATATGTATATATATATATATATATATATATATATATATATACATATATATATATATATAATTATAGATCCTAGGTAGACAAATTTACGACATATTCATTTACATACGTTCCAAGAATTTAACATAAACAACAGTTTAAATAGACACTGAGATGCAAGGAGCTACTGTGATTAGAGGCCAGATTTAAAGGGGGCATCCTAAGTGGGGAGTTGTGCAGCAAAGTGTTTACGATAACAGAGATTATTATATATACGTTATACATCGAGTTTCCGATGCCGTTGATTCGAGAGCCTTGCCAGACTAACCATTTCCACCTTAATAATAACTAATGGGGCTTGTGGAAATTCCAAAGTTGTATCCTTTATCTGATGTATCCTTTATGCCATGCATTATATGAACGTCGGGCATGAATGTGGACCTCAAAATATTATTATATCACCTTTGTTCAAACTGAAACGTACTTATCTAAATATTCTGGTTAATGTAGTTTCAGAATATATTTGGTTATGGGGGGGGGGCTATCTCCGAAGCTCTTGTAGGAGTTTGTAACATATTTCAATTCTATGGACGTCAAGAGTGAACGCAGACCCCACGGTATCATCTTTGGACAGAATTGCTAAAAAAGAAGAGGAAGGCTAAAAATGCACTGGAAGCAAATAATGGAAAGAGATTTGATTGAAACGGGGATAAACTGAAGGGACGCTGTGAAAGTGCCTTCCGAGCGAAAACGATGGTTAATTTTGACTGCCTCATGCACCGCAGAACGTGGGAGCTCCTAAGTTTAAGTAAGTTTGGACAGAACAGATAGTACACTTTGATCCTAACCGGAAGGTTAAGAAAGTGTATTTTAGTTTGAGTCTCTTCTTGCATTACATCTTCGGGCGATCCCCTTTTTTTTAAAAAGGAGTGGCAAGTTATAAGGAACGTACAAAACTTAAATTAAAATGACTTGCAACAATTATCGAAAGGGAGAGAGAGAGAGAGAGAGAGAGAGAGAGAGAGAGAGAGAGAGCTGTAATTCTGGGTAAATTTGTCACTCAGATTACAAGAAACACCACTTGTGTCAGTGAGCAATCACTGATAATGATTTGTATGAAAACTTCAAGTGATTAAATGATAAAAAGGGTACTTGTTCAGATCAGGACCCGAAGCTAAAATCGACTTGGGGTCAGTAGTTTCCGGATGTTTATGTAGACGTCCGGAAAAAGCCAAAGTGCTTATCCAATCAGAATGCGAGAAAATAAGTAGGAGACAAGTTAACATTTTAACTGGTTCAGGAGAGTAGAAAGTGAACCTGGATTTACTTTCGGTAGCCTCGTAACTCTCGCTTCTTTTATTTGGTCCTTCAGTCCTCACATTCCATGAGCGATGTTTCTGACAAAAGGGGAATAATTGCTGTTTTCTGGGTCAGAATCTATCCATCTAACACTTATTGTTGGCTAGTTTTTGACTTTGAAGTGGGTTTTTTTTTTAGCTCTTTACATCAAATGGCTGTATTTCTTGTTTGGAGCGATTTTCATTAAAAAAATTAAAAGAGAGGGAGAGAGAAAAAATAAAGAGGAAAAGAAGAGAGAAAGAGGGGAGGGGAAGAGAAGGATAGATAAAGAGAGGGGGAAGTAAAGCGAGAGAGTGGAATGAAAGAGAGAGGGGGAAGAAGAGAGATAAAGAAAGAGTGGGAAGAAAGTGGAGGAAGAAGAGAGATAAAGAGAGAGTGGGGGTAGAGAGAGAGGAGGAGAGATTAAAAAAAGAGTGTGGAGAGAAAGAGAGAGAGGGGGGTTCAATTATGACATCGCAATGTATTCTGAAATCCTTTGACTTTGAAAAATAGAAAAGTATTGAAAAGTAGATGCTTTGTCTATTCTTCTTCTTTGTGTGTCTTTGAAACATGAGCGATGTTTCTGACAAAAGGGGAAGAATTGCTGTTTTCTGGGTCGGAATCTATCCATCTAACACTTATCGTTGGCTAGTTTTTGACCTTAAAGGGATATGTTGTTTTTTTATTTAGCTCCTTACATCAAGTAGCTTCATGCCTTGTCTGGAGCGATTCCTGTTAAAAAAAAAAAATCACGAAATTGACTAATTGGAAATAAAAATTGATAAAAGCTATAATGAATTTTAACGAAGCCTACCCCTAACACTGTTTTAACACTTGTATAGTGAAAAAAACAACTTTTTTAATGCAGAAGTAAACATTTTATAACCCTAACCCCGTTTAAAAATGTTATTCATATAATATACAAGCTGATTGGACCCTAATAGATTACCGTAAATACCTTTTTTATAATCAGCCTGAAGAAGCAATCTTCTTAATGTTGAAAACGGTCGACGTTCTGACTTGAGTTTTATTAACTGTTTCTGTATTATCATCCTGTCTTCAAAACATAACTAGAGCATTATATTTCTGAAACGTTCGTAGTCAGCATAATTAGAATTTGTATTATTAACGTTATGTATTCGTCTATACAGCATGAAACAGGTGTAAAATTTGATAAAAATACTTTACTTATAAACAAGGGATTTATCTCATTTTATTATTTACAGCTTTATGTAACTATTATTATTTTTTTAAATACTAACATCTATTGAGCCATATATTTTGTGTGACATTTACGATAATAAATTAAATCAATCAAATATATATAATATATATATATATATATATATATATATATATATATATATATATATATATATATAAAGATAGATGAAAGAAGAGGGATAAACATGTATGAATGACAAATCAATTTCAACTTCGATTGTTCAATGCAAGGTGCACTCGGTAAAAACTCTATCTCGTATATTGAGCTTAAACCATTTCACTATAGGTTCTATCTACTAAAAGTATACTTTTAGTTTCATATTTTATTTTATATATATATATATATATTCTAGTTAAATACCCGTCCCAGGACGGCTAAAAGCAATAAATATAGTATTAGTTTTAAATTTTAAAGATTAGATTTTTTTCTTGTGGGGGAGGGGTATGGTACCGTTTAGGTTGCACACCCCTAAATGACAAAGTTTACAAAAATAATTTGTGTGCGTATGTTATTCAACTTGTTGCCGAGAATTTATAATGATCAGTTCATTAATTTAAGGGCTAATCATGTACAATGAAATACACACACACACACACACACACATATATATATATATTATATACACATGCCAATCTTTATATATGCACCCTCAAAATGTTAAAATTTATAAAAAATAATGTTCCTATGTTATTCACAGTGTTGCCTAAAATATATATTCCAAAATTCATAATGATCTGCCATTAAGTATAAGTGATTATTATTAGAAATATACATAGAATATTATGTATGTATTCATCAACATTTTGTATTTATTATAATACTTTCTTGTCTGAAGAAAACATCACACAAGTACAAACTGTTTGGATGGTAGTGGAAGCCGGCTCTGAAACTGCGGCAGCTTACGCAAGAAAAATCAAAATATTATATACAAATATATGGTGGTAGTGGCAAGCGACAGTTGAAGTATAAACTCATTAGGAAGTGGGAGAGGTATTACAATAAATGCACAGGGAGTGGGAGGCGAACGACGGTCGCGGCTTGAATTAATTTAAATTTTTGAAGAGAGGAGGGAATACGAGATATGCTATTAAATCTGTTTACATTTAGCCTTGAGATAAGAGAGACGGGAGGCCAAGATGGTAGGGTCGTTTGATAGGATGGTGTGGGAGGTGATGGGGGCGATGGCGGGGGGGAGAGAGGGCAAGAAACAAGGTCAGACAGGCGTGGAGAGGTGTCCACACTTGACATCTATATATATCTATATATATATATATATATATATATATATATATATATATATATATATATATGCGTATGTGCATACAAACATATACTCATTTAGACACACAGATATATATGCGCATACACGTACATAATTTACCATTTAAAGTTGTACCCAATATGTGGAAAGCTAGAAACCAAAAAGGGGAAAAGGAAATATTATTTCTGTTCTGACGTGTTCAGGTGAATGTTTTGAAACAAGAAGTTTTGAGAATATAAAAGTGTGGTTTTGTTCATTATTTGAAGATATATGCATATATATATATATATATATATATATATATATATATATGTATGTATGTATGTATGTATGTACCTTGCTTGTAAATGTGCTTATAAATAATTTAATAATGAATAAGTAATTAATAAATAAAGAATAAATAAGAAATAAATACATCGACACACAAATAAATACATAAATAAATAGGTAATATCCGTCTCTTTTTTTGTAAACGCTTTACTCATCCCATCAACCAACAATCAGGATTCAGAAGAAGAAGAAGAAGAACCCGATACCCCAGAGTAGTCATCGTCATTATTTCAAAATCTTACCGAGGCGGTAATTCACTTTCAAGTCTGAATAGTCTGTAAATTGTGGGGGCGTCCATTTTAATAATGTCCGTCCCTGGCTGCCGTAGTTGTTGACCATTTTAGGGCAGGACTTTACATCGATAAAAGTTTGAACAGCTGAAATGGAAACAAAAGAAACAAAATTAGTCGAATATTATTATCTTTTGTATAACTATAGATTTGTTTAATGGAATCAATAACTTTACAATCAATCCTCCCCCCAAAAGAGTGTTAAATAAAACAACAAAAAAGACACTGTTAAAGAATATCAAATATCAAATAAACCATATACAGTGTCTTTGTTTAATGGGATCAATAACTTTACGATCAATCTCCCCCCCCCCCAACATATTCTATATTAAATAGGTGATCTTTTAGTAGGTTACCGTATACTTTTAGTAAGGAGTCGTGTACATTTAATGGGGAGCAGTAACCTTTTAGTCGGAAGCTGTATCCTTTAGTGAAGAGACATGTTTTAGTGGGGAGCCGTATCTAGTGGGGAAACGTTATTTTTATTCCTCAGTGTAAGCTTATCTCAACGAAAGAGAGGGTAGCGTGCCAATTTCTCTCCTCAAACAGCGTTTGGCAATTACTTCACAAGGAACTGTAATCAAGTTGCACCGTTTCAGAACTTTTCCTTAATCGGTCATTGAAGGAGATATCCTTCTACACTGTGGCAATTTCTATTTTTGTTACACTCTGAGGTAATAATTTTTTTTGAGTACATAGATTTTCCACAATTCAAAAGCGACAATTGTTTCTATACATTAAAAATATCTGTTGTGACCTATTTGCGTTCGGTCGGCTGTTTACACATTTTATTTCATTCTTTTACATTTCTCCCGGGCAACGCTGGGCGACGGGTACCCGCTAATAATAATAATAAGAATGATGATGATGATGATGATGATGATGATGATGATGATGATGATGATGGTGATGATGAGAAACTCGATACCCCAGAAGAGTCATCATCATTATTTCAAAATCTCACCGAGGCGGTAATTCACTTTCAACTCTGTATAATCTGTAAATCGTCGAGGCGTCCATTTTAATAATCTCCGTCCTTCGCAGCCGTAGTTGTTGACCATTTTAGGGCAGGACTTTACATCGATAAAAGTTTGAACAACTCAACTTGTCGAGTATTATTATCATTGGTATAACCTAAAATTTGTTTAATGGGATCATTAACTTTACGATCAATCCCCCCCAAACTGTTATGAAAAAACAACAAAAAAGACACTTTGACAGAATATCGTCAAGAGGAATTCCATATCAAATATACCATATACATCAAATATACCATATACATCAAATATACCGTATACAGTGTGGCCCGAATGTCTTGTTATAAAATGTAAGCATGCGTTTGTCTACTTATTTTTGTCTATTTATTTGTCTACTTGGCATTTGTCTATTCATTTTTGTCTATTCATTTTGTCTATTCATTTTTGTCTACTTATTTGTCTACTTGGCATTTGTTTACGTATTTTTGTCTATTTATTTTAAAATTCAGTTATTTCAATAATGTGTGAACAGAAAAAGTTTTGTTACCCTTACCCAAAACTACTAAAAATAAAGGAACAATCACTGAAGCAGAGCTTTGTAAAATGTCACACATGTCATAGCGTTACATCATTTTGTGCGACAAAAATGATGGTGCTTATACAAAACGTGATGTGCCACAGTGTCAATGAAAGTGAATAAACTGAATCCATTACATATTTGTTCCTATTACTGTATTGTTTTTATTTTGTTTTAGTGTTTTACAATTTGCGTGCAAGAAGATGGAGATGGATGAGAACTCAGATGTGGAGAAAGTATACATAAGAAGCGAGGCTATTGAGGTTATGGAGAAGTTTTGTTATTCTGGTGATGCCATTGGAGCACAAGGTGGAGCAGGTGCTAGTGTGATTGCAAGAATTAGGAGTGGATGGAGTAGGTTCAGGAAAATTCTGTCATTTCTAACCAGCAGAGAATTATCACTGTCGACCAAGCAAAGACTTTATCAGGTATGTTTATGCAGTGTGATGATGTATAGAAGTGAAACCTGGGCAGTGAGGGTTGAGGAGATGCGTTGCATGGAGATAAATGATTTGAGAATGATACGATTGATGTGTAATGTGAGTCTTAAAGACAAACTTAGTTCTGATGATCTCAGAGCAAGATTAAATCTAGACATTATAGACGTGTGCATAAGAGTGGACTTTGATGGTTTGGTCACATTAAAAGAATGGATAAAAGTTCTTGGGTTCGTAGATGTAGAACAGTTGAGGTAGCAGGTTCAGTTCACAAGGAAAGGCCAAGGAAAACATTGGGAGGAAGTGACAAAAATGGACCTGAGAGAAAGAGGGATAAATAAAAACCTAGCCAGAGATTTTCTTAAAGTCGTTCAACGTTACACCGATGATTATGATGATGATGATGATGATCTTATCATGAATATGCAGAATGCAGGGCGTGTACTTTGTATTGCTGTGTTACTTGTTTATCTATTGTTATTATTACTTTTTGGTTGGGGTAACAAGACTTTCTGACTGGGATCAAAGTGTAGTAAATGTTCTCTCCCAGGAATCAATCATCCCAAGAATTACGTCCTCAATTTGGAAGTAACAAGACTTTCTGATCACAGGAAGTCAATGAGCTTCAGGATGTTATTTTTCATACACATTAGTGAAAGTTAGTTCAAATGCATGAGGCCCTTAACGCTGTGTCTCCACGCCAGGCAACTACCCAGCATACGAATGTATTAAGACAGCCCTGACACGGATCCAGTGTTGGCACTACTATTCTTTGACTCTTGCTGGAGAGTCCACGAAACGAATGGTTTCAGAGGGATTCTAGAAACCTTAATAGTTTGATTCTTTATCAGCTGACTTCAAATATTACCAGAAAAATATAGAGTCGCTTTTAACAGTAACAACTATTTTTTTGCATTGCACATATTCTTTTCCCTTTTTCATGATCATTAAAAAGTAAGGCAAATACTTAAATCTTGCAATATTATTTGTCCTACGGACTGGAATCAAAGTTTAGTACATGTTCTCTCTCAGGCATCAATCATCCCAGGAATTACGTCCTCAATTTGGAGGCTGCAAATTTATTTCTTCCTTTTGAAGAGGGAACGGTACTATTGCCTGTCACCTAAGGCATCAACATCCACCGGAGAATGCCAACTCTTGTAGTCAGTTGGGAAGTTGGATGCCTATTAAAAACTGACTTTGTCAGGATGTAAGCCAGGTAAACAAGCCTGCCTTTGGTCTAGGATCAAAGTGTAGTATTTGTTCGGTTCTCAATCAGAGGAAGAGAAATCTTTCTAGACTGAGGCAAATTTGATTTTTGTCTCAGTCCAGAGTGCCCCTTTTTGGGGAGATGGATTTTCTGAATATTAAAACCCGGCCTTGAGTCTAACTTTGTCTATGTGGAAATAGAGACTTAAGTCTCACAAAAGTTTCACAAAGGCTTTGCGACAATGGATAAAGTAAGACAAACCCGAGTAGGAGCCGATAGACTGGAAAAGTGGCAGACAAATGATCGTCTACTTCTCCCCTTCGCTGAGGCCCTTCCAAATTTAAAAACTATTTACTTGCCTTCCCATGAGGACAAAGGTCAGTTTTTAATGGAGAGGTAAAACCGGTTTGACAACAAAATCCACTATGGATTGGGACACAAATAATTGCGTCAGTCTATAAAGATTTGTCATTTTCTGGTTGAGCACAGAATAGATACGCCAATTTGACTTTAGACTGCAAGGCAAACTGTAAGAGTTCAGCTCAAATGAAATAAGGTTGAGCTGCCAAGTGGATGAACCTTAGATAAAAAAGATTGTGTAATCCTAAATCGAACAAAGATGAAAGTAACCAAACTCTAAGACACCTTCCACAAATGTGGACTAACCAACGGCCCTGATTTCCCCTGGGGCATTGCACCACAACACATGTAAAATATACTAAGTGGGGTCCTCAGTATTTTGACCAAGGCCTAAAAAAGGCCTACCCTATTTCCCAACCCTATCAACTACTCAAAACCTGTTCACCCTAATCAGGTCTTAGTTATGACTCTAAACTATGTCTGATGATGAGGCCCTAATTTGGAAATTGTGGGAGTGGTCACCTCTTAGTAAGTATTTCTCCCAGGTTCACCCTGACCTAGACGAGTGGTAGTACCTGTCAAGGTCATATCTATACCTGCAAAACAAAATAATATATAAATATTTGGAGATATTTAGAACTTGACGCATAGAAACTTGCAAAAATCTGATTTAGCATTAAATGAGCCATAAAAGGGTGATATGCCGTAAAACAAAATAACCAAACCACATCTAAAAGTGCAGATTAAATGGCTCAACCATGGATAAAAACATTTGCAGGATACAATGTGATGACTTGTAACATCCAAAATGTAACTACCAGAGTTGCGGAGTCGAAGGTTTGGAAAGGAGTCGAAGTCGAATTTTTTTAATCTCCAAATAATCAACAGACAGTCTGAATATTGGAAGACTTTAATATAAGGAGTCGGAGGCGGATATTATTCTAGGAGTGTTCATTTTTGGAATTCAAGGAGGCAGAGTCGGATCTTATAACTTCTGACTCCGCAAAACTGGCAACTACCCAACAGCATACAACTTTGTGTGAGTCTCTTTTCTTACCTGTTTTATCATCTTTGGTATTGAGGGCAATCTTACGGACTCCCTTCATCAGTATGTAGTCACTCCAACCGACCAAAATATCGCCAATGCTCATAGGATCTGATATTATCTTATCGAATTCAGATCTGTAATCAAGAGATTTGTTGTAGAGATACACTTGACTTAATTCGCCATATAATCCTTTGTTGACTAAGGCCATGTCCGTCTGAGGATCATAATAACATCCAAGCATAACAACACATCTGAAATAGGGAGAAAAACAAAAGGTCAAATCTTATTTTGGCTGATTCATTATTGATTCATTTATTAGGCCTCTTTCGGCACACACACACACATATAAAGACTTGAGAGAACTTGAATGCCTACCGGAGAGAACTCGAATGCCTACTAGACACTTACCTCGAGTGTCTAAGGTCTACAGGAGTTTGTCAGAACAACCTGACATGAGGATCCTTCCTCCTACATGTAAACCCTGACCAAATATTCAAAATAAAATAGTGTTTGAAGCCCACACTGGCTCCCATGAGGAATGGTGTACTTTCTCCAAGTGATGTTTCCTCTAGTAACAGCATTTAGCTAGATACTCCACCAGACTAGATGAATTCTTGTCCTGGAATCCGTTAAGACCAAGAGATCAAAAGAAAGATATACTATACCATAGTATATTGGGGAGAAGAAAATTAATGTTCCTAACTTCTTTATTAACTCAATGTTTGAGAGGTAGAGGAGGACTTTAATGGAATATTCAAATATTTATGTATCTCATATAAAGATCATGTGTTAGCCCCAGGACCTGAGAACCTCGACTGAAGTAAAAAGAATCAAAACATATAAAGTAATTTTGTCGGATATAATAACGTATTTGGCTAGCATTTATTTCAAAATTATTTAGTCTGATCTAGTATGAAACATTTTAAAATAATCACCTGAAAATCAAAAACCAGCTAATGGACATAACTCGTTTGAAATTGAAAAATATAACAGAACAAAAACGGTCAGGTTGTTTCGTCTGAGCTAAGCAAAAATTGATTTATTTATCATGTCCGGTTCGATATTTTATTTTTGTATCATTTAAATTTTAAAATGAATACATGTTTTAATGTGCACGTATACATATTATTCTAGCATATAAAGTTAGACCCAAATAGCATTTAAACTGATAAATAAAACTTTGCTTCTGACAAAAAAGTTTTTATTTGTTGTTATACCGTGATATTTGCAATGTATAATTTAAATAATCACCTAAAAATAAAAAGCAATAAGGGAGATATCTCTTTTTTAATTGAAAACTATAATAGGAGAACAAAAACGGTCAGTGTAGAACAGGTTGCTAAGGACAAGGATATTTATTTCCAGAAACAGAAGCTGAAGAGAGTCCAGTAAAGGAGATCAATTATAGGTCTTCTTTGTTTGGATTTGAAACCGACGGTACCAATGTTGTTCTAATTTTCTGTAATACATATATAAATAAATATTAGGTTCTTATTTTTTATTTTTCTTAATAATTCAACTCTCTGCCGGGGTTATCTCACACTAACCTTATATATATATATATATAAACATCCTTGTTAACAATACCAAAATAATACACCACGATACCAATATCAAAAAATTAAAAATACTCGAAGCCCTCTACATAAAAACTAAACATCCCACAATTAATAATGTCAATTATGAAACTAGTCGCAACATTTTAAAGTGTCTAGCATAATAATTAACATTACCAAATTCTTAGCCATTAGGTAGTTATGCGTTTGAATTGTATGCACTTTCTTTAACGTCATCAATTTCTTAACGGTTTAAACAGTCAAACTTTTAAATCTCTCATATGTACATGTAGAACGCCATCATGCTCTCATGTACATTTCAACTTTACAGACGCTTTTTCAAGTTATAAACTACTTGCCGTTATAATTCAAAAATGAGCACAACAGTAAAGTCATAATTTGTAAAGACACTAAAACTAATACCGCCTGAAGATGATTTGACGATTCAAATCGAAAGTACTTGCAAAAAAGAAAAAAGAATGGAACAAGAAACCCATGGATCATATTTACCGAAACATTAGATGGACAATTCGGAAAATTGAAAAAAAGTCGCATCAAACAAAACCACTCCATGTTATTTAATAATGTTTGCCTATATATATATATATATATATATATATAATGTAAAGGAATAAGGCTACCAACACAGGGAGTATCCATTGTCTCTTGATACTGAAAGGAGGCCACATTGATCAAAAGTATTAAAATTAGAAGTTAACGTGGGGTCGAGCAACAAAAAAGAAAAGGGGGAAAAAATGTTAATGCTTACTTTTGGCCAAAGAAATCAACGATTGGCTTTGTGACTTTTTCAAAAAGATATACATTATTCAACCGTAACTCGATTGAATTACCAGAGTCAGTAACAGTCATGGTAAACAGATGCCAATTTCCATCGTTCATCTTCAGCGTTTTGGTTTTCACAGTCACTTCCGCTCCACCGTCGGCCGGGGTGTAATTGATACCGGCATCAAAGATCCGTAAAACTGGTATTTTTTTTTTGTTGATTCCTTCTGACCTGCAACAACAAACAAACAATTACAAGAAATCTTTTCAACAACTGATTGCCATGACTAATAGCACTTTACCCAAGAGTTCAACATTCAAACTCCTCGGCTGAACATTCACAGGTAATATGAATTAGAACAAATACTGCCAGGTCTGCTGCAAAGATGGTGGGCTCCCTCTACCGGGCTAGAAAACTTCTCACACCTGCCAGTATGATATATCTCTACAAAGCTACCATTCGCCTATGCATTGAGTATTGTTACTACATCTGGGCTGGTGCTCCAGTCACTAGTCTCTCCCACTTAGATAGGGTCCAAATAATCTAATAAGTCTACAAAGATCCAGCTTCTGTCCAGATTTAATCTTCCTCTGAGATCATCAGATCTAAACCTGTTTTCAAGATTCACATTACACATCATTACATATCATTCTCATATCATTTCTCTCCATGCAACGCATGTCCTCAATCTTAACTGGTCAGGTTTTATTTCCATACATCAACACACATCTTACACATCTAGGACTTATTAAACAGAATAAAACATTATGGAAAGAAACAAATCAAAGCTTTCACTTTAATAGCGCAACCATTATGTATTTATCACAAGTTAAAATTAGCGAGAATGCTACGTTTGCCTCTTGGCGATTCGAATAAAGTTTTCTTTGTTTTACCAACCAAACAATATTGCGGTACTTACTTGATCATAAATAAGTTGAAGAATGTCCCCTTTCCATTTATTTCTTTAAATCGAACCCACAAGCTGATAGAAAAGCTTGGTTTAGGCACAAACACTGCAGATTCTAACGTTGCCATTCCATTCTTCCCGTGGAGATAAAATTCCATATTATAATTGTAGGAAATGTCTAAGAAGTAAAAAGAAAATTCGTAAGGATTACAAAATAAAGTATACGGACATAAAGTTCTTTTGAATTAGTTATCTCTCAGCGAAATAGAGAAAACTATATAAATAATTAAGACAGGTACAGAGTGAGGCATTATGGTCTTTTGAATACCTATGTTTGAAGCATGGTTATCTCGCTGGGAGATAATTGGCTCCAACAGTGGAAGCGCTTTGGTCGAATGATTTGGTACTCTCGTACTCCATGTGATTAGAAAATAAACTATATAAATAATTAAGACAGGTACGGGGTGAAGCATAAGGATCTTTTGAATGCCTATGTTTGGACCATGGTTATCTCTCTGGGAGATAATTGTGCTCCAACAGTGGAAGCGCTATGGTCGAATGATTTGGTACTTTCGTACCCATGCGATTACAAAATAAACTCTATAGATAATTAAGACAGGTACAGAATTAAGCATAAGGGTCTTTTGAATGCTTATGTTGGGACCATAGTTATCTCTAAGAGAGAGGTGCTACGGTCGAGTTATTGGGTACTCTTGTAAATTCAAAAAAAGAGACTAATTCTCCTTCTTTATTCTTCACTCTGGACGGAACGTTCTGTATGACACTGTACTTCTAAGCATAAGTTCAAATCTCAACTCACAACAATTGAGATGTTTATGTATGTATATGTTACGTGGCTTCGCACAATATTACATTATATTAAATAAATAAAACCAATATGGCTCTTCTTTCTTTATTTATTTATTAAAAATTGTAACACTTAGATGTGTATTAAAATGAGATTAAAGTAAAAACAATGCAAATAGTAGTTTTTTAAAGGTAGAAATCGATTTTGGAACAATTCATTTTAAAATGTGTAAAGTCAGAACTTTTACCTTAACAATACTTTTACATTTTTAATTACTTTTGTAGATTGCATTTCATATTAAGCAATCAGACGACCACAGTAAAATAAATGTCTGCGAAAGGTGATAACGACCCTACGAACAGGAAATGCTGTATCACACTATATATATATATATATATATATATATTATTTCTCGCTCCTAGAAAAAGTAGAGCACTGTAAGTGTAGTATTAACACAGCATGACGTCACTAGCTTTAAATGCATCGTTCCTTTCAATAAAAAAAAAAGTAGAACGCTCTCAGACGTTAAGCCGCCGATAAAGTGTTAAAATTATCACAGCTTATTCGCTGTTCAGAATTGGCCGTGTGGTTAAGGCGTCGGATTTGAATTGCAAAATACTCGTAATCCGGGGTTTCGAATCGTATGACCAGTAGTGAATAGTCATATCTCTATGCTGATGAGTCCCGATTATAAAGGACGAAACGTATACATACATAGATAATAAACAATAACAAATATTTAATATATATATATATATATATATATATATATATATATAAATATGAAGAAATAATAATTAAAGAAAATCACATAAACATTGCCCTGTCATGCATGTAAAATGCGTTGACACGCCGTGACGTCACACCTCAAGCATTTGAAAACATTTAATGATCTCAGATTTTTGCTCAGTTTGAATTCTATTCAAATGAAAAAGAATTAAAAATTTGCTAATACATTTCTGACAATCGGAAACCCTGTGAAACTGCAGTAAAGTGTTCAATTCAGAAACATTTATTATTTATATAAATAGAGATTTTGTCCGTCTGTCCGTCCGTCTGCCCGTCTGTCACAATTTTTTTTAAACGTAATAAATACATTGCGGGGTTTGTCTCATTTCGAAATATCAGAGACCTCAACTGCTTTTAGAAATAGGAAATATTGCATTAATAGTAAATAATAAATTGCCAACAAATAAAACGGATGTCGTGACCGGAAATCGAAATCGAAACCTTGAGACCTTCAGTCTGAGTTTCTAAAAACTGAGCTATTTAGACTTTCTTATGAATAGAACTTAAAACATTACCATAACAAAATAATTATAGCTTTGACATGACGTCATAGATTTATGATTTACGTCATGTTTCAAAACATGAATTTAAAGATAAGCGATAATAAAAAATAAATGAATGGGTAAACAATATCAATAGCGTTGAAAATTATTTTAATAGTCCCCTAAAATTATTTTGCTTTAACTAAAAACAATTTAATATTCCATGATAAATGCCAGTATACTGAAATCATATGCCCTTAATAGGGTTAAGATGAAAATTCATATACACTAAATGTACAAAAGCAAGGAAATTCCCAAATTAACCCTATTAAGGGCATATGATTTCAGTATACTGGCATTTTTCATGGAATGTCACTACTTTTGTAAAGGCTATGCCTCAATACAATGGTCATTTTTAAGGTTTTTTAGAATTTTCTGGAAAACTAAGGTATATGGTAAACTGAAATTTAAATGCCATTAACTAGACCCTAGAAACTCTATCTCTGCCAAATATCAGCTGAATCCATCAAATAGTTGATGAGATACAGGGTGGCACATACGTACGTACGTACACACGGATAACACAAAATCATGCCTGACCTTTCTGGATCTCTGGGTTGCCTTGACTAATGATGCTGAAATTCTACACACTTATAGAACCTATCAAAATAAAATGTTGTGCAAAGTTTGAACTAATTTGGTTTATTGATTTTTGAGTTATGATTGATCAAAGAAATGAGATTTCTAGCATAGGCCGTGTTTGAAGTCTATTAAGGGATAGAGCGCTCTCGCGCCTCCCTTGATTTAACATACTAACAAAAATATGCGACCGAATGAAGCATATTTTTGTTAGTAATAATAAAAAATTATAACAAATTGTTCTTAACACTTTACTGCAGTTTCACGGCATTACCGATCCCCAAAAGGGTACCCAAAGAAATAAAAGTATCTCTACATGTGACGTCGCATTTTTATCAAGATGTATTAGAACTTATATAAGAAGCAACAATGAAAGAGCTGTGCGCTATAAAAACGAAAATACTGCAAGTTCAAGCAACATTTCTTTCTTGTTTCTTACCTTTGGTACATGTCTTTCCGGTCTTTCCAGGTGGGCATACGGTGGGCGTTGGTTCTATGCAGGTGTTCAGGCTGGTTGTGCAGTCGTTTGTGTCTTGCTCACATTGAGACCCTTTAAAACCTGGCAAGAAGAGAAAGGTAAGACATTGAAACCGTAATGATATACTCTTAACCCTTAAATGCTTTTTGTTTCAAATACGACACATTCCGACAAAATGCCTATTTGAGATAATATTCAACGAAAATGTGTCAAACTGCAACTTGTTTGACATCTGCAAAAAAAAGCCATTTATACTACTTTATATTATCCCTATGAAACGTTTATCACTTTTTTCAAACCAATAGAAAAAATAAAGCATTTAAGGCAGGGGCGGGCAACCTATGGCCCGCGGGTCACATCCGGCCCGCGAAGGCTTAGCGTCAGGCCCGCCACCCTGTTATGCTTTATTATTGCAATCCGGCTCGCGGACCTCCCAGTAAAACTCATATCACTTTGTGACAGAGACGTAAAAGTAAGTTTCAATTAAGATTTACAGTGGGATAAAAATGTATGAATATCAGCGAGCGATGATGCATATATATTTCATTTTTCTTTAAATATTAATTTCAAATCCTTGGCCTGATATAAAAATAGGAAAATAGAAAGAGAGAGGCAAAGAGGAAACACGAGACGAGGAAAGGGCATGAAACAGAGAACCTATGTGAGGTGTGTCAAAACGAATGCTGGATCAATTTGCTACTTCCTCTGTCATTATTTTTTATGATTCCAAAATGGCTCTTTGTTGGCGCCTTTTATAACATCACATACAGAAGTCTCTTGAGAAAAAATATCAGATTTGTAGAATGTTCAATGCAATTTTTGTACAATTTATTCATGTAAACAAAATATAGTAATTCTGATATTTCGTTTTTCACTCCGGCCCGCGATCTCCTTCCAAAAGTCTCATCTGGCCCTCGCTCTGAAAAGGTTGTCTGCCCCTGATTTAAGGGATACCATCCTATACTATCTGAAACCGTACTGACCGGAAGTGACGTTTCTATTCCCGACATCATATTAAAGAACAATGTATTTCAATTCATACTGTCAAATTTCATAACAATCTGCCTAAAAGTACATTTTTTATGAACATTTCAATTAAAATAAACATTTTTTTTGTAATTTCTTACAAGACTGATGATTTGAACTTGAAATATTTTCAACAATATATGAAGAATTATGTTTGGGTGAATCAAATATTTTGCAATATTTTGATACAATTCAGCAGTTCCAGATGATCTTTCAAAGGTTTTGAAGAGAACACTACATGTTTTTGCCAATGAGCGATCACTGATACTAATAATAATAGTGATGATTCCTACTGAATACAAAATAGCCATTGAAATTAGTCATACCGCTTTCCTGTGGATATCTGCACAATTAACCTTGTATGCCTATTTCCGTTCTACACTCCCCCCTGATCTAAGGATCATATCCTCCTACATCACATTGGTTTTAACCGTTACGCCCATCAGCATGATGTAAACCAAAACTATCATAACAAAGTTCACCATTGTTGAAAATTTTTCCATTTGCACCAATCACAATGAGTAAGTAATAGCCATTCAAATTAGTCATTAAGCTGTTGTGATTAGTCAAACTTTCTATTGTATGCCTATTTCTATTGCTACACTCCCCCCTGATCTAATGATCATATGTTGTTTTTGACCGTTATGACTCATCAGCATGTTGTGAACCAAAACTATCATATAAAACTCCACTGCTGATACTTTCTCCATTTGCACCCATGACATCCTGTCGGTAATGTAGAGGTCCCCACATGCTGGAGAGCCTTCTACTCAAATAGCTTCTTTTCTCGAGCTGCCGGCCTCTAGAACTCCCTCCCTGCTCCCCCGACTGTACCCACATGCAGAAATTTAAAACTAATGTCAACAAACATCTAGCTGCACAGCTCCCAATTAGGATGATCCCCTAAACTTTCACCCTTACGTCTACAGTGGCAACTTACCTTGTTTGGAGTGAACTCGGTTAAAAAAATTTATGTTGACATGCTTATTTGTTGTTTGTTCTTGTGACAACACTACATTCATAATGTTAAGAGTTATGTTAGACTGAATAAACCATTTTGAAAAATATTGGTACAATTCAGCAGCTCCTGATGCTTTTGTGAACAAAACAAGTTGGACAAATAAGTTGTCACGATCACTTAGTATTCTTGAACTCTTATTTCTTTTTACTTCTCTTCAACGGCTCAGACACATAAATCCACAAAAGTAACGAACGTTCAATTCTTCTTATTTTTTATTTCTCTTCAACGGCTCAGACACATAAATCCACAAAAGTACCCAACGTTCAATTCTTCTTATTTTTTACTTCTCTTCAACCACTCAGACACATAAATCCACGAAAGTAACGAACGTTCAATTCTTCTTATTTTTTTACTTCTCTTCAACCACTCAGACACATAAATCCACAGAAGTAACGACCGTTCAATTCTTCTTATTTTTCATTTCTCTTAAACCGCTCAGACACATAAATCCACAAAAGTAACGACCGTTCAGTTCTTCTTATTTTTTACTTCTCTTCAACCACTCAGACACATAAATCCACAAAAGTAACGAACGTTCAATTCTTCTTACTTTTTTTTACTTCTCTTCAACCACTCAGACACATAAATCCACAAAAGTAACGAACGTTCAATTCTTCTTATTTTTTTACTTCTCTTCAACCACTCAGACACATAAATCCACAAAAGTAACGAACGTTCAATTCTTCTTATTTTTTATTTCTCTTAAACTGCTCAGACACAGAAATCCACAAAAGTAACGAACGTTCAATTCTTCTTATTTTTTACTTATCTTCAACAACTCAGACACAGAAATCCACAAAAGTAACGAACGTTCAATTCTTCTTATTTTTTACTTCTCTTCAACCACTCAGACACATAAATCCACAAAAGTAACGAACGTTCAATTCTTCTTATTTTTTATTTCTCTTAAACTGCTCAGACACATAAATCCACAAAAGTAACGAACGTTCAATTCTTCTTATTTTTTTTACTTCTCTTCAACCACTCAGACACATAAATCCACAAACGTAACGAACGTTCAATTCTTTTTATTTTTTACTTCTCTTCAACCACTCAGACACATAAATCCACAAAAGTAACGAACGTTCAATACTTCTTACTTTTTACTTCTCTTCAACCATTCAGACACATAAATCCACAAAAGTAACGAACGTTTAATTCTTCTTATTTTTTACTTCTCTTCAACCACTCAGACACATAAATCCACAAAAGTAACGAACGTTCAATTCTTCTTACTTTTTACTTCTCTTCAACCATTCAGACACATAAATCCACAAAAGTAACGAACGTTCAATTCTTCTTATTTTTTTACTTCTCTTCAACCACTCAGACACATAAATCCACAAAAGTAACGAACGTTCAATTCTTCTTATTTTTTACTTCTCTTAAACCACTCAGACACATAAATCCACAAAAGTAACGAACGTTCAATTCTTCTTATTTTTTATTTCTCTTAAACTGCTCAGACACAGAAATCCACAAAAGTAACGAACGTTCAATTCTTCTTATTTTTTACTTATCTTCAACCACTCAGACACATAAATCCACAAAAGTAACGAACGTTCAATTCTTCTTATTTTTTACTTCTCTTCAACCACTCAGACACATAAATCCACAAAAGTAACGAACGTTCAATTCTTCTTATTTTTTATTTCTCTTAAACTGCTCAGACACATAAATCCACAAAAGTAACGAACGTTCAATTCTTCTTATTTTTTATTTCTCTTAAACTGCTCAGACACATAAATCCACAAAAGTAACGAACGTTCAATTCTTCTTATTTTTTACTTATCTTCAACAACTCAGACACAGAAATCCACAAAAGTAACGAACGTTCAATTCTTCTTACTTTTTATTTCTCTTAAACTGCCCAGACACATAAATCCACAAAAGTAACGAACGTTCAATTCTTCTTATTTTTTATTTCTCTTCAACCATTCAGACACATAAATCCACAAAAGTAACGAACGTTCGATTCTTCTTATTTTTTTACTTCTCTTCAACCACCCAGACACATAAATCCACAAAAGTAACGAACGTTCAATTCTTCTTATTTTTTACTTCTCTTCAACCACTCAGACACATAAATCCACAAAAGTTACGAACGTTCAATTCTTCTTATTTTTTTACTTCTCTTAAACTGCTCAGACACAGAAATCCACAAAAGTAACGAACGTTCAATTCTTCTTATTTTTTTACTTCTCTTCAACCACTCAGACACATAAATCCACAAAAGTAACGAACGTTCAATTCTTCTTATTTTTTACTTCTCTTCAACCACTCAGACACATAAATCCACAAAAGTAACGAACGTTCAATTCTTCTTATTTTTTACTTCTCTTAAACTGCTCAGACACATAAATCCACAAAAGTAACGAACGTTCAATTCTTCTTATTTTTTTACTTCTCTTCAACCACTCAGACACAGAAATCCACAAAAGTAACGAACGTTCAATTCTTCTTACTTTGTACTTCTCTTCAACCACTCAGACACATAAATCCACAAAAGTAACGAACGTTCAATACTTCTTACTTTTTACTTCTCTTCAACCATTCAGACACATAAATCCACAAAAGTAACGAACGTTCAATTCTTCTTATTTTTTTTTCTCTTAAACTGCTCAGACACATAAATCCACAAAAGTAACGAACGTTCAATTCTTCTTATTTTTTTTTCTCTTAAACTGCTCAGACACAGAAATCCATAAAAGTAACGAACGTTCAATTCTTCTTAATTTTTTTTACTTCTCTTCAACCACTCAGACACATAAATCCACAAAAATAACGAACGTTCAATTCTTCTTATTTTTTACTTCTCTTCAACCACTCAGACACAGAAATCCACAAAAGTAACGAACGTTCAATTCTTCTTATTTTTTTTACTTCTCTTCAACCACTCAGACACATAAATCCACAAAAGTAACGAACGTTCAATTCTTCTTACTTTGTACTTCTCTTCAACCATTCAGACACATAAATCCACAAAAGTAACGAACGTTCAATACTTCTTACTTTTTACTTCTCTTCAACCACTCAGACACATAAATCCACAAAAGTAACGAACGTTCAATTCTTCTTACTTTTTACTTCTCTTCAACCATTCAGACACATAAATCCACAAAAGTAACGAACATTTAATTCTTCTTATTTTTTACTTCTCTTAAACCGCTCAGACACATAAATCCACAAAAGTAACGAATATTCAATTCTTCTTATTTTTTACTTCTCTTCAACCACTCAGACACATAAATCCACAAAAGTAACGAACGTTCAATTCTTCTTATTTTTTTTTCTCTTAAACTGCTCAGACACAGAAATCCACAAAAGTAACGAACGTTCAATTCTTCTTATTTTTTTTACTTCTCTTCAACCACTCAGACACATAAATCCACAAAAGTAACGAACGTTCAATTCTTCTTACTTTGTACTTCTCTTCAACCATTCAGACACATAAATCCACAAAAGTAACGAACGTTCAATACTTCTTACTTTTTACTTCTCTTCAACCACTCAGACACATAAATCCACAAAAGTAACGAACGTTCAATTCTTCTTACTTTTTACTTCTCTTCAACCATTCAGACACATAAATCCACAAAAGTAACGAACATTTAATTCTTCTTATTTTTTACTTCTCTTAAACCGCTCAGACACATAAATCCACAAAAGTAACGAATATTCAATTCTTCTTATTTTTTACTTCTCTTCAACCACTCAGACACATAAATCCACAAAAGTAACGAACGTTCAATTCTTCTTATTTTTTTTTCTCTTAAACTGCTCAGACACAGAAATCCACAAAAGTAACGAACGTTCAATTCTTCTTATTTTTTATACTTCTCTTCAACCACTCAGACACATAAATCCACAAAAGTAACGAACGTTCAATTCTTCTTACTTTGTACTTCTCTTCAACCATTCAGACACATAAATCCACAAAAGTAACGAACGTTCAATACTTCTTACTTTTTACTTCTCTTCAACCACTCAGACACATAAATCCACAAAAGTAACGAACGTTCAATTCTTCTTACTTTTTACTTCTCTTCAACCATTCAGACACATAAATCCACAAAAGTAACGAACATTTAATTCTTCTTATTTTTTACTTCTCTTAAACCGCTCAGACACATAAATCCACAAAAGTAACGAATATTCAATTCTTCTTATTTTTTACTTCTCTTCAACCACTCAGACACATAAATCCACAAAAGTAACGAACGTTCAATTCTTCTTATTTTTTTTTCTCTTAAACTGCTCAGACACAGAAATCCACAAAAGTAACGAACGTTCAATTCTTCTTATTTTTTTTACTTCTCTTCAACCACTCAGACACATAAATCCACAAAAGTAACGAACGTTCAATTCTTCTTACTTTGTACTTCTCTTCAACCATTCAGACACATAAATCCACAAAAGTAACGAACGTTCAATACTTCTTACTTTTTACTTCTCTTCAACCACTCAGACACATAAATCCACAAAAGTAACGAACGTTCAATTCTTCTTACTTTTTACTTCTCTTCAACCATTCAGACACATAAATCCACAAAAGTAACGAACATTTAATTCTTCTTATTTTTTACTTCTCTTAAACCGCTCAGACACATAAATCCACAAAAGTAACGAATATTCAATTCTTCTTATTTTTTACTTCTCTTCAACCACTCAGACACATAAATCCACAAAAGTAACGAACGTTCAATTCTTCTTATTTTTTTTTCTCTTAAACTGCTCAGACACAGAAATCCACAAAAGTAACGAACGTTCAATTCTTCTTATTTTTTTTACTTCTCTTCAACCACTCAGACACATAAATCCACAAAAGTAACGAATATTCAATTCTTCTTATTTTTTACTTCTCTTAAACTGCTCAGACACAGAAATCCACAAAAGTAACGAATGTTCAATTCTTCTTATTTTTTACTTCTCTTCAACCACTCAGACACATAAATCCACAAAAGTAACGAATATTCAATTCTTCTTATTTTTTACTTCTCTTAAACTGCTCAGACACAGAAATCCACAAAAGTAACGAATGTTCAATTCTTCTTATTTTTTACTTCTCTTCAACCACTCAGACACATAAATCCACAAAAGTAACGAATATTCAATTCTTCTTATTTTTTACTTCTCTTCAACCACTCAGACACATAAATCCACAAAAGTAACGAATATTCAATTCTTCTTATTTTTTACTTCTCTTCAACCACTCAGACACATAAATCCACAAAAGTAACGAACGTTCAATTCTTCTTATTTTTTACTTCTCTTCAACCACTCAGACACATAAATCCACAAAAATAACGAATATTCAATTCTTCTTATTTTTTACTTCTCTTCAACCACTCAGACACATAAATCCACAAAAGTAACGAATATTCAATTCTTCTTATTTTTTACTTCTCTTCAACCACTCAGACACATAAATCCACAAAAGTAACGAACGTTCAATTCTTCTTATTTTTTACTTCTCTTCAACCGCTCAGACACATAAATCCACAAAAGTAACGAATATTCAATTCTTCTTATTTTTTACTTCTCTTCAACCACTCAGACACATAAATCCACAAAAGTAACGAATATTCAATTCTTCTTATTTTTTACTTCTCTTCAACCACTCAGACACATAAATCCACAAAAGTAACGAACGTTCAATTCTTCTTATTTTTTACTTCTCTTCAACCACTCAGACACATAAATCCACAAAAATAACGAACATTCAATTCTTCTTATTTTTTACTTCTCTTCAACCACTCAGACACATAAATCCACAAAAGTAACGAATATTCAATTCTTCTTATTTTTTACTTCTCTTCAACCACTCAGACACATAAATCCACAAAAGTAACGAACGTTCAATTCTTCTTATTTTTTACTTCTCTTCAACCGCTCAGACACATAAATCCACAAAAGTAACGAATATTCAATTCTTCTTATTTTTTACTTCTCTTCAACCACTCAGACACAGAAATCCACAAAAGTAACGAATATTCAATTCTTCTTATTTTTTACTTCTCTTCAACCACTCAGACACATAAATCCACAAAAGTAACGAACATTTAATTCTTCTTATTTTTTACTTCTCTTCAACCACTCAGACACATAAATCCACAAAAGTAACGAATATTCAATTCTTCTTATTTTTTACTTCTCTTCAACCACTCAGACACATAAATCCACAAAAGTAACGAACGTTCAATTCTTCTTATTTTTTACTTCTCTTCAACCACTCAGACACATAAATCCACAAAAATAACGAATATTCAATTCTTCTTATTTTTTACTTCTCTTCAACCACTCAGACACATAAATCCACAAAAGTAACGAATATTCAATTCTTCTTATTTTTTACTTCTCTTCAACCACTCAGACACATAAATCCACAAAAGTAACGAACATTTAATTCTTCTTATTTTTTACTTCTCTTCAACCACTCAGACACATAAATCCACAAAAGTAACGAATATTCAATTCTTCTTATTTTTTACTTCTCTTCAACCACTCAGACACATAAATCCACAAAAGTAACGAACATTTAATTCTTCTTATTTTTTTCTTCTCTTCAACCACTCAGACACATAAATCCACAAAAGTAACGAACATTTAATTCTTCTTATTTTTTACTTCTCTTCAACCACTCAGACACATAAATCTACAAAAATAACCAACGTTGAACTATTACTCTTTGTTACTGATTTTATGAACTTTTCCGATCCTTCACTCTTAAACACCCGGAAGACGGATAAAACTTACTGCCACTAACAAATTCCAATCTTTTAGGTATCCGGAAGATGGGTAAAACTGACTGCCACTAATAAATTCCAATCTTATATATATATATATATATATATATATATGCCCTGTACTAAAAATTATAATTGGTTAACAATTAAGCGCCACAATTCCGGGGGACCAATTAAATGCAGTTCCAACATTGCTTCTGTAAATATTAGTAACACCTAGAGTGATAAGTATTCCACAAATGTAGAAATTAGTGAAAAGAGGAGATAACTCTTGATAGAAATAGTTAAGATGCAGTCAAATTTCAAGGGTGCTTGTCGTTCCTCATGTTACATAATGGAAGTATGTATGCGAAAAACAATTATATCAGCTAGTATGGATTTAGTATCTAAGTGGACTAGTACAAAACCTTGACACGAAAATCTGGGGAACAAGTTCGCTCTCAGACTAAAAATATAAACAAGCCTGAACTCAGATCAGAGATCAGGAAAGGGTCAAACAGGTGCGTTGTGACAGGTTCAGTGTCATCCTTTGAAACAATGATGTCACAATCGTGGGAACGAGAAAAGAAAGAAGTTTTTAGTCAGTCGGTCTTTTGGGAGCATGGTGTACGGATGCAAAATCGAGATGTAATTCAAAAAAACGAAAATGGGAATTGAATTCCAAAAAGAGGATAGCAACTGGTATGCCCCTTCCTTCCTATCTCTGTAACTAGGTAGAATTAAGTTAAGAGCAATTTGGCCTCTTTCTCAAATTTAATGAATATGTGACTTTTATTCGTATGATGAGAAAATATCTCCCAAATAAAGACCCAGTTTAAACTCTTTGCCGAGCTCGACTTTTTCCTCTTTTTCATAAGTTTGATTACAGACACGAGACGATGATGGCTACAAGATGCGACCCACTACGACGATGACGACTGTGAAAGGCAGTGCACTGGACGATGACGATGATGATGATGATGATGATGATGATGATGATGATGATGATGATGATGATGATGATGATGATGATGATGATGAACAGCAACACACTGCGATGATGATGGCGATGGCGCCGGACGTCAGTATGCAAAAAGAGAAAAGTATATCAGTATACTGAAGTAAGTGACGGTGGATTTAAAAAGATCTGATTTTAATAAACGATCAGATAACACTGATGCCCTGGTGTATCCCACATAAGAAAGATCCTCATTTTTTTGGTTTTGAAAAGAAATCTCCTGAAAACGAATTGTCTCGTGCTTACCTTTTTTACACTCGCACTCGAAACCATCTTTCTTGTTGATGCACTTTCCGCCATTTGCACAAACTTCCGATTTGCAAAAGTCGACAACAATTTCGCAACCGACGCCTGTGAAACCTAAAAAAGACAAACAAATCAAAAACTTTACTAATTTACTATAAAATAAACAACAAACATTGGCGACCTTCTATAAGTGTGGTTCTAACACAAGGTCATGTGGAAGAGAAGGTCAAGTGTGAAGAGGAGAAAGAAAAAGAAATATAGTGGTGAAGCAAAAGTCTCCCCTCCCCATCTCTTTAACTCTCTCTCTTTCACTCTCTCTCTCTCTCTTTCACTCTTTCTAATAATAAAAAGTATTATTTTGTATTATTATTGTTTTTACTTTTATTATGTCATACTAGGAATCTCTTTTTTGGGATGTTTTCAGGTAAGATATATTTTTTAGAAAATTAAAATTAAATATCTCGATTGCAACCATATTGTTGGCGTTATTTAGTGTTTTATTGAGTTTTCATTTTGTACAATGTTTAAAACATCATCATGTTAGGCAATCAGCTCTAAATAATATGCAAATAAGAAATGTTATCCCCCTTGCATCCAAAAAGGGAGAGTTATCTGCCTTTGAGGTCGGCCATGACAGAGGTAAACAAAAATGCCTCACAAAAACATCATCAGTTCGCATAAGTGGCTTCTAAATTATCATTCAACCTGTAAATTTTAAAAAATAAATCTGTCAAAGTTCATACTTCGTCCATTGATCATTTTTAGTCTGTTATTAAACCAATAACACATGTGATTATTAGACATAACAGATCACATATCGCAAAATTCATTGTCGTCTTACTCTCAACTATTTATGTAGCCGTTATATTTGTGTTCAATTATTGGTAGATCAACAACTTTTATTCAACCAAGTCAAGGGAAATAACAAATAACATCCTGCATTTTTTATCCTTTGAACAATTATCACGATGGTAACTTTTTATCTTCTTTTGGAGTAACTGATAAACATAGTTTTAATCGTGTTGTTTTGAAATAAATATATTTATGAGCTCTATTTAATTGCTAAATATCGAGCTTGTCATTTGCAATTGAAATTATCATAATCTCTTATATATATATATGTGTATATACGGCACAATCACGCTGACACAGCGGTTCCCATTAGATCACCGAAGTTAAGCGGCGTTGATGGGTGATATCTTCCACTCTCTCTCTCTCTCTCTCTTCCACTCACTCTCTCTCTTTCACTCTCTCTCTCTCGTCCACTCTCTCTCTCTCTCTCTCTTTCACTCTTTCACTCCCTCTCTCTTCCACTCTCTCTCTCTTTCAAACTCTTCCACTCTCTTTCTCTTTCACTCTCTCTCTTCCACTCACTCTCTCTCTTCCACTCTCTCTCTTTTCCACTCTCTCTCTCTTCCACTCTCTCTCTCTCTCTCTTTCACTCTCTCTAATAATAATAAGTATCATTTTGTATTATCATTATTGTTTTTACTTTTATCATGTCATACCTGGAATCTTTTTTGGGGGATGTTTTCAGGTAAGATATTTCTTTTAGAAAATTGAATAAAATTAAATATCTCGATTGCAACCATATTTGTTGGCGTTATTTAGTGTTTTATTGAGTTTTCATTATATTGTTTGCATCAAGTGCTATCATACCATTCTATTGATAAACCATGATTTTTTACAATGTTTAAAACATCATCACGTTAGGCAATCAGCTCTAAATAATATGCAAAGAAGAAGTTGTATCTCCCTTGCACCCCAAAAGAGAGAGTTATCTGCCCTTGGAGTGAGATCAGCCATGACAGAGGTAAACAAAAGTGCATCATAAAAACATTATCAGTTCGCATAAGTGGCTTCTAAATTATCATTCAACCTGCAAATTTTTAAAAATAAATCTGTCAAAGTTCATACTTCGTCCATTGATCATTTTTAGTCTGTTATTAAACCAATAACACATGTGATTATTAGACATAACAGATCACATATCGCAAAATTCATTGTCGTCTCACACACATATATATATATATATATATTGATTGAGTTTGACTTTATATATATATATATATATATATATATATATATATATATATATATATATATATATACATATTGAGTTTGACTATATATATATATATATATTGATTGAGTTTGACTTATACAGGGTGGGCAAAAATAAGGGTCCTATTTTTAAAAATTCATAACTTTTTTATTTATTGATTTTTTTTTTTTTTTTTTTAGAATAAGTAAAGGACCCCTTCCGAAGCAAGCATGAGCCGTATTAGCCCTAAGGAACGTACCCTCATTTAGAAAACATTATTTTTGCTTAAAAAACTCAAAACAGTGTAAAAAACAATACTTTAGTTTTTGTAAGTTTTAAGAAGTGTTTTTCGGCTAAAATTTGTTTTGTTTATTTCAAAAAATCTCGGAAGGGTCAGTCTACACACACATAAAGTTTGGTGAGTTTAACTTTTATTTTGTGGAAGTTATTCAAATTCAAGTTATTCAAATTTAAAGATAGGACCCTTAATTTGGCCCACCCTGTATATATATATATATATATATATATATATATATACATATTGAGTTTGACTATATATATATATATATATATATATATATATAGCATAATATAAAATGAAATAATAAAATAAGGTGCAAATCAAATTTTATTAGAATTCAAAGTTCAGGCAAAGTATCTCAAAGTCCTTAACTCATGAGTTTTCAAAGATCATTCTTCTCCTCAGAGGACTATTAACGCAGTGACATTACTGCAGGTGATGAAATTAGACTTTGAAAATATATAAAAATATATGCAAAAATGCATAAAAGTATATAACACATCAAATATATCAGCCCAAAACATACTTTTGTTAAAGCTATACAATCCAAGTCATACAATTTAAAACAAATTCAGGAAAGATATTCACTAATTAAAAGATATTAGTTGCCTCTTATATCTTCTGTTGGGTTAACTTTATATATATATATATATATATATAATAAAAAAACGAAAATTTCAGTTTTGTTTTTTTTGCTATTTAAGGTGATTTTATTATTTTGCTCAGTAGGTTTTGCGGGAGAAAACAAAGTGTAATTGAATATATATATATATATATATATAGATAGATATAGATATAGATATAGATAGATAGATAGATAGATAGATAGATACTAAGGTGTAATTTAATCTATATATAGATGCTTAAATATATATACACTATTTACAAGCAAAGTAGTTTTCCAACGAAAGACTTGAGACTAAAAGTGTTTTCCCCCATATAGTTTTAATAGTTGCAAAAACGTCCAAGTCTTTGGTCTGAAGAGGTTGACTCTCTGTGAAGAGTACAACCGAAACATGTATGCACATATGTAACCAATAATGTTTGTATAAATATCAATTTATGCTTAAGAACAGCTCTACTTGTTATTGAGCATTTTTTATAAACACTTGAGTTTCAACGGATTTACATCTACAGAAACTAATACAATACATGTACCATATATATATATATATATATATATATATATATATATATAGTAAGCTATAAAAATATATTTATGGCCTATTTTTGCCATAAATATATTTTCATAGCTTACTACCTCGCTCTACTTACGTATCGAGTACTGTTGAAGTAAATACTTAAAATTGATACATAAAAAATTATATCTCCTTATAAAATTTTATGTGGATACATGAAATAGTAATATATATATATATATATATATATATATATATATATATATATATATATATATATATATATATATATATATATATATATATATATATATATATATATGAGAGAAAGAGAGAGAGAATGATGTATATACAAATTATTTATTTAAAAACTATATGTTACATATTTTAGAGACCATAGTTTAATTAAGATGGAGTGACCTTTTATCCTTTAACATACCCTGGCATACTATATATATATATATATATATATATATATATATATATATATATATATATGAGGTGTAAGTACTTATGCGATATACTAAGATTATCTTTACTTACCTGTCTTGCATGTGCAAGTAGCCTTCCCACCAAATTCAGTGCAGTTCACGGCATCAATATCGGGGAAGCAAGATTCGGCTAGGCATTTATTGTAGAGTTTGGAGAGGACAGGGGCAAGTTGACAACAGGCTGTTATTTACATTGTAATGCAACACTCTAGACCCCGCCTATATAGTGCTCTTGACGGCTTGCTTATGGCCGCCGAATTTGCTATTAAGACGTTAATTTACCCTCCCATTTCCAGACAATGCGTGTTGTGCACATCGGTGTGCACTCTGCTACAGAGTTAAATATGACTTTCGTATCGGAGTTCGAACCGTGTAACCGGCAAGGATTGTTTCCTCCCATACTGATGATTGCAGGTTTGGTATGAAACACATGTACATATGGGTTGATTTGAAAAATATTATTCATGAATAATTATATATATATACATATATATATATATATATGAGTTTAAGTACTTATGCGATATACTAAGATTATTTTTACTTACCTGTCTTGCATGTGCAAGTAGCCTTCCCACCAAATTCAGTGCAATTCACGGCATCAATACAGGGATTCGCATCCTTACAGATGGATATGGAGTCGGAACAGTCTGAGCCGAACGTGTTAGGTTTGCATCTGTCAGGACACAAAAATAATATTCACAATATATTTTATTTGGCTTAAACTAAAATATAATTCGTTCGTATATCCCAGTTTAATTATGTGACAGCAATCTCAACGAACTAGCATAGTTACCAGTCATTGTCTGGGTTGGCGTGAGGATAACACCACATGCAACAGAAGAGTAAGGACTAAAGAATAACCTTTATGGGTATATTTATTTTCAAAGGTTCAGTTCTGCCCCATTTTATCAGCTCAACAATCAATAAAATATAGCTCATTATACTCCCTATAACGTCTTCTGTCTTCCAAATTTTATAAAAGATATTTCCAGTAGTCTTTAAATCCATCGGTACATTGATTTTCATGGCGACGTTCTGCCCCCGTCACATAAAACCAAATTAAACTAAATATGGATAACATTACTCACCGTTACGACGGAATTGCTATTTAAAACGTCTGTATGACAGACAGACATCCGTATGACAGACAGACATCCGTATGACAGACAGACGTCCGTATGACAGACAGACATCCGTATGACAGACAGACATCCGTATGACAGACAGACGTCCGTATGACAGACAGACATCCGTATGACAGACAGACATCCGTATGACAGACAGACATCCGTATGACAGACAGACGTCCGTATGACAGACAGACGTCCGTATGACAGACAGACATCCGTATGAAAGACAGACATCCGTATGAAAGACAGACGTCCGTATGACAGACAGACGTCCGTATGACAGACAGACATCCGTATGACAGACAGACGTCTGTATGACAGACAGACATCCGTATGACAGACAGACATCCGTATGACAGACAGACATCCGTATGACAGACAGACATCCGTATGACAGACAGACATCCGTATGACAGCCAGACATCCGTATGACAGACAGACATCCGTATGACAGACAGACGTCTGTATGACAGACAGACATCCGTATGACAGACAGACATCCGTATGACAGACAGACGTCCGTATGACAGACATACATCCGTATGACAGACAGACATCCGTATGACAGCCAGACATCCGTATGACAGACAGACATCCGTATGACAGCCAGACATCCGTATGACAGACAGACATCCGTATGACAGACAGACATCCGACGTAGAGAGCATCTTCTAGAGCTGCTCTAACGTCCATTCAAGATACGTCTGTTTAAATGTGTGTGTTTAGCACTGAAGATGGTCTTTATAACATCGGAGCTGCAGCATCTAAAATAACGAGGGATGCTGACCCTGACCCTAGCTCTAACTCAAAGACCTTTGGAGAGATACAATAATACTGTAGCAGGAGTTGTGGTGAAAATGAAATAGAGGAAGGGCCAGTTGTCCAGAGTATCACATCTCCCCATAAAAGTTAAAATAAACATAAAACGAGACAACAACAACAACAACAAAAAAGCGATAACATAGGTCCTGGTACGTCATTCATCCAAGGCGGGGTGACCTGTCTTCTTCCAAATGAGGAAATTTCTTGGAAATATTAAATTTGCAAGTGGTCCCCAGTTGCATGTGTATAACGATTAGAGGAGATGATTTTGACCATATTAATTTTGCAGTTTTTGCAGGAAGGTATCGCCATCCTACCACATACAGCACTTGGTACTTTCAACTGGTCACTCATCTGGTACTGGCCAGGCTCAACGTTGCTTAACTTTGATGATCTAGCGAGAACAATTTTGTTATGTACGGCATAATTACATTGATACATCGGTTCTCGTTAGATCACCGGAGTTAAGCGACATTGAGCCTAGCCAGTACTAGATGGGTGTCCACATGTTCAGTTAGAACGCAAAACAAAATGGCTGTTCATGAGCCCTGCACGAGGATCCTTGATAATCGGTGAAAAATCAAAAAATAAACAAAATAGTGTTAGAAACACATCCAATAAATGTCACCAATCATGGGAAAATGTAATGTTTTACCAGTATTTTGTTTAATTTTCGTTTTTTGAGTGATTATCGAAACTAATTTCAGCCATTTTTTTCCTATTCTAACTGAACAGGTGGACACCAGGTTTGTTTTGAACAAAAAACTCTTTAAAATAAGTTAAAAAACAAATAAACTTATCCAGGTTAGTAGAAGAGTAACTTATCTTGCCTTTGGTAACATTTATTTGTTGCCTATTTGTTTGTTTTTTATCTCTTTTTCGTTCTGTTAGCTATCGTTAAAATGTTAAGATGGCTGACCATTTGAAAATACAAGGAGTTGTATGTGGGAGGACGGCGACAAACACTAACATTGTCAAAATCAGCTCACCTAACGGAATATACATGCAATTGTAGGCCTCTTGTGAATTTTATATTCCCTAGAAACTTCCTCCTTAAAGAAAGAAGCCGGATGCTGTACAAGGACAAGAAACAATTTTGTTCGATTTTTTTTATGGAAATACACTCCAGACAAGGCATGAAGCCACTTGATGTAAGGAGCTAGATTAATAGTTTAGTAACAAATCTATACCGGAATAATGAAGTTTCGGATTTTTTGAGATGATGATTGATAATCATAAGTAGTAATACCAAAACTAAGATTACATTGCGCAACGGATAAAGGTGTTAAGTATGAATCAATTCTATGTGATAGTCTTCTGGAGGTTAAAGGTTCAATCTTTAGTATGGACGATACTAATGAAGAATAAAATAAAAATAACTTAAAACCTGTAGAGTTGGAATAAGAATATCGAGATCGCTATTTTGTAGTAGGGGGTGCTGCATCAGTATCCATCCTATTGACCTTGTTTCATATGAAGAAAAGGATCATCAAGTTTTTAAATCAATTTTAGTCAAATAGTTTCATCAACACAAAACATGTGTCAACGCGATTACGGGTATATAAACAACATAGGTAAATACTAAAAATAAGAAAGAGTGCATCGCTAAAGGATGCAAGGATTGAATAGTTTAATTGAAAGTATCTTACTTGCAGTATTTGGTTTTGAAAAGGTTTAGACAATCTCCGTTATTTGCACAACTGTCACTTTTGCAGTAATCTTTGACATTCTCACACCGTTTCCCGGTCCAGCCATCTGGACAATCACAGGTGAAATCGGCCACTTTGTCCTTACAATCACCTTTATGTAAACACGGGTTGCTCTGACATTCGTCGATATTTTCCTAGTTTGATAAATAAATTAAAAAAATTCCAATTTGATAAATAAATAAATATTTAAATTTTTCTAACTTTGATAAATAAATAAATAATTTTTTCTAGTTTGATATATAAATAAATAAATATTTAAATTTTTCTTACTTTGATAAATAAATAAATAATTTTTCCTAGTTTGATATATAAATAAATAAATATTTAAATTTTTCTTACTTTGATAAATCAATAAATATATTTTCTTACTTTGATAAATAAATAAATAATTTTTCCTTGTTTAATATATAAATAAATAAATATTTACATTTTTCTTACTTTGGTAAATAAATAAATAAATATATTTTCCTACTTTGATGAATAAATAAATAAATAAATAGATTTTCTATCTTTGATAAGTAAATAAATAAATATATTTTTGCACTTTGATGAATAAATAAATACATTTTCCTAATTTGATATATAAATAAATTTATTTTCCTTCTTTGATGAATAAATAAACAGATATATATTCTTACTTTGATAAATAAATAAATAGATATATATTCTTACTTTGATAAATAAATAAATTAGTATATATCTTACTTTGATAAATAAATAAATAGATATATATTCTTACTTTGATAAATAAATAAATAGATATATATATTCTTACTTTGATAAATAAATAAACAAATATATTTTCTTACTTTGATAAATAAATAAATAAATAAATAAATTTTTCTACTTTGATAAATAAATAAATTATCCTACTTTGATAATTAAATTAATTGTCCTACTTTGATAAATAAATAAATAAATTGTCCTACTATGATTAAAGAAAAATCCAGGATCTTTTGTAAAAGATCTCCGTCACTAATCGAAAAGAGTTTTGAAAAAGAGGGGGGAGAGAGTAAAATAGATGGAAATAGAGAACTAAAGAGAAAGAAAGATTGTGCAAGAGAGAGAGAGAGAGAGAGAGAGAGAGAGCGCTAAATAAGGCAAAGCGAGTTTGATAAATAAATAAATTAGTTTCAGTAAAAAAAAACATCTGCATTCAATAAAAAAACTAAGCAATAAAAAATAAGTAATAAAAAATGAATAAAAAATAAAAAGTAAAAAATAAACGATAAAAATAAAAAATAAAAAAGTAAAAATAAACGATAAAAATAAAAATAAAAAGTAAAAAATAAACAATAAAAAATAAAATGTAAAACAAATGAAAAATAAAAAATAAAAAATAAAAAATAAAAAAGTAAAAATAAACGATAAAAATAAAAATAAAAAATAAAAAATAAACAATAAAAAATAAAAAGTAAAACAAATGAAAAATAAAAAAAATGCTGAAACATCATCGGAATTTGTTAACGTTTTCAGAATCTTGCGCAAAATCTCATAATAATCAGAGATAAAACTATTTTCAATGAGACGTTTTATGCTCCGTTAATAATTTTGACACTTTTAGTGTATTTGTAAAATGTTACATCTGATTACCTTTTTCACACAATATTTGGGGCAGCCATATTCATTTGTATAAAACAAAAAGCCAAACAAATTTCCTCTTTGATATTTAAAAGCAGAGTACTGGTGAGGACTTGAAAACCGGCTTGTTAGTCCTTCCTTTTTTATACTAACGAGTACACCACTTGCCAAGGCCAAGAGCTACTCGAGGATAAATGTTTATGCGATTGTCAGTTGGGAGGATTGAAAACGATGAACATAAGAGACAAATGTTTTTTTTCTATTTTTAATGGAAATCGCCCCAGACAAGGCATGAAGCCACTTGGTGTAAGGAGCTAAAAAAAAAGAAGGAAACTACTACTTCAAGGTCAAAAACTAGCCAACGATAAGTATTAATTGGATAGATTTCAACCAAGAAAACAGCAGTTCTTCCCCCTTTGTCAGAAACATCGCTCATGAAATGTGAGGACTAAAGGACAAAATAAGGGATGCAAGAGTTACGAGGCTGCCGAAAGTAAACCCTAATTAGTCACTTTCTACTCTCTTGAGTGTAAGTACTTAGGAGAACCGCTCAACAAGTATTTGTTGATATTGAGCTTGAAAACTACAAGGTTGTAGTCTGAAGGGAAACAGTCCCATGGTAATACATTCCATAGATAAGAAATTCTTGGAAACAAACACTGTTCATGGAAATTCTATTTAGTTTTAGGTACACAGAGGTAGAAAAGGTCGTTGTTGCTGTAAATATTTTACAGTTGGAGAACAAGAAATTGGAGCTCAGTCGAGCACCTGCCATGGAAATAAAAATGGAGTAGAAAAAGACTAGCAACGTGGTATCTGTGAGAAAGAGGCTGTAAAGAAGACATCATCCCCAACTAGATTGCCAAGCCGATTTTGTACTTTGCCAAGGTAAGAAAGAGTGCTGTGAACGGCACCTCCCCAGATGTGGCCGTAGTACTCAATCTTACAACATCTGGCTTTTACACAAGTAGATGATTGCATCAGGAGGCAGGTACTTTCCGGAGCAGTAGAGTGATCCAACCATTTTCTCAGCAACCTTAGCAACAGATTTCTTTTTTTATGGAAATTGCTCCAGACAAGGCATGAAGCCACTTGATGTAAACAGCTAAAAAATACTACTTCAAGGTCAAAAACTAGCCAACGACAAGTGTATGATGGATAGATTCCGACCCCAAAACAGCAATTCTTCCCCCTTGTCAGAAACATCGCTCATGCAATGTGAGGACTAAAGCACAACATAAGAGAAGCGAGATTTACGAGGCTGCCGAAAGTAAACCCAAGATCCACTTTCTACTCTCCATTTGATGTAAGTCTTCTATTTCAGGAGAGAAAGTCAGTCCTCGGTGATTATCAAAGCAAGGGGCTTCCTCAAGGAAAGAAACATTTATTTCAACTGAAAAAAACAAGTATCCGAGCATTGGTGGTGAAAGAAGAGAAGCTTGGCTTTTGAGGTGTTAAAAGGTAAAAAGCCACATTTTCCCCCATGTATTCCAAGTCAGAAGAGAAAGAATCAAAAAGATCTTGTTCATCAGTGCTCCCCGGAGTGCTGCCAGAGACAGTTGTGTTGTCTGCATAGATGTCACAAATGATCTCAGAATATTTTTGGAAGATCATTGATGAAGATCAGGAAGAGGGTTAGGTTTCTTCAAGCAAAGAGCTTTTCATTTTAACTGAGGCAAAACAAAGATATGAGCAGACAAAGACTGAGGCCCTCTACTCATTTAGATATACATCGTTCTATCATTTCTAACAAATTTAAAGACAATAAAAATTCATAGTGTATCTAATATATATTTTTTAGCATCAAACGTTCATTTTTGAAGGATAATTCCGTATTAGATAAATGGATGAAAATTATCTATGGGACTGAAACATAGGAAAATGAGACTCAGACAGAGGAAAGAGAGGGAGGGAGAGAGAGAGAGAAGGGGGGGGGGGCAAGAATGAAAGCAAGAAAGAGAGAGAGGACAAGAAAAAGAGAAGGAGATAGAGAAAAAGAAAGAGAGAGAAAAATATAGAGACAAAGAAAGAGAGACAGAGAAAGCAAGAAAGAGAGACAGGGAGAGATACAGACAAAGAAAAGAGAAAGAGAGAAAATTGAGAGAGAGACAAAGAAAGATAGATAAAAAAGAGAGAAACAGAGAAAGAGAGAGAGAGGAGAAAGAAAGGAGAGAGACAGAAGAAGAGCGAGAAAAGAGAAAGAAGAAAACAAAGAGGGGGGGGGGGAGAAAAAAGTTGAATTAGTGAGATCTTTCCATAGAAATGTAGATTATATGAAGAGGAAGAGAGAGAGAGAGGATGGAGTTAGATGGATAGAGACCAAGTGGGGAGGAGGAGGAGGAGGGGGAAGAGATTTCGTGATGGTTGCTTACCTCACAGTTTTTGCCCTTGAAGCCGGCCTTACACGGGCACTGATAATCGTTGATTAAGTCCTCACACCCTGAAGCTTCGGTTCCGGTTGCGTTACAAGGGTTGCCTTTACAGTCATCGATATTCGTACAGGTTGGGCCTTCAAGGTAGACAAAAGAAAATGGCGTCAATGCTAGATTCATCTACAGAAATAAACGAATCCAATAGTTGTGCAATCGCGAAATAAAATGCAATTGATTTCGACTTTTGGCTAAAGTTTGGTGGAGTGGAGAAACAGAAACGGATATTCATGAAGAGGCTGCTATTAAACATGGGTGTTGTTTAAATGATGAAAATGATGTTTCTATCTGAAGTATGATCAACCGATCATTCGATTGACAGACAAACAGACAGACAAACAGATTGGAATTATTACACAAATTTAGATGCGAGTTTACTGATGGAAATGTCATTTCAAACTGAACATTACAGACCGAGGAAAATGCTATTTCAAACTGAACATTACAGACTGAAGAAAATGCTATTTAAAATTTAGCATGACAGACCAACGAAAACCCTATTTCAAACTTAAGCATGACAGACTAACGAAAATGCTATTTCGAATGTAAGTGTGACACACCAAAGATATTTCAACCGGAACTATAGTGAAGGCAACACACACACACATTATATATAATCTTCGTCTATCTATTTATTTTATATATAAAGTAGACTGTTTTTCCCCTGTAACTTTGACTACACTAGAAAACAAAAAAACAAATGCATCATACGCTACAAAACTCACCACATCATTTACCTACTTCACTCGAGCATGTTTCAAGAAACTTTGATTTTATATCATCCTCAAACATGAAATACTATTATTCAACCCCTATGTCTGACTCTCCCAAATATATATTTAATCCAAACAGAGGGTAGCATACTCGTTTTCGCATGATATTTTACTCCTACCACGCAACTCTTACACACCATAGATAATATTAAATGAGGAACTAATATTCAAAACACCGATTATTATTTCATTTGGAAATCATCAAAACATACTACGTATGACATAGGTATCATAAATCGAATAAGAAACGCTCCCTTCATAAGATTACACGAATAACAGAATACCGAGTTTGTAGCTTACGATTTCTTACTAATTCACTTAAATTTATTCATATTCTGGAATTTCAGAATCAATAAACAAATGCCTCAACTTGTCAACAAACTCGATTCAAAATGGCGTCCTCCATCCACTTCTCCCATGTACGACGCAATTTTACTTCCAATTCTCCTATTTATTACAATTATAAATTATTATCATAATTTACCATATCGTCCATGCAACCTTCAGTACTCACGTTCATGATATTTTAAAGGTTTCCGTATCATTTTCGAAGACGTAACAACCAGTTCAGTTTTTAATTCAATTGGTTACAAGACTTGTACGGTAGCCCATAAAGTCACTTTCTTGATGAGGCTTTCAGCTGCAATTAATATCTTAACATTATCCCTGATATGGAAGCCTCTAGGTTCACTTTCTTGAATAGAGTGAAATTTTTCAATTAAAATTCAAGTAAGGCTACGTGTTCTATCTTGACAAAGACGTAGAAAAAAAAATGGAAGAGTTTAATAAAATATTTTATAGAACCTTTTCAATATGAGTTTAAGTAAATCAATTGGTATTATTCTGACTCACATTAGATGCTATTCTTACAACGTTTACACCAATGTAACCTTTGACCTTCACATGTATCTTGTTGAACTCGGGAATTTGTACGGAATTTTTAATGGAAACCATGGGAGTAGCTTGCTCTCGTTCCATCAGTCATGACCAGATAAAAGCCTTAAGTAATTCATAATTGTATTTTTAGCATCATCCGTACTGGGGATTGAACCTTCAACCTACAGAAGTTTGTCAGCTAGAACTGATTGTCACTTATCACTTTTATCCATTGCGCCACGGTCTTACTTAAGACTTCTACTCGATCATGGCTGATAGAATGAGAGCAAGCTATCCCCCGTGGATTGTTCTAAATTCCGTACAGATTTTTGAGTTCGACAAGATGCATCTGAAGGTTGGAGGTTACATCGGCTGAAACGTTTTGGAAGCTATTTCCATCCAATTATTTTATAAATAAACACTGAAATAACATTAACTTAACGCAATTAATTATAGTTTTATAACAATGTGGTTCAGTTAATAATTTAATGACCAAACAATACCGTGATAATTAAATTTAACTTCACAAAATCATATTAAGAAAAAAAAAAACATTCTCAGTCAATGCAAGGTATGTACAGCTAATACAGCATAGTCTCTAATTTGAAGACATTAGATTAATCGGATTTTACCTTCAAATTCTTCATCAAAGTATATAAAGTATATAAAGTATATAAAGTATATAAAGTATAAGTCTATTCTCTAAAATGAAACTGCAGCATAAGTAATGGTGTTATTTTTCGTGTTATAATTAATAAGTACATGAAGAAAGTAAAAAAGAAACTTCAATTCTGTAAAGGTTGTTAGTCATCGCGAATGACGATCGTATGGATTGTATTGAATATGAGAAGAAATCTATGTTTGTGTAGGGTGGGGGAGGTCAGGAAAAAAGAATTAATTACTTTGTCACCCTTCGAAATTTGAAAGAAATTTGTATGCATTTAAACTGTCGAATAGACAGAAAGTTTTTCTGGCTTTAAAATTCTTTAAAAAATCCTTATGTAATTAAAAGATTGAAACTTTTGGAAACTATTTACAAAGCTTTTATAAATAAAAGATTAAAACTAAATTACCTTAACAACAATTAGTTTTAGTTTTTATAACAATTTGGTTAATTTAATAATTTAATTATTAAACGTAATAACTTAATAATGAAATTTAACTTTTAAAATCATATTAAATAAAAAATAAATAGACACTAGTAGATACAGGCAATACAGTAGGCAATTTGAAGAGATTGCATTTATCGGATTTTGCATTCAGATTCTTCATCAAGAAGATAACAAATTTAAATTAAAACCTTTTATGCAATTAACCATGGAATGTTGTCATCGAATGAGAGTCTCTCCACTGGTCCAAATGCAACTAATTTTAGACAACATATAAAAGCAGGATTCCCAGTTCACAGGGAACAAATTATTGTCCGACACTAAATACTCAGAACATTTATCCACAGGGGACAAATTATGGTCAAACATAAAAAATATAGAATGTGAACTGCTTGTCAATTTAGCGCTTTTCTGGGAGACTTTGTTCAGGATATAGCTAGTAAAATTTTGATAGAGCAGCTAGAGTTTTTTTCTGTAAAATCTGAAACTCTTGTTTGCAACTCAACTCACCGCAATTTCAGATTTCAGTAAACCTACTTTCCGTATCCATTTTCTCTCTAGCCAACTTATGAGATAGTCTCACATGATATTCCCCGTACGTACATGATATCCCCCGTACGTACATGATATCCCCCGTACGTACCTGAGAGCGTCTCACATGATATCCCCCGTACGTACATGAGAGTGTCTCACATGATATCCCCCGTACGTACATGAGAGCGTCTCACATGATATCCCCCGTACGTACATGAGAGCGTCTCACATGATATCCCCCGTACGTACATGAGAGCGTCTCACATGATATCCCCCGTACGTACATGAGAGCGTCTCACATGATATCCCCCGTACGTACATGAGAGCGTCTCACATGATATCCCCCGTACGTACATGAGAGCGTCTCACATGATATCCCCCGTACGTACATGAGAGCGTCTCACATGATATCCCCCGTACGTACATGAGATAGTCTCACATGATATCCCCCGTATGTACATGAGATAGTCTCACATGATATCCCCCGTATGTACATGAGATAGTCTCACATGATATCCCTTGTACGTACATGAGATAGTCTCATATGATGGTCTCATATGATGGTCTCATATGATATTTTCCATACATGAGATAGTCTCATATGATAGTCTCATATGATACTTTCCATACATGATAGAGTCGCATATTATAGTCTCATATTATATTTTCCATATATGATATTGTCTCATATGATAGTCTCATATGATATCGTCCATACATGATATATGCAGAACAGTAGTAGTTGTGCATTTCAATCAAAGATTAAATGTGAGAATACGACAAAGACTATCTGTCTCTGATCAAAGCATTCGGTAGTATTACATTACTTGGACTGATGATTTCTCATCAATTGCTCATTCGTCAGCCCAAATGAGCATCATGGAACAAGCTTGTGGTGTTGAAAAATCAAGCTTGACCTTGTTTCAAATCCAGCCTCTGCGTGGGTCCACATAACTTTGAGGATCTGTCCAATAGTGGAGGCGAATATGCTAACAACTTCAAACTGAACACTGAAGAAAATATGGTTAATGATGGGAGAAAGAGAATAAATGGAGTAGTATCAGCAGCAGTGTAGGGGAAACTGGTAAGAATATTCAAATAAATAAATGACATAAATAAAGAGAAGTAAAAGACTAAAGTAGTAGTGACAGAAGCATGATGATAGAAGGAGAGTAATGAGGATGACATACAAAAGAAATGGTTTTAATATTTTCACCCCTCATGCTCTTCAGAATGATAACTTCTCAGTGTCCATTACCGAACATCACAGGGCAAAGGATGTGGCCTTTTTGGCCGTCAATAATGGAACAGTCCCCACATTAATTTCAACCTTATCCCACAGTCAACCCTTGTAAGATAAATCGGATACCATGCTAGCACAACGCCAAAGTGAACACATACCTTCAAATCCCAAATAGCAATCACATGAATAGTTGTTATCTCCACTGATGCAAGTTCCATTGCCACACGACTTTCCAATGCAGAAATCTTTCAAGACCCGACAATATGGTGCCTTGTACCTATAAGTGCAGCCACATGTTTTTGTTAGATCAGCACATACGGCTCCATTTCCACAATGGACGTCATGACAGGCAGACTTAGTTTCACACCGGTTATTTTCCATTACTGTAAGAGACAAAGAAAAAACATAAATTAAAGAAGACCATAACATTAATGATGTTTTGTTACTATGATTAAGGACATAACCTTAAACAAAACCATAACACTAATAAAGTTTGGTTACTATGATTCAGGACATAACCTTAAACAAAACCCTAACACCAATAACGTGTTGTTACTATGATTAAAGAAATAACTTAAACAAGACCATACACTAATAACGTTTGGTTACTATGATGAAGGACATCACCTTAAACAAAACCATAACACTAATTACGTTTAGTTACTATGATTAAGGACATAACCTTAAACCGGACCATAACACTAATAACGTTCTTCTTACTATGATAATATACATAAATAAAACAAAACAATAACACCAATAACGTTTTGTTACTATGATGAAAGACATAAATTAAACAAGACCGTAACACTATTAACGTTTTTCTTAATATGATAATTGACATAAATTAAACTAGACCATAACACTAATAACGTTTTTCTTAATATGATAATAGACATAAATTAAACAAGACCATAACACTAATAACGTTTTGTTAGTATGATAATAGACATAAATTAAACAAGACCATAACACTAATAACGTTTTTCTTAATATGATAATTGACATAAATTAAACTAGACCATAACACTAATAACGTTTTTCTTAATATGATAATTGACATAAATTAAACTAGACCATAACACTAATAACGTTTTTCTTAATATGATAATAGACATAAATTAAACAAGACCATAACACTAATAACGTTTTGTTAGTATGATAATAGACATAAATTAAACAAGACCATAACACTAATAACGTTTTTCTTAATATGATAATTGACATAAATTAAACTAGACCATAACACTAATAACGTTTTGTTACTATGATAATAGACATAAATTAAACAAGACCATAACACTAATAACGTTTTGTTACTATGATAATAGACATAAATTAAACAAGACCGTAACACTATTAACGTTTTCTTACTATGCTAAAAGATATAACCTTAAACAAGACCATAACACTATTAACGTTTTATTACTATGATAATAGACATAACACTTAACAAGGCCATGGCTAGTCACATACTATTATCTCCAAATGTATCTTATATGAGTGTACTTAACTCTTTGTTTTACTTAAATGTGTTTAATTATTGATATATACTATCTTATTGACTGTCTATTGATTTCCCACTGAAGAAATTCTTCAAATCTCACTCTGGCTGACTAATTATTTAATTAATCTAGTTGTTTTTAACGTATCAATATTAATAGACGAGGCAGGTAAATGATTTCTTTCACTATTTCAAAACATATATCCCAAACAATTCCTAAGTACTCGGCCAATGATATTTGAACAATAAAATAAAAAAGTCGTCCTAACTATGGTAGGAAAAAAAAAAAACCCCAAAAACGTCATCGAACTGCTTAAAAAAAAGATACCCCCCTCTCCCGTCAAATTTCTTCCTCAAAAAGGTGACTCTCCTCCTTCTGCACTCATTCGAGGTTAAGCAGCCGACCGACTTGATACTTCCCAATGTAAATCCGATGGAAAGATAAGCATTTTTTTTATATTTAATCTTTATTCTTTATTTTTTGTTTCCAATACTAATAGGTCCCTCACTGTCAACCAAGCTCCAGTCCCTGTCCCATCGCCGCAATGTAGTATCCTTGTGCTTGTTTTACAAATACTTCAATGGATTATGCTCCGATGAACTGGCTACTCTGGTGCCCCCTCGACATAAATTCACTAGACCAACTCGACAATCAGCTAAATCCCATCCATTCACTGTGGAGGTGCCCAGATGCCGGAGAGCTACTCCAATAGCTTTTTTCCTCGCACTGCTGGCTTCTGAAACTCCCTCCCTGCCCCCTGTTTCCCTGACGGTACCGACATGCAGAAATTTAAAACTAATGTAAACAGACATCTCACTGCGCAGCTCCCAATTTAGGTTGACCCCCCCCCCAAACCCTCACTCTTTTTCTCAGTAGCCCCTTACGTCTACAGTGGCGGCCTGCCTTGTTTGGGGTGAACTATGTTAAAAAAAAAAATATGACGACCATAAGTGAAGACGATTTCCAACACTCGATCCACGTTCATCACATCTGCCACACACGCTAAGTTTAAACCAACATTCTTTTCCTTAAACACTCAGATTGAATAGACGCATCTTAAGAATAGGGTGTTTGTTTTTTTTTATTACAAACGAGTCACCACTTATCAAGGCCCACAAACCACTCGAGGATAAGGGTTATTGAGTTTGGCGGGTAAAGTGACTATTTAAGAGGACGAATTAACAAGAATCTGTTTTCATTGAACTGTTATAGCCAGCCAAGAGGCAGCCTCGTGGTACTGTGTTCTACAGACGGGCAGTTCTGCATGATGTCCGCGGGGCTTTTCATGTTGACTTGTGCAAGTAAAGTCACATTAAGTATGCTTTGTTCAGGCGTCATTAAACAGATCCATCTGACCATTGCCATGTCATTATGGTGCAATTTCGTTAGTGTGCCGGCAAAGACAGCCCAAGTTTCGAAGCCATACATTAACTCACTTCTGGTACATGAGGAGTATACACGACCTCTTGTAGCTGCTGGCAGGTGTTTGTTTGGCAGGATTGGTAGCAGCTCTCTAAACTGTTTCTAAGCAGACTTGCAACGTGTAGCTGCCACGAGTTCACAGCCTCTACCTAATGACAGCACGTCTGTAAGGTAACAAAATTCCGTCACTACTTCAAGCTTGTCGTCAGTTCGTCTTGCTGTGCCGGGGCAATGCAAACATTTAAAGTGAGAATCTCTTCATAGAGAAAATTAATTTCATTCATTAAAGCGATGGAGCAGATAGTCACTGTCTGCTCAAATATTTTAATGAAAACCCTGTAAGAATAATTTTTTAAATGTTTACAAAATTAATAAAATATTATATCTTAATCACGTAATTAATTTTAATTTTTTGTTTTAATAACGTAAAAAAATATATATATATATATGTTTGTTCCCAGTGCAAATTATGGGTCCACCAGAAGCGTAGTCGTCCTACTGGGAGGCTGGTAGTTGACCTGGATTATGTCTGCCGTAAATGTGGTATTGCCTGCCGACTTTTTTTCCCTGCTTAACAATATGCAAAAGAGGTTAGTAAATGGTCAAAGCAGTTTAGAAGCACATGTCCCCTATGTGGAAATCTTATAGCAAGCCTCACTCTCCCCAATGGTTCATAAGCAGCAAGCATTCCGCCAATTTAACCGCCATAAGTCAAAGACAAATAGAGAAAGATTTATAGCATCAAGAAATCATTGTACAAGCAGTGTAACCGCAGCTAATGGTGGGTATATCGAGATGACCAGAATACGCATTGACTTGCAGAAATTAGGAACTTGCGATTTTTAGAAAGTCTATAATAGTGTGGTGAATAATGGTAAATGAACAATTCCCCCACTATGTCGCCTGCACTGAAACTGAGAAGACTGAACTGTTAGCTCAGCAGTTCGCCTTGAACTCCACCTTGGACTCCACGAACCACTCCCTCCCTAAGTATTTCTGTACATTGCTTGATCAGCCTTCACCAACCACTCGTTTGTTCCAAATTTACACTCAGCCAACCAAACAACATCTGTTACCACTGTGCCAAAAGCTTTCTCCAGATCCACAAAAGCAAAATACAGGTCCTTCTTCTTACCAAGATACTCGTCTTGAATTTTTCTCCAGATCCGCAAAAGCAAAACAAGTACTAGAAAAGATCTGTTCTATTTAATAGAGTATTTTCTTTCCAAATAATCCAAGAGATTCTCTTACCTTTGCTAACTGTACATTGGAGCCGTAGCATTTTAGATAAAAAGAAGATTTCTAGTCTTTTCAGGTCAATTTACTTCTGGGGGAAGCGATCCTATTATACATGGTACATTAAAACCAGAGCATCCCCCAAGCGCAAACTCACTACAACCAAGCAAACAAGTCAATGAGTATCCCCTACCCCCACATTAATTTCATTACAAAATTAAATTCAACCATGATGAATTTCGGTTCGTTCATACATAAGTCAGCCATTTTATTCTTTAGTAAAATTGCAAATTTAAAACAAAGCTCCCAAACATATAATGCGGCCAAGCA
>OY744519.1:19680958-19688458 GCA_963556195.1 Sepiola atlantica | reverse complement strand
ATACAATTAGGTTGAAAACACTGTTTGATATGAGACAACAGTAACTAGATCAAATGAGAACATTTAAGACTTCAATAATTTTAAATTCGATAATTATTTACCAATGTAATGTATCGAATCAGGGTATTATGGTATGGTATGTTATCATGTTTTAATATTCGAGGGTATACCTCCTTTTCAAAACGTAATTTCCACTTGATCCAGAGAGTGTTTCTGCCTGGAAGTCAGAAAAAATTGTGCGATGCCTTCTGTAGCTTATAGAAATGCTTAAGCCTATATAAAATAAGATGTACTTCTTCAATCTGCATGTTTAGCATTTAAAAACATTGTACTGCAGTTTCACAGTAGCTTCTATAGTTAAAAGTGTATTTTTATCCCTTACATCTACATATATTGGAATGCAATTTAAAACTTGCATTCAAATATATGCAGATATACGAGACAAAAATACACTTCTGACGATCGGATGTGAAACTGCAGTAAGATGTAAAGATAAACCTCTTTTAATCTAATATATAAAACTAATTTGGTTGGACTTTTAAAGTTACACCTAAATAGCAATGCATCTGACAAATCAATACTTGATTCTGACTAGCCTCGTTTTTCTTTCACTTTGTTATTTGCACGAATATAATTTAATTAGCTTTAGTTTCTTTCTGATAATACTTATTCCAGTTAGAAATATTACTAAAATGGCGACATTTTCCCTTACTCACCTAAACATCTTCAGTCCTTAATGAGATCATGGGCGTGGATTGAGATAACCGATCTCGGATGTCTGTACATCTACATTTTACTCTGATGACGGGTAGACTGGCTTGTCTAGAAAGACATTTTTCAACCAATTTCACAATCAGAAAGATAGGACATTTTACTTTGCTATATGTGATATCAGTAATCAAAAGAAGACCACCAATGGCTTATCATGCCATTTTACTGCAGTTTTATGGTATATCCGATCGGCAGAAGTGTATTCTTGTCTCGTATATCTGCATATTTTTTCCTTTCTTATTTCTATATACATTTTTTTCTTTTTTCTTAACTTTCCTGTTTGAGGCGTTTTCTTTCTAATTTCTTTTTTAACTTCACGTTATTTTATATGAATATTAGCAAAACATAATTTCTTTCCGTCACTTTTGACGAAGGGTGTATACTCGTATATAATAGACCCTTAAAACAGAATTTGCACGAAAAAGCAGGTTACGACCTTTTTATCTGATTGATTCCGTTTCATTGCCAACCCTGATAATTCTTTTTAGAATCAGGTACTCACAATAGGGACCACGTCAAGGTTGCCTACAACCCTTGTGAGAGTGGTGCTATGGATCAGATTACACCTACAATTACATCCCTTAAAACCAGAAAATGATCGAAGATCAATAGGGAACCTTACCTGTCGGCTTTTGACATTCTTTGGTGAATATTTGGCAGCAAGCATTAGTTTCTGTGGTGTAGAAAGAACAGGTTGCATTCGCGTCGTTGTAAGCAACGGATTTGCATTGCGTGTCGTTTAAACATTCAGCAATGCAAGTTGCACTGGAATTAATTGCAGCAGATTGTTTGTAGAATCCATTCGTTGTGCCATTGCTTGTTTTCATAGACAACTGGCAGTATTCACCTGAAATGGGAAATACACAGACTTGTGAGAGGGAGATAAAGAGAGAGGGAGATAAAGAGAGAGGAGGAGAAAGAGAGAGGGAAGGAGATAAAGAGAGAGAGAGAGAAAGAGAGAGAGGGAGATAAAGAGAGGGGGAGATAAAGAGGGAGAGGAAGAGAAAGAGGAAGAGGAAGAGCAAGACAACTGGCAGTATTTACCTGAAATGGGAAATAAACAGACTTGTGAGAGGGAGATAAAAAGAGAGGGAGAGAAAAAGAGAGGAGGGGAAAGAGAGAGGGAAGGAGATAAAGAGAACGGAAGGGAGATAAAGAGAGAGAGGAAGATAAGGAGAGAAAGAGGAAGAAGAGGAAGAGATAGAGAAAGAGGGAGAGAAAGACAACTGACAATATTCACCTGAAATGGGAAATAAACAGACTTGAGAGAGGGAGATAAAGAGAGAGAGAGAGATAAAGAAAGGAAGGGAGAGAGAGAGGGAGGGAGATAAAGAGAAGGAGGATAAGAAAGAGAAAGAAGGAGAGAAAGACACCTAGCAATATTCATCTGAAATGGGAAATAAATAGACTTGAGAGAGGGAGATAAAGAGAGAGAAAGAGAGAGAGAGAGAGAGAGGGAGGGAGAGAGAGCGAGGAGCGGGAGAGAGGCAAATAAAGAAAAAGAGAAGAAGATAATTAGAGTGAGAGAGATGGGAGGAGACAACTGGCAGTATTAACATGAAATATGAAATAAACAGATTTGATAGAGGGGGTGGTGGGAGAGAGGGGAGAGAAAGAGAGAATAGGAGAGAGACAAAGGTGGAAGAATTGTTGTTTTTTGGGGTCGGTTGTTTTGAGTATATGTGAAGATTTTCAATCCAGTCATAATATTCATCATCATTCAACAGACTAGACTTAGGGAGAGAGAGAGAGAGAGAGAGGGGGGGGGGAGAAAGGCACACACACATTAAGAGATTGAATTAATCTTGGCCGCTTGCAATTAAGAAAGTAAAATTTAGTAACTGTATTTTTTTCAAAGAAAGTTTAATTTCCTCCCTAATAAACATTACTTAGAAATCGATTAACAACCAAACATAGAATTACGAGGATTAAAGAAAAGTAATCAATCTCTTGTCAAGATGTGAGGACGTATCGCAAAAGGCTATTTAAAACCTAGCCATGTCAAACAGACCGACGGACAATCATAAACAAACGAATTTCAGAGAAACGATGACGGCATTTCCGGACAAATTGTAACCGATCAAATCACTCTGTCTTTCATACTTTTAGAATGCCGTCCTCAGACCGAAAGGCATTCGAATGCCGTCCTCAGACCGAAAGGCATTCGAATGCCGTCCTCAGACCGAAAGGCATTCGAATGCCGTCCTCAGACCGAAAGGCATTCGAATGCCGTCCTCAGACCGAAAGGCATTCGAATGCCGTCCTCAGACCGAAAGGCATTCGAATGCCGTCCTCAAACAGAAAGGCATTCGAATGCCGTTCTCAGACTGAAAGGCATTCGAATGCCGTCCTCAAACAGAAAGGCATTCGAATGTCGTCCTCAAACAGAAAGGCATTCGAATGTCGTCCTCAAACCGAAAGACATTCGAATGCTGTCCTCAAACAGAAAGGCATTCGAATGTCGTCCTCAAACCGAAAGGCATTCGAATGTTCCGCTAAAAAACAAGCGATTTGTTGTGCTTAGTGTACGGGGTTTGCATCCCAAATAAAGTTTTACTTAGAAATCAATTAACAGCCAAAATCCTTTTTCCATATAATTTTATTTCATAATTGTTATATAAAGAATATATCTATTTATATATTTGCATGTTTTATGTTTATATATTTGCATGTACAGGACTCACTATAAAACTAATTAACCGATCATTATGAATTTTTGAACCCCCGTTGCTAGACGTAATGGGTCTTAATGCTGGCTATATATAGTTACATTTAGTTTCATGCAAAGGGTGTAAAAAGGGGATAGAAGCCCTTCGGGGAAATTTTAATACCTTTGATTTTTGTGAATGTCTGCCATCAATTAATAAATATTCTCCATGTTTCAGTTTCTTTGGAGTATTTTAAAGGAGTGTTATAGGGAAAATATACAGCCCAAACTCTCATTACCAAATTCAGAAACATCAGATTTGCATGTAATGTGATCTATTGTCATTTGGCACCAATTTAGCAAGATTCCCTGAATTTCAATTTCTTTTCAAGACTTCTTAAGCTAAAGCCTTATATTTTAGACATTTTTCGAATTCAAATATTGTAATAGATTTTGATCGACATTAGAATAAGAGTTCTAGACATTAGGCTTAGAATTATTATATACTGATTTTTAATCTTCGTAAAGTGGTGCAAAATCATTGTTTCTAGAATTAATTTTACCCGTCCTGGGTCTGATATTCCTCTAGAACGCATATATATATATATATATATATATATATATATATATATATATATATATATATATATATATATCAAGGGAGGCGCGAGAGCGCTCTATCCCTTAATAGACTGCACGAATGGCCTATGCTGAAAATCTCATTTCTTTGATCAATCATAACTCAAAAACCAATAAACCAAATTAGTTAAAACTTTGCACAAATTTTTTTATTTGATAGGTTCTATAAGTGTGTATAATTTCAGCATCATTAGTCAAGGCAACCCAGAGATCCAGAAAGTTCAATTATGAAATCATGTTATCTGTGTGTACGTACGTACGTACCACCCTGTATCTCATCAACTATTTGATGGATTCAGCTAATTTTTGGCAGAGATAGAGATTCTATGGTCTAGTTAATGGAATTTTAATTTCAGTTTACCATATATCTTAGTTTTCCAGAAAATTCCAAAAAACCTTAAAAATGACAGTATTCATACACTTTATTCTATATCTTATCGACCATTTGATGGATTCAGCTGATTTTTGGCAAAGATAGAGGTTCTAGTGTCTAGTTGATGGCATTTTAATTTTATTTTACCATATACCTTGATTAGTCAAACTACCAACTATATCAGTTATGAGAAGGCATTGTATTGAGGCATAGCCTTTACAAAAGTAGTGACATTCCATGAAAAATGGCAGTATACTGAAATCATATGCCCTTAATAGGGTTAAGATGAAAATTCATATACACTAAATGTACAAAAGCAAGGAAATTCCCAAATTTTTACACTTTTATTGTCATTAAGAGTATGCGAGCACAACAGGGCTATGAATTTTACTTGTAGGAATTTTTCTTCAGCGCACCTCACACACATCATCCACTCATGCATAGAGATTTATACTGTAGTGATGTGATAATGAAATGGTTTGGTTGAAATGACAAAATTTTGGTGAATTCTCTACACCTAACGTTGTTCTATACTGATTGAAGAGTTCTTACCATATGTGTATCCTACATTACAGTTGCAAGTATATGTACCCTGCATGATGTTCTGGACGCATGTGCCCACACTGCAATTGATGTTACTGCACAAATCTGCACGTCGATTGCACGTCTTCCCACTGTAACCGGTTGGACATTTGCAGGAATAATCGTTGACTAAATTGGTGCATGTCACATTGAAAAGGCAAGGCGAACTGGCACAGTTATCTGCAGAAGAAAGTAAAAACGAAAGAAATAATTTTATTAGTTTCTTTAATTTTATGACAATTTTGTAGATTCTAAGTAAATTCTTGAAATGTACATGATCTGGAAATTTGTTCACTAATTAATTATCTTTATATATATATATATATATATATATATATATATATATATATATATAAAGATTATTTTTTCCTCTACATTCAATCTATAAACACTGACGTTCGCAATATGGTCACGTATAGTCATTTACAAGCATCCCGAAAGTGCGTATAGTCATTGACGAGCACCCACAAAGTGTGTATAGTCACTGACGAGCATCCCCAAAGTGTGTATAGTCACTGACGAGCATCCCCAAAGTGTGTATAGTCACTGACGAGCATCTCCAAAGTATGTATAATCACTGATGAGCATCTCCAAAGTATGTATAATCACTGACGAGCATCTCCAAAGTATGTATAATCACTGATGAGCATCCCCGAAGTGTGTATAGTCACTGACGTACATCCTTAAACTGTGTACCATCTTTAGAATAGCCTTCAAATATGTACCATCACCTGAGTAACAACCCCAAAGTTTCTATCGGTATCTGAAAAGTACATTAAAAAATGTCTATCATAACCATTATACTTACTGATTAGCGTATCACACTTCTCTCCTTGGTACCCTGGATTGCAATCACATTTGAAGTTTTCTTTTCCAATATTTATACAGACGCCATTTTTGCATGGATTATTCGTACATGGTAATGTAACTTTTTCACAGCTGAAAAATGTTAAAAGCAAAGGTTAGAGTTACGATTGTTTTATGTGCAACTCTATGAATTGCCTCGGATCGCCCTACCTACAGCATTTAATAAGGAAGGGTTAGGGTTAAGTTAGGAAGGATTCTATACTAAATTTTATGCAAGCTGGCAGAATAACGCAACATTTTTTTGCAGAAGGTTTCAGCTGTTTAAATGCATATCAGTTACCATTATATCGGCTCATAACGAGCGAATGCAACGGTCAATATGTTGATCTAAGGTAAGGGTTACGGTTTATCTACGAACCAACACAAGTTGTTTGATAGGAGTTTATATTAAAGTCTATTTCGTAAAAATTAAGAAGTCTAAAATAAAGTTTTAGGATTTTTAATATTAGGAATGCAGGGTCCAATTAGGAACTTGTTAGCAAGGGCCCTCTACCCTCTAATAGCATAAGACCTATGCTTTATGCTAACCCTAACATCTACCCTCCAAATAGCTTAAGACCTATGCTTTATGCTAACCCTAACATCTACCCTCGAATAGCTTAAGACCTATGCTTTATGCTAACCCTAACATCTACCCTCGAATAGCTTAAGACCTATAATTTATGCTAACCCTAACATCTACCCTGCAATAGCTTAAGACCTATAATTTATGCTAACCCTAACATCTACCCTTCAATAGCTTAAGACCTATGCTTTATTCTAACCCTAACATCTACCCTTCAATAGCTTAAGACCTATGCTTTATTCTAACCCTAACGTCTTTATCAGTGGTCACCATTCGACCACCCAAGGACTGGCTACTTGAGATATCCACTATAGATAATATCCAGCCAGTGTCCACTCAAAGGGGCATATCTCTAGACAATCTACCGTCCAGAGGGTGACGCGCTTGGACAGTCATTAAATTTGTCAATCTCTGAATGATCCATAACAACAGTAGAGAACCTCAAACATTATTCTCTCAAGTGGACAAATGGAATTCCGGGTGGCCCAAATTACAAAGTCAGAAATATTTTTAAATACCTCTGTGCACCCTTCCCCTTTTTTATTTGGCCGAACATCTATCACCTGCAACGTCTGCTATTCACATGCACCACCAAAACATGCAGCAAAGTGCATCTATCACCTGCAACGTCTGCTATTCACATGCATCACCAAAACATGCAGCCGAACATCTATCACCTGCAACGTCTGCTATTCGCATGCATCACTAAAACATGCAACAAAGTGCATGTTTACAAACTAACAATTCTAAGCACAAATGAAAGTCAAGATAATTTGTGACATACTGTTTACACATGACTCTCGGAATTGATCCATTTTCGTCTGTCCATCTGTATCAACTCCTTCCTCTTCATCAGCCTGTCTGCCTCATCATATTCCTACCTGTCCGTTTCAGTCCATCTGCCCATCCATCAACTATCTCAGCCCGGTCCCGTCTGTCTCAACCTAATCCCGTCTGTCCTTCCTAGTTTGTTCCAATTCGTCTGTCCATCTGTCGACTATATCAACCCCTTCCTGTCTGTCTGTTAGTCCGTTCCCTGTCAATTCATCTGTCTAT
>OY744519.1:19655958-19678458 GCA_963556195.1 Sepiola atlantica | reverse complement strand
CGTTTATATATCCCGGTCAATTCCCGTTTATATATCCCAGGTCAATTCCCGTTTATATATCCCGGTCAATTCCCGTTTAAATATCCCAGGTCAATTCCCGTTTATATATCCCGGTCAATTCCCGTTTATATATCCCGGTCAATTCCCGTTTATATATCCCAGGTCAATTCCTGTTTATATATCCCAGGTCAATTCCCGTTTATATATCCCGGTCAATTCCCGTTTAAATATCCCAGGTCAATTCCCGTTTATATATCCCGGTCAATTCCCGTTTATATATCCCGGTCAATTCCTGTTTATATATCCCGGTTAATTCCCGTTTATATATCCCGGTTAATTCCCGTTTATATATCCCGGTCAATTCACGTTTATATATCCCGGTCAATTCCCGTTTATATATCCCGGTTAATTCCCGTTTATATATCCCGGTTAATTCCCGTTTATATATCCCGGTCAATTCCCGTTTATATATCCCGGTCAATTCCCGTTTATATATCCCAGGTCAATTCCCGTTTATATATCCCGGTCAATTCCCGTTTAAATATCCCAGGTCAATTCCCGTTTATATATCCCAGGTCAATTCCTGTTTAAATATCCCAGGTCAATTTCTGTTTAAATATCCCAGGTCAATTCCTGTTTAAATATCCCAGGTCAATTCCCGTTTAAATATCCCAGGTCAATTCCCGTTTATATATCCCAGATCAATTCCCGTTTAAATATACCAGTCCGTTCCTTTTTATATATCCCGGTCAATTCCCGTTTATATATCCCAATTCGTTCCGGGTTCGTTATGGTCTATATATCCGGAATCCAACGCCTCTACAAACCAGAAAGATTTATGGGATCGTTTTCTGTTTTTTCTTCACCCGACGTAGATAGGTACTTTAGGTAGTAAAAGAAAGAGACTTACAATTCAGAGCTATAGCCAAGAGTACAATAACATTGCGTAGCGTTTATTATGTTTCTGCAGATTCCGTTGTTCTTGCAAGTGTCGTTCTTACAGTTTTTTACGATGAGTTCACAGTTTTGACCATTTGTGCCTGCAAAGGAGAAAAACAACACACGATCAATAATTGCCTTTACAAAATGGCCGCCATCTTGCGAGTTTTCTTTTTTTACATGAAGCATATATGTTATTTTACATCAAGCATATACGTTTTTTTACAACAAGCATATATGTTTTTTTTTACATCAAGCATAAATGTTTTTTACATGAAGCATAAATGTTTTTTTTACATCAACCGTATATGTTTTTTTTACATCAACCGTATATGTTTTTTTACATCAAGCGTATATGTTTTTTACACATCAAGCATATACGTTTTTTTTACATCAAGCATATATGTTTTTTACATCAAGCATATATGTTTTTTTCACATCAAGAATATATGTTTTTTACATCAAGCATATATGTTTTTTTCACATCAAGAATATATGTTTTTTACATCAAGCATATATGTTTTTTACATCAAGCATATATGTTTTTACAACAAGCATATATGTTTTTTACATCAAGCATATATGTTTTTTTACATTAAGCATATATGTTTTTTTACATTAAGCGTATGTTTTTTTACATCAAGCGTATATGTTTTTTTACATCAAGCGTATATGTTTTTTACACATCAAGCATATATGTTTTTTTTACATCAAGCATATATGTTTTTTACATCAAGCATATATGTTTTTTTCACATCAAGCATATATGTTTTTACATCAAGCATATATGTTTTTTACATCAAGCATGTATGTTTTTTTACATCAAGAATATGTTTTTTTACATCGAGCATATATGTTTTTTACATCAAGCATATGTTTTTTTCACATCAACCGTATATGTTTTTTTCACATCAAGCATATATGTTTTTTTCACATCAAGCATATATGTTTTTTACATCGAGCATATATGTTTTTTTACATCGAGCATATATGTTTTTACATCGAGCATATATGTTTTTACATCAAGCATATATGTTTTTTACATCAAGCATATATGTTTTTTCACATCAAGCATATATGTTTTTTACATCAAGCATATATGTTTTTTACATCAAGCATATGTTTTTTTAACATCAAGCGTATGTTTTTTTAACATCAAGCATATATGTTTTTTATATCAAGCATATATGTTTTTACATCAAGCATATATGTTTTTTACATCAAGCATATATGTTTTCTTTACATCAAGCATATGTTTTTTACATCAAGCATATATGTTTTTTTCACATCAAGCATATATTATTTTGACATCAAGCATATATGTTTTTTTTACATCAAGCATATATGTTTTTTAAATCAAGCATATATGTTTTCTTTACATCAAGCATATATGTTTTATTTACATCAAGCATATATGTTTTATTTACATCAAGCACATATGTTTTCTTCAAATTACTACCAACATTTACCCAGCCTTTACAAATCTTACAAAGAAAAGTAATCCATCGACACGTGTTTCTGCTCACAGCCAAGCATGGCTAACTTTCATGTACGTATAAGACTAATGAAAAAGTATATATTAATGAAATATACGTCCTATAAAGTAAAGGGCGATTAATAATGCAATCTTCTGCATCTTTATCACTTAGGAAGTGAAACAATTGAAATAGTAGTAAGCAAGAAAACAAAGAACGCTACAATCACCAATAAAAAATTACATCATATATATATATATATATATATATATATGATATTGTGACAAAGCACTACACCAAGTACTCCTTTTTCACACCAATTTGGAGTATAATCACATTGCACGAGGTCACCAGCTCGTATTACTCTTATCTGACGCGGCAGGAAATCCCCTGAACCCTATTATCCCTATTATTATGTCATTCACCTTTGCTGCTGCACAGCAATAAAAACTACACTTATCTCAGAATTAGAAGTAAACAGGATTTTAAGATATTTACTTATTAAGGAAGCGGTACACAAAATTTAAAAAAAAAAAAAGAAAAATGAGAAAATGGCGTCGACTTACCAGTTTGGCATTTACATTTATAGCCGCTACCATCTTTGGAACATGTTCCTCCGTAATAACAAGGGTTTGGTAAACAGGGATCCACAGCTTTATCACATAGCTCACCAGTAAATCCTAAACACATAAAGGCAGACGACACTTAGTATACGAAGGGTTAGGTGAAGATAAGGGTTTATTTATTTTTAGCCGTCCAACAAAAAAAAGGTGAAAAAAAAACCACCTAAAAAACAAACTGCTTCGGCCATTTAAAGGACTGACTCGGTAGTCAATCTCAAAGTACTGAAATTCTCTGGATGCCCTTTCATCACAAGTACCTAAAATGATATTTTAAGTTAAATTTTTATAAATGTTCAAAATTAAATTAACATGATTTATTCATAGTTTTATTTATTATATGTCGAACCGTTAAGTGGGGGAAGGGAATATATATGTCGAACCGTGAAGTGGGGGAAGGGAATATATATGTGGTGTGGGGGGAATATGTCAGATTCTGAGGTATGGTATGGGAAGAAATATGTCAAAGTGTGAGGTGGAGAGAAGAAAGAGATATGTCGAACTGTAGGGTGGAGAGATCAAGAGATATATCAAACCGTGAGGTGGAGAGAGGAAGAGATATGTCGAACCGTGAGGTGGAGAGAGGAAGAGATATGTCGAACTGTGAGGTGGAGAGAAGAAGAGATATGTCAAACCGTGAGGTGGAGAGAGGAAGAGATATGTTGAACTGTGTGGTGGAGAGAGGAAGAGATATGTCGAACTGTGTGGTGGAGAGAGGAAGAGATATGTCAAACCGTGAGGTGGAGAGAGGAAGAGATATGTTGAACTGTGTGGTGGAGAGAGTTAGAGATATCTCGAACCGTCAGGTGGATCGAGGAAGAGATATGTCGAACCGTGAGGTGGAAAAAGGAAGAGATATGTCGAACCGTGAGGTGGAAAAAGGAAGAGATATGTCGAACCGTAGGGTGAAGAAAGGAAGACATATGTAAAACCGTGAGGTGGAGAGAGGAAGAGATATGTCGAACCGTGTGGTGGAGAGAGGAAGAGATATGTCGAACCGTGAGGTGGAAAAAGGAAGAGATATGTCGAACCGTAGGGTGAAGAAAGGAAGACATATGTAAAACCGTGAGGTGGAGAGAGGAAGAGATATGTCGAACCGTGTGGTGGAGAGAGGAAGAGATATGTCGAACCGTGAGGTGGAAAAAGGAAGAGATATGTCGAACCGTAGGGTGAAGAAAGGAAGACATATGTAAAACCGTGAGGTGGAGAGAGGAAGAGATATGTCGAACCGTGTGGTGGAGAGAGGAAGAGATATGTCGAACCGTGAGGTGGAAAAAGGAAGAGATATGTCGAACCGTAGGGTGAAGAAAGGAAGACATATGTAAAACCGTGAGGTGAAGAGAGGAAGAGATATGTTGAACCGTGAGGTGGAAAAAGGAAGATATAGGTCAAACCATAGGGTGGAGAAAGGAAGAGATATGTCGAACAGTGAGGTGAAGAGAGGAAGAGATATGTCGAACCGTGTGGTGGAAAAAAAAAAGAGATATGTAGAACCATGAGGTTCAGAGAGGAAAAAAAATATGTCGAACCGTGAGGTGGAGAGAAGAAAGAGATATGTCGAACCGTAAAGTTAAGAGAGGAAGAGATATGTCAAACCGTGTGGTGGAGAGATGAAGAGATATGTCAAATCGGGTTTTGGAGAGAGGAAGAGATATGTCGAACCGTGAGGTGGAAAAAGGAAGAGATATGTCGAACCGTTAGGTGGAGAGAGGAAGAGATATGTCAAACCGTTAGGTGGAAAAAGGAAGAGATATGTCGAACCGTTAGGTTGAAAGAAGAAGAGATATGTCGAACCGTGAGGTGGAAAAAGGAAGAGATATGTCGAACCGTTAGGTGGAGAGAGGAAGAGATATGTCAAACCGTGAGGTGGAAAAAGGAAGAGATATGTCGAACCGTGAGGTGGAGAGAGGAAGATATGTCGAGCCATGAGGTTTAGAGAGGAAGACATATGTCGAATCGTGTGGTTGAGAGAGGAAGAGATATGTCGAACCGTTAGGTTGAAAGAGGAAGAGATATGTCGAACCGTGAGGTGGAAAAAGGAAGAGATATGTCAAACTGTGAGGTGGAGAGAGGAAGATATGTCGAGCCATGAGGTTTAGAGAGGAAGAGATATGTCGAATCGTGAGGTGGAAAGAGGAAGAGATATGTCGAACCGTTAGGTTGAAAGAGGAAGAGATATGTCGAACCGTGAGGTGGAGAGAGGAAGAGATATGTCAAACTGTGAGGTGGCTGAAGATATATCGAACCATGTGGTTCGAAGAAGGGTGTCGAATTTTAAGGTGAGGGACATAGATATGTTGAATGGTTAAGTAGGGAGGGGACAGAAATATGTCGAATAGAGCCTTAGGGGGGCAGAGATATGTTGAATGATTGAGTGAGAGCACATATGTCGAATAATGGAGTGGGGACACTGATACGTTAAATGATTGAGCGAGGGCACAAATATGTCAAATTATTGAGTGGGTGCACAGATATGTCGAATGATTGTGTGGAGGCACATACATGTCGAATGATGGTGTGGAGGCACATACATGTCGAATGATCGGGTGGGGGAACAGATATGTTGAATGATGGGGTGGGGGCACGTATATGTTGAATGATGGAGTGAGGGCACAGATATGTCGAGTGACTGCATGGGGGCACAGGTATATCGATTGATGGAGTGAGAGTACAGATATGTTGACTGATTGAGTGGGGGCACAGATATGTTGAATGATTGAGTGGGTTCACAGATATGTCGAATGACTGCGTGCAGGCACAGATATGTCGAATGACTGCGTGCAAGCACAGATATGTCGGATGACTGCGTGCAGGCACAGATATGTAGGATGACTGCGTGCAGGCACAGATATGTCGGATGACTGCGTGCAGGCACAGATATGTCGAATGACTGCGTGCAGGCACAGATATGTCGAATGACTGCGTGCAGGCACAGATATGTCGGATGACTGCGTGCAGGCACAGATATGTCGGATGACTGCGTGCAGGCACAGATATGTCGAATGACTGCGTGCAGGCACAGATATGTCGAATGACTGCGTGCAGGCACAGATATGTCGGATGACTGCGTGCAGGCACAGATATGTTGGATGACTGCGTGCAGGCACAGATATGTCGAATGACTGCGTGCAGGCACAGATATGTCGAATGACTGCGTGCAGGCACAGATATGTCGAATGACTGCGTGCAGGCACAGATATGTTTGATGACTGCGTGCAGGCACAGATATGTCGAATGACTGCGTGCAGGCACAGATATGTCGAATGACTGCGTGCAGGCACAGATATGTCGAATGACTGCGTGCAGGCACAGATATGTCGAATGACTGCGTGCAGGCACAGATATGTTGGATGACTGCGTGCAGGCACAGATATGTCGAATGACTGCGTGCAGGCACAGATATGTCGGATGACTGCGTGCAGGCACAGATATGTCGGATGACTGCGTGCAGGCACAGATATGTCGGATGACTGCGTGCAGGCACAGATATGTCGGATGACTGCGTAGGGGCACATATATGTCGAATGACTGCTTAGGGGCACAGATTTGTCGAATAATGGAGTGGGGGCACAGATATGTCGAATAATGAAGTGGGGCCACAGATATGTGGAATGATGGGATGCACATGTCAAATATGTCAAATGAACAGAACTTTTAAATCGGACCTCACTACTACATATGAATACCACTACAGTCCGACCATGTTTATGACTTGCTTCTTTTAACAAAACCGAATATTTGTATCTTTGAACAACTTAGTCCTTGTCTTGCTCACCCCGTTTACGCTTCGGCACTCCTAACGAAACCAGATGTTTAATACTTTAACACCTTAAACCGTGTGACAAAATCAAACACAGTTTAATTCTTTTCACGTATATTGTCACTGGAGAGAATATAACAGTCCTAATCAAAGCGTCGTATCAGCAGCTACTCGACAATTAGTATAAAAAGGGTGCGCTTCATCACTCAGTCGCCTATTCGAGGGCACTAACCCCTCGGCGCCTGAGAAGACATCGTTTTCTGTCTTCGCCAACCGCACCGTCTCTATGAATCCTTTCTAAATATTACGCCGCCATTTCAGTACCAGGACGTCAACAGCAGCAGCAACAGCAGCAATTTAGCTCCCTTTTACTAGTCTCGAAAAATAAAAAAGTAAAACAAAACAAACAGACAAACATGAAGACAACTTTATATGTACCTGAAGAGCAAACACATTTGTACATGTGTTCCTGGGGAACACACTGACCATTCTTGCAAGGGTTGGGATTTTTGCAAAGAGTTGTTTCTGAAAACAAGAAAAATAAATGAATGTTTTCAGGTAAAACATGTAAAAATGAAAATAAATATCTGAAACATTTAAATAAATATAACATTGTGATAGAATTTATTATATGGCGATCACCAAATTATGAGAGAAATTGGGTCAACTCATCAGTGAAGAATACATTAAAGAGTCAGAGATTAAGGCGTCATCACAATGTGATGTGGAGAATAACAAAAAAATGTAATGCACAGTGGGCGAAGAGAGTAGTGGACAATTGGGTGAAGAGAGTAATTGATAGTAGGGCGCAGAGAGTAATAAACAATGGGGCGTAGGGAGTAATTGAAAGTTGGGTGCAGAGAGTAAACGAAAGTCGGGTGCAGAGAGTAAACGAAAGTCGGGTGCAGATAGTTTCAATTTAAGTAACAGACAAAGTAATCGTCAGAATGTAACTGTTTGTCAAGATGTTTCATTCATTCAAGAGTAAAAAGCGGATCAACTTACCAACACTAACGCATAGGGCCTTCTTGTCTGCACCCGTTTCCAATGTTGTTGTATTCAGATCACATTCTAAACATTGGGTTTGGCTTTTTACCTGAGAATAGAATGCTTTCGGACATGGGTGGCATGGTTCATGGCCATCAAACGAGAAGTTACCCGCCTTACATTGGGCTGAAATATAAAAGAAGGAAAAGATAGATGTTGCGTAGCGGGATTTACAAAAAGGGTAAGTAATTTATAGAATCAGTCCGATTTTAAATCATAACCCCAACACTAATTTAATATTTAGATATGATTTGCGATGGATTTAAAATAACATTTGTTTGTTTTTCACGGACCAAAATAAATAGGAAAAACGGGTTCGGAGATGGGAGTGATTCTATAAAAAATGCCAAAAAGTTCATGGCTTGCATCGTGGTGTAGTGTCTGGGTTTCTAAACGTGCGATTTTTGATTTTGATTTTAATAAAAAATATCTGCATCTAACACATGGTTTTTTTAAGGCATTTCGCCTCTTTCTTTAAGTTATATATATATATATATATATATATATATATATATAAAATATTTGATAGTGCCTAGGTTAGAATTTCACACAAAAAAAGAAAAAGCAAAAAAAAAAAACTCTACTTTTTATATATTGTAAATTTTGATTAGCCATGCACATAACACGTGATCACGTTCAAAATACGGAATCTCATCACACATATGTTCTTTTAAAACGTTATAGATTTGCCGAACAGCTCGAACTCAGCAGTCATGAACAAGCAGGTCAACCCCCCCCCCCCCCTGAAGACGATTGAGAGAGTCAGTCGAAAGTACTCACGGGAAAAATGAAACAAAACATCTACGAAGCCTACATCCGACATTTAGACAGGAATACAAGAAGGATTATCCGAAAGATCGAAAAGATAAAAAAATTTAACAGAAACATTCCATGAGGCACAACATCTAAAAGAAGTACCCAATAACGTTAGCATATAAATGAAACACCTTCACAAATATAAGTCGTCTCATACCTAAGCCATAAAGCAGTGATGTTATTGCCCTACCCTACTTTTCAACGAGTTTTCAACCCAAAGCGTCTCTGGTCTTCCCTTCTGTGGTCCTATGGGAGTAATCTTAATGACTCTACATCCAAACTGTCCACATTTAACTCCCACCCCTAACTTAACCTCAATAAACCAAAAATCGCAAACGTCAAACACTTTCATTCGAGCGCTGTAGACAATAGCAGCAACACTCGTTTTTTTGACTTCCACCGGAAAATTATACTATGAGCAAATATCTACGAATTGCAGTTTGGAAACTAATAACCAACGGAATTACATACATAAAACGTATGTAATAGCGAATTCTAAGGACAAAGATATAAGCCTTGAAGGTATGACGTCATCCTTTCCCAATAAAATGTGGGTTACAACCAATTTTATTCATTTCATCCAACCAATTCACCCAGGAAATATATCGGATCTTCGAAGCACAGACTCTGTTTACTTCGACTTTCACCTAAATAACGCATAACCGCCAGACTAAATTTATAACTTTTCCTGATATAATTCACCCTTCCACATCTAATGTCATTCCAGTTGGACTTATTGGTTCAAACGCCAAATTTGGTGGAAGACCACGATGTGAGATAGACGATAATTATCTCCTCTAAAGCATACCCCCTCGTACTGACCCTCCCCCATATAATAAACTTTTTATAAGGAGTTTTTCTCCCCCTAAAATTAACCGTTGTCCATACCTTCCCATCTGACCCCCGTCCTCCCCTCCTACCCTAATCATATCCCTGCAAGATGTTTCTTAAAAAAACTCTAAAAGATGAGCCTTGACAATATTCAACTTTGGTTCGAAACTTGTATATGCTTCCATCTTATTTTTATTTATAGTTCTAAGTTCTTAATTCTAATCTATTATTATTGATTATTTCTTTTATATTTATCCCGTATCCTCTTTGTGTATTTCTAAATTTTATTATCATTTCCTTATTAGTAACTCTGTTATTTATCATTATCTTCATTTTTTAATCTTTAATTATACCTTCATTATTTCTAATCTTGCATAAATTCGAAATTATTAGTTAACTATTTTATTTTATTTTTTATTTTATTTACTTATTTATAAGTTTATTAATTTTATTAATTTTTTTTTAATATATTCTTTTTATATATATATATATATATATATATATATATATATATATATATACATATATATATATATATATATATATTTTACTTTCCTATATTTTTATTATACTTAATCTTACTTCCTATTTCTTATTATATTCTTTATATTTTTTTATATTTTACTTTTATGTATTTATTTTTTTATTTTTTTTATTTTTATTTTTATTTATTTAATTTAAAAAAAAAATTTTAATTTTTAATTTTTTACTTTATTTTGTTCTATATTTTTTATTTTTTCTATATTTTATTTTATTTTATTTTTATTTTTTTATTATTATTTTATTATTTTTTTATTATTTTTTCAAATTTTTTATTTTTTTAATTATTTATTGTTTTATTATTTTTCCCTTATTTTATTTTACCCTACTATACTTCCCTTTATTTTATTTTATTTTTTTTATATATTTTTGTTTCTTATTTATTTAAAATTCTATCATTTTTATATTATTATTTTTATAATTTTTTCTTTCTTTTTTATTGTGTAATTTACTTTTATTTTTATCTCTTATCTTTTGTTTTCCTTTATATATTCTATTATTATTGTTTTATGTTTTACATTATATTTTACTTTATTTTATTCATTATCTTATTTTTATTTTTATTTTCATTTTATTTTTTTTTTATTTTCATTTTATCTTTATAATTTTGATAATGTTTATAATGTCTTTTTATCATTATTATTATCGCTTTATCTCTATATTCTTATTTTATATTTGTAAATTATTCCTTTTTCTAATATTTGTCCCTGCATCTCCTCCTGTCAATGGATGTTCCTCTAGGAACGAATTTGTTATTTTCTTCCTTTAATTTTCTGTAAGATGTGCTGCTAAAGGCGCTGATGAAGACGCGTTCTGGAGTGGCTTTGTAAAAAAAAATTTTAAATTGAAAAATAAAAAAATAAAAATTAAAGTATTTCCAGAATGTTTTGGAAACGACCGTACGCCATACTAGACTTGTGGTTCTAATTCTTTGAACAATTGGAATGTTCTGATCCATTAAATCATTTTATATATATATATATATATATATATATGTGTGTTTGAAGTGTCTGAATAAACAATCATCATAGTGGGTTATGCGGCCGCTTGTTTGGTTGCTTGATTTTACGCCATCTAAACCTCTTTCAGATTACTTATTTGCAGAAATGAGAACTTGAAGTATACAAACTTTTATCAAAATGACTAAATTCGGAATTATTTACAGATTATTTTCTTTTATAGGCGTATATTTTGGGAACAGTATGTGAGCAATTCTATGCAACTCTTGGATGAGACTCTGGTAGGAACTACCACCCCGGGTAAAATGAACCTCGGTGTAATGGCAACTAACTCCACACTCCTTAAAGCTCCTAAATTAGGGCCTTACCAGCGGATGACAGTTTCACATGAAACCCGGGACAGATTCTAGTTAACCGGTAGCTAGAACCCCTCCTGTGGTGGATGGGGGATGGATTTGGGAATAATAGCAATTAATTGATAACCACATACCCTTCAAAGCTCTCATCGGATTTCAGACCCACGACTGAGTAAGGGATACATAGTTTATGTGGTTGATGTAGTTGGGAAGTAGGGTAGGCAGAGGAAAAATGTTAAAATAAAAAAATAAAGTAGAAAAGGCTAGAAAAAAGTGATTTTGAACGGTTATGTGGGCCGAACATCTTGCTCAAGGGTCGCCGAGGAAGTGTAGTTTTATACTCGGGACCGACAACCGCTTGCTGTCATGGTTAAGAGGTGATGTAGGAGATTGATTTTGGGGGAGGAGAACTCTGCCCAAGGATAGTCAAAGAAATTTAGCCACATTTTTGGGACCGAAATTGATTTCGAAGTGATATTTGTGCCGAACACATTGTCCGACGGTAATCGAGGAAGTTTACTTTCATGCCAGGAACCGACCTCCGCTAGGGAAAGATCCAAACAAATGGTAACAAATATTAGAAAAAGTCTGTGGCACTTTGAAAAATGACATGCACTTATACTCAAAGAGATTCCCTTGAACTAAAATAGAAAAGAGACAAACCATATTATTTATTTGTGAATCCGTATTTTTACAAAAGAAGAATTTGATAAATATACACATTCGCTTAAGAAAGAGAAAAGGAGAAAGAAGAGAGGGAAGAGAGAAGAGGAGAAAGAAGAGAGGGAAGAGAGAAGAGGAGAAAGAAGAAAGGGAAGAGAGAAGAGGAGAAAGAAGAAAGGGAAGAGAGAAGAGGAGAAAGAAGAAAGGGAAGAGAGAAGCGGGGAAAGAAGAAAGGGAAGAGAGAAGAGGAGAAAGAAGAAAGGGAAGAGAGAAGAGGAGAAAGAAGAAAGGGAAGAGAGAAGAGGAGAAAGAAGAAAGGGAAGAGAGAAGAGGAGAAAGAAGAAAGGGAAGAGAGAAGAGGAGAAAGAAGAAAGGGAAGAGAGAAGAGGAGAAAGAAGAAAGGGAAGAGAGAAGAGGAGAAAGAAGAAAGGGAAGAGAGAGGAGGAGGAAGAAGAAAGGGAAGAGAGAAGAGGAGAAAGAAGAAAAGAGATGATCAAAAACCGGAGAACGACAGAAAACCGAAAAGAGAATCATACACGTGTCGATCACACACGCACAAATTGATTTCTAACACAAAACAAGGAAGTAATGCTATTTTTCCTTCTTTAACAAGACCAAACTATAAAGAAATACAGATAGCAGTAAATGAACTCGACCGGGTTGTAACATGTTTTAAGTTCAATCCCTGCTGAAGGAATTAAAGAAAACCTGATAGCTGACATATAAAAAAAATAGACTCTAATCGGTTAATGAGAATAATTTATCCATGTAAATTAATATACACAGTCTGCAATCTTCAAATAAAAGTGTTTTAAAATGGTCTGTGTGCAGATGGATCAACGCAGCATTTCGAGTAAAAAGAAAAATCAATCTATATACTATTAAACGTTATAGTGTTTTCCGGAATTTGTTTGTTCGTAAGTAAACAGAAACATGTGATTGGTTGACAAAAAAAGGAATAAGCAGAGTGCACATTACTAAGGCAGTAGTTTTTCAATAGCGTGCGAATCTCACATAAGTCTAAAACGATTTTTCAAACTGGTATGTGCTTTCTAAATTAAAAAAAAAACTAACATAACATAATAACTTAAAAAAACATGACACAAATATTAAAAATAAAGTAGGTGAACTGAAGAGATTGTGTAATGACGTCCAAAATAACAAGTGTTTTTAAATGGTTCTTGCGCATGTGGCTCTACGCAGCAGTTCCATTAAAATCAATGAATAAAAAACAATTTTTTTTATAGTTTAATCGAATCAAAGTCAGCGTTTGTTTTATTTACTAGCAAAATATTCACCCTACAACCAGTGTTCGATTATAACGAGTGGATTATTAAAATTCGTATTCGATTTGCGTGGAAAATGAGCAGGCTTTGTTGTCTACACCCCCCCCTCTCTGATAGATGCATACATAGTATGCGCACCAGGGCGGCGATAAGTACATATATAGTATGCGCACCAGGGCGGCGATAAGTATGTATATAGTATGTGCACTGAGGCGGCGATAAGTATGTATATAGTATGCGCACCAGAGCGGAGATAAGTATGTATATAGTATGCGCACCAGGGCGGCGATAAGTACATATATAGTATGCGTACCAGGGCGGCGATAAGTACGTATATAGTATGCGCACCAGGGCGGCGATAAGTATGTATATAGTATGTGCACTGAGGCGGCGATAAGTATGTATATAGTATGCGCACCAGAGCGGAGATAAGTACGTATATAGTATGCGCACCAGGGCGGCGATAAGTACATATATAGTATGCGTACCAGGGCAGCGATAAGTACGTATATAGTATGCGCACCAGGGCAGCGATAAGTACGTATATAGTATGTGCACTGAGGCGGCGATAAGTATGTATATAGTATGCGCACCAGGGCGGAGATAAGTACGTATATAGTATGAGCACCGGGGCGGCGATAGGTACGTATATAGTATGCGCACCGGGGCAGAGATAAGTACTTATATAGAAGGCGCAGAAAGAGGTGGTACTTTTTATAGAAATATGTCATACTTTTGCCCTGGGCAACGGAAGAGGAATGGTGGGGAAAAGACAGCTTTTGCCGAAAGCAAAGGGAGAAAGTAGCGGTGAAATGGGGCGACCAGGGAAGAGAAAGGTAGAAATAGAAGTTTGAATATGAAAATGTTACACACGCGATTTTTCTTCTATTTTCTGTTTTTATGGCCCCGAGCAACGCCGGGTAGCCCTCTTAGTTGATAAAAACTCAATAACTATTAAATGAACTAAGGAAAACTTCATAATTGATATATCATCAAAAGTGTCTCCGCTTAAATACAAAGTTGTGTTTCGCGATCCCAGGAGATTACACCAAGAGCATAAATACCACACAATTAAATTGGTAGGATTTCGACGGTACCCGACTCCAAACACTCGCTTAGCGCAACACCCTTGTTCACCTCACTAACCCAAACTACTCTCTTCAAAGAATATTTAAATTATACTTTTTCCTTTCCTCTTTTGATTACACCTTATGTTGAACAATTCTGACTACTATTAAGCTTTTCACACTTACATGCCAATGTCCCATACGTTCGACTACAGTGATGCACACTTACGGCTTGCTATAAATTGCCGCACTGACATATCATATTTACCGCACCCAGAGTTTTGCATTTTTGTAGGTGTTGGTGATTTGCATACGTAGACACCAATCCGTTTTAACAGAAGAGATACAACAGCAGTGCGACAGCCGGAAAAAACGTAGACACTAAAGAGATTCTCACAGAGAGAGAGAGAGAGAGAGAGAGAGCGGGTGAGAAAGGGAATGTGTGTGTATGAGAGAGAGAGAGAGAGAGGGTGAGAAATGGAATGTATGTGTATGAGAGAGAGAGAGAGATAGAGAGAGAGGGTGAGAAAGGGAATGTGTGTGTATGAGAGAGAAAGAGAGAGAGAGAGAGAGAGAGAGATTTTTGCAGGTGGAAGATCATTTTTGTAAGTGTAAGGTGTTATCAGAACAAGAATTCCTCCCGAATTTAAATCAGAGTGCAGACCGTATATTACCAATATTTTTATTCTTTCATTTTTGGTCCCCCGTTTATAGTGGATTTTATATGTTTAAATAAAACATTTATATGGATTTTATATGTGTATATAAAACATTTATATTGTTTATATTTATTTTTCATATTCCCTTATTTCTCCTGCATTTAATTAACTTTAAGGATTGGGAGGTGACGGTGGTTAAGTGGATAACGACACGGACTGAAGTTGTTCCAAGTTCGAATCCAATCGGTTCCACAATACCACTTTCACTTAGGGATGTTGGCAACCTTCTCGTGGTCCTTCCCATAAGAAGCCGATGTCTTTCCAGAAAGATTTCTAACTAGAAAAGCATCGGGGAAACTAATGCCAACATCTGATTCACATGAAAGAGAAGAACTTTAGTGAGGTAACGGTAGCTCAGTGGTTAACGACACAGATTGACAACCTGGGTATGTCAAGTTCGAATCCGGTTCGTTCCACAGAAACACTTAGGATGTTGAAAAACTTTCACATGGTCTCTCCAGTAAGTACTGGATGTCTTGTAAAAATAATTCTAACTAGAAAGAAATCAGGTGAAATCAGTGGCAACAATAGAATCATCCGATTCATATGAAATGAATGAATTAACTTTACACCCGAAGACGCCGCTTATTTGTTATAAATTGACGGATTATTTATCATATACTACCATCTATAAAAAAGAATAAAATTGGTGGTTCCTCCAACGTAAGAATTGGATGGATGTCATCTTGTGACGCCATCTTGGACTTTACAGAACATATGTAATTGAGAAGATGGGGAAGGGAATGGAGAGAGGAAATAGCAAACAAAAGAGCAAACAGGAGGAGAGAGAGAGAAGAGCGAAAGAGAGAAGAGAAGAGAGCGAGAGATAAGTGAACAGAAAGAGAGAAACAAATAGACCGAAGAAGAAAATGTTTTGTTACCATACCTTTGCAACTGTCAATAGTTGGTGCAGCCTCTTCCCTGCCCTTTGTGTCCTGCGGACAACCCTCGCAATGTGTTGTATTGGCCGAATAAGTGTTTACTGGACATGGTTCACAAGGGGGAACACCGGTTTGCGAGAAAAATCCTGCAGGACATTTAGCTGAAAAAAAAAAAGTTCCGTTTTTGAAGTAATACACATTTAGTTGTTACGAAGATATTAATGGCCGTTTTTATTTGTGGAAGAGAAATACATTAAATTATCAAGGAATATTAAAAAGTGGGCCAATCCTTTTAAACAGTAATCATAAACACGTTAATTACTGAATATACTGGCATTAATGCATTTTTGAATTGAAATTATATATATATATATATATATATATATATATATATATATATATATATATATATATATATATGGAAAATTAAAAATATTTAGCTACATAATTTGTTTTTTAAATTTTCGAATTACCGTAAAACCCCATTTAATATGTGCATATATTTGCGCAAACGTAAAAATACAGTTCTGGGGGTGGGGTGGGGGTGATCTATAGATTTATGTTTTACTGGTAGTTTTTTTTTAATCAATAAGTATTTATCATTAGTACTAGCAATCAAAAGTTAAGTTTTAGACCAAAACAAACAAACAAACAAAATGAAACAATTTAAAGAATCGTTTTGGGCATCGGAAAATAGGCACAAATTTTTCCGATTCCAATACCGATTTTGATACCTTTTTAGTTCCGATTTTTCCGATTCCAGATCCTGATTAATCGTCCCAGCACTAATATATATATATTAGTACATGTATTATATTTGTTTCTATAGATGTTAATCCATTGAAACTCCAGTGTTTGTAAAAAGTGCTCAATAACAAGTAGAGCTGTAATTTTTGGTTACATATGTGCATACATGTTTCAGTTGTTAAATTATAAGTAAAAATGTAATTTGTAATTAGTAACAAGTAAAAATGTAATTTGATATGAGGCTTTACTGCTGAATTATAAACCCATCCCACCCACAGAAATATACTAAATAATTTAAATCCGCAACCACTCATTTGAATTTCTATTTCGATCTGAAGAAGTTGACTCTATATTGAAACATGTATGCACATATGTAACCAATAATGTTTGTATAAATCAACATTTATACTAATATATATATATATACTTACTCTGAACTATGAAATTTCCAAATGAGGTTCTACGTGTGAATAGATTTTTGTGTTGTTCCTCTTAAGGTTTGTCCAATATGATCCATTGTGTGTATAGTTTTAAAAAAATGTTTTCACACTGAGGACTTCTTTTTTGTGAATTTCTCTGATGAACTTGGAGTGAACAGAGCTAATATTGACATAATAATGTTAGTTGGTTTACTTCAAGTGAAACGAGTCATAAAATATCTATCACACTAGAATGTACTTTTTTTTTTAGAATGTTTTGAATAAATAAAATCATGGTAAAACACTTTCGTCGATAGAATATATTTTATGATTGATGATTAGACTTTGGGTTTATGTATATTAGATTGGCGTTATCTTTTAGGTATGGTTCGTAAGTATTTTTATTTAGGTTTAACGTGACATCAAGAAAGTGAGTTGTTTTTATGTTAGCCAGTACTTCTACTTTTAGGCCTAGTTTTATTTATCTACCTCCCACAAGGTAAGATGTGACACAAGGTCGGGAAAGTGGGATTAGATAAGTCAGCGCTCGAGAGGTAAGCACTCTGGCCATTTAAAAATTGCCTGGGCAGCCCCGTCGGCATTCCCCGGTAGAGGCGCCTCAGACAGTAAGCAATAAACTTACTCCTCCCTAAAGAGGGGAGGCGAAGCCTGGGAGCGTGCACCTCATAGAACTGCACAGGACCGGCAACCCTCAATAGACTGGCGTAAGTCCAGGCCCAAAGGCTCGGACAATACCAGTCTATTAGGCGGGGTAAAAACCCCTGGTTGATAGTTTTTTCATTTCCATATGTATAATTTTCTTAAAGTTTTCTCCCTTGACTTTGTTGGAATCTCTTATTATCGCTAATCCATCATCTCTATAAAAGGCAATATCTGTATTATCAAATATATTTGTGAGTGTATATAAAATAAATAACCCCACAAGATCTGATGCCTCCGCAGAGTCAAGGGCACCCATGGCCAAGTCAAAGGAGTTTGTCATATTTGTTTTAATCCATTGGTCGTTGTTATTGATTAAAACTGATCTCCTACATTCTTTAATAATGTGGATTTAATCCTTGGATATATCGGTGTACATCTCGGCAAATTCTAGGGCGACGTTGAAGAGTTCTTCTGATATAGACGGGTAGAAGTCCACTATGTCGAATTGTAGGAAGGTTCATTTGTTTATATTTTCGCTATTGTTAAACCAAGCGATTGCGTCGGCAGTATTTACCCATTAGTTTAATTCTAGGTCTTTTTTTTTTATTTGTTTGTTAATTTTAAATAGAATCGTTTTGCTGATTCTTCCTATTTCTGGTTTGGTCGGATTAATTAAGCGAGTGCTAGGGTTATTGTAAAAGTCACTTTTGTGGTCTTTAAATAAGATATAGGCTTCCTTAGCTTTTAATTTACTAACTTTGTCGCTAATTTTTAGTTTATTGGTGATTTGTTTACTTTCAGTATTTATTATATCTATGTGATTACGTTCGCTTGTATTTAATTTTTTGTAGTTTTTCGTAATGTTTCCTGTTAGTAGTTTGTTATACTCTTGTTTATCTATTTTGTAAAAATTCCTAGTTTTGTCCGCTTTTACGAAGATTTTGTTGGAATTGAAAAAAGGAAAATTGTTTATATAATTCATAAACGTTTTTGTCTTTATTTCAAGACTTTCTCAAGTTGACTGATTTGGAAAAAAAAACAGTCAATATTTGAAAATACATAGTGTGTCTATGATATGAAATTTTGTTTTCGAATGAAGCATATACGTTAAAATTCAAAATATGTGGTGCGTCTATGACGTGAACAGAATGTTTTTGTTCTTTTTTCGAATGAAACCGACATTAGAATTCTAAATATGTCGTGCGTTTTTGAAGTGGAATGAATATGTGATTTTTATTAATATCGATGTTATGTACAAGGGGGTTGTTAGGAATGTCATGTAAAATAGCTAAGTTCAAGTTCGGTTAGTATTAGTTTGCTGATTAAAGGAGATAAAGTGTAGAAGCCGTTACCTTGTTTGATTGTATTATAGTTAATAATGAGTGCTGATTCAAGAAATCTTCTGTGATATTTAATTAAACTGAATTTAATGGGTCTAGCTTGATAAAGTTAAAAGAATGATGATGTTGTGAATCATGAGAGAATAATACATTTAGTGAGTTGTTATTGTTTATATCTCTTATGTTCACCAAGTCTTTTCTTAAGTTTAAGTTGAGTTTCACCAATGTACATCCGATTGCAATCATTGCATGGTATAGTATATATTCCAGCATTAGTTGTGAGTATTTTACAAAAATGTTTTTTTGTTTTTAATGTTTGTTTCATGATTTGTGATATAGTTTGCATTGTTGTAATTCCTAGTTTATTTAGAGTATTGTAAATTAGTCTATTATTTGCTTCGGTAGGTAAAAGATGTCTGTTTGTTTGGATAATTTAGACTAATACTTTCATCTTGGATGTTATTCTCACAACATTTCTGCCGATGTAATCTCCAACCTTCTTTAGATGCGTCTTTTCGAACTCTGGAAGTTTTGTTGAATTCGAGAATCTGTACAAATTTTCGAACGGAAACCTTTATTTAATCCATGGAGGTAGCTGTCTCTCATTCAGTCAGCCATGACCGGGTAGAAGTCTTAAGTAATTCTTAATTGTATTCTTAGAATCGCGCCTGTACTGAGGATTGAACCTCCAACCTCTAGCAGACTGTCACTTAGAACTGCTTATTAGTTACCACTTTTATCTGTACACAATGTGATGAAGCATGAAAGTGAAATCTGGTCAGCAGTGAGGATTAAGAACATGCGTTGCACTGAGAGAAATTATATGAGAATGATACGATGAATGTGTAATGTGAGTCTTAAAGAATGGTTAGTTCTGATGACCTCAGAGGAAGATTAAACCTGGACAGTATGTGTGCAGAACAGGAGACTTCGAATGGTTAAAAGAATGGATGAAAGTTCTTGGGTTAATAGATGTAGAACAGTTAAGCTAGCAGGTTCAGTTGACAAAGGAAGGCTAAGGATAACATTGGAAAAAGTGATAAAAATGGACTTGGAAGAAAGAAGGATAAATAAAGACCTGGCCAGAGATAGGTTAGTTTGGAAGTCAGTTCATAAACGCCGTCCTACGCATGTCATCATGTAAACCGGACGTTAAACTGAATATGATGATGGTATTGGTGATGATATGATGATGATGATGATGATGATGATGATGATGGTGATGATGATGATGATGATGATGTGGGTGGTGGTAATGATGATGATGATGATGATGATGATGATGGTGGTGGTATTGGTGATGATGATGATGATGATGATGATGATGTGGGTGGTGGTAATGATGATGATCATCATGATCATGATCATGATAATCATCATCATCCTTTGCACCACAGATATGTGCTAGAAATTCGAAAGTATAAATATGTTTTCTTTTCTCCAGTTTAAAATCGTTTCTCATCGGAAAAGATACCAGAGAAACATATAAAACCAGAAAAGGGTATGCACACCCAACAAATACCGAGAGACAAATTAATGTAACCCGAGAGACGAATTAACATAAGCCGAGAGACGAATTAACATAACCCGAGAGACGAATTAACATAACCCGAGAGACGAATTAACATAAGCCGAGAGACAAATTAATTCAAAGAGCGTTTCAAAGAAAATCTTTGCATAAATCAATCCAAAGTTCCAATATTTTCTTAGCAACGTGGACAGGCTGTTTGTCTAATCGATATTGCGGCTTATGACAAGAAATCTATTCAAGGCAGGTAATTCTATAGTTAACAGGGCTGATGAGTAAATTAACAATCAAGGGGAGATAAATCCGGATTTGGAACAAATTAGGCACAAGGCCATCAAAAGTGTGAAAATAATGGGTGTCATTGGACATATTTTGTCTAACGTGATAAAATTGTATATCCTAGTCTTAATAAGAATCATCTCAGTCACCACAATACCACATTTACACTCGGGGGCCGTCCTACTTAAGATGTTCCCAAACTGCTTTGAAATTTTTATTGTTCATAAATAGACATATATACAAGAATTGAATAGGAATGAAACGGGAAAGTACAAAAAAAAAAGATTTGGTTAGTGAGACCGTCCCAACCCTTTCTAAATAATAGACCGCCTACTGTTTTCCGGTTTGTTCAGAACCGAAAACAAGCAGGTCAATCTCTAAATGGGAGTGGGATCTAGGTGTGGAAAAACAAAAACGGAGGAAGGAGTTTGGAGAGTGGGGGGGTGTCTTTCCAACATGAATGTTTTGATCCTAGTTCGAGTTTCACACCAAAGTCGATGGAAAAACATTGGTCTCAATGTCAACTAGTCCCTGACTAATTTTGTTCCTGGTGACCTGGGTGACCCCCGAAAGAATTAATACTACAACGAAACTGTGTCCATATTCTGTCCAAGCAATACTAAAGAAATCTGTCAGCATTATGGATTTGTCTCTGGTGTAGTTTCTGACTTTTACCATAACACACACAAACAGACAACTGACATCCTGGGGAGGACTTGAATGCCGGCTAGACACTGCCCTCGGGTGTCTTCGGTCTCTCCGTACAGGGGTTTGTCAGAGACTCTGACATGAGGATACTTTTTACTTGAAGTAAACCCTGACCAATTCAATAAAAATGGTGTGCTGTCTCCTAAAGCCATCCAGCACATCTCCCGAATTGCGGACGGGGGCAACCCCTCTACTCATAGATGGCAGCTTCGAATAAACAATTAGAAGCCGTTGACAATGAGGAAATGAATAATAAAAAAAATATGAATAAAAACAAAAATAAATACTGGCAGGGCGGCACCCAGGATAAAAAGGGCCCATCAACCCGTTCAAACACCAGGTGGGAAGATGTAAGCAATGGTGTAAACCTTCCTGCCTTTGTAAATGGTGCTCCAGCCAATACAGAGGCCAACCAGAGTCAGCCATCAGGCCTTGAGACAAAAGGTCCTGGCCTTCTATCTCCATCAAATGCAGCAACAACAAAAAGAAACACAAGAGGCTTAAAAGCCCAACCATGGTCTGTTGCATAAAAGAAGGTGCTATTGTTTTGCTACCACTACTCAAAGTTTGAAAAGTGGAGCAAAACATCCAATGGGATTCTAGCTGATAAGATCCAAGAATCTACCCTCCCAGAAGAAAAAAACATTTATATATAAGATAAAGACGTTCTCCTGTCTTTATTATTAATGGCTTTCTTGACAAAAGACACATACATAAATCTGTTTAGTCAGTGATTTATGGCAAATATTGGTCTCTGTTAGAAAAAATGCTTTAGATCGATTTCATCGATTTTTATATTTAATCCTGATCAATATTTTCTTTTGTTTAGTTATATTTACATAGTCTTTCTATATTCT
>OY744519.1:19623458-19650958 GCA_963556195.1 Sepiola atlantica | reverse complement strand
GGTTCTATCAGATCATCCAATAACTTCTGTCCGGTTGCATCAATAACAACATAGGAATCCTACGTTAAGAGTGTGTAGTGAAACAAGGGTTGCTCAATCACATCGGCACCTGTCCCATAATCCCTTGCCGGATGTACCCGGTCTTGCCCTAAATTGTGTCCGGTTATATCAGGTCCTCATGACGTCAGAGAGTGGCAGTTTTCCTTTCTGTGAATTTTTCCCTCTCACACTTTCTTTCTTAATTATTAATAGACGATAATATCCCCCCCCCTCCCTCCCTGTGGCCGTTCTGTTATCATGATAGGAATTACCTCCTCCTTTCAGGCCAAATTGGGGGGGGGGGGTACGGTATTCGCCGGTGTGAGCATTACCTCCTCCTTTTTTGAGAGTGTTGAGGTAGGGTAGTATCGGTTCCGTTGTCATGATGTACTGATCCCATGCATTACCTCCTCCTTTTTTGAGAAGTGTAGATGTAGAATAGTATCGGTTCCGTTATCATGATGTGCTCATCCCATGAATTACCTCCTCCTTTTTTGAGAAGTGTAGGGGTAGGGTCGTATCGGTTCCGTTGTCATGATGCCCTCATCCCATGCATTATCTCCTCCTTTTTTGAGAAGTGTTGAGGTAGGATCGTATCGGTTCCGTTGTCATGATGCCCTCATCCCATGCATTATCTCCTCCTTTTTTGAGAAGTGTTGAGGTAGGGTCGTATCGGTTCCGTTGTCATGATGCCCTCATCCCATCCATTATCTCCTCCTTTTTTGAGAAGTGTTGAGGTAAGGTCGTATCGGTTCCGTTGTCATGATGCCCTCATCCCATGCATTATCTCCTCCTTTTTTGAGAAGTGTTGAGGTAGGATCGTATCGGTTCCGTTGTCATGATGCCCTCATCCCATGCATTATCTCCTCCTTTTTTTAGAAGTGTTGAGGTAGGGTCGTATCGGTTCCGTTGTCATGATGCCCTCATCCCATGCATTATCTCCTCCTTTTTTGAGAAGTGTTGAGGTAGGGTCGTATCGGTTCCGTTGTCATGATGCCCTCATCCCATGCATTATCTCCTCCTTTTTTGAGAAGTGTTGAGGTAGGGTCGTATCGGTTCCGTTGTCATGATGCCCTCATCCCATGCATTATCTCCTCCTTTTTTGAGAAGTGTTGAGGTAGGGTCGTATCGGTTCCGTTGTCATGATGCCCTCATCCCATGAATCACCTCCTCCTTTTTTGAGAAGTGTAGGGAAAGGGTCGTATCGGTTCCGTTGTCATGATGCCCTCATCCCATGCATTATCTCCTCCTTTTTTGAGAAGTGTTGAGGTAGGGTCGTATCGGTTCCGTTGTCATGATGCCCTCATCCCATCCATTTTCTCCTCCTTTTTTGAGAAGTGTTGAGGTAGGGTCGTATCGGTTCCGTTGTCATGATGCCCTCATCCCATGCATTATTTCCTCCTTTTTTGAGAAGTGTTGAGGTAGGGTCGTATCGGTTCCGTTGTCATGATGCAATATTCCCATGCATTACCTCCTCCTTTTTTGAGCAGTGTAGAGGTAGGGTATGTGTGGGTACCCTGCGACCTGACGAAGTATGTGTGGGTACCCTGCGACCCCACGAAGTATGTGTGGGTACCCTGCGACCGCACGAAGTATGTGTGGGTACCCTGCGACCGGACACAGTACGTGTAGGTACCCTGCGACCGTACGAAGTATGTGTAGGTACCCTGCGACCGCACGAAGAATGTGTGGGTACCCTGCTGCCTGACGAAGAATGTGTGGGTACCCTGCGACCGCACGAAGTATGTGTGGGTACCCTGCGACCGGACGAAGTATGTATAGGTACCCTGCGACCGCACGAAGTATGTGTGGGTACCCTTCGACCGCACGAAGTATTTGTGGGTACCCTGCGACCGCACGAATATGTGTGGGTACCCTGCGACCGCACGAAGTATTTGTGGGTACCCTGCGACCGGACGAAGTATGTATAGGTACCCTGCGACCGCACGAAGTATGTGTGGGTACCCTGCGACCAGACGAAGTATGTGTGGGTACCCTGCGACCGCACGAAGTATTTGTGGGTACCCTGCGACCGCACGAAGTATGTGTGGGTACCCTGCTGCCTGACAAATTATGTGTGGGTACCCTGCGACCGCACAAAGTATGTGTTGGTACCCTGTGACCGCACGAAGTATGTGTAGGGTACCTAGCGACCGCACGAAGTATGTGTGGGTACCCTGCAACCGCACGAAGTATTTGTGGGTACCCTGCGACCGCACGAAGTATGTGTGGGTACCTTGCTGCCTGACGAAGTATGTGTGGGTACCTTGCTGCCTGACGAAGTATGTGTTGGTACCCTTCGACCGCACGAAGTATTTGTTGGTACCCTTCGACCGCACGAAGTATTTGTGGGTACCATGCGACCGGACGAAGTATTTGTGGGTACCCTGCGACCGGAAGAAGTATGTGTGGGTACCCTGCGACCGCACAAAGTATGTGTGAGTACCCTGTGACCGAACGAAATATGTGTAGGTACCCGGCGACGCACGAAGTACGTGTGGGTACCCTGCGACCGGACGAAGTATTTGTGGGTACCCTGCGACCGGACGAAGTATGTGTGGGTACCCTGCGACCGGACGAAGTATGTTTTGGTACCCTGCAACCGCACGAAGTATGTGTAGGGTACCTAGCGACCGCACAAAGTATGTGTGGGTACCTAGCGACCGCACGAAGTATGTATAGGTACCCTGCGACCGCACGAAGTATGTGTGGGTACCCTTCGACCGCACGAAGTATTTGTGGGTACCCTGCGACCGCACGAAGTATGTGTGGGTACCCTGCGACCGGACGAAGTATGTATAGGTACCCTGCGACCGCACGAAGTATGTGTGGGTACCCTGCGACCGGACGAAGTATGTGTGGGTACCCTGCGACCGCACGAAGTATGTGTGGGTACCCTGCGACCGGACAAAGTATGTGTGGGTACCCTTCGACCGCACGAAGTATTTGTGGGTACCCTGCGACCGCACGAATATGTGTGGGTACCCTGCGACCGCACGAAGTATTTGTGGGTACCCTGCGACCGGACGAAGTATGTATAGGTACCCTGCGACCGCACGAAGTATGTGTGGGTACCCTGCGACCAGACGAAGTATGTGTGGGTACCCTGCGACCGCACGAAGTATTTGTGGGTACCCTGCGACCGCACGAAGTATGTGTGGGTACCCTGCTGCCTGACAAATTATGTGTGGGTACCCTGCGACCGCACAAAGTATGTGTTGGTACCCTGTGACCGCACGAAGTATGTGTAGGGTACCTAGCGACCGCACGAAGTATGTGTGGGTACCCTGCAACCGCACGAAGTATTTGTGGGTACCCTGCGACCGCACGAAGTATGTGTGGGTACCTTGCTGCCTGACGAAGTATGTGTGGGTACCTTGCTGCCTGACGAAGTATGTGTTGGTACCCTTCGACCGCACGAAGTATTTGTTGGTACCCTTCGACCGCACGAAGTATTTGTGGGTACCATGCGACCGGACGAAGTATTTGTGGGTACCCTGCGACCGGAAGAAGTATGTGTGGGTACCCTGCGACCGCACAAAGTATGTGTGAGTACCCTGTGACCGAACGAAATATGTGTAGGTACCCGGCGACGCACGAAGTACGTGTGGGTACCCTGCGACCGGACGAAGTATTTGTGGGTACCCTGCGACCGGACGAAGTATGTGTGGGTACCCTGCGACCGGACGAAGTATGTTTTGGTACCCTGCAACCGCACGAAGTATGTGTAGGGTACCTAGCGACCGCACAAAGTATGTGTGGGTACCTAGCGACCGCACGAAGTATGTATAGGTACCCTGCGACCGCACGAAGTATGTGTGGGTACCCTTCGACCGCACGAAGTATTTGTGGGTACCCTGCGACCGCACGAAGTATGTGTGGGTACCCTGCGACCGGACGAAGTATGTATAGGTACCCTGCGACCGCACGAAGTATGTGTGGGTACCCTGCGACCGGACGAAGTATGTGTGGGTACCCTGCGACCGCACGAAGTATGTGTGGGTACCCTGCGACCGGACAAAGTATGTGTGGGTACCCTGCGACCGGACGAAGTATTTGTGGGTACCCTGCGACCGGACGAAGTATTTGTGGGTACCCTGCGACCGGACGATGTATGTGTGGGTACCCTGCGACCGGACGAAGTATGTGTTGGTACCCTGCGACCGCACGAAGTATGTGTGGGTACCCTGCGACCGCACGAAGTATTTGTGGGTACCCTGCGACCGCACGAAGTATTTGTGGGTACCCTGCGACCGCACGAAGTATTTGTGGATACCCTGCGATTGGACGATGTATGTGTGGGTACCCTGCAGCCGGACGAAGTATGTGTTGGTACCCTGCGACCGAACGAAGTATGTGATGGTACCCTGCGACCGAACGAAGTATGTGTGGGTACCCTGCGACCGGACGAAGTATGTGTAGGTACCCTGTTACCGCACGAAGTATGTGTGGGTACCCTGCGACCGAACGAAGTATGTGTGGGTACCCTGTTACCGCACGAAGTATTTGTGGGTACCCTGCGACCGCACGAAGTATGTGTGGGTACCCTGCGACCGGACGAAGTATGTATAGGTACTCTGCGACCGCACGAAGTATGTGTGGGTACGCTGCGACTGAACGAAGTATGTGTGGGTTCCCTGCTGCCGGACGAAGTATGTGTGGGTACCCTGCGACCGCACGAAGTATGTGTGGGTACCCTGCGACCGCACGAAGTATGTGTGGGTACCCTGCGACCGCACGAAGTATGTGTGGGTACCCTGCGACTGCACGAAGTATGTATAGGTACCCTGCGACCGCACGAAATATGTGTGGGTACCCTGCGATTGCACGAAATATTTGTGGGTACTCTGCGACCGCACGAATATGTGTGGGTACCCTGCGACCGTACGAAGTTTGTGTGGGTACCCTGCGACCGCACGAAGTATGTGTGGGTACCCTGCGACCGCACGAAGTATGTGTGGGTACCCTGCGACCGCACGAAGTATGTGTGGGTACCCTGCGACCGCACGAACTATGTGTGGGTACCCTGAGTGGCAGGAAGAAATTCACTCACACTACAACCATTTGGGGGTATATCAACCGGTACTTTAGGGGAGAGGAAGTGAGCTAAAGGAAAAGGGATTAAAAAATAAAATGATAATCTGATTTTTGATTCGACAGTGTAAGATCGACACCTATCAGATAGGACTAGATATACACTTGATCTCAAGGCAATAATGCCGAGAACAGATACTACACTTTGATCTTAGCCAAAAAGCCGAGAAACATCCGAAATTCAGCTATTTATCAACTTTCCGACAAAAGGTAGCAGTTTTTTCGTATTTTACACCACTTTTTCAACGTTAATATGTAGTAAATTCGAAATAATCTAATGTATTTATGTACTAATCCGATAAAAATGCAGAGTCACTGTAAACATCCCATAATCCCTTGCCGGATGTACCCGGTCTTGCCCGACATTCAGCCCGGTTGTATCAGATCATTCAATAACTTCTGTCCGGATAAATCAATAACAACATAGGAATCCTACGTTATAAGTGTGTAGTGAAACAAGGGTTGCTCAATCACACCCGCACCTCTCCAATAATCCCTTGCTGGATGTACCCGGTCTTGCCCTAAATTGTGTCCGGTTATATCAGGTCATAGTACTCGGCGTTGTCCGGGAAAAAAGTGCTCAATGTCCTAGATAGAGCTACTGTAGAGATAGGTTTGGATAATATTTTAACAGCATCTACGCTGAAAAGGATGGGGGAATCGATAAGAGTTATTTCAGTAGTGCTCAGGAGGCTTCTTTGATTTTCAAAGTACTCGGCGTTGTCCGGGAAAAAAGTGCTCAATGTCCTAGATAGACCTACTGTAGTGATAGGTTTGCATAATATCTTAACAGCATCTACGCTGAAAAGGATGGGGGGATCGATAAGAGTTATTTCAGTAGTGCTCAGGAGGCCTCTTTGATTTCCAAATACTCGGCGTTGTCCGGGAGAAAAGTGCTCAATGTCCTAGATAGAGCTACTGTAGTGATAGGTTTGGAAAATATTTTAAAGCCATCTTCGTTCCCCTTTGGACTATTTGGCAGATCAAAAGGAGGGATACCTAAGTGATTTCAGTAGTCCTCAGGAGGCCTCCTTTGTTATCAAAGTACTCAGCGTTGTCCGGGAGAAAAGCGCTCAATGTCCTAGATAGAGCTACTGTAGTGATAGGTTTGGAAAATATTTTAACGCTATCTTCGTTCCCCTTTGGACTATTTGGCAGATCAGAAGGAGAGAGGATACCTATGTGATTTCAGTAGTCCTCAGGAGGCCTCCTTGATTATCAAAGTACTCGGCGTTGTCCGGGAGAAAAATGCTCAATATCGTAGATAGAGCTACTGTAGTGATAGGTTTGGAAAATATTTTACCGCCATCTTCGTTCCCCTTTGGACTATTTCGCAGATCAGAAGGAGAGAGGATACCTAAGTAATTTCAGTAGTCCTCAGGAGGCCTCCTTGATTATCAAAGTACTCGACGTTGTCCGGGAGAAAAGTGCTCAATGTCCTAGATAGAGCTACTGTAGTGATAGGTTTGGATAATATTTTAACAGCATCTACGCTGAAAAGGATAGGGGAATCAATAAGAGTTATTTCAGTAGTGCTCAGGAGGCGTCTTTGATTTTCAAATACTCGGCGTTGTCCGGGAGAAAAGTGCTGAATGTCCTTAATAGAGATACTGTAGTGATAGGTTTTGAAAATATTTTAACGCCATCTTCGTTCCCCTTTGGACTATTTGGCAGATCAGAAGGAGAGAGGATACCTAAGTGATTTCAGTAGTGCTCAGGAGGCCTCCTTGATTTTCAAAGTACTCGGCGTTGTCCGGGAGAAAATTGCTGAATGTCCTAGATAGAGCTACTGTAGTGATAGGTTAGGATAATATTTTAACAGCATCTACGCTGAAAAGGATGGGGGAATCGATAAGAGTTATTTAAGGAGTGCTCATGATGCCTCCTTGATTTAAAAATTACTCGGTGTTGTCCGGGAGAAAAGTGCTCAATATCCTAGATAGTGCTACTGTAGTGATAGGTTTGGAAAATATTTTAACGCCATCTTCGTTCCCCTTTGGACTATTTATCAGATCAAAAGGAGGGATACCTAAGTGATTTCAGTAGTGCTCAGGAGGCCTACTTGATTTTCAAAGTATTTGGCGTTGTCCGGGAGAAAAGTGTTCAATGTCCTTGATCGAGCTACTGTAGTGATAGGTTTGGATAATATTTTAACAGCATCTATGCTGAAAAGGATGGGGGAATCGATAAGAGTGATTTCAGTAGTGCTCAGGAGGCCTCCTTGATTTTCAAAGTACTCGGCGTTGTCCGGCAGAAAAGTGCTCAATATCCTAAATGGAGCTACTGTAGTGATAGGTTTGGAAAATATTTTAATGCCATCTTCGTTTCCCTTTGGACTATTTGGCAGATCAGAAGGAGAGAGGATACCTAAGTTATTTCAGTAGTGCTCATGAGGCCTCTTTTATTTTTAAAGTACTCGGCGTTGTCCGGGAGAAAATTGTTCAATGTCCTAGATAGAGCTACTGTAGTGATAGGTTTGGATAATATTTTAAGAGCATCTACGCTGAAAACCTATTTAGCATTCGCACCGCGACAGCAATAGGTACGTATTTAGCATTCAGCGGTGGCGATAGGAAGTATATAGCATGTGCACATGGGCGGCAATAAATACGTATATAGCATGCGCATCGGGAGTATAAAAAAAATTGGGGGGGAGGCAAAACATTTATTTTGTCTTTTATCTTTTTCATTGAAAATATTTATGTGTATGGGGAGAATGAAAAAAAAAATTTTCGGGGGAGGGGGCTAAAAAATTTTTTTTTTTTTCTTTTTTAAAATAAAAATATTTCAATGTATGGGGGGAACATAAAATTTTTGGGGTGTAAGGGCGTCAAAAATTTTTCTTTTTTTTTTCCTTTAAATTAAAAATATTTCTAAGTATGTGGGAGGATAGAAAAAAAAATTTCTTGTGGGGAGGCAAAAAAATGTATTTTTTTCTGTTTGTAACTAAAACTATTTATATTTATGATAGTGACAATACATAAATGAACACTATTTTGTTTTTCTAACACGACAGGGCCGAATAAATATAAGTTCTTACGTATGCGAACTGGGCTGGAGATTGGTACATATATAGTATGTGTACCCTTGCAGAGATAGGTAAGTATGTAGTATGCGGACCAGAGCAGCGATAGGTACGAATATAGTATGCACACCGGGTCGGCGATAGGTTTATATATAGTATGTGTACCAGGGTGGCAATAGGTACTATATAGTAGTGCATAGGGGTGGCTATAGCTACGTATTTAGCATTCGCACCGGGGTTGCGATAGGTATGTATTCAGCAATCGCACCGGGGTGGCGATATGTACATATTTAGTATTCGCACTGGGGCAGTGATAGGTACATATGGTGTATGAACACCTGGGCGGCAATATGTACGTATTTAGCATTCATCCCTGGGCGGAGATAGGTACTTATTTAGCATTCAGCGGTGGCGATAGGTACGTATATAGCATGTGCACATGGGCGGCAATAAGTACGTGATAGGTATGTATTATGCATGCGCACTGGGGCAGCGATCGGTTCATATATAGCACGCGCACCAGGGCAGCAGTAGGTACGTATATAGCAGGCGCACCGGGGCGGCGAAAGGTACGTATTTAGCATTCACACCGGGGCGGCGATAGGTATGTATTTAGCATTCACACCGGGGCAGCGATAGGTATGTATTTAGCATTCACACCGGGGCGGCGATAGGTATGTATTTAGCATTCGCACCGGGGCGGCGATAGGTATGTATTTAGCATTCGCACCGGGGCGGCGACAGGTATGTATTTAGCATTCGCACCGGGGCGGCGATAGGTATGTATTTAGCATTCGCACCGGGGCGGCGACAGGTATGTATTTAGCATTCGCACCGGGGCGGCGATAGGTATGTATTTAGCATTCGCACCGGGGTGGCGATATGTACGTATTTAGCTTCCGCACCGGGGCGGCGATGGGTACGTATTTAGAATTCACACAGGAGCCACGATAGGTACGTATTTAGAAATCACACTAGGGCGGCGATATGTATGTATTTAGCATTCGTACCGGGGCGGCGATATGTACATATTTAGCTTCCACACCGGGGCGGCGATAGGTACGTATTAAGAATTCAGGGGTGGCGATAGCTACGTATATAGCATGTACACATGGGCAGCAATAAGTACGTACATAGCATGCGCACCGGGGCGGCGATCAGTACATATATAGCACGTGCACCGGGGCGGCAATAGGTACGTATATAGCACGTGCACCAGAACGGCGAAAGGTATGTATTTCGCATTTGCACCAGGGTGGTGATAGGTACGTATTTAGCATTCGCACCGGGGCGGCTATAGGTACGTATTTAGCATTCACACCAGGGCGGCTATAGGTACGTATTTAGCATTCGCATCTGGCCGGCGATAGGTACGTATTTAGCATTCGCACCAAAGTGGTGATAGGTACGTATTTAGAAATTCGCACCAATGCGGCAATATGTACATATTAATTATTCCCACTAGGGCAGCGATAGGTACTTATGTAGCATGCACACCGGGGCGGCGATAGGTACTATTTAGCATTCGCAACGGGGCGGCGATAGGTACTTAAATAGTATCTGAACTGGGGCGGCGATAGGTACGTATATAGTATGTGCACTGGGGCGGCGATAGGTACGTATATAGTATGCGCACCGGGGTGATGATAGATACGTATATAGCATAAACACCTGGGTGGAGATAAGTACCTATATAGAAGGCGCAGATAGAGGTGTTACTTTTTATAGAAATATATCATACTATTGCCCTGGGCAACGTAGGAGAAATTGTGGGGAAAGAACAGCTTTCGCAAAAGGCAAAATTAGAAAGTAGCGGTGAAATGCGGCGACCAGGGAAGAGAAAGGTAGAAAGATAAAGAGACGGCTATAGAGAAGGTGGGGGGGGGGGAGAAATAGAAGTTTGTATATAAAGATGTTACACACACGATTTTTCTTCAATTATATGTTTTAATGACCCCGAGCAACGCCGGGTAGCCCCGCTAGTCCCCTCTATAAAGGGCAGTTGTCTGTATGTCTGTTTGTCTGTTTGTCTGTTTGTATGTCCAGCTTCTCCTCAAAAACTACGCGGCGACATGTCAAAAAGTTGACATCTTCAGCACCGTACAACACCTGGGATCATAATATCTCAAAATTACAACAAAAAAACATGTTGTTGGGGGTCAACGGGGCCAGTCTTCGGCAGCGGGTCTGGTTTTTTCAAACTTTTCTAATGTTATTCAGTAGTAATTTGGAAATCAGCCAATGTAATTATGTAATAATAATTTCGTTTTCAACCAACTTATTCTTGTGCACGTGACGTCACAGTAATAGGTATATGACGTCATCGTTATAGGTTTTGAATTTTTTTTTCTCTTCAAAACTTATTTTACTTCAACATATTTTTATACATAACATATAAAAGTGTATTCTTATGTAAAATTCACAGAGTAAGATGATGAGAGTATTCCTGAATCTATAAACCCACCTCTTAGGGGTCCATGGGGCATATTTTATCGGGGGGGGGGGGCTTTTCAGTTATTTTTCATTATATTTTATAGTGATGAAACAAGAAAAAAAGAGGAATTTGACAAGTACACGTTTACAGTGACCCGTTGAGTCATAACCACTCTATATATGTATAAAAAAAGAAAAAGAGAATTTAACCAGTACATGTTACCAGTGACCCGTTGGGTCATAACCACTCTATATATGTATAAAAAAGACCCGGAGGCTTCTGCAGAATAGGGACCATGGGTGCTTCTACAGTATAGGACCCAGAACCGGGGGTGCTTCTACCATATAGAATCCGGAGGCTTCTACAGTATAGGACCCAGTACCGGGGGTGCTTCTACAATATTAGAACATAGAGGCTTCTGCAGTAAAAGGACCATGGGTGCTTCTCCAGTATAGGGACCAAGGATGCTTCTACTGTATATGACCCAGCACCAGGGGTGCTTCTACATTTTAGAACCCGGAGGCTTCTGCAGAATAGGGACAATGGGTGCTTCTCCAGTATAGGGACCAGGGGTGCTTCTCCACTATAGGCACCTGGTGTGGTGCTTCTAAAGTATCACGGCCCGCCAGGAATGTTGGTGATTCTATAGTATAACAGTCCCTAGAAATATTGGTGCTTCTGAAGTATAACGGTCTCACCCCAGGAATGTTGGTGCTTCTAAATTATAATGGTCCCTACAAATGTTGGTGCTTCTAAAGTATAACGGTCCCCCAGGAATGTTGTTAAAGGATAGCTAAGGAAGAGCGATAACTCACGTTTTTAAAAAAAAGTTGGGGGGGCTGGAGAGATTTAGGGGTCGGGGAAAATTTTAGGGGTCAGGACGAACTTTTTAGGGGTCAGGCCAAATTTTTTTGTTTTTTTTTGTTTTGAACTGAAAATATTTCTCATGGTTGGGGAGAGTGAAAAATTAGGGGGCTGGAGAGATTTAGGGGTCGGGGAAAATTTTAGGGGTCAGGACGAACTTTTTAGGGGTCAGGCCAAATTTTTTTGTTTTTTTTTGTTTTGAAGTCAAAATATTTTTCATGGTTGGAGGAGAGTGAAAAATTAGGGGGCTGGAGAGATTTAGGGGTCGGGGAAAATTTTAGGGGTCAGGACGAACTTTTTAGGGGTCAGGCCAAATTTTTTTGTTTTCTTTTGTTTTTTTTTTGTTTTGAAGTCAAAATATTTTTCATGGTTGGAGGAGAGTGAAAAATTAGGGGGCTTGAGAGATTTAGGGGTCGGGGAAAATTTTAGGGGTCAGGACGAACTTTTTAGGGGTCAGGCCAAATTTTTTTGTTTTTTTTTGTTTTGAAGTCAAAATATATCTCATGGTTGGGGGAGAGTGAAAAATTAGGGGGCTGGAGAGATTTAGGGGTCGGGGAAAATTTTAGGGGTCAGGACGAACTTTTTAGGGGTCAGGCCAAATTTTTTTGTTTTTTTTTGTTTTTTTTTTGTTTTGAAGTCAAAATATTTCTCATGGTTGGGGGAGAGTGAAAAATTAGGGGTCTGGAGAGATTATGGGGTCGGGGAAAATTTTAGGGGTCAGGACGAACTTTTTAGGGGTCAGGCCAAATTTTTTTGTTTTTTTTGGTTTTGAAGTCAAAATATTTCTCATGGTTGGAGGAGAGTGAAAAATTAGGGGGCTGGAGAGATTTAGGGGTCGGGGAAAATTTTAGGGGTCATGACGAACTTTTTAGGGGTCAGGCCAAATTTTTTTCTTTTTTTTTGTTTTGAAGTCAAAATATATCTCATGGTTGGGGGAGAGTGAAAAATTAGGGGGCTGGAGAGATTTAGGGGTCGGGGAAAATTTTAGGGGTCAGGACGAACTTTTTAGCGGTCAGGCCAAATTTTTTTCTTTTTTTTTTTTTTATTTGTTTTGAAGTCAAAATATTTCTCAGGGTTGGGGGAGAGTGAAAAATTAGGGGGCTTGAGAGATTTAGGGGTCGGGGAAAATTTTAGGGGTCAGGACGAACTTTTTAGGGGTCAGGCCAAATTTTTTTGTTTTTTTTTGTTTTGAAGTCAAAATATTTCTCATGGTTGGAGGAGAGTGAAAAATTAGGGGGCTGGAGAGATTTAGGGGTCGGGGAAAATTTTAGGGGTCAGGACGAACTTTTTAGGGGTCAGGCCAAATTTTTTTGTCTTTTTTTGTTTTGAAGTCAAAATATATCTCATGGTTGGGGGAGAGTGAAAAATTAGGGGGCTGGAGAGATTTAGGGGTCGGGGAAAATTTTAGGGGTCAGGACGAACTTTTTAGGGGTCAGGCCAAATTTTTTTGTTTTTTTTTGTTTTGAAGTCAAAATATTTTTCATGGTTGGAGGAGAGTGAAAAATTAGGGGGCTGGAGAGATTTAGGGGTCGGGGAAAATTTTAGGGGTCAGGACGAACTTTTTAGGGGTCAGGCCAAATTTTTTTGTTTTTTTTTGTTTTGAAGTCAAAATATATCTTATGGTTGGGGGAGAGTGAAAAATTAGGGGGCTGGAGAGATTTAGGGGTCGGGGAAAATTTTAGGGGTCAGGACGAACTTTTTAGGGGTCAGGCCAAATTTTTTTCTTTTTTTTTGTTTTGAAGTCAAAATATTTCTCAGGGTCGGGGGAGAGTGAAAAATTAGGGGGCTGGAGAGATTTAGGGGTCGGAGAAAAATTTTAGGGGTCAGGAGGAACTTTTTAGGGGTCAGGCCAAATTTTTTTGTTTTTTTTTGTTTTGAAGTCAAAATATATCTAATGGTTGTAAGAGAGTGAAAAATTAGGGGGCTGGAGAGATTTAGGGGTCGGGGAAAATTTTAGGGGTCAGGACGAACTTTTTAGGGGTCAGGCCAAATTTTTTTGTTTTTTTTTGTTTTGAAGTCAAAATATATCTCATGGTTGGGGGAGAGTGAAAAATTAGGGGGCTGGAGAGATTTAGGGGTCGGGGAAAATTTTAGGGGTCAGGACGAACTTTTTAGGGGTCAGGCCAAATTTTTTTGTTTTTTTTTGTTTTGAAGTCAAAATATATCTCATGGTTGGGGGAGAGTGAAAAATTAGGGGGCTGGAGAGATTTAGGGGTCGGGGAAAATTTTAGGGGTCAGGACGAACTTTTTAGGGGTCAGGCCAAATTTTTTTGTTTTTTTTTGTTTTGAAGTCAAAATATTTTTCATGGTTGGAGGAGAGTGAAAAATTAGGGGGCTGGAGAGATTTAGGGGTCGGGGAAAATTTTAGGGGTCAGGACGAACTTTTTAGGGGTCAGGCCAAATTTTTTTGTTTTTTTTTGTTTTGAAGTCAAAATATATCTCATGGTTGGGGAGAGTGAAAAATTAGGGGGCTGGAGAGATTTAGGGGTCGGGGAAAATTTTAGGGGTCAGGACGGATTTTTTAGGGTTCAGGCCAAATCTTTTTCTTTTTTTTTGGTTTTGAACTCAAAAGATTTCTCAGGGTTGGGGGAGAGTGAACAATTAGGGGGCTGGAGAGATTTAGGGGTCGGGGAAAATTTTAGGGGTCAGGCGGAACTTTTAAGGGGTCAGGCCAAATTTTTTTGTTTTTTTTGTTTTGAAGTCAAAATATTTCTCATGGTTGGGGGAGAGTGAAAAATTAGAGGCTGGAGATATTTAGAGGACGGGGAAAATTTTAGGGGTCAGGCCGAATTTTTTAGGGTCAGCCCAAATTTAGGGGCGGCGATATGTCTGTATTTAGCTTCCACACCAGGGCGGCGATAGGTACTTATTTAGCATTCAGCAGTGGTGATAGGTACTTATATAGCATGTGCACATGGGCGGTAATAAGTACGTATATAGTATGCACACCGGGGCAGTGATAGGTATGTATTTAGCATGCGCACTGAGGAAGCGATCGGTTCATATATAGCACGCGCACCGGGGAAGCGATAGGTACGTATATAGCACGCGCACAGGGGCGGCGAAAGGTACATATTTAAAATTTACACCGGGCGGCGAAAGGTACATATTTAAAATTCACACCGGGGCGGCGATAGGTATGTATTTAGCATTCACACCGGGGCAGCGATAGGTATGTATTTAGCATTCGCACCGGGGCAGCGATATGTACGTATTTAGCTTCCGCACGGGGGCGGTGATAGGTACGTATTTTGAATTCACACCGGGGCGGCAATAGGTACGTATTTTGAATTCACACCGGGGCGGCGATAGGTATGTATGTAGCATTCGCACTGGGGCGGCGATATGTACGTATTTAGCTTCCACACCAGGGCGGCGATAGGTACGTATTCAGAATTCAGGGGTGGCGATAGCTACGTATATAGCATGTACACACGGGCAGCAATAAGTACGTACATAGCATGCGCTCTGTGGCGGCGATCAGTACATATATTGCATGCATACCGGGGCGGCGAAAGGTATGTATTTCGCATTCGCACCGTAGTGGTGATAGGTACGTATTTAGCATTCGCACTGGGGCGTATATAGGTACGTATTTAGCATTCGCACCAGGGCGGCTATAGGTACGTATTTAGCATTCGCACCAGGGCGGCTATAGGTACGTATTTAGCATTCACACCAAAGCGGCAATATGTACATATTAATTATTCGCACTAGGGCAGTGATAGGTACTTATGTAGCATGCACACCGGAGCGCAATTGGTATGTCTTTAGTATTCGCACTAGGGCAGCGATAGGTACTTATGTAGCATGCACACCGGGGCGCAATAGGTATGTATTTAGCATTCACACCGGGGCAACGATAGGTACTATTTAGCATTCGCAAAGGGGCGGCGATAGGTACTTAAATAGTATCTGCACCGGGGCGGCGATAGGTACGTATATAGTATGTGCACCGGGGTGATGATAGATACGTATATAGTATGAACACCGGGGTGGAGATAAGTACCTATATAGAAGGCGCAGATAGAGGTGTTACTTTTTATAGAAATATGTCATACTATTACCCTGGGCAATAGGAGAAATGGTGGGGAAGAAACAGCTTTTGCAAAAGGCAAAATTAGAAAGTAGCGGCGAAATGGGGTGACCAGGAAAGAGAAAGGTAGCAGATAAAGAGACGGCTATAGAGAGAGGGGGCGGACATAGAAGTTTGAATATAAAGATGTTACACACACGATCTTTCTTCAAATATATGTTTTTATGACCCCGAGCAACGCCGGGTAGCCCCGCTAGTCTATTATATAAAGGCCACTTGTCTGTATGTCTGTCTGTCTGTCTGTCTGTCTGTCTGTCTGTCTGTATGTCCAGATACTCCTCCGAGAGGACCCAACAAACAGTCACACGGTTGACATCGTCATGACCGGCCAGCCCCGGGGCGTGTAATATCTCAGAACCGGAAATAGAAATTGACTCTTTGGGGGTCGACTGAGCACTTTTCTCCAATGGGGGTGTGGTTTTTTCCTCGATTTTCAACGTTGTTTAGTACTAATTTGAGAAAAAACAATGCTATCATGTATAATTTTATTTTAGAAATATGCAAAGTCACGCTTTTATTTAACAGGAAATGACGTCAGAGGAAAAGAGTGTAGGGAAGAAAATCCCTCACACTAAAACTCTTCTTTCCCTCTCACTCCCACCCTTTCTACCTTCCCTTCCTCCCCTACGCCCGTTCTGTGGTTATGATACCACCCTCCTAGGCATTACCTCCTCCTTTTTGAGAGTTGTGGAGATAGTGCGGCGATGTGACTGCTTCAGGGCAAATTAGGGGGGGGGGGTCGGCATTCGCTTAATTTGGGGGAGCGGCGCGTCAGGCGAAATTATGGGAGGGAGGAGTGTCGGAAAAAAAAATTGACTCTTCGGGGGGGGGGCTTTTTCCATCACTTGTTTAGTACTAATTTGAGAAAAAAACAATGCTATCATCGTCACGCTTTTAACAGGAAATGACGTCAGAGGAAATCCTTAACGGCACTTTTTTGAACATTGGTTTATAGTGAAGCAAGGGTTGCTTAACTACTAACGGCATTTTTTGAAACATGCGTTTATAGTGACGCAAGTGTTGTTTAATTAATAACGGCACTTTTTTGAACATGAGTTTATAGTGAAGCAAGAGTTGCTTATACTAACCGCATTTCTTCTGTTGACATGATACCATCCTCCCAAGTATTACCTCCTCCTTTTTGAGAGGTGTGAAGTTAGTGTATTATCAGTGAAATTAAAGTAATAAATAATTATGCACCACCATTGTTTTCACTAATATTTGTATACATATTAAATAACGTCTAAATAAGTAAAATAAGAAGAGAAAAATTATGCTCCGCCATTGTTTTCACTAATATTTGTATACATGTTAAATAACGTGTCAATCAGTAAGTAAAAACAGAAAAATTATGCTCCGCCATTGTTTTCACTAATATTTGTATACATGTTAAATAACGTGTCAATAAGTAAAGTAAGAAGAGAAAAATTATGCTCCGCCATTGTTTTCACTAATATTTGTATACATGTTAAATAACGTGTCAATAAGTAAGTAAAAACAGAAAAATTATGCTCCGCCATTGTTTTCACTAATATTTGTATACATGTTAAATAACGTGTCAATAAGTAAAGTAACTAGAGCAAAATTATGCTCCGCCATTGCTTTCACTAATATTTGTATACATGTTAAATAACGTGTCAATAAGTAAAGAAAGAAGAGAAATAATTATGCTCCACCATTGTTTTCACTTATATTTGTATACATGTTAAATAACGTGTCAATATGTAAAGTAAGAAGAAATATAATTATGCTCCGCCATTGTTTTCACTAATATTTGAATACATGTTAAATAACGTCTCAATAAGTAAAGTAAAAAGAGAAATAATTATGCTCCGCCACTGTTTCATTAATATTTGTATACATATTAAATAACGTCTCACTAAGTAAAGAAAGAAGAAAAATAATTATGCTCCACCATTGTTTTCACTTATATTTTTATACATGTTAAATAACGTCTCAATAAGTAAAGTAAAAAGAGAAATAATTATGCTCCGCCATTGTTTTCACTAATATTTGTATACATGTTAAATAACATTTTTTTGTTTTGAACTCAAAATTTTAGGGGTCAGGCCGAACTTTTTAGGGGTCAGGCCAAAATGTTTTTGTTTTTTTTTGTTTTGAAGTCAAAATATTTCTCAGGGTTGGGGAGAATGAAAAAATAAGGGGCTAGAGATATTGAAGGGTCGGGGAAAATTTTAGGGGTCAGGACGAACTTTTTAGGGGTCAGGCCAAATTTTTTTGCTTGTTTTTGTTTTGAAGTCAAAATATTTCTCATGGTTGGGGGAGAGTGAAAAATTAGGGGGCTGGAGAGATTTAGGGGTCGGTGAAAATTTTAGGGGTCAGGACGAACTTTTTAGGGGTCAGGCCAAATTTTTTTCTTTTTTTTTGGTTTTGAACTCAAAATATTTCTCATGGTTGGGGGAGAGTGAAAAATTAGGGGCTAGAGAGATTTAGGGGTCGGGGACAATTTTAGGGGTCAGGACGAATTTTTTAGGGGTCAGGCCAAATTTTTTGTTTTTTTTTTGTCTTGAAGTCAAAATATATCTCATGGTTGGGGGAGAGTGAAAAATTAGGGGGCTAGAGAGATTTAGGGGTCGGGGACAATTTTAGGGGTCAGGACGAACTTTTTAAGGGTCAGGCCAAATTCTTTTGTTTTTTTTTGTTTTTTTTTTGTTTTGAAGTCAAAATATTTCTCAGGGTTGGGGGAGAGTGAAAAATTAGGGGGCTGGAGAGATTTAGGGGTCGGGGAAAATTTTAGGGGTCAGGACGAACTTTTTAGGGGTCAGGCCAAATTTTTTTGTTTTTTTTTGTTTTGAAGTCAAAATATTTCTCATGGTTGGAGGAGAGTGAAAAATTAGGGGGCTGGAGAGATTTAGGGCTCGGGGACAATTTTAGGGGTCAGGACGAACTTTTTAGGGGTCAGGCCAAATTTTTTTTTTTGTTTTTGTTTTTTTTTGTTTTGAAGTCAAAATATTTCTCAGGGTTGGGGGAGAGTGAAAAATTAGGGGGCTAGAGAGATTTAGGGGTCGGGGAAAATTTTAGGGGTCAGGACGAACTTTTTAAGGGTCAGGCCAAATTTTTTTGTTTTTTTTGTTTTTTTTGTTTTGAAGTCAAAATATTTCTCAGGGTTGGGGGAGAGTGAAAAATAAGGGGTCTGGAGAGATTTAGGGGTCGGGGAAAATTTTAGGGGTCAGGACGAACTTTTTAGGGGTCAGGCCAAATTTTTTTGTTTTTTTTTGTTTTGAAGTCAAATTATTTCTCATGGTTGGAGGAGAGTGAAAAATTAGGGGGCTGGAGAGATTTAGGGGTCGGGGAAAATTTTAGGGGTCAGGACGCACTTTTTAGGGGTCAGGCCAAATTTTTTTTTTTTTTTTGTTTTGAAGTCAAAATATATCTCATGGTTGGGGGAGAGTGAAAAATTAGGGGGCGAGAGAGATGTAGGGGTCGGGGAAAATTTTAGGGGTCAGGACGAACTTTTTAGGGGTCAGGCCAAATTTTTTTGTTTCTTTGTTTGTTTTGAAGTCAAAATATTTCTCATGGTTGGGGGAGAGTTAAAAATTAGGGGGCTAGAGAGATTTAGGGGTCGGGGAAAATTTCAGGGGTCAGGACGAACTTTTTAGGGGTCAGGCCAAATTTTTTTGTTTTTTTTTGTTTTGAACTAAAATTATTTCTCATGGTTGGAGGAGAGTGAAAAATTAGGGGGTTGGAGAGATTTAGGGGTCGGGGAAAATTTTAGGGGTCAGGACGAACTTTTTAGGGGTCAGTCAAAATTTTTTTGTTTTTTTTTGTTTTGAAGTCAAAATATATCTCATGTTTGGGGGAGAGTGAAAAATTAGGAGGCTGGAGAGATTTAGGGGTCGGGGACAATTTTAGGGGTCAGGACGAACTTTTTAGGGGTCAGGCCAAATTTTTTTCTTTTTTTTTTTTTTTTTTTGTTTTGAAGTCAAAATATTTCTCAGGGTTGGGGGAGCGTGAAAAATTAGGGGGCTGGAGAGATTTAGGGGTCGGGGAAAATTTTAGGAGTCAGGACGAACTTTTTAGGGGTCAGGCCAAATTTTTTTGTTTTTTTTTGTTTTGAAGTCAAAATATTTCTAATGGTTGTAAGAGAGTGAAAAATTAGGGGGCTGGAGAGATTTAGGGGTCGGGGAAAATTTTAGGGGTCAGGCGGAACTTTTAAGGGGTCAGGTCAATTTTTTTTGTTTTTTTTGGTTTTGAACTCAAAATATTTCTAATGGTTGGGGGAGAGTGAAAAATTAGGGGCCTGGAGAGATTTAGGGGTCGGGGAAAATTTTAGGGGTCAGGACGAACTTTTTAGGGGTCAGGCCAAATTTTTTTGTTTTTTTTGGTTTTGAACTGAAAATATATCTCATGGTTGGGGGAGAGTGAAAAATTAGGGGGCTGGAGAGATTTAGGGATCGGGGAAAATTTTAGGGGTCAGGACGAACTTTTTAGGGGTCAGGCCAAATTTTTTTGTTTTTTTTGGTTTTGAACTCAAAATATTTCTAATTGTTGGGGGAGAGTGAAAAATTAACGGGCTGGAGAGATTTAAGGGTCGGGGAAAATTTTAGGGGTCAGGACGAACTTTTTAGGGGTCAGGCCAAATGTTTTTGTTTTTTTTTTGTTTTGAACTGAAAATATATCTCTTGGTTGGTGGAGAGTGAAAAATTAGGGGGCTGGAGAGATTTAGGGATCGGGGAAAATTTTAGTGGTCAGGACGAACTTTTAAGGGGTCAGGCCAAATTTTTTTGTTTTTTTTGGTTTTGAACTCAAAATATTTCTAATGGTTGGGGGAGAGTGAAAAATTAGGGGGCTGGAGAGATTTAGGGATCGGGGAAAATTTTAGGGGTCAGGCGGAACTTTTAAGGGGTCAGGTCAATTTTTTTTGTTTTTTTTTGGTTTTGAACTCAAAATATTTCTAATGGTTGGGGGAGAGTGAAAAATTGGGGGCCTGGAGAGCTTTAGGGGTCGGGGAAAATTTTAGGGGTCAGGACGAACTTTTTAGGGGTCAGGCCAAATTTTTTTGTTTTTTTTGGTTTTGAACTGAAAATATATCTCATGGTTGGGGGAGAGTGAAAAATTAACGGGCTGGAGAGATTTAGGGGTCGGGGAAAATTTTAGGGGTCAGGACGAACTTTTTAGGGGTCAGGCCAAATTTTTTTGTTTATTTTGGTTTTTAACTCAAAATATTTCTAATGGTTGGGGGAGAGTGAAAAATTAGGGGCCTGGAGAGATTTAGGGGTCGGGGAAAATTTTAGGGGTCAGGACGAACTTTTTAGGGGTCAGGCCAAATTTTGTTCTTTTTTTTTGTTTTGAAGTCAAAATATATCTCATGTTTGGGGGAGAGTGAAAAATTAGGGGGCTGGAGAGATTTAGGGGTCGGGGAAAATTTTAGAGGTCAGGACGAACTTTTTAGGGGTCAGGCCAAATTTTTTTGTTTTTTTTGGTTTTGAACTGAAAATATTTCTCAGGGTTGGGGGAGAGTGAAAAATTAGGGGGCTGGAGAGATTTATGGGTCGGGGAAAATTTTAGATGTCAGGCGGAACTTTTTAGGGGTCAGGCCAATTTTTTTTGTTTTGTTTGGTTTTGAACTCAAAATATTTCTAATGGTTGGGGGAGAGTGAAAAATTAGGGGCCTGGAGAGATTTAGGGGTTGGGGAAAATTTTAGGGGTCAGGACGAACTTTTTAGGGGTCAGGCCAAATTTTTTTGTTTTTTTTTTGTTTTGAACTGAAAATATTTCTCATGGTTGGGGGAGAGTGAAAAATTAGGGGGCTGGAAGGATTTAGGGATCGGGGAAAATTTTAGGGGTCAGGACGAACTTTTTAGGGGTCAGGCCAAATTTTTTTGTTTTTTTTGGTTTTGAACTCAAAATATTTCTAATGGTTGGGGGAGAGTGAAAAATTAGGGGGCTGGAGAGATTTAGGGATCCGGGAAAATTTTAGGGGTCAGGCGGAACTTTTAAGGGATCAGGTCAATTTTTTTTGTTTTTTTTTGGTTTTGAACTCAAAATATTTCTAATGGTTGGGGGGGAGTGAAAAATTAGGGGCCTGGAGAGATTTAGGGGTCGGGGAAAATTTTAGGGGTCAGGACGAACTTTTTAGGGGTCAGGCCAAATTTTTTTGTTTTTTTTGGTTTTGAAGTCAAAATATTTCTCATGGTTGGGGGAGAGTGAAAAATTAGGGGGCTGGAGAGATTTAGAGGTCGGGGAAAATTTTAGGGGTCAGGACGAACTTTTTAGGGGTCAGGCCAAATTTTTTTCTTTTTTTTGGTTTTGAAATCAAAATATTTCTCATCGTTGGGGGAGAGTGAAAAATTAGGGGGCTGGAGAGATTTAGGGATCCGGGAAAATTTTTGGGGTCAGGCGGAACTTTTAAGGGGTCAGGCCAAATTTTTTTGTTTTTTTTTGTTTTGAAGTCAAAATATTTCTCATGGTTGGGGGAGAGTGAAAAATTAGGGGGCTGGAGAGATTTAGGGATCGGGGAAAATTTTAGGGGTCAGGACGAACTTTTTAGGGGTCAGGCCAAATTTTTTTGTTTTTTTTGGTTTTGAACTCAAAATATTTCTCAGGGTTGGGGAGAGTGAAAAATTAGGGGGCTGGAGAGATTTAGGGGTCGGGGAAAATTTTAGGGGTCAGGCGGAACTTTTTAGGGGTCAGGCCAATTTTTTTTGTTTTTTTTGGTTTTGAACTCAAAATATTTCTAATGGTTGGGGGAGAGTGAAAAATTAGGGGCCTGGAGAGATTTAGGGGTCGGGGAAAATTTTAGGGGTCAGGACGAACTTTTTAGGGGTCAGGCCAAATTTTTTTGTTTTTTTTGGTTTTGAACTCAAAATATTTCTAATGGTTGGGGGAGAGTGAAAAATTAGGGGGCTGGAGAGATTTAGGGATCGGGGAAAATTTTAGGGGTCAGGCGGAACTTTTAAGGGGTCAGGTCAATTTTTTTTTTTATTTTTGGTTTTGAACTCAAAATATTTCTAATGGTTGGGGGAGAGTGAAAAATTAGGGGCCTGGAGAGATTTAGGGGTCGGGGAAAATTTTAGGGGTCAGGCCAAATTTTTTTTTTTTTTTTGGTTTTGAACTGAAAATATATCTCATGGTTGGGGGAGAGTGAAAAATTTGGGGGCTGGAGAGATTTAGGGGTCGGGGAAAATTTTAGAGGTCAGGACGAACTTTTTAGGGGTCAGGCCAAATTTTTTTGTTTTTTTTTGTTTTGAACTGAAAATATTTCTCAGCGTTGAGGGACAGTGAAAAATTAGGGGGCTGGAGAGATTTAGGGGTAAGGGAAAATTTTAGGGGTCAAGACGAACTTTTAAGGGTTCAGGCCAAATTTTTTTCTTTTTTCTGGTTTTGAACTCAAAATATTTCTCAGGGTTGAGGGAGAGTGAACAATTAGGGGGCTGGAGAGATTGAGGGGTCGGGGAAAATTTTAGGGGTCAGGCGGAACTTTTTAGGGGTCAAGCCAAATTTTTTTCTTTTTTTTTGTTTTGAACTCAAAATATTTCTCAGGGTTGGGGGAGAGTGAAAAATTAGGGGGCTGGAGAGATTTAGGGGTCGGGGAAAATTTTAGGGGTCAGGCGGAACTTTTAAGGGGTCAGGTCAAATTTTTTTGATTTTTTTTTGTTTTGAACTCAAAATATTTCTCAGGGTGTGGGGAGAGTGAAAAATTAGTTGGTTGGAGAGATTTAGGGGTCGGGGCAAATTTTAGGGGTCAGGACGAACTTTTTAGGGGTCAGGCCAAATTTTTTTCTTTTTTTTTGGTTTTGAACTGAAAATATTTCTCAGGGTTGGGGGAGAGTGAAAAATTAACGGGCTGGAGAGATTTAGGGGTCGGGGAAAATTTTAGGGGTCAGGACGAACTTTTTAGGGGTCAGGCCAAATGGTTTTTTTGGGGGGGGTTTTGAACTGAAAATATTTCTCAGGGTTGTGGGACACTGACAAAAAAAGTTGGGGGGGGGCTTGAGAGATTAGGGGGTCGGGGAAAATTTTAGGGGTCAGGCCCAATTTTTCAGGGGTCCGGCCAAATTTTTTTTTTTTTTTTTTTGATCTTAAAATATTTCTCAGGGTTGTGGGACACTGACAAAATAGTTGGGGGTGCTGGAGAGATTAGGGGGTCGAGGAAAATTTTAGGGGTCAGGCCAAAATTTTTAGGGGTCCGGCCAAATTTTTTTTTTTTTCTTTTTTTGAACTTAAAATATTTCTCAGGGTTGTTGGATAGTGAAAAAAAAGTTCGAGGGTGGGGCTGGAGAGATTAGGGGGTCGGGGAAAATTTTAGGGGTCAGGCCAAAATTTTAAGGGGTCCGGCCAAATTTTTTTTTTTTTTCTTTTTTTGAACTTAAAATATTTCTCAGGGTAGTGGGATAGTGGAAAAAAAGTTCGAGGACGAAGCTGGAGAGATTAGGGGGTCGGGGAAAATTTTAGGTGTCAGGACGAACTTTTTAGGGGTCAGGCCAAATTTTTTGTTTTTTTTTGTTTTGAACTCAAAATATTTCTCATGGTTGGGGGAGAGTGAAAAATTAGGGGTCTTGAGAGATTTAGGGGTCGGGGAAAATTTTAGGGGTCAGGACGAACTTTTTAGGGTTCAGGCCAAATTTTTTTTTTTTTCTGGTTTTGAACTCAAAATATTTCTCAGGGTTGGGGGAGAGTGAAAAATTAGGGGGCTGGGGAGATTTAGGGGTCGGGGAAAATGTTAGGGGTCAGGACGAACTTTTTAGGGGTCAGGCCAAATTTTTTTGTTTTTTTTGGTTTTGAACTGAAAATATTTCTCATGGTTGGGGGAGAGTGAAAAATTAGGGGCCTGGATAGATTTAGGGGTCGGGGACAATTTTAGGGGTCAGGACGAACTTTTAAGGGGTCAGGCCAAATTTTTTTTGTTTTTTTTGTTTTGAAGTCAAAATATATCTCATGGTTGGGGGAGAGTGAAAAATTAGGGGGCTGGAGAGATTTAGGGGTCGGGGAAAATTTTAGGGGTCAGGACGAACTTTTAAGGGGTCAGGCCAAATTTTTTTGTTTTTTTTGGTTTTGAACTGAAAATATTTCTCAGGGTTGAGGGACAGTGAAAAATTAGGGGGCTGGAGAGATTTAGGGGTAAGGGAAAATTTTAGGGGTCAAGACGAACTTTTAAGGGTTCAGGCCAAATTTTTTTCTTTTTTCTGGTTTTGAACTCAAAATATTTCTCAGGGTTGAGGGAGAGTGAACAATTAGGGGGCTGGAGAGATTGAGGGGTCGGGGAAAATTTTAGGGGTCAGGCGGAACTTTTTAGGGGTCAAGCCAAATTTTTTTCTTTTTTTTTGTTTTGAACTCAAAATATTTCTCAGGGTTGGGGGAGAGTGAAAAATTAGGGGGCTGGAGAGATTTAGGGGTCGGGGAAAATTTTAGGGGTCAGGCGGAACTTTTAAGGGGTCAGGTCAAATTTTTTTGATTTTTTTTTGTTTTGAACTCAAAATATTTCTCAGGGTGTGGGGAGAGTGAAAAATTAGTTGGCTGGAGAGATTTAGGGGTCGGGGCAAATTTTAGGGGTCAGGACGAACTTTTTAGGGGTCAGGCCAAATTTTTTTCTTTTTTTTTGGTTTTGAACTGAAAATATTTCTCAGGGTTGGGGGAGAGTGAAAAATTAACGGGCTGGAGAGATTTAGGGGTCGGGGAAAATTTTAGGGGTCAGGACGAACTTTTTAGGGGTCAGGCCAAATGGTTTTTTTGGGGGGGTTTTGAACTGAAAATATTTCTCAGGGTTGTGGGACACTGACAAAAAAAGTTGGGGGGGGGGCTTGAGAGATTAGGGGGTCGGGGAAAATTTTAGGGGTCAGGCCCAATTTTTCAGGGGTCCGGCCAAATTTTTTTTTTTTTTTTTTTGATCTTAAAATATTTCTCAGGGTTGTGGGACACTGACAAAATAGTTGGGGGGTGCTGGAGAGATTAGGGGGTCGAGGAAAATTTTAGGGGTCAGGCCAAAATTTTTAGGGGTCCGGCCAAATTTTTTTTTTTTTCTTTTTTTGAACTTAAAATATTTCTCAGGGTTGTTGGATAGTGAAAAAAAAGTTCGAGGGTGGGGCTGGAGAGATTAGGGGGTCGGGGAAAATTTTAGGGGTCAGGCCAAAATTTTAAGGGGTCCGGCCAAATTTTTTTTTTTTTTTTTTTTTTGAACTTAAAATATTTCTCAGGGTTGTGGGATAGTGGAAAAAAAGTTCGAGGACGAAGCTGGAGAGATTAGGGGGTCGGGGAAAATTTTAGGTGTCAGGACGAACTTTTTAGGGGTCAGGCCAAATTTTTTGTTTTTTTTTGTTTTGAACTCAAAATATTTCTCATGGTTGGGGGAGAGTGAAAAATTAGGGGTCTTGAGAGATTTAGGGGTCGGGGAAAATTTTAGGGGTCAGGACGAACTTTTTAGGGTTCAGGCCAAATTTTTTTTTTTTTCTGGTTTTGAACTCAAAATATTTCTCAGGGTTGGGGGAGAGTGAAAAATTAGGGGGCTGGGGAGATTTAGGGGTCGGGGAAAATGTTAGGGGTCAGGACGAACTTTTTAGGGGTCAGGCCAAATTTTTTTGTTTTTTTTGGTTTTGAACTGAAAATATTTCTCATGGTTGGGGGAGAGTGAAAAATTAGGGGCCTGGATAGATTTAGGGGTCGGGGACAATTTTAGGGGTCAGGACGAACTTTTAAGGGGTCAGGCCAAATTTTTTTTGTTTTTTTTGTTTTGAAGTCAAAATATATCTCATGGTTGGGGAGAGTGAAAAATTAGGGGGCTGGAGACATTTAGGGGTCGGGGAAAATTTTAGGGGTCAGGACGAACTTTTAAGGGGTCAGGCCAAATTTTTTTGTTTTTTTTGGTTTTGAACTGAAAATATTTCTCAGGGTTGGGGGAGAGTGAACAATTAGGGGGCTGGAGAGATTGAGGGGTCGGGGAAAATTTTAGGGGTCAGGCGGAACTTTTTAGGGGTCAGGCCAAATTTTTTTGTTTTTTTTTGTTTTGAAGTCAAAATATTTCTCATGGTTGGGGGAGAGTGAAAAATTTTGGGGCTGGAGAGATTTAGGGGTCAGGGAAAATTTTAGGGGTCAAGACGAACTTTTTAGGGTTCAGGCCAAATTTTTTTCTATTTTCTGGTTTTGAACTCAAAATATTTCTCAGGGTAGGGGGAGAGTGAACAATTATGGGGCTGGAGAGATTGAGGGGTCGGGGAAAATTTTAGGGGTCAGGGGGAACTTTTTAGGGGTCAAGCCAAATTTTTTTGTTTTTTTTTGTTTTGAACTCAAAATATTTCTCAGGGTTGGGGGAGAGTGAAAAATTAGGGGGCTGGAGAGATTTAGGGGTCGGGGAAAATTTTAGGGGTCAGGCGGAACTTTTAAGGGGTCAGGTCAAATTTTTTTGTTTTTTTTTGTTTTGAACTCAAAATATTTCTCAGGGTGTGGGGAGAGTGAAAAATTAGTGGGCTGGAGAGATTTAGGGGTCGGGGAAAATTTTAGGGGTCAGGACGAACTTTTTAGGGGTCAGGCCAAATTTTTTTCTTTTTTTTTGGTTTTGAACTGAAAATATTTCTCAGGGTTGGGGGAGAGTGAAAAATTAACGGGCTGGAGAGATTTAGGGGTCGGGGAAAATTTTAGGGGTCAGGACGAACTTTTTAGGGGTCAGGCCAAATGTTTTTTTTTGGGGGGTTTTGAACTGAAAATATTTCTCAGGGTTGTGGGACACTGACAAAAAAGTTGGGGGGGGGGGCTTGAGAGATTAGGGGGTCGGGGAAAATTTTAGGGGTCAGGCCCGTTTTTCAGGGGTCCGGCCAAATTTTTTTTTTTTTTTTTTTGATCTTAAAATATTTCTCAGGGTTGTGGGACACTGACAAAATAGTTGGGGGGGTGCTGGAGAGATTAGGGGGTCGAGGAAAATTTTAGGGGTCAGGCCAAAATTTTTAGTGGTCCGGCCAAATTTTTTTTTTTTCTTCTTTTGAACTTAAAATATTTCT
>OY744519.1:19580958-19618458 GCA_963556195.1 Sepiola atlantica | reverse complement strand
TGAATAGCAACCCCAAAACACACGGTGGCTCCAGTCTCAGCTGTCACCACACAAAATTTTTTTATATATAACAACAACAACAACAACTGCCAGAAATCCCATAAACTGAATAGCAACCCCAAAACACACGGTGGCTCCAGTCTCAGCTGTCACCACACAAAATTTTTTTATATATAACAACAACAACAACAACTGCCAGAAATCCCATAAACTGAATAGCAACCCCAAAACACACGGTGGCTCCAGTCTCAGCTGTCACCACACAAAATTTTTTTATATATAACAACAACAACAACAACTGCCAGAAATCCCATAAACTGAATAGCAACCCCAAAACACACGGTGGCTCCAGTCTCAGCTGTCACCACACAAAATTTTTTTATATATAACAACAACAACAACAACTGCCAGAAATCCCATAAACTGAATAGCAACCCCAAAACACACGGTGGCTCCAGTCTCAGCTGTCACCACACAAAATTTTTTTATATATAACAACAACAACAACAACTGCCAGAAATCCCATAAACTGAATAGCAACCCCAAAACACACGGTGGCTCCAGTCTCAGCTGTCACCACACAAAATTTTTTTATATATAACAACAACAACAACAACTGCCAGAAATCCCATAAACTGAATAGCAACCCCAAAACACACGGTGGCTCCAGTCTCAGCTGTCACCACACAAAATTTTTTTATATATAACAACAACAACAACAACTGCCAGAAATCCCATAAACTGAATAGCAACCCCAAAACACACGGTGGCTCCAGTCTCAGCTGTCACCACACAAAATTTTTTTATATATAACAACAACAACCACAACTGCCAGAAATCCCATAAACTGAATAGCAACCCCAAAACACACGGTGGCTCCAGTCTCAGCTGTCACCACACAAAATGTTTTTCAATGATCATGGAGGACGGAATGTACCAACCAGATTTCCGCTGAAACACTGGAAGGGTGAAAAGAGTACTGAAACCTTGGGGAGGCCTATTGCCACTCAAATTCCGGAGAATACCAACGGTCATTGCCAGAGAAAAAAAAACAATGGTAAACGGCTGTTGTGATGTCACAAACTGATTTGCAACGGTTATCTAAAGAGGCTGAGCGTGCTAGAAATCTGAAGAGACTTGACTAGCTGTCACTCAGAGTCCAGGAGACACCACTGGTTATTGTCAGTCAGCAATAACTGATAATGACTTATGTGAAACCTCCCAGTGAATGAATAATAAAATAACAATAAAAATAATAATAACAATAACGATAATAATAATAAGGTGAAGAATACTGGAAATCTGGGGAGGCTTGTTGTCACTCAGACTCCAGGAAATACCACTGGTTGTTGTCGGTGAGCAATCACTGACAATGATCTGTGTGAGAACTCCTAGTGAGTACAAATAATAATAATAACAATAAGATAATAACAACAACAACAATAATAATAATAATAATAATAATAATAATAATAATAATAATAATAATAATAATAATAATAATAATAATAATGTACAAACAGACAAACCCATAACAGCAAGGAGACCGGATATGATAATAATCAACAAGAAAGAAAAATCCTGCAAAATCGTAGACTTTGCCGTTCCAGCAGACCACAGAGTGAAGATCAAAGAGACGGAAAAAGAAGCAAATATACTGAACTTGCCAGAGAACTGAAAGGAATATGGAACATGAAGAAAGTCAGTATAACACCAATAATCGTAGGAGCACTAGGAACAGTCCCCCAAAACATGGAGAAAAGACTAGGAGAAATAGGAATCAAAGGGATAACTGAGACCATACAAAGGACAGTAATGATCAAAACAGCTACAATCCTGAGAAATGTCCTCGAATGCGGAAACCAACCCACATAAGCAACGAATGGAGAACAAACACATGGAAGCATAAGACAACAGAACCGGGGAAAATTCAACCGCACGATAGAGGCGCAAGCATAGGCTGACACCACGAAAATTATGGACAGAGGGTCGAGGAGGGAAAGCGCAAACCAGACCTCCACTGGAAGAGCGCGGACAGCTCTGGGACCTTGGGGAGGCTTGTTGCCACTCGGGCCCCAGAGGGGACCAATGGCCCTTATCAGCGGAAAATCGGTGGTAGGTAGCTGTTGCGATACCGCAAGGTCATCAGCGATGATGAACGAAAAGAGGTGGAGCATACTGGAAGTCTGAGGAGACTTGTTGTCACTCAGACTCCAGGGAATACCACAGGTTGTTGGCAGTGGGCGATCACTGACGATGACCAGTGTGATAACTCCTAGTGAGTAAATAATAACAATAATAATAATAATAACAATAATAATAAGAACAACAACAATAATAATAATAATAACAATAATAATAATAAAGCACTTGTTGCAAGAAAATCACTACCTATGCATGAAAACCTAGCTGAAAGCCTAAGTAGAGGTATAGGTGAAATGAATATACTGGAGTGGATATTTAAAAGCATTAACCCAAAAAGATACCGTAAAGAGAAAGATCCCGAGTAACTACAGACCCATAATCTGCCTACCAACCATGTTTAAAGTCTTAACTTCCCAACTTAATGAACAGATCTACTACCCCCTTAATAATCGTTGAAAGCATACCAGAAAGCGACAAGAGGAGCGAATGATCTGCTATACATCGACCAAAATATAATTAAGGAAGTAAAAAGCAGAACGAAGATCATAGCCATGGTCATGTTCTTTGTTTTGCTTATTCATCTACAGAAACAAAAAAAAAACATACGACACAATTCCTCAGGTGTAGATAATTTAATGTTTGCTACTCTTATAGCTGATGCCTTTGGCTAAGATCAAAGTGTAGTATCTGTTCCGATGGATACTGCACCCATAGACTGGTATTGTCTTGGCCTTCGAGGCTTGATTTATGTCGGTCTATGGGTCTGTCCTTGGCAGTTTTAGGAGGTCCACCCTCCAAGGCTTCGCATCCCCTCTTTGGGGAGGAGTAAGTTTATTGCTTACTGCCTGAGGCGCCCCTACCGAGGAATGCCGACGGGGCTGCCCAGGCAATTTTTAAACCCCACTTTCCCGACCCGACCTTGGGTCACATCTTACTTGTGGGAGTAAGATAAAAACTGGCCTTGTGCCTAACTCCTGGAGAGGAGTAAATCAATACTCTTGTAGATGACGCACCATGTTTCCATGTTTTTGCGTCGTCAAAGTTCGGGCAGGTTACGGAAGCGCCCGAGAGTTGACGAGGCGAAAACTGCCAAACGCTAAATTGAAGACTGGCAGCCGATAAATCACGACGAAGAAAAGCAAACTAAAATACATATATAAAAATAAAGAACGAACATACCATAGCTAAACAACTGTTCGTAATTAGATGTTTATTTTTGTTCTTTTTTGTCAAAAAAAATCGTTGTTAATCAAATGTTTTTCAATAAAATCTTTAAAAAGATAATTTTGTTTGATTTGTTAAGCAAAGGTTATTGTTTTTAAAATTTTTTGTTAATGTTTTTTTAAAATATTTTTTTTGTCAATTTGTTTCTTGTTAACATAAACACCGCAACAACTGGTTTAAGCAATTTGTTGTTGTCTTGTTAAAAAGATGATTTTGTATGAATTGTTAAGCAAATGTTATTGTTTTAAAAAATTTTTGTTAATGTTTTTTTAAAATATTTTTTTGTCAATTTGTTTCTTGTTAACATAAACACTGCAACAACTGGTTTAAGCAATTTTTTGTTGTTTTGTTAAAAAGATGATTTTGTATGAATTGTTAAGCAAATGTTATTGTTTTAAAAAATTTTTGTTAATGTTTTTTTAAAATATTTTTTTGTCAATTTGTTTCTTGTTAACATAAACACCGCAACAACTGGTTTAAGCAATTTTTTGTTGTTTTGTTAAAAAGATGATTTTGTATGAATTGTTAAGCAAATGTTATTGTTTTTTAAATTTTTTGTTAATGTTTTCTTTTAATAATTTTTGTCAATTTGTTTCTTGTTAACATAAACACCGCAACAACTGGTTTAAGCAATTTGTTGTTGTTTTGTTAAAAAGATGATTTTGTATGAATTGTTAAGCAAATGTTATTGTTTTTTAAATTTTTAGTTAATGTTTTCTTTTAATAATTTTTGTCAATTTGTTTCTTGTTAACATAAACACCGCAACAACTGGTTTAAGCAATTTTTGTTGTTTTGTTAAAAAGATGATTTTGTATGAATTGTTAAGCAAATGTTATTGTAAATTTTTAGTTAATGTTATCTTTTAATAATTTTTGTCAATTTGTTTCTTGTTAACATAAACACCGCAACAACTGGTTTAAGCAATTTGTTGTTGTTTTGTTAAAAAGATGATTTTGCATGAATTGTTAAGCAAATGTTATTGTTTTTTAAATTTTTTGTTAATGTTTTCTTTTAATAATTTTTGTCAATTTGTTTCTTGTTAACATAAACACCGCAACAACTGGTTTAAGCAATTTGTTGTTGTTTTGTTAAAAAGATGATTTTGCATGAATTGTTAAGCAAATGTTATTGTTTTTTAAATTTTTTGTTAATGTTTTCTTTTAATAATTTTTGTCAATTTGTTTCTTGTTAACATAAACACCGCAACAACTGGTTTAAGCAATTTGTTGTTGTTTTGTTAAAAAGATGATTTTGTATGAATTGTTAAGCAAATGTTATTGTTTTTTAAATTTTTTGTTAATGTTTTCTTTTAATAATTTTTGTCAATTTGTTTCTTGTTAACATAAACACCGCAACAACTGGTTTAAGCAATTTGTTGTTGTTTTGTTAAAAAGATGATTTTGTATGAATTGTTAAGCAAATGTTATTGTTTTTTAAATTTTTTGTTAATGTTTTCTTTTAATAATTTTTGTCAATTTGTTTCTTGTTAACATAAACACCGCAACAACTGGTTTAAGCAATTTGTTGTTGTTTTGTTAAAAAGATGATTTTGTATGAATTGTTAAGCAAATGTTATTGTTTAAATTTTTTGTTAATGTTTTCTTTTAATAATTTTTGTCAATTTGTTTCTTGTTAACATAAACACCGCAACAACTGGTTTAAGCAATTTGTTGTTGTTTTGTTAAAAAGATGATTTTGCATGAATTGTTAAGCAAATGTTATTGTTTTTTAAATTTTTTGTTAATGTTTTCTTTTAATAATTTTTGTCAATTTGTTTCTTGTTAACATAAACACCGCAACAACTGGTTTAAGCAATTTGTTGTTGTTTTGTTAAAAAGATGATTTTGTATGAATTGTTAAGCAAATGTTATTGTTTTTTAAATTTTTTGTTAATGTTTTCTTTTAATAATTTTTGTCAATTTGTTTCTTGTTAACATAAACACCGCAACAACTGGTTTAAGCAATTTGTTGTTGTTTTGTTAAAAAGATGATTTTGTATGAATTGTTAAGCAAATGTTATTGTTTTTTAAATTTTTTGTTAATGTTTTCTTTTAATAATTTTTGTCAATTTGTTTCTTGTTAACATAAACACCGCAACAACTGGTTTAAGCAATTTGTTGTTGTTTTGTTAAAAAGATGATTTTGCATGAATTGTTAAGCAAATGTTATTGTTTTTTAAATTTTTTGTTAATGTTATCTTTTAATAATTTTTGTCAATTTGTTTCTTGTTAACATAAACACCGCAACAACTGGTTTAAGCAATTTGTTGTTGTTTTGTTAAAAAGATGATTTTGTATGAATTGTTAAGCAAATGTTATTGTTTTTTAAATTTTTTGTTAATGTTTTCTTTTAATAATTTTTGTCAATTTGTTTCTTGTTAACATAAACACCGCAACAACTGGTTTAAGCAATTTGTTGTTGTTTTGTTAAAAAGATGATTTTGCATGAATTGTTAAGCAAATGTTATTGTTTTTTAAATTTTTTGTTAATGTTATCTTTTAATAATTTTTGTCAATTTGTTTCTTGTTAACATAAACACCGCAACAACTGGTTTAAGCAATTTGTTGTTGTTTTGTTAAAAAGATGATTTTGCATGAATTGTTAAGCAAATGTTATTGTTTTTTAAATTTTTTGTTAATGTTTCCTTTTAATAATTTTTGTCAATTTGTTTCTTGTTAACATAAACACCGCAACAACTGGTTTAAGCAATTTGTTGTTGTTTTGTTAAAAAGATGATTTTGTATGAATTGTTAAGCAAATGTTATTGTTTTTTAAATTTTTTGTTAATGTTTTCTTTTAATAATTTTTGTCAATTTGTTTCTTGTTAACATAAACACCGCAACAACTGGTTTAAGCAATTTGTTGTTGTTTTGTTAAAAAGATGATTTTGTATGAATTGTTAAGCAAATGTTATTGTTTTTTAAATTTTTTGTTAATGTTTTCTTTTAATAATTTTTGTCAATTTGTTTCTTGTTAACATAAACACCGCAACAACTGGTTTAAGCAATTTGTTGTTGTTTTGTTAAAAAGATGATTTTGTATGAATTGTTAAGCAAATGTTATTGTTTTTTAAATTTTTAGTTAATGTTTTCTTTTAATAATTTTTGTCAATTTGTTTCTTGTTAACATAAACACCGCAACAACTGGTTTAAGCAATTTTTGTTGTTTTGTTAAAAAGATGATTTTGTATGAATTGTTAAGCAAATGTTATTGTAAATTTTTAGTTAATGTTATCTTTTAATAATTTTTGTCAATTTGTTTCTTGTTAACATAAACACCGCAACAACTGGTTTAAGCAATTTGTTGTTGTTTTGTTAAAAAGATGATTTTGCATGAATTGTTAAGCAAATGTTATTGTTTTTTAAATTTTTTGTTAATGTTTTCTTTTAATAATTTTTGTCAATTTGTTTCTTGTTAACATAAACACCGCAACAACTGGTTTAAGCAATTTGTTGTTGTTTTGTTAAAAAGATGATTTTGCATGAATTGTTAAGCAAATGTTATTGTTTTTTAAATTTTTTGTTAATGTTTTCTTTTAATAATTTTTGTCAATTTGTTTCTTGTTAACATAAACACCGCAACAACTGGTTTAAGCAATTTGTTGTTGTTTTGTTAAAAAGATGATTTTGTATGAATTGTTAAGCAAATGTTATTGTTTTTTAAATTTTTTGTTAATGTTTTCTTTTAATAATTTTTGTCAATTTGTTTCTTGTTAACATAAACACCGCAACAACTGGTTTAAGCAATTTGTTGTTGTTTTGTTAAAAAGATGATTTTGTATGAATTGTTAAGCAAATGTTATTGTTTTTTAAATTTTTTGTTAATGTTTTCTTTTAATAATTTTTGTCAATTTGTTTCTTGTTAACATAAACACCGCAACAACTGGTTTAAGCAATTTGTTGTTGTTTTGTTAAAAAGATGATTTTGTATGAATTGTTAAGCAAATGTTATTGTTTAAATTTTTTGTTAATGTTTTCTTTTAATAATTTTTGTCAATTTGTTTCTTGTTAACATAAACACCGCAACAACTGGTTTAAGCAATTTGTTGTTGTTTTGTTAAAAAGATGATTTTGCATGAATTGTTAAGCAAATGTTATTGTTTTTTAAATTTTTTGTTAATGTTTTCTTTTAATAATTTTTGTCAATTTGTTTCTTGTTAACATAAACACCGCAACAACTGGTTTAAGCAATTTGTTGTTGTTTTGTTAAAAAGATGATTTTGTATGAATTGTTAAGCAAATGTTATTGTTTTTTAAATTTTTTGTTAATGTTTTCTTTTAATAATTTTTGTCAATTTGTTTCTTGTTAACATAAACACCGCAACAACTGGTTTAAGCAATTTGTTGTTGTTTTGTTAAAAAGATGATTTTGTATGAATTGTTAAGCAAATGTTATTGTTTTTTAAATTTTTTGTTAATGTTTTCTTTTAATAATTTTTGTCAATTTGTTTCTTGTTAACATAAACACCGCAACAACTGGTTTAAGCAATTTGTTGTTGTTTTGTTAAAAAGATGATTTTGCATGAATTGTTAAGCAAATGTTATTGTTTTTTAAATTTTTTGTTAATGTTATCTTTTAATAATTTTTGTCAATTTGTTTCTTGTTAACATAAACACCGCAACAACTGGTTTAAGCAATTTGTTGTTGTTTTGTTAAAAAGATGATTTTGTATGAATTGTTAAGCAAATGTTATTGTTTTTTAAATTTTTTGTTAATGTTTTCTTTTAATAATTTTTGTCAATTTGTTTCTTGTTAACATAAACACCGCAACAACTGGTTTAAGCAATTTGTTGTTGTTTTGTTAAAAAGATGATTTTGCATGAATTGTTAAGCAAATGTTATTGTTTTTTAAATTTTTTGTTAATGTTATCTTTTAATAATTTTTGTCAATTTGTTTCTTGTTAACATAAACACCGCAACAACTGGTTTAAGCAATTTGTTGTTGTTTTGTTAAAAAGATGATTTTGCATGAATTGTTAAGCAAATGTTATTGTTTTTTAAATTTTTTGTTAATGTTTCCTTTTAATAATTTTTGTCAATTTGTTTCTTGTTAACATAAACACCGCAACAACTGGTTTAAGCAATTTGTTGTTGTTTTGTTAAAAAGATGATTTTGTATGAATTGTTAAGCAAATGTTATTGTTTTTTAAATTTTTTGTTAATGTTTTCTTTTAATAATTTTTGTCAATTTGTTTCTTGTTAACATAAACACCGCAACAACTGGTTTAAGCAATTTGTTGTTGTTTTGTTAAAAAGATGATTTTGTATGAATTGTTAAGCAAATGTTATTGTTTTTTAAATTTTTTGTTAATGTTTTCTTTTAATAATTTTTGTCAATTTGTTTCTTGTTAACATAAACACCGCAACAACTGGTTTAAGCAATTTGTTGTTGTTTTGTTAAAAAGATGATTTTGTATGAATTGTTAAGCAAATGTTATTGTTTTTTAAATTTTTTGTTAATGTTTTCTTTTAATAATTTTTGTCAATTTGTTTCTTATTAACATAAACACCGCAACAACTGGTTTAAGCAATTTGTTGTTGTTTTGTTAAAAAGATGATTTTGCATGAATTGTTAAGCAAATGTTATTGTTTTTTAAATTTTTTGTTAATGTTTTCTTTTAATAATTTTTGTCAATTTGTTTCTTGTTAACATAAACACCGCAACAACTGGTTTAAGCAATTTTTTGTTGTCTTGTTAAAAAGATGATTTTGTATGAATTGTTAAACAAATGTTATTGTTTTTTAAATTTTTTGTTAATGTTTTCTTTTAATAATTTTTGTCAATTTGTTTCTTGTTAACATAAACACCGCAACAACTGGTTTAAGCAATTTGTTGTTGTTTTGTTAAAAAGATGATTTTGTATGAATTGTTAAGCAAATGTTATTGTTTTTTAAATTTTTTGTTAATGTTTTCTTTTAATAATTTTTGTCAATTTGTTTCTTGTTAACATAAACACCGCAACAACTGGTTTAAGCAATTTGTTGTTGTTTTGTTAAAAAGATGATTTTGCATGAATTGTTAAGCAAATGTTATTGTTTTTTAAATTTTTTGTTAATGTTTTCTTTTAATAATTTTTGTCAATTTGTTTCTTGTTAACATAAACACCACAACAACTGGTTTAAGCAATTTGTTGTTGTTTTGTTAAAAAGATGATTTTGTATGAATTGTTAAGCAAATGTTATTGTTTTTTAAATTTTTTGTTAATGTTTTCTTTTAATAATTTTTGTCAATTTGTTTCTTGTTAACATAAACACCGCAACAACTGGTTTAAGCAATTTGTTGTTGTTTTGTTAAAAAGATGATTTTGCATGAATTGTTAAGCAAATGTTATTGTTTTTTAAATTTTTTGTTAATGTTTTCTTTTAATAATTTTTGTCAATTTGTTTCTTGTTAACATAAACACCGCAACAACTGGTTTAAGCAATTTTTTGTTGTTTTGTTTTCTTATTTACACGGAAACAAACTGTTTATGAGCAAATGTTTCTTGGTTAATAGTTTTGTCGACTCTCGAGCGGTTCCAAGATGCAAAGTCACAGAAAACATGGTTTGTCAGTTATAAGAGTACCGAATTTTGAAGAATTTACAATAGGAAATGAATACAAAAGAATGCGAATGCAATAGGAATGATGTCAGCATTTTCAGTCATACCTTTGATCCAGAGAGTGTATATTGGTATGTTGCGTTCACTGGTGTTGGTATTGGTCTTAGGTTCAGATCTTTACAGGGATTATCATTTGTTAAATTTGACAATTTATTCAGCAACACTGACTGCATATTTGCTGCACACTGCTCTGTAATATTCTGTCCAGCGGATTTGTAGGTGAATGTCATGTTTCCGTAGATTTGGGCGAAAGTTTCCAGTTCTGTTCAAAGACAGTAAAATTAAAGAATTTTATAATGTGTATAATATAATCTTACCCAACTAGTATAATCTATAATAAAATGAACCTAATTTTATGAGCAAAGATGGGGAGGCTTAATCTTAATGATAACTGATAATACAAAAAAAGGAAAGAATAATCACATATGCAAAATTGATTTTATGAGAAAAGATGGGGAGGCTTAATCTTGATAATAACTGATAATAATAAAACGAAAGGGACAAATCTGTAAATTTGATTTCATGAGAAAGAATAGGAGGCTTAATCTGATAATAACTGATAATAATAAAAAAGGAAAGAATCTTCAAATTTTATTTTCATGGGCACGGGTGGAAGGCTTAATTTTAATATTAACCGATAATAATAAAATGAAAAGGAAGAATAATCACATATATAAATTTGATTTGATGAGCACAGATGACAAGGCTTAATCTTCATAATAACTCATAATAAGAAGAAAAGAAAGGAAAGAATAATTGTTGTGACCCTGTTTAGGGGCTAAAATGAAGACACGGAACACAGGGTTAGGTGAACAATATATATTGAAGAAAAGTTATGTACAGAGAACAAGGGAAGTGGTATATCAGTCCTGACTGCCAGGGTAGACTGGAGTTCAATCCAATTACAAGAAGCCTAAATGCTTCCAGTATTTTATTAGGAATGAACGAGTCCAACTGTTCGTCATATAGGTACGGCACGATACACCCCCTCCCAAGCCTTACCTCCTCAGGAGTCTTAACACTGTTTCTGTTTTGGATTTATTTCGATATAATCCGTTTCCTTTTAGACATCCGCTTTTCTGTGTCTGCTTGGGGTACTGGTAAGTCAAAGGTGTCGTGTATTACGTCCATCACTGCTTCCACATGGGGAGAGCTGTCAGTGTTATCTGACAGTCTTTTCCTAATCTGGTGTAGGTGTCTCTTATGAGAGAACTGGGGTCCTTGGATTATGTAGACCATAGATCCAATCCTTTTCTCTATTGTACCAGGTTCCCTAAAAAGATGCGTTGTTTTTAAACATTTTAAAATATACCCTGTCTCCTGGGATGTATCGTTTCTTTGGTACCGTAGAGACCTTGTTTGGTCTGTTTAGGCAGTAAATTTTCAAAAACGGATTTCACTTTCTGTGCAAACATCATCTCTGCGGGAGACAATGAGGATGGTATGTTCACGTTTGGCGTGATTCTGTACACTTGCAAAAACTGTTGCAGGACTTTTTCCGTGGGAGTATCGCAAGCTTTTTAGGGCTCTTTTTAAAGTATCTACAAAGCGTTCTGCCTGGCCGTTTGACCGAGAATGAGACGGAGGAATCGTGATGTGTCTCATCTGAAAAATCTCGCAGAATTCTTTGAAGTTAGATGACGTAAACTGCGTTCCGATGTCGCTAACCAAACAATCAACCACCCCAAACGGAAATTCATGCAATAAGTTGATTGTCACCTCCGTAGTGGGTTTCTTACAACGTAATACTTCGGGCCACTTGGAAAAGCTACCGACCACAATTAGATGGTAGAATCCTTCCAATGGACCCGCAAAATTCACGTGTACTCTCGACCAAGGTCTGTCTGTCTTTGGCCACGGACTATGTTTAATATGAGGTGCCTTTGTCGCCCAGTGTCATCTGACAGCCTTTACACGTATTTACGACATACTCTTCACCCTGTTTGTCCCCGGATGGCCAACGTGAAAATCCCTTAGAATTCTTTTTTGTAATTTCTTTGGAATGGCAACTCTCTCGTGATACATGAGTACATCATCGCAGAATGAAAAGATCTCCGCAAAATGTACGCCCTTATCCGCCATTTTAGCTTTGGTACTGATGATGAATTAATCCTTGGAGGCGTCTTTTTAAATTTAATATAGCGTCACCGGGAGCTCTCTAACCGCGTTGCACAAAATTACTTTTATATCCCCTTCTGCTTGCAGGGAAGCGATCACAGAGTCTTCTAGTGGCTCTCTCTCTGTCTTGACACTAGTCTAGAAAATCCATCTGCGTGATAGATCTTTTTTGAGGGTAAATACTCCATTTTGAAATTATAGTTCAGTAAAATCGTTCCCCTTCTCTATAATCTATTAGCCGTATACACGGGTAAGCCTTTTTTCGATCCGAAAATGGTAATTAACGGCTTATGGTCCGTTTGCAACGTGAACAATCTACCGTGTATATAGCGGTAGAACTTGGTTACAGCAAATATTATCCCTTGAGCCACCGTCTCAATTTAGGAATACTGCTTCTCCGCCGGAAGCGAGGTTCTTGATGCATGCGCGATGGGTTTATGGGTTCCATCCGGCATTATATGCAGAATGCACGTTACTAATCCATATGAACTAGCGTCGTTAGCCACAATTATGTCTAAATCCGGGTTGTAATGTGTAAGAAATAAATCTGACGTCAGCATTTCAATGGTTTTATCGAATGCAACTTGACATTCTGGCGTTCACTCCCAGACCTTATCCTTTTTTAATAGTTCATTCAGTGGAGCGCGAAAATTATTCATCTCTGGAATGAAAGCTTGGTAGTAATTTGCTAGCTCCAGAAAACTGTAGTATTGTGACGTTTTTTGACGCCGACATGTTCTTAATCGCGGTAGCCCTTTCTGGGTCCAACCTTCTTCCGTCCTTGTCTATAACATGACCCAGGTATTTTATTTTCTCAAGAAAAAAATCACATTTCTCCTCTTTCACTTTAAACCCATAATCCTGGATTTGCGAAAACACTTGGTTGACATGTTTCCGGTGCTGTTCAATGTCTTTACTGTTGATTAGGATGTCGTCAAGGTATGCAATAGAAAAACAAGTTCGCCCAGCATTGTATCCATCACTTGCTGAACAATAGCTGGAGCAACTTTGACCCCGAAAGCTAGCCTTCGAACTTGTATAAACCGCGATGCGTATTTATACACAACAGTTTAAAACTCTCTTCTTCCACGGGTATTTGGAGGTACGCTTCACTCAGATCTATTATTGAAAAAAAAATCTGCCTCTATTTAATTTTTAAAAAACCTTCCTCCGGGCTGTGCAGTGGGTAATGCTCTTTTAGTGCTGCATTTAATCCCGTCGAAAAGTCTGCACACACGCGAATCTCTTGATTTTTTTCACATAGACCGTGGCTGCTGCCCATTGACTGTATTCCACTTTGGATAAGATACCGGTCGTCATAAGTCGTTCCAATTCCTCGTTTGTGTTGTATACTGATGCAAAAGGTACATTTCTTTTTCTCTTAAATACTGGTTGGACGTTTTCGTTCAGTTGAAATTTGGCCGCCATCTTTGTGCATCGACCAAGGCCGCCAGAAAAAAACTTCGGGAAAATTCCAGCTTTAGTTTTTTTCTGATTCGGTCGCCCGACTATCTATTTTTTTGCAAAATGTATTTATCGGTAACACCCATAAATTAAATACTTGCATCCAATCAGTTCCAAAAAGGTTATTAGCGTCTTTAAACACCAGTATTTTTAATTTTTTGGTATTTCCCATTAGGGACACAGTAGTAATTATCTCACCCTCAAATCTAATTCTTTCACCAGTCACTGTACTGGCTATCCTGTTAGTTCTGCAACAGGGTGGGTTTATTCAACCTCTTCCACGTATGTAGATTTATTATTGACACGTCCGAGCCCGAATCTACTTGCAATTTAATATTTTTATCTAGAATTTTTACGTGTACATATTTTCTTATATTAATACATTCCTGATTATTTGTACTTGTGGCTTGTACGCTCGTTTTCTTCCCTCTATTAGTTCTACAGTGCGAACTTTTGTGTCCGACTTTTTTACAAGTCAGGCAGTTCTTAAAACGAAATGGGCAGTCCATATACCAATTCAGGCTACCACAGCGCGAACAAGTGTTCAGCGGCCATTTATCCTGTTTCTTACTAGGTTGGCTTGTCTTTGCGGCATGAAAGTCACCGTTTTTGTTTTGACTTATTTTTGGATGAGAGTTGAATTTCGTTTCTTGGCGTACATTTCGCATATGTGCAATGCCCGACTGTTCGATGTCTTTTGAATCCTGCTTTACACTGATAAATCTCTGGCAGTTCTCGGCTAATTTCTGTAGTGTTAGGCTTGGCTCATTTTGTAATTCATTTAGAATTCTACGCCTTATTTCAACGTCTTTTCCTGATACCAATCCTTGAACGAAGGCTAAACATTTTAAATTATCAGCACTAAGTTCGGATAATTTAAAATCATTGCAATGCTTATTTACTACTGATGCGAACGTAGAATAATTTTCCTCGTCTTTTTTTACCAGGTTTAAACACTTTTAGCATTTGTGAAATAACATAGTCTTGGGACTGAACAGCCTCGTTACCAGTTTTACCACTTCTGCAAAAGTCAAATCGCTAGTTTCTCTGGGCAAAATGAAATCCACGAACTTCGTATGTTCGGTGGTACCTAATTTTCTAAGTAACAGGCTAACCTTTTTAATGTCAGCCCAATTTTCGCAATCAATTTGTATATAAGTCTTCGTATCTTCTAAAATACGATGCGAATGTTTTTTCTTCATCAGGAGAATATGTGAAGTCGTCGATAGCACTCCACACGGATCTGCTAAAAATCATTATCATTTTCGTTACGTTGGCCTCTAAGCGCTATTGTTTGCATTAACATTTCAATCCTTTCGTCAGCTTCTTTTTTCTGTTGTAGTATTTTTTCATTTTGTTCGAGAAGAAGCTTTTGAAATATCTTTTCAGTTTTCTGTTGTAGTTGCATTTGAAATTTTACTAATTTTGTAATGGTCGACTTAAAGCTTTCCATATTTAAGTGTGCCCTTTAGAAAATAAATATTTTCTTTTGAGTATAGCTTGTAAGAAGTTATTTTCTTTAGATTACACTTGCTAGATGTAATCTTAGAGGCAAAAAAGAGTATAAACCTTTTTTTCTCTCGATAATTTTTTATAGTACGCTTCTACGCGTTTTAGTTAGAAGAAACACAAAAGTACGGTTTCAATTTTTTTCTTTCGACAGAAGTAACTTTCTCTCTTTTAGAGAAAGAAAAAAAAATCATGTATTACCTTATTGTTAAGTATTATAACACAGTCGGAATAGCAATGTAGAAAAAAAACACTGACCTTTCTTCAATTAAGAGAAATAATAAGTTTGTTTTCGTGTGTTTTTTTCCTCCTTTTTTTCCAGCGGTAAGCCAATTTTCAGAACTAGACAAAGTGGTAGTCAATTTCACCAAGTTTTGTTCTTTTTTTTTCAAGAAGGTTTTTCTTTTAATTTAATTTGTCGCTTGTTGTAGCGTTCAAATTTAAATCCAACGTCGCCGTTTTTTTGTCCTTTTGTCGAAAGTTCAAGAAAAAGTCTTTATTGTTTTTTTCTGTGTCACTTTGACTATCTCGTCGATAGTTCTTCGTTGTGGGTTCCCGTATAAGTGCAAATACCTCGTCGCCAATCTATTGTGACCCTTTTTAGGGGACGAAATGATGAAACGGAACACGGGGTTAGGTGAACAATATATATTGAAGAAAAGATATGTACCGAGAACAAGAGAAGTGGTATACTGACTGCCAGGGTAGACTGGAGTTGATATATATATATATATATATATATATATATATATATATATATATATATATATATATATATATATATAATATAGCACAAGGCAAAAGAGGAGCGAGCAAGGTCAGTCTTCTCTAACATTTACTAATTGATCTAACTTAGCTAGTTTCATTCGTGACCATCATTTACCACAACACCACATTCATACTACATTCATGCCCCATACACCAAAAGAATTCATACCATAACTATCCTAATTAAAACTCATATATGAATAATATGCAATGGGGTGTTTGGAAGATAAAAAAATTATTTACAGAAAAAAAAATTACAATGAAAAAAACGTGTTAGTAAGAAGACCCCCCCCATTTCTAATCTGTGGCAGATATGCAGATTTACCTGTCAAAAGTTGATGCATACCCCAACGCTTTATTAACACCTCCTTCGAAAATGTTGAAGGGTGACCTGCATTTCTGGCAAATCAAGCTATCTGTCACCTATATTGCGGAAAGGGTAGGGGATTATCGAAACTAAATTGGAGGAAAAAAAACGGGGGGTTGCAAGGACAAAAATAAAATGGGGCCCTAGTGAAATCATTCATACACTAGCTAAGTTATGAACTATAACGAGAAACCTTGACTAGTCTTAAACGGATCGTTATTAACGGTCGTTTCGGCAACCCAATATTCTTGCCTAAGGCATGTCAAAATACCACTCAATGCCAGTTGCTGTCACCAGACAAACACGCGCCATTCTCTGCCATCTTTCACCAAACTCTACCAGCGGCAGTTTCATCTACTCAGCCCTAATGCGAATCTTTAGACGATATTTGAAAATTTGAATAAGGTGAAGGTCTCACTGTCGTAGATTACTTTCAGGCGTGTTGACCATATAACGTCTCTCGCAATCGCTAGCAAGCTATAAAATATAAGACGTATTTTCCTATCCGTTGTCGGAGCCCAATTGCTACACACATTAATTCGTTCTAGGTCGAAATACGTTACGTTCAGTATGCAGACCATGAAACCTTCAAGAAACTTAATGAGCGGCACAATGATGCGACAATAAAAGAAGGCGTGACTCAAAGCCTCGTCTTCATCACCGCATCGGACACAAGTAGGCGAGTTTGTAAAGCCAACTGCATAAAGTCTCTTGTCGATCCAGAGAGCATTTCTTATAAGGCCAGAGATGCCTCGTCGTTATCGAAGCATCCTAACCAAGGCGCCCAAGGCCAGATGAGCGTAGCTCCACCCTTCGTCAAACCAAGCCCCTCAATCCTATCACCTTGAACAGATCGCCTCACTATAACCCGATATAATGCCTTTTGGGACAACAGCTGAGTGTCAGAGAGGCTATCTGTCACCCGTAAAAGAAACTTCAAGGCACGTAAACACTCGCGATAAAAGGAGCACTCGCCTCGGGGTAACGTGTGTGCCGCCCTCCTTATCCAAATGCACACTTTTCAAAATCATAACTTGAAGAGGGCCCGCTGCAATTCAAGCAGCGTATCCGACGGGAGTGGAAGCACTGATAGACGATATAGGATGAGAGGCTAGATGTGATAAAAACACACTTCTGCTCTCCCCTTTAACGAAAGATTTCTACGGGACCACAGACCAGCTGCGATCCGAATCGCTTTCAATACTTCCGACCAATTTTTCTCCAGCTTAAGACCCGAACCAAACCAGACACTGAATAGCTTGCAAAGCCCGTCAGTCCAGCTAAAGAGTCCCTGTAGAGATAAACCCTTTCAGGCACCGATGTGCAAGCTCACCGACTTACTAGAGTTAATGCCATTGTGATATCTTAGGGTTGGGTTTCAGAAACGAACAATCCTGGTGTCAAGGTGCCAACGGGGTTTCCCATGGAATAACAGCCCATCTCAGTGTTGATGAGGCCATCCAGGGACAAACCGCCGACATCAAGAGGGAATATTAGTTTGACTGCCCTATACAAGGATGGATTTAATAATATGGGGACCCTCCCAAAACAAGATTTTCGTAAAATTCGTAAATTAGGGTCTTTATGAAATGCTAATGGAGGATGAATGTCATATGTAATGTTAGCCTCCTCCATCATCCGCCACACAGGTCTAGCCTCATCACGATTTCTTATTACGGTCAAAATTCGGGGGGCATTGGGGAAGTTGTAGGGGTCCTCCACCGATTTTCCCCCATCTCAGTAAAACTCACATCTTTTTTAGGTCTGTCAGGTGATGCCCTTTGGCTCTGGGTACTACTTCGGCTGAAATCCGGCAAATATCTTCTCCGGGATAGAAGAGTTGACGTTTCTTCCCCATTCTATTTTTTTTTGGGGGGGGGGAACTTGGCACTTATTTGGAGCGGTGGAGGAGGGATTGACAGATCGGGTTTTCATTGGGGAGTGGGTGGGAGAAAAGGGGAAGGGGAGGAGCACTGGTGTTTTCTTTTGGGGGGGGGGGCAGGCGGTGTATTTCTTGGGGTCTGTTGGGGAGAAACGAACGGGAAGGGTCTTGGTGAGTAGGTTTTTTGTTTTTGGGGATTAGGGCTTAAAGGGATTAACTTGTATTCTCGTCCTTTGGTGGGAGCGGTGACTGGCGGCGGCATTTTGGGGGGCATTGATTTATATTTAGCACTTGGGAAACAGGTGATGTGGTTGGGTGTAGCTAGGCTTGGGGGCTATTTGGCTGGACTGTGTTTTGGGAGGAGATTGGGGGCGGGACGCATTATTTACTCTGAGTTCTTTATTTAGTTGAACAATTTTTCTTGCCCTGGACCCTTTGAAATTTTATACTCCATCTCCTCCTCCAGTCTCATTTGATCCAGGGCGAGCCTTCCGGGAGTTTTATTTCCGGTGACAATTTCCTGCCTTCTTTATCAGCATTGAGGTCGGGAAATTCTGTGGAGTTGTCTTCTTTTTTTCTTTTCCTCTGTTCTAAGATTGTTTTTTTCTCCGACCTTAGGGCCCAGGTGATCTCCCACTCTATTTTGGGAGTTTACTGGACCTGTGGTTTTTCGCTCAGTGCATTCAACTGTTAAATGTCCAACGGCACCACAGGCCCAGCAAGATGGTCGTCGTTCGGCAACGATGATCGGCAGCTTGTCTTCACCAACCTCCATGTAATATGGTATTTCTGTAAACGCTTTTTGATTTAACATTAGGTCGTAATGCTATATAGAAAGGTAGTTATAGCAACTTACCAACATTACGGAGGCCATATTTATTGAGAAACGCCGCAATGTGCTCTCTCTCGATGTAGAATGGGACCTGGAAGACTGCGATTGTTGTTTGGTGTCGACCCCAGTATTCCATCCTTAGGATCTAGTCCCTGGTGAGGATCTCTTTCCGGGATAACATTAGGCATTCTTCTTAAGTGAACAGCGTCTTCCACGTGTTGTATCCTCTGCACTGAATTATTGTAAGTGGTTTATGCTTAACTGACGATAACAACTTGGTAATAATGTCGACAGTTGCTCTTATTATTTTTTTGGTCTTTCTCTTCACTACGAAAACTTAGGGGTTTTTGTTTGTCTGGGCATATCAATAACAAGTCCGGTATCTGTAATTAGGTTGGTGTAATTCTCCATTTTTTCCTGAATTCGTCAATATTGATTTGTACAGTCGGGGGGTTTCGTCCAACCCGATTTTCCCGGTTGGGGTGGGGAGGTAACGATCCTATTTCTTTGATCTTATCTTTTCCCCTAGGCATAGGGCATGGGGCTGCCATGACCGATAAGGGAAAACAAAACAGTAAAAAAAAAAAGAAAAAAAATCACGGCAGACAAAAAAAATTCCAACTTTAAAAATAGTTCGGCACGAATAAAGAGTAATAATAATAATAATAATAATAATAATAATAATAATAATAATATTAATAATAATATTAATAATCATAATAATAACAATGGAGAATAACAATTAATAATAATAATAATAACAATGGAGAATAACCATTATTATTATTATTATTAATAATAATAATAATAATAATAATAATAATAATAACAATGGAGAATAACAATTAATAATAATAATGGAGAATAACAATTAATAATAATAATAATAACAATGAAGAATAACAATTAATAATAATCATAATAATAACAATGGAGAATAACAATTAACAATTAATAATAATAACAATGAAGAATAACAATTAATAATAATCATAATAATAACAATGGAGAATAACAATTAACAATTAATAATAATAACAATGGAGAATAACAATTAATAATAATAATAATAACAATGGAGAATAACAATTAATAATAAGAGCAACGCAAATAAAGACCAAACCGCCAAAGGGAATAACGCATGGGAGTTGATTCCAATAACGAGAAGCCTAAATGCTTCCAGTATTTTATTAGTGCAACTGTTGGTTATATAGGTACGGCACCATAACAATAATCACGTATGCAAATCTTCATTTTTATGAGAAAAGAAGAGGAGGCTTAATCTTAACTGATAATTACTTTAATTTTCAATAGACACAAAATAAGATGCTATTTTGTTCTTAATAATTTATGACTAAAGTAAGAATTAATCTACAGGTACACATATGTTTTATTTACAGATTCGGAAGAGAGCAGATAAAGAGAGATAGCAGAGAGAGAGAGAGAGAGAGAGAGAGAGAGAGAGAGAGCAGAGAAAGAAAGAGAGAAAGAGAGAGAGCAAAGAAAGAAAGAAAGAAATAAAGAAAGAGAGCAAAGAAAGAGAAAGAGAAAGAGAGAGCAGAGAAGATCAGTTTAACGTGGAGGCAGTAAACAAGCTCCCCCGAGAAGGACACTCTAGTAGGGTACAAAAATAGCCAAGAATAGATCCGTCGGCATTTCCCTGTAGGAGTACCTCAGGCGACCGACAATAGACTAATACATCTCCAGAAGGGAGGAGGTAATTCATGTGGGGATGGCCCCAGAGAACCGAAACAAATCTTACCGCATTGAGACAAAAGAATCGCCTACCCCGCCCTTCAGGGAACCAGACCCTAGAATCAGAATGTTCCAAGGATTACCCCCCCCCCCGGGCTGGTATGAAATAAGTAGTTGAATATTTAAATAGCTGACGCGTATGTAACAACTTACTTGAGCAAGATGTGTAAGTCGTATTCCAGGAAGAATTGCATCCAACCGCCATTTGCGTTTTTGTGGTCTTTTCCGGAAAGCTGTAGTTTGGTTTGCATGTGAATTGATCCATGCTAGAACTCCAAACTGCATGCTGGACGTCGGGTACGGACACGGCTGAACAGGATTTTGCTTTGAAAAGAAAGAGAAACACACATTACATACATGACTGCGTACGGACACACACATAAATTGTATACACAGGTTGCACAAAATAATCGCAACAGTACAAATTTTACTCCAATATTTTAATGGCCTATTACGTCTATATTTTAATGGCCTATTACTCCAATATTTCAATGGCCTATTACATCAATATTTTAATGGCTTATTACTCCTAGTATGAAAGTGGATCCGGAAATATTTTAACGAATAATGGACGCCATGTTAAGTGACCTGGATTTCGTAGTAGTATCTTAATATTTTAATAAAAAAGCAAATATTGAGAACTACATGCTAAACATGTGAAAATAGTATTAAAAGATAAGGAATAAACATTGATTATTGATGCGAATTATTTTGAGAGAATAATTAGATATTTGGGATACACAATTGAGGAAAAAGATTGAAAACCAAAATCGAGCCAGAGATATGAAAATGAGAAAATATGTCTACGTCAACAAGCTTGTCAACATTGCAAACTATTGGGAGATTCACAAATTATTACAGCAACTTTATTCCACTTAATTATTTATTTTATCTTTTGATATTTATTTCATAAAAATAATTGAACTGAATTTTTAAAATATTAATTAAAAAACAAACAAGAATTAATAATAAAAAAATAAAATGTCTATTTTCTAAACCAACATGCACGCATCAGGAAGTTTGATCGAATGTCCGGCTGTCTTGGCAGGCCGAGAGCAGGCTCAAGACGTTTCCACGAATAATGGCGATAGATAGGCGCTCGTAAAGCCAAGTCAATTCACGTTTGTCCCCGGTTTGGCGTGTCATCAACAGATTAAGGCGGTCTATCACTCCACTCGTCTCCACGGCAATCGGTTGAAACACAAATCTGTCGAGAAGACCAGTATATATTGAGTGCTTGCGGCTCTCTGCTGACGCTGCTGTATGCCCAGGATTTGTTGCTAATTCTATCACTGACGAGAGCTCAAAAGTGTTGAGACAACTCACATCTCATATAAGTGACTTGCCGTTTGCAAAGGAAACACCGTCTAGCCATCAGGTCGTTTGCCATCCTTTCTGTTGAGGCCAACTGGTTCGAGGATCGACGGGAAACCAGCGATGTCTAGTGCCAGTCGTACGACATCATTGAGAGCGCTGTGCCTAGGAAATCTGCCGGTGCTCCTTCTACACGAAAGGGTGTGGAGTCCATATAGGTCAACCGGCTGACCACAACGGCACCAGTGGGCACGGCAAACTTTAGAACCTGTGTGCAGGGCTACGGCAAATATCAGGCAATCGTAATCAACTAGATTCCCGACAGCTGATGATGGCAAGGCTGTTAGCCACGCACCGCTGTGTGGTGAACTTGCAGCTTGAAGGCAAGCCAGACGGTATTGGTCGCAAGATGTTCTTACGGATTCGACTCAGGTCTTCATTCTGATCGTGTCCCAGCTTTTTTGTCTCCCTGTCTGCTTCGGAACGGTGGAAAGGCCATGGATCAGTTTGTCGCGATAAAATTACTAAATAAATTACTTACAAAAGATATGAAGTCGAGTTGGTCTTCTGAACGTCAAAGGGCATTCGCAGAAATGATAAAAGTTTTAACTACTGAATTATCTCTCGCGCAACCGGATAAAAATATATGCGTTGCGATCGTAACATCGTATGTAAGTTCATAGAAGTTGTGTTCCTTTCCTTCCCCTAACTGGTAGCTGGAGAGGGGCATCTGTCGAAGCGTGTTAAATGTCGGCGTCTTTCTTTTCGACTGCCGACTCCCCATTCGTGGCTGTGCCAATCATTTTTTATAGAAAACATAGGAATCTCATAAAGTGTCTGCTTTCAGGGGAGAAAAGGGATATTTATCTGCGGACATACATGTAGACATGTTACGTGGGTTATTTTAATTGTTATAATGCCGTCAAGTTGCTGTTTGTACAAAACGTGGTGTTTTTGTTTTAGATGTGTCGAAGCGTGTCTTATTTGTTGGCGGTCATGTTATTGTTTCATAAATACAGGGGTTAAATATAGTTTAATCCTGTAGCACTACCGTTGGGAATTCTTCTAGTCCCAACAAATGATCGGATCGTGTCTCAAGCTGCAGCTGTGTTGTGTTAACACGTCGTAGCAGAACTCATCTCCTTCGTTCTCTGTAGCTTTAAGAGTCGCTAAAGATAACATTATTCCTCTTGGGTTTCCAAGTTGATCTAAACAGCTCTGTTGTTAGTTGTCACGTTGGTAGTAGGTGCTGTTTTTCTTAAAAAAAAACAATAACGGACAGCTGAATCAGTAGCCTACACATCAAGAGCAGAACAAATAAAAAAAGAAAAACAAAGTGCAATATTCAAAGCAAACAAATTTTCATCCACTTTTACATGGAAAAAGATTTATTTTGTAAACGGACCATCGTTTATTACTATAACTATTTGCGTCTAAGAGAGGCAAACCGACTTATATTTCGTATCGCCTGCAAAGATGGGAACCATTCTTTTTAACTATAGTTTTACAATAGAATTCCATCGACGGAAATAGAGCACGCAGACGGATTGTCAAGGTTTATTCCGAAACTAAGCCTACCTTTAGAGGAAACAATGATTTGATGAATGTATTAAAGAAAAGAATAAAATCAACAACTGGCAAAATAAACAAATAAAATCTCAACAACATTTTTATCTTGTGGTGGTGTTTTGTTATGAGCGTGATACCGGCAACACCGAAGAGCTATGTTCATTGGCCTCGCATGGATAAAGAAATCAAAGATCTTGTGGTAGATAGTTTTACGAAGTGGCCAGAAGTTGGCAAATGTACAACCCTATTGCACAAAATCTTCACAAAATTATTTTACAATTGTTTCTTATAATCGGACTCAATTTACGGCTAAAGAATTTTGAGATTTCTGCCGACAATCTTTTTCAATTAGTCATGTGACAACCACTCGATATCATCCAAGATCTTATAGCCCAACAAAACGCTTCATGTTGTCCTATTTCTTTTATATACCAAAAACCCTTTTAATTTAGTTTAGGTTGGCTCACCTTTAACGAACACGTAGAATTTACAGTTGACAGTCTTTGTTCCAACTGACGCTTCGACGACGACGGGCTCAATTCCGTCAATGTTGCTTGTGTTAAGGTTCAACTGTTTCGGCATGAAGCTGATGTTGTATGAAGCGTCAGTTCCGGTAACCTTGACATCACTTTCTTTGAAAACGATAGTTTTTGCGTCATTGGAAGCTTCAAGTTCTACCTTTATGTCTGAAGGACAGCTGACCTGGAGCGGACGATCTAGAAAAAATGATAGAAAATAGATATTTCATTTCACAGTAGAAAAACATTTCATTTTTTTAAAGCAAAGGACACAGAATTTAAAACAAAGCCCTTCGTCATGTAATATTTCGACATACTCTCAGACATCGACTAATATTTCGACATGCTGTCAGGCATCGACTAATATTTCGACATGCTGTCAGACATCGACTAATATTTCGACATACTGTCAGACATCGACTAATATTACGACATACTGTCAGACATCGACTAATATTTCGACATACTGTCAGACATCGACTAATATTTCGACATACTGTCAGACATCGACTAATATTACGACATACTGTCAGACATCGACTAATATTTCGACATACTGTCAGATATCGACTAATATTACGACATACTGTCAGACATCGACTAATATTACGACATGTTGTCAGACACCGACTAATATTTCGACATGCTGTCAGACATCGACTAATATTTTAGCCGGATATCAATTTGATTAAAATATGATGATAAATTGATTTTAGACAAGCTAATGGAAACACAACGAACATAGTATCTGGAAATAAAATAGAAAAGATGCTTACCTTCGACAGTGATAATTTTGTAACAGGAAAACCCGTGACCGGCTGCGTCTGTGGCCGTGTATACTATCGTCAAATTCTTTGTAACTATGAATCCCGTGATGGCTTCTTTCGGTTCAGTCTCGACAGTTACATGACCTGAATTATCGACGAATTCGGGTGGAGTCACCTTCAGTTCGCTGTATTTGTCCAGAGTTATCGATGCATTACAAATGCCACTTTTGACGGACGGGAGTTGCACGTCTGCAAGGAAGACATAGAGACATATTTAACCATAAATTACATACACACATATCATTAACGAAAGACTTTGTACATATATATATATATATATATATATATATATATATATATATATATATATATATATATATAGGCCACATTGTGACCCCTTACACCTAGCAGCTGTTTCAAATATTTCAGATTTGCATTACATTTTACCCATAGTCATTAGACACCAAGTAACAAGATTCGCTGGATTTCAATTTCTTTTTAAGACCCCTTAAGGGCCTTTAATTTGAGACATTTTCTAGAATCAAAACCATGTAATTGATTTTGATCAGAATTAGAATGTTAATTCTAGACATAAGGATTAGTATCATTATATCTTGATTTTAATCTTCGTTGGGAGACATAAATGTGGTGCAAACCTGTTCGGGAGAATTCATTTTTAATTTTCGAAGGGGTAGAAATAATTCGTAGATATAACCGTTTTAGGGAGTTTATTGGTATGGTGCACTTTTAAATAAAGGTTGTTTTTTTAATTTTCTATTTTCTATTTACAAATTACTAGATAGTAGCAACAGAAGGAATCTTAAAACAAAAATTATGAACATGAAAGATACCCCAACAGCACATTAGTAGGATATATATCACATCCAAAATCAGCTGAGAAACCACAAAAGAATCACCAGTCAATATGTAATGAATTAAAAATCTTACTATAATAAATCATCTAACAGAACATATTACTAAATAGAAGATCAGAAATAATATCCAAATGCATGCATACGAGACAAGTCATACACATTTCGAGCATTTGTGGGTGACATGGTCTATATTGAATCTGACTACCCCAATCTCTTTTGCTACACGGAGAGCAGGTATTCAAAACAACTACTTACACACGTATTATTGGTCAAGATATGACTCTTTCTTTTTCACAAAAGTGTCGAATTTGCCTCGAACATCACACACATACATATATATATATAGAAAATGAAAAAGGAGAACCGTAATTATTTATGTATTCATCCACGTTTCGTCTTCATTTAAAATACTTCCTCAGGATGATTGATTTGAAGAAAATAAATTAAAAACACAAGTACAATACTTGGTGTGAATGTGACGTGAAGGAGTGTTTAGTTCTTTTTTTCCGAACGAAACATGGCTGTTAGAATTTAAAATGTGTAATGTGTATATGGAAAATGTTATTTATCTTATACCTTTTCACACGACACACTGTCGCTCAAATTCAAGAAAGTGGCTAGATTTTGACATGAAAGGATTTTTTTAAAATGTATTATTATTATTATTATTATTATTATTATTATTATTATTATTATTATGTAAAAATTCCAGCCGGAAATGTAGTGTAAAACAGCTAACCTGGCTCTAAATTCAAGTTCTGTTCGGATAGAATAAGTTTGCTGATTAAAGGAGATAAATTGTAGACGCCGTTTCATTGTTTAATTGTGTTAGAGTGTATGATGAGTGCTGATTCAAGAAGTGTTCGTGGAGATTTATTTCAAATGAATTTAATGAGTCGAACTTGTTCAAAGTTAAAAGAATGATCGTGTTGTAAAGCATGAGAATAATGCATCCAGGGAATTGTTATTTTTTATATCTATTTTATGTTTACCAAGCCTTTTCTTTAGTTCCATATGAGTTTCACCTACGTATATCTGATGACAATTATTGCATCGGGCAGTATATATACCTGCATTAGATGGGGGGGGTTATCGTAATGTTTTGTTGTTTTTAATGTTAGATTTATAGCTTGTGATGTAGTTTTTATTGTTGGAATTCCTAGAAGATATCTGTTTAAGAAAGAAATGTTTGGTGTGTAAGATTTCTGCTTATTGTTACTGGAAAATATTTGTAGAGCTTATTTCTTTGAATTTAATATTAAATATGTGGGATATTGCAATATTTGCAGTGAATTTGTGATATATTTGAGTTTTTCGTCTCTCTCATATATATATATATATATATATATATATATATATAGTCATCCACATACAGACTGTTTTGCTGTATCACAGCTCATCAGTGCGGCTAGACCAGTTAGTGCCTCAAGCATATATATATATATATATATATATATATATATTATACGTGTGGGTTTGTGAGATAGAGAAAGAAATAAAGAGGATAATAACATAATAGAACGTACTACTAACTACTAAATAGAAGATCAGAACTAATATGCAAATGTAGACATGAGAGCAAGTTATAGACATTGGGGGCATTTGAGGATGACATGACCTATATGGAATTTGACTATTCCCACCGCTTTTTCTACACGGACAGCTAGTGTTTAGACACCTACTTACCCACACATGTTGGGGTGTACTTGTCCCACTCGAGACCGCTGTTGTTGCTGTTCTTAACACACTTCCGTTCGGTGATGTTCTGGGGAGCATAACCGCCCTTAATACACGAGTAAGTAGCAATGTTTCCTTCCGCAAAACCAGTAACATTAGCCGTGCCTTCAACTGGAACAGGTGGAAAATCACACAGGACGCCTAGAGAAGGAAAAAAAAAATAGAAAACATAATAATGATGCATGGCAGGCATATGTCAAATACGTGGTCTCACTGCAAACAAACAGATTAATAACCGCAATATGTATATGTATATATATTATAAAATGATAAAATGACAAAATAATAAATAAATGTTGAAAAATTTTTTTTACAAATGTTGGTAGCCTTACTCCTTTACATATATATATATATATATATATATATATATATATATATATATATATATATATATATATATATATCACCAACCTTCTTTATCTTTTATCTTTATCCCTTCCCCCACTTCCTCATTTGGCCTTGTCTCCAACCAAAGCTGTCGCTTTTTTTTAGACTCGATCGAAGTCACTATTTAAATTCCCGACTACCTGCGTTTAATATACACATTTCAATCTCAACTTCTGAAAACTACTTTCATTCTCGGTCCACGGAAGTATTTTAAAATGGCACAAATTCTCAAAATTACTTCCGAATTAGTGCGTTCCACCTACGATTGAACTAAACATCTTTCTATTGAATTTACTTCATTTTTGAACTTTTTCAACACTGCCTTTCCATTTTTAAATCTCCTTTCACACTTTTTTTTTTTTTTTTTTTTTTTTTTTTTTTTTTTACACGCACAATCTCGCTCTCTATTACTTAATATTTTATCAAATTTTGAAGTTTGGCTTTTCCACTGTCAACTTATCCATCTATATGATTCCTCTGGTGATAAGATTTTAATCTTTGAAAAGCCTTGGCTTAAGGAAAGAATAATAAACATGTTTTTATCGAGTACACCTTGCATTGAACAATCGAAGTTGAAGTAGATTTGTCATTCGTACATGTTTATCCCTCTTCCTTCATTTATCTTTATAATTGCTCTATCTCGTATATTGAGCTTAAACCATTTCACTATAGGTTCTATCCTCTAAAAGTAAACTTTTAGTTTCATATATATATATATATATATATATATATATATATATGTAAACAATAGCCTTTTATGTCATAACTGCAGCAAAACAGTAAAAATAAGTCTGGCCTGCTGAGACATCTGCGTACCCACAACCAGACATTGCAATCTTGTAGAGATGGCTTTCTTCTATAAAGAAGTGGCAATCATATATATAATTTTTTTTTAACATAGTTCACCCCCAAACAAGGCAGGATGCCACTGTAGACGTAAGGAGCAACTGAGTTGGGGGGGGGGGTCAACCTAAATTGGGAGCTGCGCAGCGAGATGTCTGTTTACATTAGTTTTAAATTTCTGCATGTCTGTACCGTCGGGAAAACAGAGGGCAGGGAGGGAGTTCCAGAGGTCAGCAGCACGACGAAAGAAGCTATTGGAGTAGAAAGCTCTCTGGCATCTGGGGACCTCCACGGTGAATGGATGGGATTTAGTTGATTGTCGAGTTGTTCTAGTGAATTTACGTCGATGGGGCATCAGAGTAGCCAGTTCATCGGAGCATAATCTATTGAAGTATTTGTAAAACAAACATAAGGATGCTACATTGCAGCGACGGGACAGGGACTGGAGCTTGGTTGACAGTGAGGGACCTATTAGGTTGGCGACTCTTTTTTGGACCTTGTCAAGAAGGAAGAGACTAGTAGGTGATGCACCAGCCCAGATGTGGCAACAATACTCCATGCATGGGCGGATGGATGGTAGCTTTGTAGAGATACAGGATAATGTCAGGTGTGAGGAGTTTACTAACACGGTAAAGGGAGCCCACCTTCTTATATATATATATAAATAAATAAATAAATAAATAAAGGTTTGATAGCTAGTGTAGATAAATCTCTAAATTTCAAGTCTCATTCAAGTCTATTTTTCTTTTTAATAAATTATTTAAATAAAACTATTTGCTTAAACATGTTAGACGATTATCAAAAGAAAGAACACAGATCTAAATAAGCTGTGATATTGGGAAGATACTTCAACATAGAAAAATGTAAATGGATTAAAGAATATTAAAGTTAAATATATATTAAACCGATTGAGTTGGGTTAGGGTTAGGATTAGGTTGGAAGTTTAAATAAATTGTTATCAACTTTTCATAATTTTTTATATGCATCTTTAATTTAGAAAATGTCATACTTCAAAGAAAAGAAAAAAAAGTTATAAAGGGATAATTGCAACGTTTTAATAGATTCTTAAATTGAACGACTGTAAAATTTGATTCCAAAGGTTAATTCTAATTTTATGATCATGAATGTTGAAAGAAATATGTTAGTTGTGTATCAAATGTGTCTGTGCAGGTGGGACTTTTGACCAATATAACACAGGGGTCTTTACACAAATCGCGTGTGGTCTAATGGTTTAATAGATACTGTCGTAGACAATGAAATCTGCTATGTTGAGTTCAAATACGTGCAGGATTTTGAAGTCAGTTGACCACATACATTTGCGACCCACATAAAATATACTGCCATTCAACATCCAAAATTTCAGTTTTTATGATTTAATGCGCCGTTCACTGAAACATGATTTTCCTTTGTTTATTCAGAACATTTCAAAACGATATATCATATTTTATGGATTTCAAAAACAGAATAGGCACATGGGGTTGGGTAAGAGTTTGGTGTGGCGAAACTGCACGTTTTTTCAACTTCCATAAATTAAAATTTCAAAAGACTCCATCGATTTAAAGGAAATGCAATTTTTCGTATACAGTCAAAAGATTGGTTTGGTTGTTTTGTTTTATGGCATATCAACCCTTTTCGGGTTATTTAATGCTAAATCCGGTCATTTTAGTAAAAGATTTTCTGCTTCAAGTTCTTTATATGTTCAAGTATTTATTCATGGTGTTTGGTTGAGTGAAAGAGTGCATGGGAAGGACATGGGGGAAGTGGGAAGGAGGGAGGGAGGGAAATTGTTGTTTTTTGATTTGGATTTTGCAGAACATGATTGAGTTTTGAAAAAAGAAAAAAAACAATAACACATCAATGTTTGGTGAATAGTGGGTCAAAAAACCGATATCGGCAGACAGTCTGATCTGGTAGATAACCCAAGACAGTATACCTCAGCCCGACAGATAAAAGGCATCCGAAATGGCCAAGTTCCTGCCGGATTGATTGTCACAAACGAATACTCAGCTGGTATTAACCCATTTCCAAGTCCTCAATTGACCAGATTAGTTGCATGCAGCCTTCATGACAATAGGATGCTTAAATTAACATCCCTGATTTATAGAGTCGAGTAGGGTATAATGGGTCACCCTGCAGATTTCTGTTATTTTCTTCCAACCCAAAGTATTAATGGTTGATGTATAGGGTTGTGTGGGGCATAATGGGTCAACTCGCAGATTTCTTATATTCTCTTCATATCTAAAGTATTAATGGCTGATGTATAGGGTCGAGTGGAGCATAATTGGTCAACTCGCAAATTACATATATTTTCTTCCAACCCAAAGTATTAATGGCTCATGTATAGGGTCGAGTAAGGGCATAATGGGTACACTTGCACATTTCTCATATTTTCTTCCAAAGGTGGAGTAGGGTATAATGGGTCACCCTGCAGATTTCTGTTATTTTCTTCCAACCCAAAGTATTAATGGTTGATGTATAGGGTTGTGTGGGGCATAATGGGTCAACTCGCAGATTTCTTATATTCTCTTCATATCTAAAGTATTAATGGCTGATGTATAGGGTCGAGTGGAGCATAATTGGTCAACTCGCAAATTACATATATTTTCTTCCAACCCAAAGTATTAATGGCTCATGTATAGGGTCGAGTAAGGGCATAATGGGTACACTTGCACATTTCTCATATTTTCTTCCAAAGGTGGAGTAGGGTATAATGGGTCACCCTGCAGATTTCTGTTATTTTCTTCCAACCAAAAGTATTAATAGTTGATGTATAGGGTTGTGTGGGGCATAATGGGTCAATTTGCAGATTTCTTATATTTTCTTCCAACCCAAAGTATTAATTGTTAATGCAACCGCACACACATGAATCGCCATCTTGCTAAGCAACAACAACAAACTAAAAGAGGAGCTCACTCCCACTGTCCCACATCATATAAGGAGATGACACAGCCCAAGGGGGACAACTCAAAGACACTTAAACATTGCTGGTGTCTTCTTGTGAAGACTACAGTTCTTTAAAAAAAAAAGAAAAACAAAAACAAAACGAACAAAAGCAAAACAAATCATTACAACAAATCTCTCAGAATTTCGGAAGAGGCTCCCATCTTCGTCAGGCAATCTGCGACCTGTTCTCGACCCCTGATCCATTCAATTTGGATCTCCTCCTTCACCATCATTTCCTTCACCCTGGCTACATCAACTCTGAGACACCGGTCACTCACAAGATTTGATGACTTTAAAGTCTCTACCAGAGACGCATTGTCCGTTTTACAAAGAACTTCAGGCAACCTAGGTAGTCTGAATATCTCTTGAAGCATTGCGGCTATCAACATTCTGGCAGCTGCTTCACTAAGCGCAAGAGTCTCTGAAGCTAACGGGCTTTTTGTTACCCGGTCAAGTTTTTTTGGATGACCAATATATAGGAGCCATTCTGTTTATCTTGCCACAAACAAAGATGATAAAACCACCCTGTGAAGATCCATCTTCCAAACTAGCATAGGTGGCATCTGAATAACAAAAAATATTCAGATCCGAATGGTTTTCCAAGTTGGGGAAAAGATACGGATCCTGTCCTTGATTGTAACCTTATTAGCGATTTGTTTGCCTCGAAGAGTAACTTCACCTTTGGATATTTTCCAATATTACTCATTCTACACACATCAAATGATACATCTGGTCGCGTCTGGGTGGATACCCACATCATTTGACCTGTCAATCTTTTTAACTCTGTTTTCTCCTCTTGACTCAATTCATCATTTTTCTTTAATGATCTTCCTTATTTTATGTCTATTGAGGATAAGGCCGAAGCATATAGATTTTGATCCAAAATAATCCCATTTTTTGTTTGCTTAACATTCAATCCCAAAAATTTGAATGTTCCACTTTCATGCTTCCCAATTTTGAAAATCTTTTCCAATTCTGCGATCACATTTTTCTTAAATAAATCATTTCCACAGAATATGAAATCATCAACATGTATTGCCAGAATGCCCATCAATTCACCAGTGGCATCATGCCAAAGAAACAGTGCATTGTCATATGCACTCACCATTCCTTTTAAGTGCGTTAACTCATGATTAACTCGCTTGTACCACGAACGAGGTGCATCGTTTAATCCATAAATACATCTTTTCAGCTTCCACACTTGTGATTCTGGACACACATCAGATGGTGGTCTAAGAAATACCTCTCTCTCCAGCATATTACCTTGCAGAAATGCGGAGGTAAAATCACAAGTCTCCACCAGCCACGTCATAACTGAGGCCGTTAAGAATACGATATGCATAGCCTCACGGCTGCACGTTGGAGAATCTGTTTTTAGGTTATGAGAATCTTCTTCATAACCACGTGCAACAAGACGAGCCTTCATTATTTTTTTGTCCTTCACAAATTTTTCTGTTATCACCCATCTTGTTGATATACATTTTTGCCCTTTATCTGGCACACATTCATATACTTCATGAATTTCCATATTTTCCAATTCTCTTTCCTTTGCATCAATCACATCTTTTCCTTGTTCTTGTTCAGAAGAAAGCAAAATTGCATGTTCTTGATAACTTACTTCCTCTGTTTAAGGAAATTGTCTCCATTGATCCACATGATCCCAATTGATACATAAGGGATTTTCATTTTCGGCTTCAGGTTTTATATTTAGCCAATGGCTATACTTTCCCGTGGACTTTGGTTGTGTGTTCATAACCATCCCTTTTTTCCATTCATTACTCCCTCTCAATTTATACTCTACAACTTTGTTTCTACTCGGTTTTATACTGTTATTTTTCACTTCCCTTCTGTCGCAATTTGAATTGGTATTATGTTGTCCTTCATCTTCCTCCTCCAAGACTTCATTCATCTCATTTGAAGAATTTGTATTTTCTTAATTTCTGGGACTTCGCAATTCCCTGTCTACCTTCATCAAGTGACATGGATGCATCCTGAAAAATGCTCCTACATGTCTGATCAATACACATTGTCCTTCTTTACACAAAACCTTAGCCGGACCACGCCATCCTTTATAGTTTTGTCTTCTATAGTAGACACGGTCACCTGTCACAAAACCTTCATTCGCATAAGTCCTTATATTGGATCTCAAAGCTCTCCGAATTCTTTCATTTGATTCAGCTTCCATGAAGCTTTTCCTTCCTACATGTAGGGCATTTAAATTTATTCTAACCATGTCACTTGTTGTTGCAGTTTCCAGTGCAGCTAATCTATCATTCAAAACTGAGGGGGTGTTAATGTTAGACCCAAATACAAGCTCATTTGGACTATAACCAGAATGACTCTGAAGTGTATTTTTTGCGCTGACAGCCCATGCCAAAGCTATTTCTGGCTCACATTTTTCATTATCTAATGTTTTTTTCATTGCTTCTGCAATTATTAGATTATGACGTTCCACGGTACAATTGCTGAATGGACTTTCAGCAGCTGCCGTGCATGTTTCAATATTCAGCTTTTCATTCATCTGTCGGTAGCCCTCATTATTAAACTCTCCTCCATTGTCACTTAAAAGTCGCTTAGGAGCTCCAAAATAAGATATCCACATTAAAAATATGTTGCAAATAATTTCTTAGCTCTTTTTGGTTTTAATTAATCTGGCAGCAGAGTACCTAGTGGATGTATCAATTAGGTGCAGAATCCAGCATTGGTTATGTCAGTGTTCCTTCAAATCCAAACATACAGTGTGATTAAACTTGTTACCAAGAGCCAATCCTACAACTGGTTGAGGACGGGGTCTTCTAAACCTCTGACAAACTGAACAAGAATCACGAACATCTTTGATCTGATTCAGAAATTCCTTATCATTAAATGCCTTACTACCTTTAACCAAAGCTATTAATTTCTCTTTAGATGCATGAGCAAATTGTCTGTGCAATTTCTCAGCTTTTTTTTTTTTTTACACTCTAGAGCATTCTTTTTAAAGTCTCACAGTGCAACACTATGTTTGGTGCATTTTTAACTGCCAAAAGCATATTAGTTAGTGGAAGACTATAATGTCCAGAAGTTGTGATTTGCAATTTTATATATCTGCCAAAAATTCGACAGCTGTCAGTTTTAAAATTTAGTAGTATTCCTGCAGTTTTCATAGATTCATGACTTAATAACAGGGGTAAATCATTTTTGACGATGTCAGCCTCAATATAACCTCTGACACCTTTTATACCCCCTATTGTTACAGGAAATTAAACTGTTTTAATGGCTTTCACTTCCACTCCATCTCCAAAACAACATTTTCTATCAGACTAACAGTTTCCACCAACTGCTTATCTCGGTCATTCAATGTATCAAAGAATATATTAAACCAAAGTTCTCCAGCAACAGTTCGTGAACAAGCAGAGTCCAATACTGCCATACCCAATGTCTCTTTCACAAGATTGGACATTTTTACATTAGAATAAGAGTCATTTATCACTGTTCGATAATATGAATCAACATTAAACAAAGTAAAGTTCACCTGGTCTGAATCTACGACAGTGTGTATATTGTTTCTAGAATTGAAACTCGTACAGTCTCGGGCAAAATGCTTAATTGAATTACATCTAAAACAACGTGTTGTAATCCCGGTAATAATTATTTTTTATACTTGTGTTACTATAATTGACTGTTTCAACTTCTTCCTTGACAGCAGGGACGGTTTTACCTTCCGTTGACGAAATGTCTGAAAACACTTTCTTCAATGTTTCCTTCATTGTGGCATATGTTAAGCTCGAACATGTGGTTCGTGCCAATTTTTCATTTTCTTCTGACACATTTGTTGCATTCAGAACAAAAAAAGCCTGCACTCCTTCTGGCAAAATTGTTCCAAATTTCCTTAATTTTTGGTATAAAAATTCATATCGTACCAAAAATTCATTTATGTTAACCCCGGTCTGTCTTTTGTAGGTGTAAAATTCTTTAAATGACATATATGCCATCGTGTTCTCGTCCACTAAGTAAATTTCGTCTAATTTGTTGAGAATTATATTTAACCCATTTGGAGTACCAATATCCGTGGTTGCCAAATGCTGAACACATTCTCTTATATTTTGTGGTAGTGACAAAAATACTGCTGGGCCATGTTTTTCTTTAGGCAAATCCGTGAATATAGAGACCATATGCCAATGTCTTGTTTCCATTCTGGATAAAAATCCTGGTTTAATAGAATGGGTGGGGTTTTACTAAACGAAGCCATCTTTCTTTTAAATGTGTTTCAACTTTTGTTGAACAAGACAGATACCTTAACTTCTTATCACACAAAGAAGACAGCCTTTGCTACCAATGTTAATGCAACCGCACACCCATGAACCGCCATCTTGCTAAGCAACAACAACAAACTAAAAGGGGAGCTCACTCCCACTGTCCCACATCATATAAGGAGATGACTCAGCCTAAGGGGGACAACTCAAAGACACTTAAACATTAATGGTTGATGTATAAGGTTGTGTGGAGCATAATGGGTCAACTTGCAGATTTCTTATATTTTCTTCCAACCCAAAGTATTAATGGTTGATGTATAGGTTTGTGTTGGGAATCGGAAAAATCATAGCAACTCTTTTCGGTTTATTTAATGGCAATCCGGTCATTTTATGCTTTAAGATCTTTATATCTTCAAACATTTACTTATTATTTACGAATATGTCTTATATTACGAAACAAAATAGTTTTTACATGTGTATCTAGAGCAGCTTTTATGAACAATATTTTTATTTTGAGAATCAGATTTGACCGTTTTGTTGCTGAAATTTGTCCCTTGTTTCTCACGATTTTCATTGCCCATGTGCCTCTGAAGATTTTATTCTGGATTTCGTGAAATACTTTGGATTTTCTGTCCTTATTATGAAAGGTGGGTCTTCTATACTCGCTTGGATTCCTATGCATTCTGCCGAATTCTGTAGAAACATGTGTAAAAACTGTTTTATTCTGAAATTCTCATTAAATCATAAAATGATATAAGCTTAATACATATAGAAATGATGACAATATAAATTAAATTTATATAGATCACATTGATTCACAAAGGACTAAATTTCAATTACAAAAGACAATCTCAATATTTAGCATTAAATAGAGCGTATAAATAATATTAAATCAACCCCACTCACTCCCCTATGGGGAGGCAGAACTTATCCAAAAGATCGACTGCCCTCTCTGGTGGTTCACCACTACCAGGTTAATTTACTGTGCTGGTATACCAGGTAATAATAGTTTTTTGTACTTACCATCACATTTGATATCTCCGTATTCCCATCTCCCATCGTTGTTGCAATAAACGATGTTCCCATAACTGGTGTTTCCTTTAAATCGGTAAAGACTGGAGCATTTCACCTCGTACTGACTGCCATACGTTGTGTTGGTCATATTAACTGGCAAGGCACCGGGAATGGGTTTCGGCTGACCACAGTCAATTTCTGAATTTGGAAGACATTTTCTTTGTAAATCGTTAAGCATCAAGCAAGGAAAAAAGAATTTAATTATTATATTTTATTTTTGTTATATAACATCAAAAAGTAACTATAAAAAATCGAAACAGAGCCGAAGCAAGAAAACAGATCTTGCACACATAAAAGATGCTACATCATTTAAGACACAGTTTCATCTATATAGCGTGTGTGTTCGTGTGTCATGCTTCCGACAAAAGCTCTGCACATGCGTGCCGCACCTAGATTTTGAAAAACATTCAACTCGCCTAATTTTCGAAACATTTTCAAGTATTTGCCTTTGGCGCAACGGTTAGCGACGTAGTATTTTTGACTTTGGCCAGACTGATTTATAGTTCGATCCCAACCAACCTCTAAGATTATTTTTCTACATTTCGAGGGGAAGGGGAAGAGAGGTAGGGAGGGG
>OY744519.1:19550958-19575958 GCA_963556195.1 Sepiola atlantica | reverse complement strand
CTTGCTCCAGCAACTGTCTGGCGTGTCTTAAGGAAACGACTGCAAATGGTACCTTACAAGCTCAAGTTGGTCCAAAAGTTGAAGGACACTGATAAGCCACTTCGCCGTGACTTTTGCATTGCAATGCAAGAGAAGTTGGAAGATAACGGCTTTGATGACCGGCTTGTTTTTAGCGATGAGGCGACCTTCCATCTGAATGGCAAAGTTAACAAGCATAACACTCGCATATGGGGTACTGAGAATCCTCATGAAATTCTTGAGCACGAGCGAGATTCACCAAAAGTGAACGTGTTTTGTGCAATTTCCAAGAAAGGTGTCTATGGACCGTTCTTCTTTGAAGAGGCAACTATCACTGGTGAATCCTATCTCAACATGCTGGAAGACTGGTTAATGGCTCAGTTGGAACAAGCAGAATCTGATGACTTCATTTTTCAACAAGATGGTGCACCACCACACTGGAGTCTTAGAGTAAGGCAGTTTCTTAACACAAGGCTGCCTGGTAGATGGATTGGGAGATCTGGGCGAGGTGATGACGTTCTCATGCCCTGGCCTCCTAGGTCTCCAGATCTTACCCCGTGTGACTTTTTCCTTTGGGGCTTTGTCAAGCAACAAGTCTATGTGCCGCCCCTTCCAAGAGATATTGACGAACTAAAGGCTCGAGTAACGGCAGTTGTGGGAACCATTGACGTCAAGATGCTGGAACGCGTTTGGCAGGAAATGGACTATCGACTAGATGTCTGCCGTGTGACGAATGGTGCTCATATTGAGCAACTTTGAAGATTCCCCACAAAACTTGAAACTTTAACCTTTCCCACGGTACCAATTTCATTTTTCAACTCCTAATAGTTTTTGAGTTATTAAAAATCGTTATGTTCCCAAGACTTTTGAAACACCCTGTATATGTATAGATATATATATATGTATATATATATATATGTATATATATATATATATGTATATATATATATATATGTATATATGTATATATGTATATATGTATATATATATATGTATATATGTATATATGTATATATGTATATATATATATGTATATATATATATGTATATATATATATGTATATATATATGTATATATATATATATATGTATATATATATATATATATATGTATATATATGTATATATATATATGTATATATATATATATATATGTATATATATATATATGTATATATATATGTATATATATATGTATATATATATGTATATGTATGTATATATATATGTATATGTATGTATATATATATGTATATGTATGTATATATATGTATATATATGTATATATATGTATATATATGTATATGTATATGTATATATATGTATATGTATATATATATATATGTATATGTATATATATATATATATATATATAATGTTGATAATGAGTACTGATTGTAGTTTAGGCTCTGCTCGCCTAATTTTTTATGTTTTATTTGGGTTTTTGCTTTATTTTGAACACTTAGCACTGAAGATAGCCACACCAAGAATAAAATGCATACTGAATAAAAAACAATTTCATGAAATTACGTGATTAGACCTTTATAACATCGATATGGTATAAAATTACATAAAAATATTCAGTATAGCCTAGCTCTGGCCTTAGACTATTGAGCTATCATAATTACTTTGTGTTATAGAATTAATATTTAAATATATATAAAAAAATGAAATATAATTAAAAATAACACACCCATATATATATAAATATATATATATATATATATATATATATATGCCTCCTCCTTCTAAAATTAATTGCATCACCTGCTACTATTTAACATAATGTAAAGCTCTTTGTAAATGAAGCAATGGAGCACTGTAAAGTAGCAGTCAATGTTTATATAAAATATGTAAATATCATTTGGCAACTGGGTCTGTCTCATGATCTAGTGATTAGAACTGGCGATTATTCTCTAGATGGTTGTACGTTCGATCCATAGCTTTGGATAGGTGCTAGTCTAGCCACACTGAAGAGCTGTGGTATAGCGAAATAATCTGTTTGTGTCTATATATACACACACACATATATATATATATATATATATATATATATATATATATATATATATACATATATATATATATATATAAGTCATTCCAATGACCACAGGAAAAAATCCATCCAAAAATCATAATTTTCATATTCATTTCAATTTACTTTATTTTCGTATTTCGGCGAATACCTGTATTTCTTCTTTGATCCTCTGACAAACAAAACTCGATTTTTTTCTTTTTAATTTTTTCTTTATTTCATTTATTTTTCCCAAATTAAAATATTTTCTTACGCACGTTTCACAACTAGGTCAAGAAAAAATAGGTAGACTTTATTCAAACTTTTCTGATCATCATGGCAAGAAATTCATTTAAAAGTAATAGGAAAATATATTATTCCAAGGAACAGGGGAACGAAAAATAGAACAAGTTTTAGAAGACTTGACAAAAAGAATATCAAGCCGAAATACATTAGAAAAACTCTAAAGTTGCCTCTTGTTTTGTTTTATATATTAGTAATAATACGGCTAAACATTAAAAGACAAAAAAAGCAGTGAAAGATTTATCATCCCATTATGTCATTTTTACATTAATTAATTTCATTCTTTTGTTTTTTATATTAGTAATTATGAGGCTAAACATTAAAAGTAAAAAAGCATTGAACGAGATTAATTATTCTATGATGTCATTTTTACATTAATTAATTCATTCTTTTGTTTTTATGTTAGTAATTATAAAGCTAAACATAAAAACAAAAAAATACATTGAACGAGATTTCGTTTTAAATTAATTAATTTTATTATTTGGTTTTCTATTGATATTTAATCAGTTTATTGTTTTCATTTTCTTACCTGTGCACGTTGGAAGATTATATGACCATTTGCCAGTTTTTGAACAGACGGCACTTTTGTTTCCGTTTAATTCGAATCCAATATTGCAAGAAAAATAAAGAGTGTCTCCATAATGGCTGAACTTCCGCTTTGGTTGGATGTTACCATCTGCTAGATTTCCCAGATTGGGACACAGAACCGCTGAAATATGAAATTATAACTTTTTTATTATTTAAGTTGTACGTTTTGTTTGAAGGTATCTAAATGCAAATATATACTTTCGCTAATACTCTTGGAAAAGATATTAATCCACATATTCTCTGTTCAGTTACGGATCAAATAATAGGGTAAATATAGCCCACATTACACACCCTTACGCCTAGCAGCTCTATTCCAAAATTCACAATTATCGGCTAATGAATTTAAGTGTGAATCCTATGCATAGAAATATATAAACATGTACACGTACCTAATTTTATATAAATAGAGATTGAGTTAAAACCTATTTGTCAGATTGGTACCGAACAGGTACCGAACGGAAGTATGCCAACCACATGATTTGTTGGTTAGCCTCTTCCCTCAGTTCCTATTCCGTCTTCTATGTCTTTTCTGACGAGATCTGAACGAGAGAAGACGTGTTTATCGGCCGTCTCCAGAACGGGAGACAGCAGGCGAAGAGCGAATGATGTGAAAGCTATTCATCTCATCTCATCTTTTTATCTCTCTCACGTACACAAGTTTATGTGCTGTCTTTAAATAAATCGTTGTTTATAAACTAATTTGCAATTCTTGCCATGTGGTGTACCCATCTTTAATTCCAGTGAGAATACCACCACCCTCATGGAGACGATCGGGAATAAAGAGAGCAAACAGTTACGAGCTGTTTTGATTTTGATAACAATCATGTATTTTATTTGGGTATGACTTGTGAGACATTTAGACCACCCCTCAGATTGGAGCTATATATAACATATGTACGTCAACAGGTATATTGTTTTGCTAATTTAGCCATTTTCTCACTAAAACTAGCGATTTTATTTGAACTCCCACTTGTAAAATTTTGATCACACCGCTGTTTTTTTTTAAATTTCGCTAGATCTGGAGATTGTTGTTATTCTTAATTTCTAAAGAAGGCGATTGTGCAGTATAGTTAACAGGAAAAAAGGAGTGAAAAAACAAAGAAAATAAATATTTAACAAATAACTGTTAGCAAACGCAGTAAAAGTTAATTTTGTACCTACCTGCATAATTTGTTTGTGTCTTTAGTACCATGTTTATCTCAGTTTAAATGTTCGTTAAAATACGATTTGGTTACAGCTAAATTTCAACATGGCTGACTACAGTTTCTGGAAATGGTTAAGTTTTGAAAAGTATATTCTGCGAAAATGTTTTCTTGGGGTGTCATTTTGGGAGAATCAGTATATGAGATGGTATAAATGAAGTGGTATGAGTGACTAAAAAAATCCATCATTTCTTTTACAAAGTAATCCGATTTAAATAATATTATTTACCCGATTGTTTAGTAGATTTTGCTTTTATTCACCTAAATCATTTACAATGTGTTAGATGAACAGCTTTTCATCTAGAGTTCATATTAAAAGGGAAGCAACTCTTTGCCTTTGTGATCTATCGTGTCTCAAATAGATTTGGAGAGTTGAGTTATGTCACTTGTACATTTCAGATAGAGACAATCTGTGATTAACACATGTTACCTCTCTCTAAGTAAGTTCCCGACGTGAACCCCAACTGGGGCAAAACGTGCCGACGTGGACCCAACTTGCGTAAAACGTGGATCTCACTTGGGTAACTTTTGACGTAAAAAATGTGTTAAATGAACATATTTGTCTAAAGATCATATGTAAAGGGGAGTAACTCTTTGCCTTTGTGATCTATCTTGTCTCAAAGAGAGTGGAGTTATGCCCCTTGTACATTTCAGATAGAGACAATCTTGGATTAATACGCGTTACAATTCTGTCTCCAAGTAAGACGTGTTGAGACTAAGAAGCAATTCTTTTTTCATTTGTAAATTGAGAAATAAATGTTAACTGTTGATTTATACAGGAGTTGTATTAAATTCTTTTTATATTCTTCCTATATCTCACGAATAATACCATTACACACCCCAATACAGATTACGTTTCCATTTTATTTTAAACATTTAAATAAAATACAAATATCAATCGAATAACATTAAAACTTAACATATTGAAAAAACCCCGGAATATTATGTACATTCGTAATATTTTCTATGTAGTCTACTAAATATTAAAATCGTCGCTAGAATCCATCTGTGTCGAGCCAATCCCATCTCCGCACAATCACCTTTGTTCGCCTCCATATTCACCCATACACTCACGCACACATTTATTCCATATACAAACCTGAAAACCTCCAAATTGTGTTCGTATCTTTCATTTAAGATCACATTAAATCTAGTAGTAACCACACTTATATGGTAATAATAATACTAACCTACATTATCTATAACTTATAGCAATAACCGAATATCTTCAAATAAAATGTAATAATAAATAAGTCATTTAAAGATATTATATATAATTTAGAGGTATTTTTCTATTATTTATTGTTATGCGGTAAACATTATGTTTCTTATTTCTTTATTACTTAGGAAGGGTAGGAAGGCTTGAAGCCCTTTGTGAAAATTGACTTTACTACTTATAAAACCCTTAACCGGCAGACACACTGTGCCCAGACTTCGTTCGGAGCCCCGACTGTGTCTAGACGTCGATCGGAGCGCCGACTGTGCCCAGACTTCGTTCGGAACACCGACTGTTATGGACTTCGTTCGGAACACCGACTGTTATAGACTTCGTTCGGAACACCGACTGTTATAGACTTCGTTCGGAACACCGACTGTTATAGACTTCGTTCGGAACACCGACTATTATGGACTTCGTTCGGAACACCGACTGTTATAGACTTCGTTTGGAAAACCGACTGTTATGGACTTCGTTCGGAACACCGACTGTTATGGACTTCGTTCGGAACACCGACTGTTATAGACTTCGTTCGGAACACCGACTGTTATGGACTTCGTTCGGAACACCGACTGTTATGGACTTCGTTCGGAACACCGACTGTTATAGACTTCGTTCGGAACACCGACTGTTATAGACTTCGTTCGGAACACCGACTGTTATAGACTTCGTTCGGAACACCGACTGTTATAGACTTCGTTCGGAACACCGACTGTTATAGACTTCGTTCGGAACACCGACTGTTATAGACTTCGTTCGGAACACCGACTGTTATAGACTTCGTTCGGAACACCGACTATTATGGACTTCGTTCGGAACACCGACTGTTATAGACTTCGTTTGGAAAACCGACTGTTATGGACTTCGTTCAGAACACCGACTGTTATGGACTTCGTTCGGAACACCGACTGTTATAGACTTCGTTCGTAACAACGACTGTTATAGACTTCGTTCGGAACACCGACTGTTATGGACTTCGTTCGGAACACCGACTGTTATGGACTTCGTTTGGAACACCGACTGTTATGGACTTCGTTCGGAACACCGACTGTTATGGACTTCGTTCGGAACACCGACTGTTATAGACTTCGTTCGGAACACCGACTGTTATGGACTTCGTTCGGAACACCGACTGTTATAGACTTCGTTCGGAACACCGACTGTTATAGACTTCGTTCGGAACACCGACTGTTATGGACTTCGTTCGGAACACCGACTGTTATAGACTTCGTTCGGAACACCGACTGTTATGGACTTCGTTCGGAACACCGACTGTTATGGACTTCGTTCGGAACACCGACTGTTATAGACTTCGTTCGGAACACCGACTGTTATAGACTTCGTTCGGAACACCGACTGTTATAGACTTCGTTCGGAACACCGACTGTTATGGACTTCGTTCGGAACACCGACTGTTATGGACTTCGTTCGGAACACCGACTGTTATGGACTTCGTTCGGAACACCGACTGTTATAGACTTCGTTCGGAACACCGACTGTTATGGACTTCGTTCGGAACACCGACTGTTATAGACTTCGTTCGGAACACCGACTGTTATGGACTTCGTTCGGAACACCGACTGTTATAGACTTCGTTCGGAACACCGACTGTTATGGACTTCGTTCGGAACACCGACTGTTATAGACTTCGTTCGGAACACCGACTGTTATAGACTTCGTTCGGAACACCGACTGTTCCTAGATTTCATGCTGAATACCTAACCCTAGACTTATTCTGCACACCTAACCCTAATATTCACATCTTTCATTTTTAAGTTTAAAATAAACCGTTTTACAAGGGTGTATCCATTGTATCTCGAGACTGAAAATATATATTTTCCTCAAAAAAGAAATAAGTAAACCATATCCACACTCAACATTCTGAAAAATGTCATCGTCAAGTTCACACATTCTTTGTTTTGAAATTCTTGAAAATGTATAAATAAATGAATAAACCGTTAGAAACACTTACGGACACAGGAATGGTTCAAGTAAAATACTTGTCCAAATGATTTTCCGCTTTCTCCCAATGGAATAGAATAATTCATTGTGTTGTCGGAAGTATACAAGACGAATCCTTCGTTACAGTCGCATTCATAGCTTCCCTGCGTGTTTTTGCATATCTGTTCACAGTTGCCATTATTGGACCCACATTCATTGATATCTGAAATGGAAAAATGAAAGTGAGTAAAAGAATCAATTCAGTTTAAGCTGCCGACATGAGCCCCACTTGGGTAAAACGTGCCGAGGTAGACCCCACTTTGGTAAAAACATGTCTAGGTGGACCTCACGTGAGCAATATGTGCGTAGGTGGACCCCGCTTGGGTAATACGTGTTCACGTGGACACCACTCGAACAAAACGTCCACACGTGGACCCCACTCGGGTAAAACGTGCCGAGGTAGACCCCACTCGGGTAAAACGTGCCATGGTGGACCTCACTTGAGCAATATGTGCCGACGTGGACCCCACTCTGGTAAAAACGTGCCGACGTGGACCCTACTTGAGCAAAACGTGCCGACATGGACCCCACTAAGGCAACGTAAACATCACTTGGGAAAATTATGACGTCGACTCCACTTGGGTAAAATATATTGAAGTCGACTTCACTTTAGTAGCATATTGACGTAGACCTCACTTGGGTAACATATTGCTATTCCCCTTTCAAGGAGAGCAAATAGATATAATATAGGTTATTCATGCGACAAAAATGTTAAAATTAATGTTTCGCTTTTAAGAAGCACTAATTTACTATAAAGCTAATCTTTTTCTACTAAGCGGTTTAAATGTCACAATATATTACACACATTATCAATTTAAATATATTAAACACAAATTATCCATTTAAATATATCACACGCAAATAATCCATTTTAATATATTACACACAAATTATCAATCTAAATATATTACACACTAATTATAAATCTTAATATATTAAACGCTAATCGTCCATCTTGATATATTGAACGCTAATCGTCCATATTGATATATTGAACGCTAATTATCCATCTTAATATATTGAACGCGAATTATCCATCTTAATATATTGAACGCTAATTATCGATCTTAATATATTTAACGCTAATGATCTATCTTAATATATTGAATGCTAATTATCCATCTTAATATATTGAACGCTAATTATCCATCTTAATATGTTGAACGCTAATTATCCATCTTAATATGTTGAACGCTAATTATCGATCTTAATATATTGAACGCTAATTATCGATCTTAATATATTGAACGCTAATGATCCATCTTAATATATTGAACGCGAATTATCGATCTTAATATATTGAACGCTAATTATCGATCTTAATATATTGAACGCTAAGTATCGATTTTAATATATTGAACGCTAATTATCCATCTTAATATATTTAACGCTAATGATCCATTTTAATATATTGAACGCTAATTATCGATCTTAATATATTGAACGCTAATTATCCATCTTAATATGTTGAACGCTAATTATACATCTTAATATATTGAACGCTAATTATCGATCTTAATATATTGAACGCTTATTATCCATCTTAATATATTTAACGCTAGTGATCCATCTTAATATATTGAATGCTAATTATCCATCTTAATATATTGAACGCTAATGATTCATCTTAATATGTTGAACGCTAATTATCCATCTTAATATGTTGAACGCTAATTATCCATCTTAATATGTTGAACGCTAATTATCCCTCTTAATACGTTGAACGCTAATTATCCATCTTGATATATTGAACACTAATTATCCATCTTAATATATTGACCGCTCATTATCCATCTTAATATTTTGAACGCTTATTAGCCATCTTAATATATTGAACGCTAATTATCAATCTTAATATATTGAACGCTAATTATCCATCTTAATATATTGAACGTTTATTTCGATTGTGTTTAAGGACTTTTAAGGTGGACTCTTTCGTTAATAACTACGTGTTGACCTTAATCTAACCTCTCTACCGTCTTGACCTGAACCTAACTTGTCTACCAGCCTGTGTAAAAAGCAATGAACTCAGTACAGAACCCTGATGTACTCTTACTTTAACATTAAAGCTGTCACTAAATGTGCTGTTAATTCAAACACAACTTTGGACATTTTTGTACATTGTTTGAACAACCTTCACCAACCACTCATTTGCCCCTAATTTACACAAACCTTACCACACAACCTCTATTGGTACTTTGTTAAAAGCTTTTTCTAGATCCACAAAATCAAAATGCAGGTTCTTCTTCTTACCAAGGTACTTCTCTTGCATTTGTCTCAGGATAACTAGAGAACCAGTGGTACTTTACCCACTTTCCATTTTTCTTTCCAACATGTGAACTTCCTCATGGTACTCGTGCTACACTGCTTTGTGTCTCACGAACTGAGAACTCACTATTTAAGAATCCCCTCTCTCTAACTAGACACGTGATCTTTTTTGACCAATCAGAGACTGGTATCTCCCAACTCCCTCCATTTTATCCTCAGTTTACTGTCTAGCAGCAGTTTAGTCTTACCTATGCATGTCACATTGTCGGCCATCATTTGGAAACCCTCTTCACATTTACAGTAATAGGAACCCAGCGTGTTAACACAGATTTGATTGCATTTGTTCGAATTAGGTGGCAACTTGCATTCATCAATATCTGTGAAAAGAAAGAAAGAATTTGTCGTATAAGTTTTTAAAAAATTCAAAAATTAACATCAATAATATTGTAACGAGATTGCGTCTGGGGTTGGGGTGGGCGGTGGTGTGACGAATTGTGACGAAAAGTGACGAATTGTGACGAAAAGTGAACAGAATCTGGGTTAAGTTGTGAATCTAGTAAAAAATACGTTGATGGAATTCGAATGCAATAGTGTGAGTTGTTGGGATTTGAACAGTAAACAAAAGTCATTTGTTGGTAGTTGAAGAATGTAGGAAAAGCAAATAATTTGGACAGATATTAGCTGAGGGAAAATTAAGCAGATTTGGTCATTGATAGCGAGAACATCCTCAGCGCTTGCTTTAATTAGAGAAGGGGCTTGCGGACCTTATGGTAAATTAAATACAGTATAAGAAAAGGATAGCTTCAACAGGGAATCATCTAATAAAGTAAGCAATGAAATTCCTTTTGTGTTTTTAGAGTCTTCATTTGTCAACAAACATTTTGGTATTTTTGCATGTGCCCACACGGCAAAGAATCAGATTTAGTAGCGAGTATGTTTTCAGCGCTCGCTCTCGCTGGGCAGTTAAAATAAAATAAATAATGAATTTGTGGTTTCAGTTTTAAAAATAGACGAACATCAATGACATTTTTTGGCAATAAATATAAATTTATTATCGCTATGGCAACATGGGTGAAAGATGCAATGGATGTAACCTGATGGCGATGTATGGTTCACGGAATTTGCTTTGTTTGAGGGGCTTTGAGCAATAGATAATAAAGAAAGATGTCAAGCAAAAAGACAGTAAGGAAGGCTTATACTGTGCAAAAACTCTCGCAGCAGCTGTTCAAAAATGTTTCAGGCCAGAATTGGTTCTATTGGTCATAAAAGAAAGTGGACATGAAGATATAGAGAAAGATCTCCAAGTGCCACTGTGCCAGTAATGGCTATACCCCACATTATGCAATGAGATTACTCTAGGTTAATCGGAAAAAGTCAGAATATTAAATAAGTATTATAAGCTGGTCTGAGTTCCAATCTCTGGTTACTCTCTGTAGAACATTCACAGCAAGATCTCATATTATTTTGCCACTGCGAATAACTTTCCTTTCTTCCTCTGTGTACCTCAAACCAAATGGAACTTCCATGAACAGAGTTTCTTTTCAAGACTTCCCATCTGCGGAACTCATTACAATAGGACTGCTTCTCTGCAGACTATAACATGGTCCAATGTCAACAAATATTTGTCGAAACGTCCTCTTAAGTTTGAAAAGTAAACAAAAGTAATTTGGGTTAGGGTTAAGGTTAGGGTTAGGGTTACTTCAGGAATGTATGAAAAACAAAAAAATTAAATAGAGGACGTTATATTAGGACATAGATAGATTTGGACATATTGTTATATATATATATTAGGACATATATAGATTTGGACATATTGTTATATATATATATTAGGACATAGATAGATTTGGACATATTGTTATATATATATATTAGGACATATATAGATTTAGACATATTGTTATATATATATATTAGGACATATATAGATTTGGACATATTGTTATATATATATATTAGGACATATATAGATTTGGACATATTGTTATATATATATATTAGGACATAGATAGATTTGGACATATTGTTATACGCTTACCATCACATTGCGGCAGTTCACCAAAGCTTTGATCGGCCAAGCAAGTGAGTGTGCTTGTACCGTTCAAGGAATAACCATTTTCACAAGACACGTTTTTACTCGTTCCAAAATCAACATCACCAGAAGGGTCAAATTTGGCGTTCGGAATTCTGTCTTCAAGGCCAAAGGCCGAGCACTTGAGAACTGGTTAGGAGAAGAAGAAAAAGTCAAATTATTCACAACGAAAGAGAAAAAGAGAAATATTCTAATATTCCTTTACGAGTTCACTTACCTGACATTGCACAGGCTTAAAAAATGTTGAACATTGTTACGTAAGACCCAACGAAGAAACGGGACACACATTTTGGTTAGAGATGTCCCTGGTTATGCCGAACACTTTAGCATGGCATCGATTGTCAGATTGCCCAAGATGGCCGCTATGAATACATGGATATCTTCACATGTGATCTCATCCCCACTGTTATTAATATATATATATACACACATATATGTGATATTGCCCTCGACTATGACTCCGTTTATTCTATTTAAAACCTTGATACCATAAAAAATCTGTTCCCACACACATATATATATATACATGTATATATATATGTATATTTCGGCAGCAAGTCGTTTATTATACATGTGTCATTGAAGACCACAGAGTTTTTTTTCTTTGCGATCTTTCTGGTTAACTTCTCGACTCGGTGAGCAATTCGTCGGGTTTCCGGTGTCAATTGGTGGATTATGGCACCTAATGTTGTATCTTGGGCCATTTCTCTAGCGCTTTCGGTCTTCGCGACCGTCTTCAGGAGGCTGTGCGTTATTGTTAGTAAAGAGCCGTATTCATGGTTTTATTTTTGGTTATGTTTATTAATTTGCATATGTGTATGTACATATATATATATATATATATATATATATATATATATATATCTTGTATTTACTTACTTATTAATTTATTTATTTATTAATGTTTTTATTTATTTATTTAAAAAATTTTTTTTAATCTATTATTATTATTATTATTATTATAAGACCGAAAGCGCTAGAGAAATGGCCCAAGATACAACATTAGGCGCCATAACCCACCAATTGACACCGGAAACCCGCCGAGTCGAGAAGTTAACCAGAAAGATCGCAAAGAAAAAAAACTCTGTGGTCTTCAATGACACATGTATAATATATAATATATATATATATATATATATATATATATACACACAGTCAAACCTCTACATACGAATTTAATTCGTTCTGGAACCAAAACGGAACTGTGAACTAAACTCTCCATCCGGTCGTGAGTGCTGCTGCATAGTGGGCTAACCACGAAACTTCGACGTCGTATGTTAGATTTTTCACCAGGTGTAGAGTCGAGGATTTGATCGAATTTCGCGTTGTATGTTGGAAAAATTTGTATGCAGAGGCCATCGTATGTCGAGGCTTAACTGATTTTTATATATATATATATATATATATATATATATATATATATATATAGGAAAAATACCCATCACAGAACGTGTAAAATTAATTCCCGAACAGAACAGTTTTGCACCACTTTTATGTCCCCTTATGAAGATTAACATAAAGATATAATGATACTAAACCTTATGTCTGAAATCCTTATAATAATTTTGATGAAAATCAATTTTGATTCTAGAAAATGACAAAAATTTAAGACCTAAGGGGTTTTAAGAAGAAATCAAAATTCGGGGAATCTTGCTTTATTCAAATAGATCAAATTTTATGCAAATCTAAAATATGCGAATTTTCTAAAATGTCTAAAATTTAAGGCTTCATTTTCCCAACGAGAGATGCTTTACTCAAAAATTTTCATAGTTATTATTTTCATGGGTACGAATAAAACTGCTTCTAAATCCCGTTCTGAAGAAAGGCATTGTTGCAAATATATTTTGTTTTATTTTGTATAACTGAAAATAAACACTGTTCGAAAACAGCTGTAAACCACATGGATGACATTGTGTGCACTCTTCATTTGAAAATAATTTAAATCTTTAAATATATATATATATATATATATATATATATATATATGAGAAAGGAATCCGACGTAATGGGAAATGAAAAAGGAAAAACCAAAAGATGTTTTTTTATGTATTCATTAACGTTTCGTCTTTATTTGTAAGACTTCCTCAGAATGATAATTTTAAGAAAAATGTCATGCAAGTACATAGAAATATTGGGTTGACATGATGGGTTGATGAGAAGAAGTAGTAGCCACTACTGGGAGCGCAGGACCAAGGTCCGGTCTGAGAGAAGTCGGTGGCAGAGAATGAAATGGATGTGGATGGCTGTAAGTGAACAAAAACCTCAGCACCCCGCTTCCTTCTTTCCCACCCTAAGACAAATTCACTAACACTCCCACCTCTCCCCTTTTCCACTCACAGCCATACACATTCATTTCACTCTCTGCCACCGACTTCTCTCAGCCCGGACCATGGTCCTGAGCTCCCAGTAGTGGCTACTACTTCTTCTCATCAACCCATCATGTCAACCCAATATTTCTATGTACTTGCATGACATTTTTCTTAAAATTATCATCCTGAGGAAGTCTTAGAGATAAAGACGAAACGTTGATGAATACATAAAAAAAAACATCTTTTGGTTTTTCCTTTTTCATTTACCATATATATATATATATATATACATATATACACACTAGAAAAAAATTGATATGTCAATGTTTCGTCATTTGTCCCCCTCCCTTTTCATATTTCTTCTTTTCCGCAGAGCATGGAGCCGATTCCATATTTCGAGATAGTATCCGTGAGGCCACTCATGCATCCCTGGAGAGTCATAGTATAATGCGATCACTCAGGGTGATTGAAGAAGTGGGGTAGTTAATAGGAAGTATAATCTAGATGTTAATGAGATGCAGGTCAGGAGCAGTGTGTGGGTGGAGATCGCGTTTGGAATGCGACTGTGATAGTTTTGATAATTTCAAGGTTGGGAGGAAAATGGAAATATAAACATTAATTGTTCAAGTTCTTTTATTTTCAGTGTTTCTTTATTATTGGGGACAGATGAAATTTTCATCTTAAATTTACAAAAGTCAGGGGAGATAATTCAAACTGTTTTTTTTTTTGCTGTAACCATAACCCGTAAAAAAAAATGCAGAGAATTAGTAAGAAAATAAATTTAAAAAATGGTACTTATGCAGTTTACTCACTGGGTTGAAATAATAATGTTATAATTTAGAAAGCCATTCTTAACATGGGGAGCTGGGGGGGGGGATTAACTACTCTGTGTATTAAATTGTTTGGTGAAAGAACAGAATAGTTAATCAACCCCCACCTCCCCATGTTAAGAATGCTTTCTAAATTATAACGTTATTATTTCAGCCCGGTCCGTAAACTGCATAAGTACCGTTTTAATTTTTTTTTTTTTTTTACTAATTCGCTGGGTTTTCTTTATGGGTTATGGTTACAACAGAAAAAAACAATTTGAATTATCTCCCCTTTCAACTGACTCTTCTAAATTAAAGATGAAATTTCATCTGTCCCCTATAATACAGAAGCACCCAAATTTCAGAATCACGGTCAACAATTAAGACAGAATCCGGGAAAAACAATGCAGCAAGTTTTAAGATCAAGATGAGTAAACGTTTTCTCCCTCCAGAGGGGGCTGGGGAGATGACTGTATGTATGTGTAAGCTGAGTGTACCAAGAGAATGGTGGAATTCAACCACAATAAAATGTAAAAACCTTTCTTGTTTCGACTCTTCATTTTTGCTGAAGGAAAAGGTGTCTCCAAACAGAGCTACATGATTAGTTGGACACAAGTTGCTATTTTTACCTATAGTTGGGATGAAATTGTGGGTTCATACCTTCCCCCTTAACAGTATAAATAAAGACCTGGGTGATTGGAGAAGTGAAATAGTGAATACGAATTATGAGATGTAGGTTAGGAGCAGTGTGTGGGTAGACGTCGCGTTTGGAATGCGACTGTAATTGTTTTGATAATTTCAAGGTTGGGAGGAAAACGTAACTATAAACATTTATTGTTAGAGTTCTTAGCATTGGGGAATGTGTGAAGAAAAACAATTTTACGAATTACAGTCACCGATCGAGAGAGAATCGGGAATAAAATAATAGAGCTAAACTTGAGATTGAGGTGAGTAAACGTTCCGCGTTTTGCTTCCTTCAACGTAAAGTCACACGCAAGAAAGAGAGACAAACATGACTTACTTTGGCAGCTCGGAGGTGAGTGCGACCATTTTCCTGATTTATCACATTGAGAAATAGGTACACCATCAATTTGGTAACCAGGATCGCAGGTGTACGAGACAATGGAACCAACAGAGGTACCGGTATCCTCAATGATCTTCACCAGACCGAAGGTGATATTGGATGGGCTCGAACAACCAGTGGCTGAAAGTAGACAAAGAAAATCTATGTAATAATATGCTAAGACATTTTATGTTCATACGTACACATTTAAAAAAAAATAATCACATTAACGTATAATGTCAATCAAAATTAAAAATATATATGCTAGTGGTTTCGGGTTATTTAATGCCAAATACGGTCATTTTGGGGGAAACTTTTTATGCTTCAAGTTCTTTATATGTTCAAGTATTCATTCATGGTGTTTATTTTGGTTGTTTTGTTTTACGGCATATCAACCCTTTTCAGGTTGTTTAATGCTGAATTTGGTCATTTTGGTGAAACTTTTTATGCTTCAATTTTTTTATATGTTTCAGTATGTATTCATGGTGTTTGGTTGAGTTGAGTAAAGGGGGGCGGGAGGAAAAGGGGGAGGGAGGCAAATTGCTTTTTTTTTGTTTTGGATTTTGCTGAACATGCTTGAGTTTTGCAAAGAAAACTAAAAGACATCAATGTTTGGTGTATTTTGAGTCAGGAAGTCAATAACTTAAGACAGCCTGATCTGGTAGCACTCATTAGTACTGCGTAATATTTTTTCTTTTGTTTATTCGACATGTCTGAATACAATGAAACACATTAGCATTCGTTTGTACTCATTCAAAACTGCCATGTATAAATGCTACCGGACTATTTTGATGAAATTTATAATCATATGTATAAAATTCTCTGGGGAAGACAATGGAACTCATCCGAATCTCTAAGTGTCCCCCAAGGAGCTATTAGAGGGGAACCTTGTCATTTAAAACTTCAAATATATCCGATTTTGATGAAATTTAAATCATATGCATCAAAATTTTCTGGGGAAGACAATGGAAGTGGTTGTAAATCTCTATGTGCCCCTCAATGTGCCGAATCTCTACGTGCCCCCTCTAAGGGTGCTATGGATGCAGAACATCTTTAAAATTTAAAATATGTTTATTTGATTTTAATGCAATTGAAACCATATGGATAAGACACTCATTCAGAGAGTTTAATAAAAAAAATCAGTTTCTTCTGACTATATTAGGGGGTGGAATAAGGGCAGTACAAAAAAGAAAGTAATATGGATTTATGAGCAGAGTAAAAAAGGACATAGTGGTCCTCATTAAATCCCGAGCAACGCCGGGTCTCCATGCTATTCTTAGTATTATGAGAATTACCTTTTCTTTTGTTTATTTGGCGTGTCTGAATCAGATGAAGCACATTCCTGTTCACTTTTACTCATTCAAAACCGACATACAGAAACGCTACATTTTGATAGTTCTTCGAATGGGATGAAGAGTTCACACAGCCGAGTTATCTCCCCTGTCAGATGTAATGAAGAGTTCACACAGCCGAGTTATCTCCCTTGTCAGATGTAATGAAGAGTTCACACAGCCGAGTTATCTCCCTCGTCAGATGTAATGAAGAGTTCACACAGCCGAGTTATCTCCCTTGTCAGATGTAATGAAGAGTTCACACAGCCGAGTTATCTCCCCTGTCAGATGTAATGAAGAGTTCACACAGCCGAGTTATCTCCCTTGTCAGATGTAATGAAGAGTTCACACAGCCGAGTTATCTCCCTTGTTTTAGTGGCGGCGCTCTAGTAACATTTCATAATTCTAAATCATTCACTGACTGCATTGAAATAACAATCTCTTGATTGGTGTCTATTAAAAAAAAAAAACTAAAATTCTTTTCAGCTTCACAGTCCAATTTATTTTCACACTTGACTGTTTTATTAAAAAGTTTAATAAATTAATTGTCGATGTGTATAAAAACAATTTTCAGTGATCTTACTTTGGCCTGCAGTTATGTTTTATGTTCTGCTCCATATTGAATATGTAATATTCAGACTGGCTACTCGAATGGTGCAGGGTTTATGGGATCAGCCCTATGAAAGCTGACTCAAGAAACCTTTTCTCCAACGATTGTGCCAACGATTACACGGTGATCTCATTTTGGACTACAATCTCCTCAATGGTCATTACAATATACCTCAGAACCTATTAATCACTCCAGAAAAGGGTTTATGCAGACACTACAAGAAACTATTTCACCGCGGATTTCGATTGAACCGGAAGAGGGCAGCGTTCTAAATCAGAATTCCTGGGCCTTGGAATAGTCTCCCAAAAGAGTTAATAGATGCGCAGCCATTCAAGGTGAATTTGGACAGGTTCTGGGCTACTGCAACCATCTTCTGTGTAAATTTCTACGACCTTTTCTTTCCCCACATGGCAACTTGTTTTATCTTTTGCCAAATTGATTGAATTTAATCATTACCGTCATGTACTTTAACACATTTTTGTTGCTCTACATAAAATTGAACATAAAATAGAAAACATTAACTTGAATATTATTCCACTAATTATGAAGCTTTATAACTGGGAAATCGGTAATCTGTAGGGGCAAGATCTAGAGAATCTTGGGGGTGACGCACAATTACCTCGACACAGTTTTCAAATAGATATTTGCGAGGCCTAGTATTACCATGATCAATATTATCACCTCTATAGAATTTTGCAAAATTCTTTTCAATTAATTATGACTTATTTAAAGAGAAGAAGTCGAAAATAAGTTATGTTTTATTTTCAGTTCAAAACCTAAGATTTTATCACCCACCATATTCCCTGAAACCTCGCACGAACACATACCCTTCTTTCTATAAGTTTGAAAAGGCATCCTAATTGATTAAACTTACTTCAAGAGAAGTCGAAAATGATTTAGATTATATTTACAGTTCAAAACCTAAGAATTTATCACCCACCATATTCCCCGAACTTTGCACCAGCAGATTTCCATCTCTCTAGAAGTTTGAAAAAAAAACATCTGAATTTATTAAGACTTACTTCAAGAGAAGAAGTCAAAAATGAATTCAGTTTCCATTTTCAGTTCAAAACTTATGGAAGTTTATGTAGATGGGAATAACATGCTTATTGAGTGATGGAAAGAGGTTATGATAAAAAAGGATGGGGATTAATATCCCGATGAAAGAGACTTAATATTGTATTTTCTTTTTATTGAAGATAAAAAACGAATTTGTGTAACAAATTAAAGTTGAGCATACTTCCCTCGCCATCTTTTATTGTCTCTCGTCTTTTTGGAGTTTATATATTTGTGCGTTTACAAGAAAAAGAAAAAGTAAAAGTTAGACTGACCCGTGCAAACAGGGGCCGCTTCCCACGTTCCGCTTTCTTGACACTTTACATTATCTGTGCCTGTTATTGCGTAACCATCCGAACATGTATAAAACGCCACGTCTCCAACACGGGTACCTGTGGCGTTTAAGATGCGGCCATTTTGAATTGGCTTAACAGGGCCACAATATGTTTCTGCAAAAAGAAGAGGGAGAAGAAATAAGGAAAGTCATTCAGAAATAAAATAAATATTTTAAAGTAGGAACAATGTTAAAAGCAAAGGAAAAAGAGGAAAGAAGATGAAATGGTAGAGATGTAATGGAGAGGGGAGAAAAGATGAAATGGGTGAGAAAAAAGAATAAATTGGGGGAATGGACAAAAGATGAAATTGGAAGAAAATTGACAAAAGATGAAATAGGGGGTGGGATGGACAAGAGATGAAATGGGAGAAAGGAGAAAAGATGAAATTGGAGGAAAATTGACAAAAGATGAAATTGGGGGTGGGATGGACAAAGGATGAAATGGGGAAAGGAGAAAAGATGAAATTGAAGGAAAATTGACAAATGTGAGATGGAGGGCCAAAGATATATATATATATATATATATATATATAAAATTAAATTCCCGAAACAGTTTTTCATGGTAAACAACTGATGATCCCTTAAAATAGTGTTAGAAATAAACTAATATAATAACTGTAAAAAATAAATTGACTTACATGAGTGATTTTCCACTGGAAGACTTGGGACTATAATTTTTTTTTTTTTAATATAGTTTTAATGGTTGAGAAACTTCCGAGACTAATATATATATATATATATATATATATATATATATATATATATATATATATATATATATATAGGGTAAAATACACGATATGTCATGAAAATGAAATGACGTGATAGACACAATGTTTGAAAAAAGACAAACGGAAAACAGATTTGAATACAGTAGAAAAACAAGAAACGAGAGATTTGACTGGTTTCGTTCGTATCAACGAACGTTTTCAGAAAAAGTGAAGATTTAAAAAACATTATTTCGATAGGATAGCGTATAGAGATATTTTTTAAAGTCATTCCTTTTTAAAGTCATACCTTTTTAAAGTCATACTATATAATACATGCTATATAAATACATGCTATATAAAGACATACGTTTTTTAAGACACACGTTTTTAAGACATACTTTTTTTTAAGTCATACTTTTCGAACGATAAAATTAAATACAATTCTTGAATACTTCCTTTCCATTCTAGTATATAGTTTTTTTGTCAAATTTTCTATTTAAGATTACTTGAAGTATATATATATATCAATAAATAATTTAATTCCTGAACATTTTATATAACAATCTTTACTTTAGAATTTTTTATATATCTTCCTCCCTATTCCTAAATATTTGTATTTCAAGCTTCCATAACTTAATTGTTTTCACTCATTCATTTACGTAATCTTTTGTTTATAATATTATTTGCTATATATATATATTTATATTTAACATTTTGTTTTATTTCATCACGCTAGAAATTCCAATGTATATATAAATAGCGTCCTTTTAAAAAAACGACTTTTAAAAATTTTGCTTTGAATTTTGTAATATTTATAAAATAGGGAGACCTATGTTTTGAGGCATTTCCGTCCGTCCGTCCGTCCGTCCGTATTTTTCTCCGCAACCATCCATTGAATTTCTCTGAAATTTTGCATGAAGTTGTAACTTTTGTCAGGTTAGAAAGTGACATTCTCCGATTTTTGAAAAAAATCTGGTTAGCGCCCCAGGGGATCAAAAGGGCCCAAAATGGCAAAAAATGACAGTTTTTGTCCCATAACTTTTCATCCATCCATTCAATTTCTCTGAAATGTGGCCAAAATGTAGAGGCAATTGTTCTGGATATAAAATGAGCATCCTTGACCTCAGAAAAATGCTGGTTCGCGCCCCCAGGGGGTACAATGGGGGTCAAAAATGGCCCAAAATTGCCCAAATTTATTGCATTTTACACTCGCCACATCGAGTCACATACAGAGGAGGACCACGCAGCCGCGGCTTGTTTTTATTTTTTTTTATTTCTTCCTCTTTCTCCTTTTTATCGTTATATTAAACTCAACGGCTGAATTAACAACACCATATTTAATTCACAGGTTAAGCAAGTTTCACTTGTGGCATGATGATTCTACATATATACTAATTTTTCATAGACTTCTTACTTTTGAATCGTTCCTGAATTGTATTGGAATATATTAATATTCCAATAAACTATAACACCATGTTGGAATCGGATTTTTTCAATAACTGCACTGATACATTCACGACTACAATGACTGTATGCTTATTATTCAAACATTTCTTGGACTATTTTGGATTCAGGCATAACGTAAAATTGTGTTGTACTTACCAATAATGAGCAAATTATTGTAATTTTCAATTTGAGCATAAGAGTAATTCTTTGAAAATCCATGGATTAAATGTCATTCTCATATTTTATTTTATTCCTGGTTTAAACACCTGATGATTGTAAGTATGTAACTTCACCTTTGTTTTATTATTTCAATAATATATGTATTATAAGAAAATACTGAAATAGTATATAAGATATATAAGATATATATATATATACATATATATATATATATATATGTATACATACACAAACATATATATATATGTATACATACACAAACATATATACACATATATATATATATATACCAGACCCGTTCTAAAAGCAGAGAGCCACATCCCTCAGAAAATTCACATACATACCTGCATACAAGCATATATTTGTTTACAATCAGACAAAAATATACGCAACGTTTTTTTCACGCAAGATCAACACGTATACACATACACGCATATATATATATATATATATATATATATATATATGATAATTTTATTTACACAGACATGTACAAAATCTGCGACACTGGCATGTCGATGTTATCGATCAACAGTTACTATAAACTGAGATCTCATCAGGCAGAGTTAGAATCTGATCTTAACCTCAGATCATATTTGGAGAGAACCAAATATGATCTGAGGTTAAGATCGGATTCTAACTCTGCCTGATGAGATCTCAGTTTATAGTAACTGTTGATCGATAACATCGACATGCCAGTGTCGCAGATTTTGTACATGTCTGTGTAAATAAAATTATCATATATAAAGCTCTATTTTGATATTGAGCACTTTTTATAAACCCGGTCAAAATTCTCTGGATTACCACCCTGTGGATATTTTTCACCTGGATTATTACCATTATTATATATATATATATATATATATATATATATATATATATATATAATTTCATGTGCTAGATATTCTGTATCAATTCGATCTGTTGATCATTATGTCCCAGATAAATTGAACTGGAGACTGGGTGACGTCATGAGGTTAAAATCAGTTTTGCGCGAGAAGAAAATTTAAGAGTGTTCCAGGCAGTTTAATATCGAAAAGACAAGTGTAAACTAGGTAATCTCCCTCAAAATACCCCATTCTTGTGCCTTGTGCCACACATTAATATCTCCTTTCTATATTCGTAATGCTTTGACTGATACTTACTCGAGCATTGCGGAATTGTTTTCACATTCCATTTTCCGTCTTTAAGACAAATCATCTCTATTGGATTTTGGCTCACAAACGCTTCGTTGGTGCTGTTCTCTGTGGCAAATTCTTCAAAATAAAAACTGTATCCAGGCTGACAAGAGACATTAAATGTCGACTTATAATGCCATTTGCTATTCGATGGCGTCATTTTTGTGTTGGCGTTGAAGACTGGAGCAGGACAATCTGGAAACAAAAATGAAATACATAAATCAACCTGTAAAAAATTACCGTTCAGATATTAGAATTCGGTTTATAATATTAAACCGTCACATGTAACTAGCACAGGCGCTACCCACCTACGTTATGTCTACAGAAAAACGTGGGTTCAGAATTGTCTCCTTTGTTTCAATTTCTGTCTCCTTTGTTTCAATTTCTGTCTCCTTTGTTTCAATTTCTGTCTCCTTTGTTTCAATTTCATGTCCCCTTACTTAAAATGTTGTTAGAAAATGAATAATTGCATAAAGTCTCTTTTAACAGTAACACCATAATTTAAGAAACCTTAATGCGTATATCTTAACTCTTTCAAGTTTGTTTTAATTTCCTGTTCTCTTACTTAAAATGTTGAAAAATAAACTATATAAAGTTCTTTTTAACAGTGCTAACATAGTTTTAAATAACCCTACTGCGTATATCTGTTAACCTTTTCAAGTTCGAATTTATTTAAAAAGGCTAACTTTCATTAAAAAAAACAAAGACACCTGTAACATAGTGGGATCGCCGTATCACGAAATGATTAATAGAAGAACATTTTAGTGAGGGGACCAATTTCAGGTTTGTGATTTAAATCGGGAAGTAAATCTGAATGACGAACTTACTTGGAAGAGTAATACGTCTTGCCGAATCTGACTGAAATAGAAATGTTACATAAGAAAAAAGGGATCACCATTCTCCCATGAAAATAATAATAGATATGAAGTTTTATTCACGGGAACACATAAACAAAATGAAGATAGTACAATCGGCTGATTCATGTTGGTTAGATGTAGTGGGATATCCCACCCGCCCCTGATTGAGTCATGTTGAGAATCAGGAAAGGCGCGCCCTGTCGGCTAGAAGGAAAACTGCGAACTGAAGATATGTGTGGTTTGGCTATCGCGCCAAAATGATTCATCGCGTATGAATTTAGTTACACGCAGAAATGCCATACGCCCACATAGTGAAGAGGCGATGAGTACATAATCTTCAACTCGAATTACAATCTCAGTTACGGTCACATAATCCGATAAAAAATAGTTCGCTCATGCAACTGCTACAGAATCATCATTCAAATATGATGAAAGATAATTCTAATATGATTGGAAAACTGTTGGGGCTTCTATGGTGATTGAACTCAGAATTTGACCAGCAAAATGTTAGTAAAACCAAGAGGAAAGATTGATAATCGATGTTAACTTCATAACTACCACCCACGCACGGCCGTACGTACGGTGAACCCCTGATAAAATAAGTACACTGTTGCTGGTCGATAATAATTTAACTAGTCTGTGCTACTGGCTTTCCAGAAGTTAAAGATTACAATTGTCGGAAAAGTCATTTGTAACAATTACTAGCTCGGACCAGCAATACGAATAGCAAAAATTTAGATATAATTGTCTTTAAAATTGAAATTCATGGATCTAGAATATCTTGGGCCGTAAGTGGTAAGTGAAAACGTATAACTGGGAAAATTGATTGAATTGTCGAATTATGAGATGGCCGAAATTTAGAAAGAAAAAAAGGATAATGAAAATATAAATTTAGGAGCCACTCAGCTGTAAGAAATTTATGGGTGTGGAGTCAATTAGAGGAGTTATTAAAAAATGCGAAGTATTTAATAAGATATGCGTTGACCAATGGGGTTTGCTGAGGACACAATATTCTAAGTTTGAAAAAAATGAAAAAATAATGGGATTTAAGTTGGGGAACTAGTAAAAAGACTAAAGAATCAACTAATCCCCATCTACGTTGACCATCACTCAATTTTGAGGTCGTTTTCCATATAAACAAGAATTTTGCATGTGAGAGAGAATGGCGAGTTCCATGGGGTTTGTGCTTGGGCCCTGTTCCTGGCTCCCTATGCCGAGAAAATATATTTTACCACTACTGGTAAAGTACACGGCCTTGAAAAGCTCGTCTGAACTTAGGTCATATATCGAATTCCTCATACCAAGAACTGACAGTCTTACAATAACTTGTGGAATTTTCAATGCAAACACTGACAAAGGATAGTTGAATTTTCTGCGCCATAGTCTTGTTTCATACAAATTCCATCGATATTCCC
>OY744519.1:19483458-19545958 GCA_963556195.1 Sepiola atlantica | reverse complement strand
CATGTGGCAAGCAAAGATGTGTCAGCCGCAGAACCGTAAATAAACTTGCTTCTGCATTCAACCGGGGGTTCAAAACCTGCAAACTTGCAGGTTTCACGAATTTGCTGCAACCAACGAGGAGGACTCCATGCAGACCTAATAACACTGAGGTTTGATTTTCGTGAAATCTGACTCGCTTAACAACAACAGGAAGAAAAAAATATTCTTCATATACGACCATTCAACTTGTGCGTTTAACGCTGAAAATGCCATTTCAAAGAAACGTGACCAACCGACATACGCTGGATAGAAATAGATGGACCTCCAGTACAGGGTGTCCCTTGTTAATTTAGTCGTCCCCGTGGTTTTCTGTTGTATTATAAATCGCTTAGACGTTTTTTCTGGATCATAAAATATGCACTTTAATGGGCAAATAGTTTCATATTTTATCGAGGTATTTGACAATGGATCTATTCTTGTATTTTTTTGTTTTGATAGAGAATGGACTTTTTTCGGACATTTTTTTACTTACTAAAAATCTGACGGGGGTAGTGTAGTAAGGGGTGTCCCTTTATAATACGAATCGCCCCCGTTGTTTTGTTGGACGACGAAAAGTATAAGCAGCAGTATCGCCTAAGGCAAACTCGGCAACGAAACATTAACGACTGAATTTTAACTACTGACAATAATCGAAGTCAAAAATAGCCCAATTAAACTTTGGCAGATATATCCTATAGAAGCAGACGCAACTATTATTTTCCCTTTTTTCCATACATATCAACCTTCTAAAGACCCACCAAATAAAAACAAAAACAAAACATCACTGAATTAATTATAGCGGCACAAATGTTTGTACATACGTAGAGAACATCATCTGGATTGTCAATGTCGTAATTTGAATCGAATTTTAGCGAGTAACTCTGATCGGTTGGGATATCGATATACCATTCACAGTTCAAAGAATTCGGGTAGTTTTCATCCAAGTTATAACCAGGCGTCATGATCTCACCAGATAATTGGTCCCTAGCGTCGATTTTACAACCTGAAGACAAAGAAAAAAAAAGAAAAATAATCATGTTGAAGTGATGTTAGGCAGAGTGGACTAATATTTTTGTGTGTACATATATTTCAGAAATTAAAAAATAATCTCCAGGTCCAAGTAACAATGACATTTTTAACAAACACACAAAACAAAAAATAGCCAACAGAATCCAGAAACAATATTTTCTTTTTTGATACTAAAAACAGCAGAAGTAACATAACAGTGTCCAAGTAACGGCAAACAAGCGGAATCTAAACAGTGCACCATCTCAGTCATAACACAGTGATAAGGAAACAACACTCTTTCAAATCGAAAGACATTTCTTCAAAAGTGATGTACATATCTGATGATAGAGGACCACCGCTTGAAACGCGTTATATAAAATTATAAAATGATAAAATAACAAAATAATAAATAAATGTTGAAAAAAACATTTTACAAATGTTGGTAGCCTTACTCCTTTACATATATACTTTTCTCTCGTTGCAACTGCCCTAATACTGCACTACCCACTTTTCTCTCTCTCTCTCATATAAATATATATATATATATATATATATATATATATATATATATATATATATATATATATATATGAGACTAAAAGTATACTTTCAGAGAATTAAACCTGTAGTGATATGGTTTAAGCTCAATATACGTGATAGAGCAATTATAAAGATAAATTAAGGAGGAGAGATAAAAAAAACACAATAACAACAATGCCACCGGCACCTCCCTATCCAATTTTATAAAAAAAAACTTTAACCGTAAAAACACTCCCTATTCTCTACATTGGTCAATATTAAAAAGGTCTAAATCCTACACTCTATGATCCGCTTTCGGCCAACTATGTACATTAGAAACATTTATGATAGCTACAGCAGCTAAAAGCAAACATATTATTAACTCTAAAAACGAACTTATCTCAAATTGCAGGCACAAACGAAAATTTAAATACATACATTTCATTACTCCATCTGACACCCCTCCTCCCAGACAACAACCCCCATCTAACATTAGACTAGTTCATAAATTTTATAATTTAACATTTTAACTTTCCAACCATACACCCCAATAACATAGCGTATCCTCCCCTGTGCACCTAATAACTTTATTAACCCATAATACTTATGTAAATTGAGAACTTCTTCAACACTAATTCCTATACCCTTTTTCAATCACTAGCTAACCCCTATTACATACTTATCCATTGCCTCTCTTATCTCCCTTTTGCATACAATCCATCGACTCTGTGGACGCAGCGCTCTACCAACAATTCTTTTTCTCATATATTCCATAACTCTCACCTTTAAACTGCGCTCCCGATTACTCCCATAATGGCTCATTTGCCCCCTCCCTTAAATCTATCTGTAATTTCAATACTCCATGTCATCATCTCGTTACATAATCAACCCAATCCCACAATCTTTATACTAGAACTCACTTATATTGACGCTGTCCCCCAATCCAAACTTCACGATGAAAAAACGTTCAGAAGAAAAACTATGAACTCATATGCGACCCTCAAACGTTTTTGTTAACCTATACATGCTCTGTTGTTACTGGTTAACATTCATCGAGCTTAACTTTGAAGGGGTCGGCAAATCAAAAGTATTGAAAGTATATGCTAACACATATATTTTTACAATAATATATATATATATATATATATATATATATATATATAGTCTTGGAAGTTTCTCAACCATTAAAGCTATATTAAAAAAAAAACAAAAAAAAAACTTAAGTCCCAAGTCGTTCAGTGGAAAATCACTCATGTAAGTAAATTTAACTTTTTCAGTTATTATATTAGTTTGCTTCTAACATTATTTAAGGGATCATCAGTTGTTTACCATGAAAAACTGTTTCAGGAATTTAAAAACAAGACAGTATTTAATTTCATGGCTTCCCAGCAGAGTTGATCAGACCCCACTTCCCTTAAAAGAAAAAACATAAACGTTCCGTATATCAAACCTAAGTTTTGTTCCGTATAAATGTTTTGCTAACTTATATTAGTTATTAAAAAATATGTTGTTCTTGTTTTCTCATAAATTCCGGGTACGTCATCGGGGAGTCAGGCAGATAGTCTCTCTGTCCTAAGTTTTTCTGTGGCCATAATTTTGTGGTGCCTATATCCCATCCAGGCCACATACAGCACCTGGTGTTCCAAAATTGTCACCCATTTAGTACCAACCAAGCCTAACGTTGCGTCAACATAATTACGCTATATATATATAATAAGGAGAATATTTTTTTAGAATATTTTGAAAACCTGGACAACGCAAATTATTTGTTTTTTAAAAATAAATTATTTATTTACTTTAAAAACTTTTTTTTAGACTTGAGTACTTTCGATGATAAACCTCTTTGTCAGAAGTATAAGCATATTTTTTCTTCTCTTCCTCTTTCGTACAATCCTACTCGACTGAGACATATTTATCGCAGTCAAGTTGAAATTCGTCTTGATGTTATAGACGATAAATGTTCATATGCCGTTGTGTGTAGCACGCGGTTACGTGAATAAGGTAGTTTTAAAAGTCACACAAGAGGCCGCCAAGAGCCGACCGACACAAGAGGCTGTCAAAAGCCGATTCACACAAGAGGCCGCCAAGAACCGACCCACACAAGAGCCCGCCAAGAGCCGACCCACACAAGAGCCCAACAAGAGTCGACCCACACAAGAGTCGACAGGCGCAGGCCCAACAAGAGTCAATAGACACAACACTCACGAGGAGTCGACAAAAACAGCACACAAGATTCCATCGATATTCGTCTTCGATGTGCTTGTGTAAAAGGCTTTCCAAAAATATTAAACAGCATAGGATACAACATAATGGCACGAATGGAAGCGAAGAAAGAAGTTTTTTGGATTTCGTTTTGTTACCTTGAAGATATGAAAAGGTGAATCCTCCATTCGAGAAAAGTCCACGGCTCTTTAGAAGGATCATAATTGCTTTCCCAGTCGATTGTATAAACGTGGGCTCCATTGAATCTGCATCTGGGCCTTTATAAGTTGCAAGGACCGGCGAAGTCAGAGAATCTCCATTAAGCACAACAACTTCATCCTCGTCAAAAAGATTCATGTGTAGTTTCTGTTAAAATAAAAATAATAAATAAAGAATGTGGTCTCTATCTGCAACCACTACTTCTTGATTAAATACAGCACGAGTTGTCTCCCCCTGTGATCACTGCATGAGTTGGTTCCTCTTTCATAACTATTACTTGAATAAGTAAAGCATTAGTTGTCTCCCCTGCGAAGACTACTAAGACACGGGTTGTTTCTTCTTCCATTACTACTACTGCTTAAATAAGTAAAGTCATGAGTTGTCTCTCCCTGTTATCAAAAATTATTTATTAAATAATGTAAATAACCACCAGTCACAACTTTTGGTAAAATAGAAAGTTTCACTTCATCATGGCCGAAATCCAAAAACATATTTTAGGCCAGATTTTTGGGGTCAAAGGATAAAATCAAACTGTTTTTTATTAGAAATTTTTTAACTTTTGTTATAGTTTTAAAAATATTTTTTAACAAATGATCCAATCGAACTTCTTTTTTATAATTGGGATATTTTTTTATTTTGAAAATATCTTTTAAATAGTTTAATTATTAACCAAAATATAATTATATTACAAAGAAACAAACAATTATTAACAAATAATAAATTTAAACAGTTTTTTTATAAACGATAAAAAACAAAAATGCTGCCAAAAGCTTTTGTGGACTTTTTTATGGACCAACACCGGTTCGAAACTTCTGATCCCAGACACAGCGGCCATGATTAAGTGGATATTTTCTATTTTACCGAAGTTTTTGTAGGAATTTGGAGAAAACTAATGAATATGTATTTAGATGTTTGTGAAAAACTGATATTTGCTATTTTGTTGGAGGGTATTCACGATATATGGCATTTTTACGATTTAGGGGTCAATTTTAAGCACATAGAAGGCACAACAGGGTCTTTATGATCGTAATTACTCGAATCATGTAAGCAATCATTGATGGTAACTTTTGTTTGATTTTAGGGAAAAACTAATGCGTTTTTTATGATATTTGCGAAAAGTGCATTTTTTGCTAAATTTGGGCGGAGATTTATAGTCTGCTTTTTTGAAAAAAAAACTTTCTTTTTTTTCTGATATCAGCAATATTTGAGTCATGTAAATAACCATAGATCATGACTTTTTGCGGATTTTGAGAAAAACTTAATACAGAAAATCTTAGGTATTTGCAGAAATAATGCCATTTTCGATCATTTGGGTGAATTTCAGATTCATGGATGACATATCGTATATTTCCCGTATAATCAGTTTCAGTTGCTTTCCCGTATAATAATATGATTGCATATCCATTTGGCATAATAGTAAGATTTTTCACTCATACAACGAGAGAGCAGGGTTCAATCCTCGGTCGAGTCATATCAAAAGGATGGGAGCCAATCAAATTACAGATACGTTTCTGAATCTTATCAAGAACCTTAAAATGGGACGGAGATTCACCAGCCCAAATATGACAACAGAACTCCATATATGGTCTGATAGCAGATTTGTAGAGATAGAGAATCGTCTCAGGTGTGAGAAAGTGTTTGGAGCGATAGAAAGAACCGACTTTACGAGAAGCAGAAAGAGCAATGGATCTGATGTATGAACTCCAAGAAAGATTTGATGGTAGAGAAAGAGCAAGAAGTTTCAGAATCGATTTCTCCTCAAGAGCAAAATAATCATGAGAATCTCAGGTAGAAAAGGGACACGCCTTCGATTGAAAGACACGAGCTGAGTCTTAACTGGATTAAATGAAACAAGCCATTTCGTACCCTAATCCGCAACTGAAACCAGGTCAACTTCTAGATCAGCTGCATATTTCAACTGATCCGAGGGAGATGGGTGAGAAGCAACACCAAAATAGAGGATGGTATCATCAGCAGAGATTTTCAGATGGTTTATTTGTATGCGTTAAATGACGTATATTGAAGTGTCTTACCTACTCAAATCTATATTTTTCATTTGATAAGGTTCAGAGACGTATTCAGAAGAATTAAACATTGCCAATTTTCTATTGGTGTTTTTTTTTTCAGTAACATTTTGCTGTTTGCCATCCTTGATATCCTGGGACAGATATTATTGCCTTCGCGTCTACCGGAAACAAAAAGTTTATGATCAAGTGGTCACAAAACTAAAGTTTATGACGGCAACACGTGTAAAAAAAAACAACCGAAAGTACCAGTTAGGATTATCGTTCATATCTGATATTTACCTTTAAGCAACACAATTAAAGATAGCGGGGACAGCATATGTGCATTGTCGCCTAATTCAATAAGTTATGCTTCACGAGTTCAAACTAGGCCACAACATTGCTTCCTTATAGGCTGCAACATGGTTATCTTCAAATCTAAACTAAGCCAAAACATTGTGGAAGCAACCAAAATGATTTCTACCTCAACTACAAGGAACTTTCCGTTCTTCCTCAGTGTGTCTACTATCAAGCGGAATATCCATAGAAAAAAGTTTATTTCCTGGAACTTCCCATCTGCTGAACACCTTACAACGGAATTACTTCCTTATGAGCTGCAACATGGTCATCTTCAAATAAATGTCAATAAATATTTGTCTTAAACCGTCTTTATAAATAATCAGATTTTATTCATTTCATTCATCATTTTTTTCAATCTTCTTATGATATTCTTCATCATTGAACTGAAGATGTACCCATTTCATTGACACTTATCCTCAAGTAGCTTTTAGCCTTGATAAGTTGTGACTCTTTAGTAAAATAAAATGATAGACATAAAAGGCTACAGTGATTAGGGGTCAGATTTATAGTGGGGCAACCTTAAGTGAGGAGTTGTGCAGCAAGATGTTTGTTCACATTACATTTAAATTTCTGCGGCTTCGTATAGTCGGGAAAAACAGGGAGCAAAGAGTGAATTTCAAAGGCAAGCGGTTCGAGGAAAAAAGCTATTTGAATAGAACGTTTTTCGGATTCTTGGGACTTATAGAGTGAAGGGGTGCGATGTTGCTGCTAGTCGGGGTTGTCGAGGGTATTTAACGTTGGGGTGGGTACAAGTGCAGTAGGTTCGTCAGAACACTTTCCGTGGAAGTACTTGTAAAGCAAGCACATGAATGCAACATTGCGGCGATGGGACAGGGGCTGGAGCTTGGTAGACAACACGAGATTTATTAGGTTAGAGACTCTTTTTTACTCTGTCCGAGGTGTTGGCGCACCAGCCACCACCAGACAACAAAATAGATGAGTTAAAATATGTGTGTGTGATATCTTTGTTTTAAAATCTCTCTCTCTCTCTCTCTCTATCTCTCCCCATCCCTTCCTTTTTGCCTCCCCTCTCAAGATTTCCAATACTCCGACAAAGAACAGATACTACACTTAGATCCCAGCTCGAAGGTCAGGAACGTATATTTTAGTTAAAGTTTCACTCCAAAGTTCGATGTAAAAATCGTCTTAAATATCCCCTTACTAATTTTTTCCTTTCTTTTGTGACCCTCAGAAAAATAAATATTAAAACAATAATATGTCCATATTCTATTCATTGCAACGCTGAAAATAAATATATCAGCTTTGTGTGTGTCTTGTGTAGTTTCTGACTTTTAGCTGGACACACACACACAGATGAATGAACTTTATATAATAGAGAAACGATTTTGTAGAAATGAACACGGACGTATGTGCAATCCTGCTCCAAGGCCCGAACCATATATCAACATTTTAATTCTTATTTGTTTAATTCCATAATCTAATATATAAAGTAGAGACGATTTTCCCCTGTACCTTCTCGGAGAATAGGAAAATAACCACATGCATCACAGGCTACTAAACTCACCATTACATTACACTTATTCACTCGAGCGTGTTTTAGTAAATTTAATATTATTTTCTTCCACCTAACACTAAATATTACATTCGGCCCGCCATCTCCGACTTTCCGACAAACCAACTCCATATAGGTTGTAGCAAAAACTTTTCTCCCTAACAATTCTGTACTGTCACTCCACTCATCGACACCGGGAACTATAAAACACAGTTTAATTTTCACAAAACAGTCCGTCCTTATTTATTACTTGCCTGGTATTAATTTACTACATAATATATAGCAATACGCATACACTTAATGACCGCTCCCGTTCACTCCGATGATTTTCCGCGAATATCAGAATACGTTATTTTAAATTCTACCTATAACTTCTACATTTACATTCATTCCGGAATTAAGCTAATGAAATTAACGAACACAGTTCCTGCAACATTTATTCATTCAACATGGCGGCTACAATTTCTTGATCGAATCGACTTCCTATTTAATTCAATAAGCACCAATATACTCGTAGACCCCGATACATTTACATTTTCAAAATCATACGCCTATAACACGCATATTATAGAAAACTTGCCCAACCGTGTCATTGTTGACCTTTCCATTTGGTCGGCAGAAGCTAAATCTTAACATAACACGCATGCCAATAAACAAGCTTAGCTTAAATGGCTTATTTTCACATATGTTTTGACGTTTAATCCGTGGCGCAGTGGTTAAGAAGGCAGTTTTCATGATCGACAGTTTCAGCGTTCGATCCCATTTTACCGTGCAACTTTTTTCTTTTTTTTTTTTAATTTAAAACATTCGCCAACACGGTAGAGGGGGGGGGGGCAAAGAACTATAAGCCGTTTTTTCTTTTTATTCGACGTCATGCAATAGGTAGTACTTTCTCCCGTGCAACGCCGGGCGACGGGTTCCGCTAGTTTAAAATAAAATGAAGTAACCATTTTATGGGCGTTCGGTGCAAACACAGACTTCACGATATTATTGTACCATATTTGTTCAAACTTAAACGTACTTATCTAAGTACTCTGTTTAATGTAGTATCAGAATATATCTCGTTATATGAGTCTAACCCTTGTAGAAGTTTGTAACAAATTTCCATTGTATGGACGTTCGGTGGGAACGCAGACCCCACGATATTATTGTAACATCTTTGTTAAAAATTACACAGAAACAAAGCTGACGTTTTTGTAGCTTTTTAAAACCCTTGATTCAGTTAAGATATACTTTACAAATGATTGTATTTGCTTACCTCTAAGGTAATTATCTGTCGGTTGGTAACACTCCGTATCGTAAACGTATTCTGCTCATTATTCATGAAATTGGAGACAGTCAAATTACCGCTGGGAAATGCTTTCATTTCAGAAGACTTCAGGCTGGATGAAACTGTCGAAGACAAATAAAACATGAAACAAGCGTATTGTTCAATATAGAAGAAAATATGCAGCATATTATTTTAAATATAATATATAAAATAAAGTTGGTCGAATTCTCGAACTTAGACCTATATAGAAATGCATCTGATAAATAGATATTTGTTTCTTACTAGCCAGTCATTTAGGTGAATTATTAATCTGTGATTGAAAATTCAATCTAATTCATCGATTACCTACAATATTAAACCGATATTTTATTTAGTAAGACACACTACATGATCTATGCCGGTCTTTCTCATTGGCTACTCAGCTTTTTATTAGCTAATTAAATTGTTGAGTTCGTTACAAATTTAAAAAAATGCAAATATCGTCAAAAAGTCTATTGTCTTCGATTTAAATTGTCGTTTTTATTTCTTATTTTAGATTTTTTTTGCTATGATTAAAAAATAAATATATATTTTAAACTTAATCAAAACTTTCTTTGAATTAAATTACACCTCCTACGAATTTACATTAAAAACAAACAATATTTTAGAATAAAAAATGCTTATTTTCAAATAAACACAAATAAAAATTAAGTAATTGAAAGTAGACAAATTCTTTGAAGACCACGTTTTGAGATGCAATATTTTATTAAAAATCATTTCGTAAATTTTGAACTTAACGCACGTGGCCGCTTATGTGGGTAATAAAATGAAAGTTATTGAAGCATCTTTAGAAATTTAAGTCATCGACACGCGTTAAGTTAAAAAAAAACCCGCGACAAAGTCTGAACATCACTCCGCCAACATAATACTAAGGTTTAAATTGATTCACTCTTTTTCTGAAGAAAAATGGTTTATCACACGAAATTAATAAGAAAAACATTAAAATATTTTTTTAATAAAATATTACATATCAAAACGTGGTCTTCAAAGGCATTTTTTGTCTATTTTCAATTACTTAAACTTTTAAAGGTGCTTCTAGAAGTTTCATTCTATTACAAATAAACAATCCACACAACGACATGGATCCTCATTTTTTCGCTAAGATTTTCTGTGAAAGAAAAAATTCAGTTCATTTTACCAATTTCTATTTTTACATCAACAAAAAACACACACATCGGATGTATTCTTCTTCGTATCACTACGATCATCTCATGTGATGACTAACAAAAGTTAAAAAGATTCCCTTCCTTTTACCTTTTATTAAAAACAAGAAAGTAGATACGGCACTTATGGTACCGTTTTGTTCTAGATAAACATTGTCCAGGATCAATAGTCATTATCACCATCATTTCTCTTCATACTTTGATTTTATGTAGTGCTGTGAATGCCTCCTTACGAACAGCAAAATTTACCAAAATTATTCATGAAGTTTTTGAGAAAATTTGATGCAGCGATGGGATGTTATGATGGTGCATGTGTATGTGAATTAATAGGGATGTACAGGATGTTTGGTAAATCGATGCTATAACTTCTGATATATATATATATATATATATATATATATATATATATAATTAAATTCTCGAAACAGTTTTTCATGGTAAACAACTGATGATCCCTTAAAATAGTGTTAGAAACAAACTAATATAATAACTGTAAAAAATAAATTTACTTACATGAGTGATTTTCCACTGAAAGACTTGGGACTATAAGTTTTTTTGTTTTTTTTTTAAATATAGTTTTAATGGTTGAGAAACTTCCGAAACTATATATATATAGGTCCTGAAACGCTTGATTTCTCAGTTATAGTTGTAACAAATTATGATCGATATTCTTTAGTTTAGACATCTAAAGCAAAACTCTATCATGAGTACTTTCTTGTTTTAATGATGCAGGGTCACCAATTTTAGACTCGTACATGATTTTTAAGGAATTTAACGTATTGTATAGTTACTGGAATCTAAGAATACACATAGGAACTACACAAATTTAGACAAACTCGATCAAGCGATTTGATACCAGGACGCTTCCTGGTCAACCCACTTATAATATAACGTAGAGGTACTCTGTCTGTCTATCTGTCTGTATGTCTGTCGGCGAGAATTTTTGTAAACATAAGATTGGGAGTGGGTAATTCCTATTTACTTAATTTCCAATCAGAAACATAAGAAATACATTAGGGCACATCTTAACAACTAAATAAACAATAAATAATTTCGACGCCGAGATCGTCATTTGAACTCGCAATCTTAACGCATTTGTCCGACACGCTACCGATTGAGTAAACATCAGAAAGTTAATGAAACGATTTTAATTTAACTACTTATAAAAAAATGCTTTTTTCACTTTTTTATTTAGCGATAACGAATGATCTTAAAACTAGGCTATATATCAAAACTGTTTTTTTATATATATAGTGTGGGGTCTGCGTTCGCGCTAAATTTTGTTTTAAGGGGAGGGAGTAAAAAATTTCGCCCCCTCCAATTTTTTTATTTTTTAAACGAAAAATATTCCTTTGGGTGGGAGACAACTTTTTTTTTAACTAAAAATAGTTTTGTCCAAAACAAAGAAAATCAAAGAAATATGACTGGGGCTCCATCGGTTTACGGGTGAACGTTCATTTCTGACGCGACAGCCTAGCAAAAATAGACGACCGTAGTCTATTATATAAATGGCAGTTGTCTATGTGTGTATGTCCAACTAAAAGTAAAAAACTATGAAACAAAGACCCACAAAGTTGGTATATTCTTTATAAGCGTTGCCCGGAATGAATAATATCAAAAAGTTATACTAAAAATATTTATTCTGATCCAGATTTCGTTGAGGGGGCTTGGCTTTTCAGTGATTTTATTCAGCCATTTTATTTACTAAAGGAAAGTAACAGTTGAATGAGAATTAGGTGGAGATCGAAGGGAGAGGGAAAGAGAGAAAGATAGAGAGACGGATTAAGAGAAGTAAAATTTTAATAGAAATACGTTACACCTTTGCCCCGGTTAGAGTTAGGTAGCTCTGCTAGTATTATATATAAAAAGTTTCCTTTCAGTTTCCAACGACAATAGTTGTGAGATTGCCTACACGGTGAGTATAGTGTAGCAAGTGTTGCGCAATCACTAAACTGCACCTCTTCTTAACTCGCATGGCTTGAATTCAGTAGCACCAATTCCAGAACGACTGGAAACAATGTCAGGACAGGCAAAGAAAAACTGGTGTTATTTAAAAGTTTTCCTTCAAGATTTGTAAGGGTGACTCCTTAGTTGCCACTACCCTTAGGCCAACTTTGACTCAAAGTGGTAGTGCCTGTCAAGATACATACAGAATGTTAGTACGTACCATTAAATTACATACGCCTAAGATTGTATTATTTTTTTTTAACAATACGTTTTTTATGACAGGATTAGAATAAAGAACAAATATTTCTGTTTGCGATATATCATTTAAAAATCCATTTTGTCCGCGGGGTAGAGAATAAACAAATAATAATACAAAGTGAAAAATCCCGTACGAGTCTTTGTGGTATTCTTTGTTTATTCCCAGCCCCGCGGAGAAAATGCATTGTTGTTTTACTGATATTACCGACACAAACATAAGAATCAACAAAAAGCAATAAAATACATAATTAGGAGAGTAGAAAGTTGACATTGGATTTACTTTCTGCAGCCTAGTAACTCTTACTTCCCTTATTTTGTATTTTAGTCCTCACATTTCATGAGCGACGTTTATGACAAAGGGGGAATAATTGCTGTTTTCTGGGACGGAACCTATCCATCTAACACTTATCTTTTTTTTACCTTGAAATGGTAATTTTTAAGCTCCTTACGCAAGTGGCTTCATGCCTTGTCTGGAGCGATTTCCATAAAAAAGATTACTACATAGTAAGGTTACTAATGTCAGTTATTTTCATGGCTTCGTACAATGTACAAACTTTTTCATGGCTTTGTACAATGTACAAACTACGTCAGTAGGAAATCACGCTCATTATTATTTGGATATGGGAGGTGACGATGGTTAAGTGGATAACGACACGGACTGAAGACCTGGGTGTTCCTAGTTCGAATCCAGTCGGTTCCACAGTACTACTTTCACTTAGGGATGTTGGCAACCTACTCGTGGTCCTTCCCGTAAGTACCCGATGTCTTTCCAGAAAGATTTCTAACTAGAAAAACATCGGGGAAACTAATGGCAACACCAGAATCATCTGATTCACACGAAAGAAGAAGATTATTTGGATGATCCACAAATCGATTTTTCGTGGTTTCTTAAACTTTGGAAAATTTCTTTTTCTGAAGGCGGGTGTGTTAGGGTTAGGGTTAGGGTTAGGGTCAATTTCTTTTTTTGTGTAAGGTTAGGGTTAGAGTTAGGGTCAATTTCTTTTTAGGGGGTGAGGGGGTAAAGTGATTAAAAAAAAACAGAAAATTTTCAAGAATTTATTAAAAAAAAAAAAAAACTGGCAAAAAATTGTAACCCTAAATTTCGCTGTTTTTTTTTTTCAAGGTGGATGAGACAATGGGTTCCGTAGTTTTGTGTGAGTGCAGCTTATACAACAAATGCGCAATGGTGGATTACACTCGTAATGCTATATTGTAGCAAGTAAATATACAAATTAAAAAAAAAACCCACTCGTCTGTTATCAAAATGGACGGAGATGCCGCGAGTTTATAACGATTATAGTACACACGTCAGACATTGGATTATTTATTTTTAAATACAGCTTTTTTATGGCGGGGTCACAGTAAAGAACAGCACTCCCTAAATATAGTAAAAATAGCCGTTGTTTAATGTTTTTAAATGCGAACTTAAAATTTCGGATAGATTTTATGAGAAAACCACATAAAAAGTCACAATGAAATTAACTATTATTTACATTTAAAAACATTACATAATTGCATCCGGATGACACATATTTTTATATTAGCTAATGATACTAAATCAGCAGTGACAATGGGTGTATAAATGTAGAATATATAATATGGGTTAAAAAACAGAAGAAACAAATGAGTCCCAAGAAGCAGCAGAAGGTGAAGGAACAAAAAAATAACAGTTTTAAAAAAGACCAAAAGAAAAAGACTATATGTATATTGTCACTGCTGGTTTTGTATAATTAGACTGAGCTAGTGTTCGGAAGAGCTGGCGATAAAATGCAAGATTATAGATTGTTAGTGCCTTCCATTATTCAAAATCAAATACGACTTGTGTCAGTAAATGTTTGTAGCCATTACATTTGCAAAATGTAAAAAACAGATGAAAATAAAGAAACTTACCCGCCGTCCATTTGCCGTCAAAACCTTTGAACTCAGTTGAATTGTCCGACGTGAACTTGACCAACATCATATTATTTGGACTCGTGTAAGTCTTCTGGGCAATGCTGTCGCCAGAAAGACGATACTTTAAGAAGGCGTTCGATTCAGAAAGGGATCCGACAAATATTTCTATGACGTCTGTATTTGCCTCAGTGATAAAATCTGAAAACTGAGAGACATTAAAAAGAGGTAATCATCAAATGTAAATACGTACTGACATTAAAAAGAGTTAATCATCAAATGTAAATACGTACTGACATTAAAAAGAGTTAATCATCAAATGTAAATACGTACTGATATTAAAAAGAGGTAATCATCACATGTAAATACGTACTGACATTAAAAAGAGGTAATCATCACATGTAAATACGTACTAACATTAAAAAGAATTAATCATCAAATGTAAATACGTACTGACATTAAAAAGAATTAATCATCAAATGTAAATACGTACTGACATTAAAAAAGAAGTAATCATCAAATGTAAATACGTACTGACATTAAAAAGAATTAATCATCAAATGTAAATACGTACTGACATTAAAAAGAGGTAATCATCACATGTAAATACGTACTGACATTAAAAAGAGTTAATCATCAAATGTAAATACGTACTGATATTAAAAAGAGGTAATCATCACATGTAAATACGTACTGACATTAAAAAGAGGTAATCATCACATGTAAATACGTACTAACATTAAAAAGAATTAATCATCAAATGTAAATACGTACTGACATTAAAAAGAATTAATCATCAAATGTAAATACGTACTGACATTAAAAAAGAAGTAATCATCAAATGTAAATACGTACTGACATTAAAAAGAATTAATCATCAAATGTAAATACGTACTGACATTAAAAAGAGGTAATCATCACATGTAAATACGTACTGACATTAAAAAGAGTTAATCATCAAATGTAAATACGTACTGATATTAAAAAGAGGTAATCATCACATGTAAATACGTACTGACATTAAAAAGAGGTAATCATCACATGTAAATACGTACTAACATTAAAAAGAATTAATCATCAAATGTAAATACGTACTGACATTAAAAAGAATTAATCATCAAATGTAAATACGTACTGACATTAAAAAAGAAGTAATCATCAAATGTAAATACGTACTGACATTAAAAAGAATTAATCATCAAATGTAAATACGTACTGACATTACAAAGAGGTAATCATCACATGTAAATACGTACTGATATTAAAAATAATTAATCATCAAATGTAAATACGTACTGACATTAAAAAGAATTAATCATCAAATGTAAATACGTACTGACATTAAAAAGAGGTAATCATCAAATGTAAATACGTACTGACATTAAAAAGAGGAAATAATAAAATATGAAACCTGACAGATATTAAGAAGAGATGTAATCATAAATGGAAAAACGGACAAACATTAAAAAGGGGGGTTGTCATCAAATGTGAAAACTGACAGGTTAAAAAAGAGAAGTAATAATCAACTATAAAAACTAACAGCCGTTACAAAGTGAACTAATCATCAAATGTGAAAACTGAAAGACGTTAAGAAGAAAGGTAAACATCAAGTGTCAAAACTGACAGACATTAAAATAAAGTAATAATCATATATGAAAACTGACAGACATAAAAAGAGAGGTTACCATCAAATGTGACAACTGACAGACGTGATAAAGAGAGGTAATCAAATATGAAAATTGAAAGACATGAAAAAGATAGTTAATCATCAGAAGTGACAACTCATTGACGGCGTCACCGGGGGCGGAGGCAGTGGGGCTGAAGCCTCCTCACTTTTTGACTCCCCCCCCATATTACGGTCATCAATAATTAAGTTGATATGCATGTGATTAACCGCCCCCCCCACTTTTTAAGAGAAGCCCCCCCACTTTTATAACTGTCCCGCCGGCCCTGAAACTGACACATTAAAAAAGAGGTAAGTATCAAATGTGACAACTGACAGACTTTACAACGATGGGTAATAAAATATGAAAACTGACATGGATTAAAAAGAGAGGTAATAATCAAATGTGACAACTGACAGACATTAAAGAGAGGTAATAATCAAATGTGAAAACTGACAGACATTAAAAAAAAGGTAATCATCAAATGTGAAAACTGACAGACATTAAAAAAAAAGGTAATCATAAAATGTAAAAACTGACAGACATTAAAAACGAAGGTAATCATCAAATGTGAAAACTGACAGACATTAAAAAGAAAGGTAATCATCAAATGTGAAAACTGACAGACATTAAAAAGAGAGGTAATCATAAAATGTGAAAACTGACAGACATTAAAGAGAGGTAATCATAAAATGTGACAACTGATAGACATTAAAAATAAAGGTAATCATCAAATGTAAAAACTGACAGACATTAAAAAGAGAGGTAATCATAAAATGTGAAAACTGACAGACATTAAAAAGAAAGGTAATCATCAAATGTGACAACTGACAGACATTAAAAAGAAAGGTAATCATAAAATGTGACAACTGACAGACATTAAAAAGAAAGGTAATCATAAAATGTGACAACTGACAGACATTAAAAAGAAAGGTAATCATCAAATGTGACAACTGACAGACATTAAAAAGAAAGGTAATCATCAAATGTGACAACTGATAGACATTAAAAAGAAAGGTAATCATAAAATGTGAAAACTGACAGACATTAAAAAGAAAGGTAATCATCAAATGTGACAACTGATAGACATTAAAAATAAAGGTAATCATCAAATGTAAATACTGACAGACATTAAAAAGAAAGGCAATCATAAAATGTGAAAACTGACAGACATTAAAAAGAAAGGTAATCATCAAATGTGACAACTGACAGACATTAAAAAGAAAGGTAATCATAAAATGTGACAACTGACAGACATTAAAAAGAAAGGTAATCATAAAATGTGACAACTGACAGACATTAAAAAGAAAGGTAATCATCAAATGTGAAAACTGACAGACATTAAAAAGAAAGGTAATCATCAAATGTGAAAACTGACAGAAATTAAGAAGAAAGGTAATCATAAAATGTGACAACTGACAGACATTAAAAAGAAAGGTAATCATAAAATGTGACAACTGACAGACATTAAAAAGAAAGGTAATCATAAAATGTGACAACTGACAGACATTAAAAAGAAAGGTAATCATAAAATGTGACAACTGACAGACATTAAAAAGAAAGGTAATCATAAAATGTGACAACTGACAGACATTAAAAAGAAAGGTAATCATAAAATGTGAAAACTGACAGACATTAAGAAGAAAGGTAATCATAAAATGTGAGAACTGACAGACATTACAAAGAAAGGTAATCATCAAATGTGAAAACTGACAGACATTAAGAAGAAAGGTAATCATAAAATGTGAAAACTGACAGACATTAAAAAGAAAGGTAATCATCAAATGTGACAACTGATAGACATTAAAAATAAAGGTAATCATCAAATGTAAAAACTGACAGACATTAAAAAGAAAGGCAATCATAAAATGTGAAAACTGACAGACATTAAAAAGAAAGGTAATCATCAAATGTGACAACTGACAGACATTAAAAAGAAAGGTAATCATAAAATGTGACAACTGACAGACATTAAAAAGAAAGGTAATCATAAAATGTGACAACTGACAGACATTAAAAAGAAAGGTAATCATCAAATGTGAAAACTGACAGACATTAAAAAGAAAGGTAATCATCAAATGTGAAAACTGACAGAAATTAAGAAGAAAGGTAATCATAAAATGTGACAACTGACAGACATTAAAAAGAAAGGTAATCATAAAATGTGACAACTGACAGACATTAAAAAGAAAGGTAATCATAAAATGTGACAACTGACAGACATTAAAAAGAAAGGTAATCATAAAATGTGACAACTGACAGACATTAAAAAGAAAGGTAATCATAAAATGTGACAACTGACAGACATTAAAAAGAAAGGTAATCATAAAATGTGAAAACTGACAGACATTAAGAAGAAAGGTAATCATAAAATGTGAGAACTGACAGACATTACAAAGAAAGGTAATCATCAAATGTGAAAACTGACAGACATTAAGAAGAAAGGTAATCATAAAATGTGAAAACTGACAGACATTAAAAAGAAAGGTAATCATCCCATTATTATTAAGTACTTCACTATTGAAAAATGATGTTATTAATCTATTTGCTCTTCTTTTCTCAAATACGCACTAATCGTGCACACACACACCTACCTTTAGAATATAATCTTGCCGAGTCATGTTTCACACAAAAGCAGAAAACACATTTCCATCATAAAACAATGTTATCGAGTTATGTTTCACACAAAAGCAGAAAGCACATTTCTATCATAAAACAATGTTATCGAGTCATGTTCTACGCAATCAGTTTCACAGGATTTCTTTCGCATCTCTGGCAATAGGTACTCACCTTTAAATGTATGGAAGTTCCGATGTCGGACTGGATTTTCCAGAGGCAAAACGAATTTGCTTTATAATTAGCTGGATATTTCATAGACTTTAATATTCCTGTCTGACCGCTTTGATAAAATCGACAAAGGTCGGCTAAAGAAACAAAAAGAAATAAAAATATGGCTTTTCTTTAAATTGACATTGAAATTTCGTTTTTAGTTAAGAATTAGATTACGTAGTGAGTACATGATCAGTGTGGCCACGTGTGAGGAAGCCACGTGTGAGGAAGCCACGTGTGAGGAAGCCTCCTGCGTGGATCAGCTTCTGAGACTGACATTCACTTCAGACTTGAAATTGAAAACTTACATCAAATCCGTTGCTAAGGGTGCTGGAAAAATCGTTGGATCATTCTACCGCTCCAGAAGGTATATCACGCATAACGCAATCCTCTACCCATATAAGAATCAGATACCTCCTAAAATCGAGTACTGTTGCCACATCTGGCGAGGTGCCGCTCAGAGCACCCTTTCCTGCCTTGACAGAGTACAAAACCGACTTCGAAATCTAGTGAGGAATGTCCTTTTCTCGTCCCTATAGCCACTTTCGCACAAAAAGACAATCGCTAGTCTTTCTCTGCTCTATCGTTGTTTTGATGGGAGACACTCGACTATGGTCGCCCTTCGTAAAACATTCACAACAAAAACTTGATCTAGCTTCTATCACTGCCAATAATTTTTGTATACCTAAAACGAAACGGAGCTTCCATGAGCAAAGTTTCTCACCTAAAAAAAACTATACCGCGGGCTGCTTTCCAGATGAATACAATATAGTCGTTTTAATATCAAATGTAAACAAATTCTTTTTGAGCCGTCCTCTTAAATGATAAAATTCTGAAATTATTTCAACCATCGTTACCAATTATCACATAACTTATTATTATATGTATGTATATATGTGTGTAAGTTGTTATTGTCATATGTATATATGCGTGTAAGTTGTTATTGTCATATGTATATATGCGTGTAAGTTGTTATTGTCATATGTATATATGTGTGTAAGTTGTTATTGTCATATGTATATATGCGTGTAAGTTGTTATTGTCATATGTATATATGCGTGTAAGTTGTTATTGTCATATGTATATATGCGTGTAAGTTGTTATTGTCATATGTATATATGTGTGTAAGTTGTTATTGTCATATGTATATATGTGTGTAAGTTGTTATTGTCATATGTATATATGTGTGTAAGTTGTTATTGTCATATGTATATATGCGTGTAAGTTGTTATTGTCATATGTATATATGCGTGTAAGTTGTTATTGTCATATGTATATATGCGTGTAAGTTGTTATTGTCATATGTATATATGCGTGTAAGTTGTTATTGTCATATGTATATATGCGTGTAAGTTGTTATTGTCATATGCATATATAAGTGTAAGTTGTTATATGTATGTATATATGTAAGTTTTTATAATTGTCATATGTATGTATATATGTGGGTAAGTTGTTATAACATGTATATATATATATGTGTGTAAGTTGTTATAACATGTATATATATATGTGTGTAAGTTGTTATAACATGTATATATATATATGTGTGTTTAAGTTGTTATCATACGTATGTATATATGTGTGTAAAGTGTAAATATATGTATATGTGTTTATCAAATAAATGTATGTATATACGTGTGTGAGTTATTATCATATGTATATATGCGTGTAAGTTGTTATTATCATACGTATGTATATATGTGTGTAAGTTGTTATCATATGTATGTATATATGTGTGTAAGTTGTTATTATCATATGTATGTATATATGTGTGTAAGTTGTTATCATATGTATGTATATATGTGTGTAAGTTGTTATTATCATATGTATATATGTGTGTAAGTTGTTATATGTATATATATATGTTAGTAGCTATTATCATCATATGTATATATGCAAGTTGTTATTATCATATGTATGTATATATGTGTGTAAGTTGTTATATATATATATATATATGTGTGCAAGTTGTTATAATATGTATATATGTGTGTAAGTTGTTATAATATGTATATGTGTGTGTAAGTTGTAATAATTGATATGTATACATGTGTTTAAATTGTTATTATTATATGTATACATGTGTGTAAGCTTACGTTAATCCTATTAAGCCCATAATACGAGAAGATTTTGCCTGATGTTCTTTAGTAATTTTAATATTAATTACGTACGGCAGTTCTGTTCATCTGTTCCATCTTGGCAGTCGTCTTTGCCGTCGCAGAGTTGATTCGTTGCAATACATCGGCTGTTCCCACACATGAATGTACCTGTGGGAGAAAAAGAAAAATCGGTCATTTCAAATGTACATCTGTTATCATAAATATTAGAAACTATTTTGAGTATTAATTTTCTTTTTTATAAGTCATTAAAAAAGGAGCCTGTACTCCCTGTAATATCTCTACATGCATTCGGAATATTAAATATTTACGAAAGCCATTAAAACGAATCTATACGCATTCATAAAACGATTAAATATTTACGAAAGCCATTGAAACGAATCTATACGCATTCATAAAACTATTAGATATTTACAAAAGCCATTAAAACTAATATATACGCATTCATAAAACTATCAAATATTTACGAAAGCCATTAAAACGAATTGGTGCTCTTATCTATCTTGAACCAGCTGTCGTGACGTTCGACTCGGAATCGTTCGGCTGTCCTACGCGAACGGCCGAGTGTTGACGAGCCGATTGCGATTAGCCGAGCAGCGAGCAGCCGATAACTTTGTTACAAAAAAATATGTCGTATTAACAGTAATTTTGGTAAGTTTTTTTTTTGGGTTTCTTCAAAAAAATTCCTTGTAAATAAAAATACAGTATTCATTTTATAACAGTAACCTCGCTATGTTTTTTTTCCTTTTGTTTCTATCAAAACATTCATGTAAATACGTTTAATTTTCTTTATTTCTTTCTTTAAAAAAATCCTTACCTAAACCCTAACCGTAACCCTTAAAAAAAACAAAAACAACAAACAAGCAAAACATTATCATAGGACGCAGCACCGTATCAAAAATGTCGGCTGCTCGCTGCTTCAGCTCGGCAACTCTCGGCCGTTTGCGTAGAACAGCCGAACGCTTCCGAGTCGAACGTCACGACAGCTGGTTCAAGATAGATAAGAGCACCAACGAATTCATACACATTGATAAAACTATTAAATATTGACGAAATCCATTAAAACGATTCTATACGTATTCATAAAACTATTAAATATTTACGAAAACCATTATAACGATTCTATACGTATTCATAAAACTATTAAATATTTACGAAAACCATTATAACGAATCGATACGCATTGATAAAACTATTAAATATTTACGAAAGCTATTAAAACGAATCTATACGCATTCATAAAACGATTAAATATTTGCCAAAGCCATTAAAACAAATTTCCATAGGCATTCATAAAACTGTTAAACGTGTGAGTCCTGATCACGAAACTAAACTGATTCGTCTTGCTAATAACATTACAAAGAACTCTCTTTTCTTCTTTCATGTACCTAAAATCAAACGGTACTTCCATGAACAGAGTTTCATTCCAAGACTTTCGTCTCTGTTAAACACGTTACCTCTGGAATGTTTCCCTATAGATTAAAACATAGTCGTTTTCAAGTACAATGTCAACAAATATCTGTCATGTCGTCCTGTGGACTTCTCAGAGTCTTTAATCTTTTCATAGTACTGTTCCATCATCCAACTGAAAATCTCACTAACTCTTATCCTCAAGTGGCTTTTGATCTTGGGTTGGTGGTGAATCATTTCTACAAAAAAGGTCCAATTTAACCGGGAATATTAATACTTGTCAGGATACTTTTAACAAGGTAAATAGTATCATTTATTGTCTATGATACGAAACTAACGCCAATGTTATACACATATCTTTGCATACTAGTTTAATTAATTAGTTAACGCCATCAATAAATATATAAAGATATTAAAAACTTTACCAAAAATACTGAATTCAATATCAAATAACCCGAAACGGATTGATATGCCGTAAAACAACAACTGTTTCTCAACCATTAACCAAACAAATTCAGTTGTTTTAAGTTCTTGACTTTTAATCAGTTCTTAACTAATAATTATTGAATTATTTTTATTCTACAGAATTATTTCATAAGTGGATATTCATTTTCGATAAACAGGATTACAAAGTAAATGAAACTAAACATTTTCGTTTAAACTTATGATTTTTTTTTGTTAAACCATTATGTAGCAATAAATATGCACACTAACTTTGAAAATACAATGCTTTGTGGATTTTTCCAGTCAGCCATATTGAATCCGATTTGATCATGGGTAATTTTCAATATGGCTGCCAGGAAAATTGAACTAATGCTTAGCTGATACTTTTCATTTACTGATCGCTAAAATCGAAGACGACCTTTGTTCCCAACTGTCCCAAAGTGAAAATATCAAAAAATTTATATAATTTGGATTATTCGGACTACTGTTCTCATCTTGAGTGTTATCCTCACAACGTTTCGGTTGGTGTAACTTTCGGCCTTCTTCAGGTGTATATTTTCGAACTCGGGAATATTTCTGTCGAACTCGGGAATCTGGACGGAATTTCGAACGGAACCGTTTGTTTAATCCACGGGGGTAGCAAGCTTTCGTTACGTCAGCCATGACTGGGAGAAGTCTTTAGTAATTCGCGATTCTTCGTATCACCCGCACCGAGGATTGAACCTTCACCCTTCAGATGACTATCACTTAGAACTGATTTTTACTTAATACTATATCCACTGCGCCACGGATCCATGAAACATTAACATAATATCAAAAGAATTGTATTATTATTTTTTAAGGAATTGCACGTTTTATGACCAACTGATTTTGAACGAAAAACAAGAAATGGCATTGTTCACTTACCCACTGTACACGCTGGTTTCTCGCAAACAAATGCTTTTTCGACGTTACAATTTCCAAGTGCCCATTTGGGGCCTTCGTTTGTTTGTGTCTCATAGGAACATTTTCCGCTGTTCAGCTTCGGATTGAAATCAGCCCAGTAACCGTGTTTGGTGTCGGATTCTTCTCCATTGCTCCACTGTGCCTCCCCTGGTGACTGCGGAGCCTCAAGCAGAGAAAAGCCTAAAAAAACAAAATTACAATTCTTCAGTTAAAAGGAAGAAAAAAACTGTTAAAATGGAAACACATTAAAAAGATGGTTTACCTGATTTATTTCGACAGTTTTAGTTCGGTTTGATTTCTTATAGGTAAGGGGGCAATCAGAATTAAATCGATACTTCATACTTTGTATACACTAGGATATTTGCCCAATGTTGACGAGGGGAGGGATTAAATATGTTTAACACGACTAATAAAGCGTGGAAAATGTATAAAACCCTCATCTCCCCATTTATCTACTAAAGCCGAATCAATGTCTTGGCCTTTTTGGCTAAGATGAAAGTGCAGTATCTGTTCCGATGGATACTACACCCTATAAACCGGTAACGTCTTGGCCTTCGGGCCTTGAGTCCGCCGGTCTGTGGGTTTGTCCTGTGCAGTTCTAGGCGGTCCACCCTCCGAGGCTTCGCTTTCTCACCCTTTCTGAAGGGGTTAGTTTATTGCTAATCACCTGAGGCACTCCCACCGGGGCTGCCCAGGCAAAATTTACGGTCATAAGTGCTCTTCCTCTAGGATGCTGACTTATCAAATCCCACTTTCCGACCTTGTGTCACATCTTACCGCTGTGGGAGGTAGATGAATGCCTCTAAGGCCACAAAGTCTGCTATAACAAATGTGGAAGCCTTTGAATATTTCTGTAGGGGAAGTGACCTAATCACTTACAGCATGTAGTCAGAAGCTGCTGACCAGGTCAAACCTTGTGGGAACATTTTCATCCTTACTGTTTTTCATCATTTTTCATATCTCTTAGAGTAAACATTTTGGTATTTGGGCCACGTGATGAACAACCCTCTTCTCAAATAGAGGAATATAGTAATATTTTTTTCTGTTAAAAAGGAAAATAAAGATGTTAAAATAGAGGCGGACTTAGAACATTTCAACAGTTTTAGTTCGATTTGGTTTCTGATAAAACAATCAAAATTAAACTGATAGTGTCGCATGTATACACAAGCATCGTAGCATAATTAATTATACTCGGAAAAGGTATGAACCATCTTCCTCATTTAGATTTTTTCCTTTAAATATTTCTAATGTTGATTAGATTATTTGTTATTCATTACTTGGGTATTCGTACAGCTTTTAAACCAGACAAAACCGATTTTTTGTTCGGCATCTTTCTGCCGTTTGCGTAAAAAACGGAAGATGCCGCAGCACTTTTTAAATTGAAAGGCTCGGGAAGCTGACGACAACTCTGGGTCTTCAGAGGATGTAACCCCGCAGAGAAGGTGGCAGTACCTAACGGGAATGCCAAAAGACTCCTACTCACGTTAACTTCAAAAGAAAATCTCCAAAATTTTCGAAAAGGACTAAAAATAAATTATCGTAACAAAAAAGGCTGTACAGTTTTCGAACCGGGCCATAAAGAACTACTTTTTATTACCCAAATACTAAACTAACCCTAACCTAGTCGTTTTTTTAGTCCGGTTCAAAAGCTGTACCAGTACAAAGCAAGACAAAAAAATCTGAAAAGAAAAAACCGTTATTTCATTGAGTATGCTTTTTACAATCTCTAGTTTATTCGTAAAAAAAACAATTCATCGAAAAATTAATTTCCCGTGAAAAAAAAAAATTATATGATTTTCTTTGTCAAAAAATAAATAAATTGCCATAAAAATAAAAACACGATGAGTGTTTTTTTTCTCATTATTTTCTTCCTTTTAAAACGCCGCCTCGTTTTGATTTTGACGCCGGTTCGTTCTAATTCGGCTTTTTTCGACTATTTACGTATTTCTGCGTCGCAGAAGTCGGTTTTGTCTGGTTCAAAAGCTGTACCAGCACCATTGATTGCATTATCTTAATAGACGGACAACAATGTGAGTTTTAGTAGCATTCTTAACATATAGAGGTAACATTCGGAACGGCGTAACTTGCTTTGTCTTTCTCGGTTCACATTCGTAGTACATACATCACGCCTGCGTCACAACTGTAAATGTTTGGTTCCCTTTTCCGAAACAGTACCAAAGGGGTTTTATAATGCTCAGAACCGTATCTAAAGCTATTATCAATTAAAACATACAATTAGATACTGGAGAATTCCATGCTTTTTATTATGTTGTTTAGATTTCTCTTCGTTTGCTCATACGATATTTCCCTTCCTTTTGCTGATACGATATTTCCCTGCCTTTTGTTCATATGATATTTCTATTCTGTTTTCTCATACGATATTTCTTTTTCTTTTTGTTTATACGATATTTCCCTTTCGTTTGCTCATACGATATTTCCCCTTATTTTGCTCATACGATATTTCCCCTTATTTTGCTCATACGATATTTCGCCTTATTTTGCTCATACGATATTTCCCCTTATTTTGCTCATACGATATTTCCCCTTATTTTGCTCAGATGATATTTCCCCTTATTTTGCTCATACGATATTTCCCCTTATTTTGCTCATACGATATTCCCCTTATTTTGCTCAGACGATATTTCCCGTTCTTTTGCTAATACGATATTTCCCTTTCTTTTTTATACGATATTTCCCTTTTGCTCATACGATATTTACTTTCTTTTTCTTATACGATATTTCTTTTCTCATACGATATTTTTTCTACTTTTTGCTAATACGATATTTCCCTTTTGCTCATACGATATTTCCCTTTCTTTTACTCATACGATATTTCCCTTTCTTTTTCTTATACGATATTTCCATTCCGTTTGCTAATACGATTTTTCTCTTCGGTTTGTTAATACGATATTTCCCTTCCCTTTGCTAATACGATATTTCCCTCTCGTTTGCTAATACGATATTTCTCTTCTCTTTGCTAATAAGATATTTCCCTTTCTTTTGCTCATACGATATTTCTTTTTTGCTCATACTATATTTTTTTTATTTTTGCCTATACGATATTTCCCTTTTTCTCATACGATATTTCCCTTCCGTTTGCTCATACGATATTTCTTTTCATTTTGCTAATACGATATTTCCCTTATTTTTGCTAATATGATATTGCCTTTCTTTTTGGTAATACGATATTTCCCTTTTTTTGCTAATACGATATTTCTTTTCATTTTGCTAATACGATATTTCCCTTATTTTTGCTAATACGATATTTCTTTTCATTTTGCTAATACGATATTTCCCTTATTTTTGCTAATACGATATTTCTTTTCATTTTGCTAATACGATATTTCCCTTTTTTGGCTTATAAGTTTTGAATATACAATATTTCCCTTTTGCTCATACAACATTTTCTTTTTTGGTAATACGATATTTTAAATAGACGAAATACGATTATCGCAAACACAGCAGATTCCTGTTGACCTTAGTCTTGAAAAAACAAAGGCTATAGCTATGGGGGAAAAGTCAGCCGGAAGAGAGTTCCACAAGCCTGCAGTTCTTAGTAAAAAGCTACTGGAATAGTAAGCTGTATTACAATGATGTATCAAAGCAGTCGATTGATGGAGACCGCTAGACTAACGAGTTAAACGAGATGGAACAAAGGAAACAAGGAATAGATCACACACGTCTGAAGAACACATGTCATAATAGTATTTATAGAAAAGACGGAGACTAGCAACATCTGTGAGAGAGAGGGTGTACCGTAGAAGAAAGGTCTGATAGTAGATTTGTAGAGATAGAGAATGGCCTCCGGTGTGAGAAAGTGTTTGGAGCGATAGAGAGAACTGACTTTACAAGAAAGAGAAAGAGAAATGGATCTAATATATCAACCTCAGAAAAAAATGATGAGAAAGAATGACTAAGAAGTTTCAGAGCCATCCATGAGAATCTCATGAAGAAAAGGTACATGTCTACGATTGAAAATCATTTCGTACTCGAATCCACAACTGAACCCAGGTCAATTTCTAGATGTAAATTTATTTTAACAATGGTTGAACCATTAGAAAATCCATATAGTTTTTGTAAGGCGTGACTTTTGAATGACGTCACGAACTGTGTCAGGCTAAACCCGTTCTTTTCAGTTCCTACTATGATCAAAAGAATAAAAGTGTATTAGGTCCCGACCCACTTACCTATCCAATAGTGGGAGAGTCCATTCTTTACAGCTTCTGCTCCAATCTCCTTATTAGTCCAATAATCGGGAATTTTCACCAACTCGGATTGGATGCTGGAAGAGGAAAAGCAAGAAGATTAATATAAAAAATTCGAAAGAGTTGAACATGTGTAAATTACACGATGTTATTATTTCCTTTTCGTCTGTGAATGAGTTGTCTTTTTGTCAATCATCGTTAACATGAGAATATATTCATATATATGACTTGTCTTTTTGTCAATCATCGTTAACATGAGAATATATTCATATATATGACTTGTCTTTTTGTCAATCATCGTTAACATGAGAATATATTCATATATAAGACTTGTCTTTCTGTCGATCATCGTAAATATGAGAATATATTAATATATAAAATTTGTCTTTTTGTAGACCATCGTTAACATGAGAATATATTAATATATAAGATTTGTCTTTTTGTAGACCATCGTTAACATGAGAATATATTCATATCTAAAATTTGTCTTTTTGTAGACCATCGTTAACATGAGAATATATTAATATATAAAATTTGTCTTTTTGTAGACCATCGTTAACATGAGAATATATTAATATAGAAGATTTGTCTTTTTATAGATCATCGTTATCATGAGAATATATTCATATAGAAGATTTGTCTTTTTGTTGACATCGTTAACATGAAGATATATTCATATATAAAATTTGTCTTTTTGTAGACCATCGTTAATATGAAAATATATTCATATATAACATTTGTCTTTTTGTAGACCATCGTTAACATGAGAATATATTCATATATAAAATTTGTATTTTTGTGGACCAACATTAACATGAAAATATAGTCATATATAAAATGTGTCTTTTTGTAGACCATCGTAAACATGAGAATATATTCATATATCAGATTTGTCTTTTTGTAGACCATCGTTAATATGTGAATATATTCATATATCAGATGTGTCTTTTTGTAAACCATCGTTAATATGAGAATATATTCATATATAAAGATTTGTCTTTTTGTAGACCATCGTTAACATGAGAATATATTCATATATCAGATGTGTCTTTTTGTAAACCATCGTAAATATGAGAATATATTCATATATAAAGATTTGTCTTTTTGTAGACCATCGTTAACATGAGAATATATTCATGTATAAGTTCTGTCTCTTTGTAGACAATCGTTAACATAAGAATATATTCATATATCAGATGTGTCTTTTTGTAGACCATCGTTAATATGTGAATATATTCATATATCAGATGTGTCTTTTTGTAAACCATCGTTAATATGAGAATATATTCATATATATATAATTTGTCTTTTTGTAGATCATCGTAAACATGAGAATATATTCATGTATTAGTTCTGTCTTTTTGTAGACAATCGTTAACATGAGAATATATTCATATATATATAATTTGTCTTTTTGTAGATCATCGTAAACATGAGAATATATTCATATATACAATTTTTTTTGTGGACCATCGTAAACATAAGAATATATTCATATGTAAATATTTTTTTGTGGACCATCGTTAACATCAAAATATATAAATATCTCAAATTTGTCTTTTTGTAGACCATCGTTAACAGGAGAATACATTAATATATAAAATTTGCTTATTTGTAGACTATCGTTAACATGAGAATATATTCATATATAAGTTGTCTTTTTGTGGACTATAGTTTACATGAGAATATATTCATATATAAGATTTGTCTTTTTGTAGACTATCGTTTACATGAGAATATATTCATATATAAGATTTGTCTTTTTGTGGACCATCGTTTACATGAGAATATATTCATATATAAGTTCTGTCTTTTTGTGGAACATCGTTTACATGAGAATATATTCATGTATAAAATTTGTCTTTTTGTAGACCATCGTAAACATGAGAATATATTCAGATATCAGATGTGTCTTTTTGTAGACCATCGTTAATATAAGAATATATTCATATATCAGATGTGTCTTTTTGTAGACCATCGTTAATATAAGAATATATTCATATATCAGATGTGTCTTTTTGTAAACCATCGTTAATATGAGAATATATTCATATATAAAGATTTGTCTTTGTGTAGACCATCGTTAACATGAGAATATATTAATGTATAAGTTCTGTCTTTTTCCAGACAATCGTTAACATAGGAATATATTTATATATAAAATGTGTCTTTTTGTGGACCATCGTTAACATTAAAATATATTCATATATCAGATGTGTCTTTTTGTAGACCATCGTTAATATGAGAATGTATTCATATATAAAATGTGTCTATTTGCGGACCATCGTAAACATGAGAATATATTCATATATAAGTTCTGTCGTTTTGTAGACCATCGTTAACATGAGCATATATTAATATATAAAATTTGTCTTTTTGTGGACCATCGTGAACATGAGAATGCATTCATATGTAAAATTTGTCTTTTTGTGGACCATCGTTAACATCAAAATATATTAATATATAAAGATTTGTCTTTTTGTAGACCATCGTTAACATGAGAATATATTCATATATAAGTTGTCTTTTTGTAGACCATCGTTAACATAAGAATATATTAATATATCAGATGTGTCTTTTTGTAGACCACTGTTAATATGAGAATATATTCATATATAAAATTTGTCTTTCTGTGGACCATCGTTAACATGAGAATATATTAATATATGAAATTTGTCTTTTTGTGGGCCATCGTTAACATGAAAATATGTTCATATATAACATTTGTCTTATTGTAGACCATCGTTAACATGAGAATATATTCATATATAAAATTTGTCTTTTTGTTGACCATCGTTAACATGAGAATATATTCATATATAAGTTGTCTTTTTGTAGACAATCGTTAACATAACAATACTCGTGTCTGCCGTAGACGTTGTTATATTTTACGGAAAATAAATTAATGACAAATTTCCAATGTATATTTAGCATTGATTCCTATTTGCGTTGCCGTCTAATTTACATAGCGTGTTCGTAAACGCCGTAAACACATAAGGAAATTAGATAGTAAAATCTCCTCTTACTATTTTTAGTCATGCGAAAATATGTCAAATTTTATCAATTTTTTCATGAAATCAAATGGAATAACCAGAGATAGCGGTTGTAACTGAACAGTTAGACACACACACACACACACACACACACACACACACATATATATATATATAGGCAGCATCTTCACTTGCAGGAAAGTATTGTTGAATATAAGAGACAACTCATGTCTAGATATCCTTTGGTAGATCCTTTCAATAGTCCGAATAAGGATCTTAGTTTCGGAAGGAAATTGGCTGATGAATTTGCTAGAGTTTAGATTTGTCTCCCAAGTACTTTCTGACCCATCCAGGTCCATCTTCGGGGGAATGAGGTTAATCAGGTACAGATCATGCGTTAGTATTATAGAAGGTTTGGGCGGGAATTATGTAATAAGTACGAAACTATAGTTAGAACTATAGACATTTTAGTATATTATTAATTATATTAAAGTTAATTCAATTAATTAGGATGTTTATGGTTTTTATATATAGGGCTTCTAATATATGGAGTTTTTGTTTGTTAGTACTATATTTTAAGATTTTGGTATTTTTTACTAAGAGTTTTCTGAATTCCGATCAGGGTCAGCAATGGTCGTTAGTTAAGTGTTGGGCTATGGCGTTAGTATCAAACAAATGCATTGTCAATCTTCTCGACAAAGTCGTGGTAGTTAAACCTATGTATATGTTTTTTTCTAAGATCCTGATTCGGACTATTGAAAGGATCTACCAAAGGATATCTAGACATCAGTTGTCTCTTATATTCAACAATATATATATATATATATATATATATATATATATATATATATATATATAAAGTGGTGTACTAAAAGCGAACTTTTAGGGAAAGTAAAACCTATTGTGAAGAGTATACAGCTCAATATCCGGGATAGAGCAGGTAGAATGAAGAAGAATGGAAAGGAATTAGAGAAGCAAAAGCCATGGAATATACCTTGCTCTGAGCAATTGAATTGAATTATGATTTGGCTTTTGCTTCTCTAATTCATTTCCATTCTTCTTCATTATATATATATATATATATATATATATATATATGATTTATATAATTTATTATAGTAAATGCCACACAAAATATATCGTTCAATAGATGTTTGTATTTAAAAAAAAAAATAATACAGTTACATAAAGCTGTAAATAATAAAATGAGATAAACCCCTTGTTTATAAGTAAAGTATTTTTATCAAATTCTACACCTGTTTCATCCTGTATAGAGGAATACATAACGTTAATAATACAAATTCTAATTGTGCTTACTACGAACGTTTCAGAAATATAATGCTCTAGTTATGTTTGAAGACAGGATGATAATACGGAAACAGTTCATAAAACTCAAGTCAGACCGTCGACCGTTTTCTACATTGAGAAGATCGCTTCTTCAGGCCGGTTATAAAAATATATTTACAGTAATTTATTAGGGTTCAATCAGCTTGTATATTGTATGGATAAAAGTCCAGGTTTGGACAAGATAAAAGTCAGATCATTTTTTTTTAATTTAGAAAAAAAACTATATTGCCTGAGCTTAGTAGAAAATCAAAGATGTCCCTCTTTGATATTTCACTAAGCCGCCTCAGGCAATCTTGATTTTGAATTATTTCTGCATTGTCATTCTGTTTTAAACGTAGTTTGAACATTATATTTCTGAAACGTTCGTAGCCAGCATAATTTAAATAATAAAGGAAATGGTGTTGAACTTGTTTGTGGTTAAGATTGATTTTTTCTGAAATAGCAAATATAATTATTATAGCTTTTTTCGTTGGCGAAAATAAAACTGATTACAATAAATACTGATTACAATAAAAAGGTTGAGTGTGAATACTATACACTATCAAATATTGTGGGAATAAGTATTACAGTATTTAAAATAATTTAACTGAATATATATAGCATGTATCACAAGTTAATTGAAAAAAATAAAGCGCTAAATCATAGGTTCTACAGAAGCTAATATAAAGTAATTCATTTAAACACTATACATTAGTGTCTGTTGGGTGTATCCGGGTTTCATCAATCTGGTCATGCGTGATATGACTGGTGGAAACAGATCGATTCTTCAGAACCGTTCATTGGGCGAAGACTCAGACTCTGAGACACTAATGTATAGTTTTTGAAAAAAATACTTCTATTTATTTATGTATATATACGAAGGAAAAGTAATGATTGTACCTTTTGCAATAGTCTTTCGCAATATCCCAAGCCACTTTTGTGTTGATGGATTTGTAGCACGTGTACTTGATATTCGTCCATCCTGAAAAGAAGAAACAAAAGACCGAATTCAGAAATGCATATCTATATTACTTTGTAGTACTATGCTTTCAGAGTTAAGTGTAGATATAGTTGCCAAATGCGAGATATTAATACGTATGATTGATAGGGTTTGGCTTTACGTTTAGGGCGGACATCTGATTGGTTGGTTTTTGTCATGTGACATATATAGAGTTGAATTTAGAGCTGTTGCTGAGGATGATTTAATGAGGAGACACACGCAATACATAGGGGTGGGTACTCGTTATTAGTGACCTTGTATCAGACACGTGAATTGAAAATAATGAAAATAAATGCGAACACGCTCTTTCCAATCCGGCGACCGACGGAATCGAACGAAAAACACACGATTCCCGATTTCGCAAAACCCTAAATACAAAAACCGGATGAAAAACAAGAAGAAGAGGCATACTAGTGTGACAGTCAATAATCTTGCTGCCACATGTTCCCACAACAATGAAATAGTTGCATCTTAGTGTACATGTAGGAAGCACAATAATATTCGGTTTAAAGTCTGTTTTGCATGCTGGCATATATCGGACGGACAATATTTCGCAAGCGGGGAATTGAACACCGGCCGCCGCGGGGAGAGCGAGCATTCCTGACCACTAGACGACTTGAGAAGACAATTATAATTATAGCTCCGATGGGACTCGAATCCTAAATACCCGGGTTAGGAGGCTGGTGCTTTATCTATTGGGTCATGGAGATGTATGTTCTTAAGATAGAGTGGGTTGGACAAAGTGGGTGTTTATTGGATGTCAAAACACAAAGTTCAAATAAGTAGACTATTAGTCGAGCCTTACTCTATGAGGTTGTGGCATCGGAAAAGCCCACCGGAGATAAGTGCAGAGTCTCTTTTCATGCGTGACATGCCGCTACAATTATCTTGATATTATGCAACTATTGATAGAGCAGTTCTTAGTGCTACCTACGTGTATAGGCTCCTGTACACTTGGGAAGGTGCCGCTTTAGCGCGTTATCTACGCATCATGAATCTACTTTGGTATGATATCTACATTCACTTTTTTCTACCTAATTTCTAGTTTATTACTTTGACTTGATATCTACAAGGAAAATATATCTACACCATACGAATTTTATTTTGGACTTATAAATCGAAATCACAATATGATACATATACGTTATATATAACCGAAAATCTATTGAAATTGTAAAAATAATATAGAAATGTCTAATTTGATTGAAATAGGGTTAGACTTAATGGTAAAGGTTAGGGTTAACATTTGACAAAATATGAGTTAAATGTAAACGTTCATAGCGCAGTAAAACTCTTACGCTATGAACTTTTGATCTGTTCATAGCGTAGGATTAGCCATAGCGTAGAAAAAAATTAGATGACCGTGACAAATTTCAGTTCAGTCTAAAGGATTTACTGGTTTTATAAATTTTAACAAATTAACATAATATAAACAAAAAAGATTACATAAATATGTCTTGTAATACTAAGCGACCTACAAGTAGACATAAAGAGGATTCGGCATTAGTTCGACTCTAACCCCAAACCTTAAATGCTTATTTTTATATTGGTTTGAAAAAAAAATGAAAAACGTTTCATAGGGATAATATAAAGTAGTATAAACGATTTTTGGTAAAAAAATATATTTATTGAACAAAAATAAATGATGTTGCAAATGTGAAACTAATGGCATAAAATTTTACATGTATAACAAAACACTACAATATATGCATCTAAATAATCATAATACATTAGAAAATAATGTTTACTTACCATTATAATGACCAGATCTACCAGATTAGGCTCTTGAATTAGATAGATGACATGTCGATAACACTTACTCGTGACATCGAAGATACTGATTACCTATTTAGCAGGTGTATTGATACAACACCATACTAATACCTACTCACACTTGCATATGTGAAACATGTTGCAGTTTGACAAATGTTCGTTTAATTTTATATTGAATAAGCATTCTGTTGAAATGTGTCCTATTTGAAGGTTTTTAAAAAACATAATTTCCAATGTTTTCCCCAATAAAAACAATACGTAAATACATTCATCGTAGTCACTTCCTCTCTAATGAAAATAGTAAGATGCGGATTTTTTCCACGAAATTTCAAAAATATTTTTTCGTACTAACTATAAAGTAGTGTACCCACACCATTCAAGGTTTGGTAGTTTGGTAGTTTTGTTTTACGGCATATCAACCCTTTTTGGGTTATTTAATGCCGAATCTGGTCTTGTTTTCTTCTCTTTTTTGTTTCTTTCCCCTTTTAATATCTGTTTCTATTTAACCCATAGTTGGGACCCTAACAGGTACTACCACTCCGGGTCAGGGTGGACCTGGGAGCAATGGTAATTAAGAGGAGGCTCCACATTCCCCAAAGTCCGTAAGCCGGATCTCACCATCGGATGTAGTTTAAGGTCATATCCAGGACCGGGAGTAGGGTAGGAAAAATAAATTTAAAAAAGGGGAGGGAGAAAGGGAGAGGGGCTGTTGTTTTTGTTTTTGGTTTTGTAGAACATAATTAAGTTTTACAAAAAAAAAAACAAAAAAAAAACACGTCAATGTAGGTGAATTTCGTCTCAGGGAGCCACAGGGCAGCCTGATCTGGTATCACCAGACACCATTCAAGTAATGGGTATAAACAACTACTAATTAGAAAAAAACTGAAATATAAAAAAAGTATACATTTGCTTACCTGGATGGCACTGGAAGTTTATTACATCCTAAAATAAAAAAAAAGAAAGAATATAAGATAAGCAAATGTGAAAAAGAAAGTTCTGATTCTAAATCTGCGGTTAGTTTGGCTCTTAGATCTACCGTTAAACTGTGATGACGCGACACACACAGATATATAACTTCGGTTTATATATATATATATATATCGCATTTTACATACTTTGAACCTGTTTCTACTGAACTCTCATTTTGTCTTCAACAGTGATTTTTTGCTTATATTTTCAACATTTTCTTTTTATATTTTATGTTATATTTATTTTAAAATTTTGACTTTTGGTAATTTCCCCTTACAAACTTATCTGTTTTGCTCCTCTGATGATAAGATATCATTCTTTGAAAAGCTATGGCTTAAGCAAGGAATAATAACATTTATTTTATTTAAAATCCCTTGTCTTGAACAACTGATTACTTAATAGATATTTTTTGGGTATCCTTTACTTTACTCCATCTTGTATATCGAGCATCATTTTTTATGGTAGGTTCTACTTTAAAGGTATATATCATATCGTTATTCTCCTGTTTCTTATATATATATATATATATATATATATATATATATATATATATATATATGATTACTTTTTATTTATACAAACATGTACAAAATCTGTGACACTGGCATGTCGATGTTATCGATCTACAGCTGTTAAAAGCTGAGATCTCATCAGGAAGCATTAGAATCTGATCCTTCCCTCAGATCATATTTGGGAAGAAAAGATTTTGTACATGTTTGTATGAATAAAAATAATCATATACATAAAAACTTTATTTGATATTGAGCACTTATTATAAGCTCAGTTGAAATTCTTTGGATTCCTATCCATGTGAATGTTTCCTTTACCTGGATTACTATATATATATATATATATATATATATATATATATATATATATATATATATATCAGCAAACATTGTTTAACATAACAGAATTATCTGCTTGATTTTAGCAGGTTATACTGATGTACTTGCTAAACTTATATTCAGGGCTTCATTTTTTTAGAGAAGGTGTCACCGTCCTCCAACATACGGCGCCTGGTATTCCTAAATGGTCACCCATCCGGTACCGACCAGACTCAACGTCGCTTTACTTCGGTGATCTAATGAGAACCGATGTGTTAACGTGATTATGCCGTATGCAACTATAATAAAATCGAAATCGAATAACCAGTTAAAGTTTTCATAATCCAAAAGGCTTGTCTTTGTATGTGTGAAGAAGGGGGCATCGAGGCGAAAAAAAATAGGGGGGGGGTAGGCAGAAAAGGCTCCAGAATTGGGGCTTTGATTTTGCTCCATGTCTATGAGTAATGGCATCGAAGGGGTAACTTTACAGTCACTACGCTCGCAAATTGGAGCTGCACAACCAAATACAATTTAAGATCAAAACCGGGGCCGACAAAATGTAAGAAGATTACTGTTATAGTTTTACATAATGGATGGACGTATGTGAAGAACGATTACATCAGCTAGCATTGATTTAGTATCTAGTATCTAGGTGGACCAGTGCAAGTTAACTTGACACGAAAATTTATTGTATTGTATGGTCGGAAATAACGTCAACATAAGACAAACAAACGTTGTGCATTTAACTCCGATTTCCGACCATACAATAAAATAAAATAAAACATTTAAGTATGAGCTTTTTAATCAAAAGAATTTGCTCTTACAGACGCCAACCAGATAAAACAGCAGGCGACCGTAAGAGCAAATTCACTGAATATATGTTTTTTGCAAGTTATCTTCCGTATTTGATATGCATGAAGTATGATAACATAGAAATCGGGTGTCTATTTATTGTTTTCATAATCCAAGAAGTGTGTCTTTGTGTGTGAGTAGAGAGGACGTCAAGGCGTAATACAAAAGCAGACAGAAAAGGCTCCAAAATCGGGACGTCACCACCGGATTAACATTGGGTGTAGTCAAAATTCATGACGAATGGAAGTAATGACTCAGCAAGAAACCCTGATGCAGAACTTCAGGCTTGGTTTGAGATTTGTTTCTATATATATTTAGAAACTATTTTCCGCTTGGGAAACGGTAAGGAATGTTCACACCTTAATACAGATACAAATACCTTCAAGTTATGCATTATATTTTTAGGAAATATTAACAGGTGTTCCATTTTTTATTTTAGTTCTCAGGGGCTAACCCTTGATTTTTTTTCATGAGCTATATTCATATAAAAGCACACTTTGGCCTCGTCCCTTTTTTAAGCTACTATCTGGACTACGCTATAGCTGGGTTTTCCAGGGATTGTACAGTAAAACTTCTACGCTATGGACTGTTGATCTGTTTATAGCGTACGATTGGCCAGAGCGTAGGATAAATTAGATGACCTTGAAAAATTCTTCTTCATTATATCAAAGATTACATCAAAGATATAGAAAATTAGTATAGGTTAGACTAACTATAATAATATGTTATGATAATAATTAAAGAATCTATATGTAAACAAAATGGAGTTATTAGGAAAATTACTATTGATCAATACAAGCAGACATTAAATACCTAAATATAAAAAAAAACATTGTGAATAGATACTGCATGTATATCAATGCACTAAAATTATTGAATATCCTCATTATTTTCAAAATCATTTCCGCTCAATGATTTCATTGAGTCTTTTATGTTTTGTCGAAATTTGGATACTTTGTTAAGTTCCATTTTCTTAATGAACATTTTTCTTTGTAGAGCACGAACCATCTGGATATCGTAGTTATTAAAGCAACTCTTTTCTTTCAAGAATGTTAGAAGTGATTCTATATTTCTTTCTGCGACTTTAAAAAGCGTGTACGTTCGTTGGTATATCGACAAAATATCTTTGGATATATTAATTTACAGAAATATATCAATTAACTTTATAATTAGCTTTTATTAAATAGCTAAGCTTAGTTCATAGCGTCGGAAGTTCGTAGTGTAAGAAGGCCATAGTGTAGGAGTTTTACCGTAGAACATTTATTGAAACTGACAATTTATTGAAACATTAGAAAATATATAATGTCTAAAATGTTTATTAAAAATTAGAAATTTGGTAGAAAAAGTAAGTGTAGATATCATAGCAAAGTAGATAACAAACCAAAACTGAGAATTATCCGATTCGAATAAAGATTTTAAGTGTTCAACGTTGCCGACACCCAGTCATATGGCCCTGTTCGAGACTTCAGCGCATATGGGTTTCAATTGTCATATAATGCATTAGCTTTATAATTAACTTTATAATTGCTTTTTTAAATAGCTAAGCTTAGTTCATAGCGTAGGAAGTTCATATTTAATTTTGTTCATAGCGTAGCAAGTTCATATTCAATTTTGTTCATAGCGTAGGAAGTTCATATTTAATTTTGTTCATAGCGTAGGAAGTTCATATTTGATTTTGTTCATAGCGTAGCAAGTTCATATTTAATTTTGTTCATAGCGTAGGAAGTTCATATTTAATTTTGTTCATAGCGTAGGAAGTTCATATTTAATTTTGTTCATAGTGTAGGAAGTTCATATTTGATTTTGTTCATAGCGTAGGAAGTTCATATTTAATTTTGTTCATAGCGTAGCAAGTTCATATTCAATTTTGTTCATAGCGTAGGAAGTTCATATTTAATTTTGTTCATAGCGTAGGAAGTTCATATTTGATTTTGTTCATAGCGTAGCAAGTTCACATTTAATTTTGTTCATAGCGTAGGAAGTTCATATTCAATTTTGTTCATAGCGTAGGAAGTTCATATTTAATTTTGTTCATAGCGTAGGAAGTTCATATTTGATTTTGTTCATAGCGTAGCAAGTTCACATTTAATTTTGTTCATAGCGTAGGAAGTTCATATTTAATTTTGTTCATAGCGTAGGAAGTTCATATTTAATTTTGTTCATAGTGTAGGAAGTTCATATTTAATTTTGTTCATAGCGTAGGAAGTTCATATTTAATTTTGTTCATAGCGTAGGAAGTTCATATTTAATTTTGTTCATAGCGTAGGAAGTTCATATTTAATTTTGTTCATAGCGTAGGAAGTTCATATTTAATTTTGTTCATAGCGTAGGAAGTTCATATTTAATTTTTTTCATAGCGTAGGAAGTTCATATTTAATTTTGTTCATAGCGTAGGAAGTTCATATTTAATTTTGTTCATAACATAGAAAGTTAATATTTAATTTTGTTCATAGCGTAGGAAGTTCATATTTAATTTTGTTCATAGCGTAGGAAGTTCATATTTAATTTTGTTCATAGCGTAGGAAGTTCATACTTAATTTTGTTCATAGCGTAGGAAGTTCATATTTAATTTTGTTCATAGTGTAGGAAGTTCATATTTAATTTTGTTCATAGCGTAGGAAGTTCATATTTAATTTTGTTCATAGCGTAGGAAGTTCATATTTAATTTTGTTCATAGCGTAGGAAGTTCATATTTAATTTTGTTCATAGCGTAGGAAGTTCATACTTAATTTTGTTCATAGCGTAGGAAGTTCATATTTAATTTTGTTCATAGTGTAGGAAGTTCATATTTAATTTTGTTCATAGCGTAGGAAGTTCATATTTAATTTTGTTCATAGCGTAGGAAGTTCATATTTAATTTTGTTCATAGCGTAGGAAGTTCATATTTAATTTTGTTCATAGCGTAGGAAGTTCATATTTAATTTTGTTCATAGCGTAGGAAGTTCATATTTAATTTTGTTCATAGCGTAGGAAGTTCATATTTAATTTTGTTCATAGCGTAGGAAGTTCATATTTAATTTTGTTCATAGCGTAGGAAGTTCATATTTAATTTTGTTCATAGCGTAGGAAGTTCATACTTAATTTTGTTCATAGTGTTGGAAGTTCATATTTAATTTTGTTCATAGTGTAGGAAGTTCATATTTAATTTTGTTCATAGCGTAGGAAGTTCATATTTAATTTTGTTCATAGCGTAGGAAGTTCATACTTAATTTTGTTCATAGTGTAGGAAGTTCATATTTAATTTTGTTCATAGCGTAGGAAGTTCATATTTAATTTTGTTCATAGCGTAGGAAGTTCATATTTAATTTTGTTCATAGCGTAGGAAGTTCATACTTAATTTTGTTCATAGTGTTGGAAGTTCATATTTAATTTTGTTCATAGTGTAGGAAGGTCATAGCGCGGGAGTTTTACTGTATCTAGGAATTTATTTCGATAGGTTTGGCATTTGACGTGAATTTTAAATAGAATAAACGAATACGATTATCGAAGAATCATGGTGTAGTATTTGTCCCGTCTTTTATCAGAGGAGAAATCCTTCTTTACTGGGGAACTAATTTTTGTTACAAATCAAAAGTGTCCCTTCTTGGCGTTCCGTAATTTTCTCCATATTATAAACTAATTTTTTGTCTAACCCTGCTTTAGTGGAGAAGCCATTAAAGAGTGGCTGAAAACCATCCAAATCTTTAGTTTTGTTTTTAATGTTTCATGTACGTTTAAGGTTCTATCTAGACGAACATCCATGCATATATTCGTAAGAAATGGCAGTCTAGATAGAGTAGTAATATATTCAATAAATTGTTGACAATATAACCTGATCTAGTAGAATGGAGGCAGGGCTGTAGAAAGTCACAAAGGGAGAAAGTTGTCCTTTCCTGACTTTGTATTGGCCACATAAAAGCCACGCATTCATTCCTGCTTGAGCAGAAGGAGTCACAATGGTGTGCGACTTCTCAAATGCCATACACAGTGAAACACTTTAGGTTAAAATGTGTTGATTTTGCTCCCATGCGACGAAAATACTACAATATTGGTATTTAGAAGGAACTATTTAAAGACATCAGAGTAAAAATCATAATGTCCTTTCTGAAAATGGTGGGTGTATACCCAAAAATCTAATATCTATAAATTCAATAAACCAAACTTCCCTAGGAAAAAATAATTAATTGCAGACTGTTTACTCAAGAAATATTCACATATAAAAGAAATTCATCCAAATCTGTTAAACATTTAAAAATAGTATGAACCGCAAGCATAAAATCCTTTTACCATTATAAATGGAGTCGGCATTAAATAACCCAAAAGGGGTGATATGCCGTAAAACAAAATAAAGAAACATTAGACGTGTGCAGGATTCGAACCCGTGTAGCGGGCATCGTCATAAACCAATTGATCAACGTGTCAGTAGGTCTAGAGAAATAACTCATCTTTGCAGTAAATCTTTGTTTACGTTTTTACTAGCATGTAACCATGTCTCCTTGCTGCATCAGGCGAGTCTCTTTCGGCATATGTAAACTTCAGTTTATGTCTGACTTGTCCACCAAATTTCCGTCATGAATGCCCAACAGTCTTTGTGTTAGAGCCGTTCAATGATATGCGGGGACTTTGGCGATCGTCTCATCAGATGCAGAATACTGGTGGTTAAGGTCCAGTAAGTGAGTCACATTCAAGATGATACTTTTGCTGACGATCACCTTATGTGAATGAACGACCATAAAACAAGTATGTTGGACATTAATGTCTGAATCGTGATGGACAATTCAGGTATATTTATTTACCTCATCTGCAGGAGGTTAGACACAAGGTCAGGTGTGGAAAGCCAGTGCATTGGGATTAGTGTGCTCTGGCCTACAACAAATGCCTGAGCATCCCCGTCGGCATTTTCAGGTAGGGTCGCCTCAGGCGAATAGCAAGAAACTACCACCTTATCAGAGAAAAGGTAAAGCCTAGGAGGATGGATCTCCTAGGACTGAACAGAACCATAGCACAGCCCGACAGCAACAAAGGCATTGTCGGACTGATTGCCAAGTCTACAGTACTGACATTTAAAAAAAAGTGTGCAGCAACAGAAAAATAAGGGCGCACCCTGGAATGTTAAAATAATAACGAAGAAGAGACTCGTCGGTATTTCCCTCAGGGAACCGGTAATAATTCCCTAACCCCCCGAAGCGGGAAGTAATGCATGGGAGTATATTTAATTCAGAAAAAAAAGAATCACCCCCCCCCCATACAAACCAGACTATGTAATAAAAATCTGCCATGGTTTGCTCCCGACTTGTATGTTTTCTTTAATAAGGAGTCATCACTTATCAAGGGTAGAAACCACTCGAGCATAAGGGCTAATGAGATGGATGAATTGTCATTTGAAAGATGGAGAATATTATGAGATGATTTAAAATGATTAATCGAATGAACATGCTTTGATTACTCATGGAGACGGTTTATGGCAAGAGTCTGTTGATATTGGATTTGAAGACAATCATGTTGTAACCTGCATAGAAGCAGTCACATGATAATGTGTTTCACAGACGAAAAACCTTGAAGGTAGAGGATTGCATCAAGAGCCATGTAATTTTAAAGCCGCTACATCGGCTAGATCTTTAATGATTTGTTTTTTTCTTTTCCACAATTTAATAAATATTTATAAGCCACACATTTTGTTATTTATTTGTTTTTACACTGAACAGCATGAAAATTAGGGAGTGTCTCCCGCAAGTTTAAAGAGGGTGAATTCATTTAATGTGTGACAGGAAAATGACAAAAGATTGTGAAACGCTCGAACTTCGAACAAGATTTTAAAAATCAATTTAATCATTTGAATTAACCCATATCCTAACCTCCTTGCCAATAATATGTGCATTATATTCACGGAGGGACATTGAAAACCAGTTTGAATGTTTGAGTGCTGGTACACACACATCCACACACATATATATATATATAACATATACACACATATATATATATATATATATATATATATATATATATATATAACATATACACACACACATACATGTATATAACATATACACACACATATATATATATAACATATACACACAATATATATATAATATATACACACAATATATATATAATATATACACACACATATACATATATATATAACATATACACACATATATAACATATACACACATATATATATATATATATAACATATACACACATATATATATAACATATACACACATATATATATATAACATATACACACATATATATATATATAACATATACACACATATATATATATATAACATATACACACATATATATATAACATATACACACATATATATATATAACATATACACACATATATATATATAACATATACACACACACACACATATATATATAACATATACACACACACATATATATATAACATATACACACATATATATATAACATATACACACACATATATATAACATATACACACACATATATATAACATATACACACACATATATATATAACATATACACACACATATATATATAACATATACACACACATATATATATATAACATATATATAACATATATATACACACATATATATATATATATAACATATATATACACATATATATAACATATATATACGCATATATATAGCATATATATACACATATATATAACATATATATACACATATATATACACATATATATAACATATATATACACATATATATACACATATATATAACATATATATACACATATATATAACATATATTTATACACACACATATATATACACATATATACACACATATATATAACATATATACACACATATATATATAACATATATACACATATATATATATACACATATATATACACATATATATATAACATATATATACACACACATATATATATAACATAGATATACACACATATATATATATAACATAGATATACACACACATATATATAACATAGATATACACACACCCATATATATACAACATATATATACACACATATATATATAACATATATATACACACACATATATATGTATAACATATATATACACACACATATATATGTATAACATATATATACACACACATATATATGTATAACATATATACACACACATATATAAAATATATATACAGACACATATATATGTATATACATATATACATACACATATATATAACATATATACGCACACACATATATATGACATATATGCACACACATATATATGACATATATGCACACACACATATATATAACATATATACACACATATACGCACATATATGTTTAACATATATACACACATATATAGATATAACATATATACACACATATATACATATAACATATATACACAACTATATACATATAACATATATACACACTTATACATAACATATATGGAAAATGAAAAAGGAAAGCCAATAACTATATTATTTATGTGTTCATCAACGTTTTGTTTTTATTGTAAGACTTCTTCAGGATGAAGGAAAATGAAGAAAAAAAATCACACAAGCATTAATTTGATTTGCCTGAAAGCGTCGAGCTTCAGCTGGTTTTTGATTGAAAGAAAATTTTTTTTAAAAGTGAAAAGGCAGAACAAAACTGCGCTAAGCAGCAGCAGTCTATAGAGTTTTTAGGAGGTGGGAGGGGTGTGCTGGTTGAGATGAGTTTGTAAATGAGTTTGGTCTTTCCTTGTATACTAAGCAACGATATTTACCAAGGAAAGACCAAATAACAAGAAATACTACGTGGTATGACATCCCTGGACTTTAAGACCAGATACTATGACCACAAAAGCACATTTAAAAACAAAGAACGTCGAACTTAAACAGCACTGCTAACCATTATTGGGAGCTCAAAGAAAATGGACACTCACCAATAATTGAATGGAAAATAGTAAGACAGGCCAGTACATGTAGAAACTTAGACGACCCGTGTAGATTATGCCTGAATGAAAAATATGAAATCCTAAATTTTAAAGATCCTCGAAACCTATTAAACTCTAGAAGCGAAATAGCAAACAGCTGTTTACACAGAAATAAATTTACCTTAGGATGATATATAATAAATAAAATAAATAAATAAATAAAAATTAAAAAATAAATAAATAAGTTAAAATTTAAAACCTAAAATAGAAATACAAGAAACCACGTGTTAAAATAAATTCGCCTACTGTATTGACAAAACAAAGGAAACAGAATATAGGAAACTCCATTGTTAATAGGATTGACATAGGAGCGTCACCAACAAAGCCTTTGTTCGCGGGAAGCCCAACGATTGGCTGAGGGAACAACAAAGAATCTGATTGGTTAACTAGCAAGCTATGTATATAAAAACACCTGACAAAAATAACTCCATGCATTTAGCCTGACGATTCCCCCCCGGGATGAAACACGGGAGCCTCTGTGTAGCTTGATTGCCATATATATTTTCATTGCTTACTACCTAGCTCTACTTACGTATCGAGCACTGTTGAAGTAAATACTGAAAACTGATACATAAAAAATTAGATCTCTTTATAATATTTTATGTGGATACATGAAGTACCATTATATATATATATATATATATATATATATATATATATATATATATAAGTGCAGATTAGTCGTCCGAGGCCATAGCAATGCGATGTGGTTGTCGTAAGATGGAAAAGTGAAAAGAAATAAACGCAGGGAGAAAGTGAAACTCAAAACGATTTATTAATAATTTCACGAAAACTGATTAAATATCAAATTCCTTCTCAAATTTCAAATCTCATTTCTAAATATATTTTTTAAATAAGTTATCCCCCTTTGACAATAACAGCCCACACGTAAATTTAAATTTGAATTGAATAAAGAGAATAAAAGAGAAAAAAAAATTAATTAATGAATCTTATAAAATAAAACATAATAAAATTATAAAAATTAGTATATTATTAAACAAATGTTTATAATATTTTAACTTTAGTTATACAATTGCTTAATAGAATTTTGACATTTTCTGCGTTCCTACTTCCAATTGTTTTCTGCCGTATTTCGATGATCTGACACCGGTTTTTTCCCGTTTTTCTTCGACCCATTCGGTCTTTTATTGTTGTCTTCTGATAATGAAAGTTTTTCTTTCGAAAATTTAAGATTACCCTTTGCCGAACTGTTACTTACCGGACAGTATTTACTATTTGGTATTTAATCAGTTTTCGTGAAATTATTAATAAATCGTTTTGAGTTTCACTTTCTCCCTGCGTTTATTTCTTTTCACTTTTCCATCTTACGGCAACCACATCGCATTGCTATAGCCTCGGACGACTAATCTGCACTTACATTTACCAGCAATGCTTCAAGCAAACTGCAATCTCCTTATATATATATATATATATATATATATATATATATATATATATATTAGTAATCAAGATAAAGTTTGTATCTGCAGAAGGTTTACTGTGTTTATATAATAGGGCTTAATAATAAATAGAGTTGTTTACTGGTATAAATATTTTATTTATACAAACATGCTTTTGTGAATAAAATCATTATTACCATATCTATCTATATATAGAGTGAATGAAAAGCCACTATTACTAAGTGTCCGTAATTTATTACTGAAATATAATTTTTACAATTTTAAGAAAGTGTATCGCATGGGTTTTATTATCGAACAGGCAATATAATATGGCCACTAGCATTAACCACCAGCTTCTCAAGCCGCACCAACATCTAAACATGTGTTTCTTTTTATGTATTTCCTACATAACAAAACCCAATTACTGTCATGTTCTGTTACTCTTTGCGACAACCGGGCGATATTTTTTAGCATTTGACCTTTCACTCTCATCTTTCAGCATCGTGATTGTGGATGAGAGAGTATCTTATACTCTCGGTTGCAATTTGTTTCATTTAAAAACTGCGTCTACCGATGTTTTCCAAGATACAGTTAATTATCCCCGGTGGGCTTTCCCGGGGTCACAATCCCATAGATACAGATTCTACTAATAGTCTATATGTGTGAACTCTGTATTGCTCTCGAACAAACACCCACTTTGTTAAACTCACTTTATCTAAAAATATGCATGAAAATAAGAACAAACAGAAAAACGAAAAAAAAAAACAGACGTGTCTCATAAAACAACCAAATCGCCTTCTCCCTTGAGGTTCTCCTTCACAAATATCTGAGGGCTTAGAACTAACCGCGATGATGTAGAATCCTTCTTCATTGTAAACTTCCCAGATAGCCTAGCACTAAGTGAAACTCTTCTAAACTCAATATCTTCTAATCGTTCTGATATGCCAGGCTGGTGATACCAGATCAGGCTGCCCTGTGGCTCCCTGAGACGAAATTCACCTACATTGACGTTTTTTGTTTTTCTTCTTTTTTTTTTTTTTGTAAAACTTAATTATGTTCTACAAAACCAAAAACAAAAACAACAGCCCCTCTCCCTTTCTCCCTCCCCTTTTTTATTTTATTTTTAGAACTTGAAGCATAAATCTTTTACTATAATGACCAGATTCGGCATTAAATAACCCAAAAAGGGTTGATATGCCGTAAAACAAAACTACCATACCTGATATGCCAGGATACCTCCCACTCTGACGTAAAGACTGACAAGCAAATGCACGGATGTCTATATCCGTACTTGTCATTGACTAGAGGACTTTGTCTAGACTCTGAAGATCAGGCCTACATGTGCTTTAGGTTAGCCTTACACAGCGTTAGTTACATGTACTTCCTCTACCGTTCTCCTTCGACTCTACTCGACCCGACTATTTCTCAAATCGTACAGACGCAATACTTTTCTCTGATCTGAGCGCCCAAAATTATATATTTGAAGACTTTAATGTCCTCCGCAGAGATAATCTTGATTTCTCGAGCTACACAGACCCAGCTGAAGCAGCGCGCGTAATTCCACAATAATTGACTTTTTTTATATTGACTAACTAATGGGATCAAGTCTAAGGTTGGTTGTTAATATTTCTTGAAGGACTGAGAGTCTTCGATTGAGGTCAACTTACTTAAAATATATTTAAGAAAATAGTAAAACAAATTAAGTTGCAATTAATGTATCCTTAATTAGTCAATTACATTTTTGAGCTACTATCGTTGTCCAGAGACAATGTATCCATGCCTGTAAAAAGGTGATTGCGTGCGGAGTAATATTTAAGCAAGAGTAGCGTAATTAGCATCCGTACTTCTCCTAGACTTGCATTGTGATAAGAATAACGTATTTTATAGGGTTTATTTTCGTTAAGCTTTCTAATATTATATATATATATATATATATATATATATATATATATATATATATATATATATATACGGGCCCAAATTCTAGTATATAGTTTTTTAACGCCAATACGTTTTGGACAATTAAAATAATTTCCAATGCTATTGATGATGTTCAACAATTTATTTATTTATTTCTTTTTATTATCGCTTAGATTTGAATTCATGTTTTTAAACATGACGTAAATCATACATTAATGAAGTCAAGCTATACTTATTTTGTTACGGTAATGTTTTAAGTTCTATTTATTAGAAGATCTAAATAGCTCAGTTAGTAGAACATCAAACTGAAGATCTCAAGGTTTCGGTTTCGATTTCCGGTCATGGCATCCACTTTATTTGTTGGGAATGTATTATTTAGTATTATTGCAATATTTTTTATTTCTGAAAAAAGTTAAGATATTTATTTAAAACTTGTGACTGACGGACAGACAGGCAGACACCCACACACAGAGAAAATACCCTATATTATGAGTGGATAAGAATCAAGTATTTTATGGATTTTATACATAACCCTGGTACGGCCCATTCTTCAGTATGCAATTCAAGCAACAAATCACTATCTTCAAAAAGATATCGTACACCTGGAGAGTGTTCAACTGTTGGCAACCAGGATTGTAACGGGATTCTTCAGGCTTACCACATAGAACGACTTCAAAGACTGCCCTCACTTGGGAAGTGAAGGATGCGAGGAGACCTGATTCTGGCATACAGCATCATCGACGTGAATATAATTTAGCTTTAAAAGAGTTATGTTTTTTTTACCCAATACCTAGTCGTGGTCTCCACAGACACCTACAGAACAGTTACCATCATCATTTTCGTCTAAACAGAAGAAAGGTGGCATTATCTATCCGTTTTTCTTCTACCAGAGGAGGTTGTGATGATGCCTACCATATCCAGGTTTAAAGAGGCCTTGGATAAACATTCAGACGGGATAATGATGCAATATCTTCTCTCTTTTTACTTGATTTGCTGCACTTTGCTAGGTTTTGCTAATTAAATTGATTTATTGATTGATTGATTTTTCGTAAAGCTTTCAGTTGTTAATAATTGTCAGCGGATTTTAAGGGTTCACTTTAAATATTACGGTACTTATTGGTCAATTTGGTAAAACAAACAAAAAACACCCGAAAAAGAAACAAACAAAAAAGAAAAGAAAAAGACGCTCGGGCAACGCCGGGTATGAACAGCTAGTGTCATATATTCCGTCATTGAATTTTATTTCCAGTGTATTATTTACGCACAAGGATAAACGCATTCTGGTTTACAAAAACTGCCTGAGTAGCCCTATCAGAATTCGATGGTAGGGTCGCCTCAGGCGATTAGCAATAGATTAGCCGCTTCTCAAAGTGAAGGTAAAACCTCGGTACTTCTACAGGATTTGAACCAAACAAAACCGACTGTTGCCGAAGCAGATTTACGTTAGCAGCTGGAAACCACCAAAACGTTTATCCAATCGGAAACCGAGATAAAATAAATCATCACAGACGACAAGTAAGAAAGGACGGCTGATTGTCTGTTACTTTTTATCTTAACCTAACCCTAATCCTAAACGATGTACTAATTGAGTGTTTGTTGCCGACAGAGCATCATGTGATTTTTTAAGGGCTAAAAATAATTCCCTAAAAAAAAAAAAAAAAAAAAATTTTTCTTTTTAAATTGTAAAAGTTGACGACCGAAACACTTTGTGTTTTTGTAAATGACTAAACAAAACTCATCGGAAAAAAATTTATTTTTCTTCGTCCAAAATAAAATTCTTTCTTCATAAAGAAAAAAATACAGTGAATTTTTTTTTTTTTGTTATTTTGTTTTATTTTGACTATTTGCTGACGGGTCGGTATAATTCGGCATATTTCGGCTGCTTACGTAAATCTGCTTCGGCAATAGTCGCCAAATTCTGTAAGAGTGCGAACCCCTGTGAGGCTGGACCTCTTCCTAGGAGTGTACAGAACCGTACCTCAGCCTGACAGCAAAAAAGCCACTGACATTTTTCATAATATTGACTTAATATGGATCCAGAAATGATCACTACCTTCCGGCCTTGTGCCACATCTTCCTGCGATGGGACCGAGATTAATACCACCATCAGATTTTTTTCAATATCTTCACGGCTCAAACCGTCGACAATGCACTTGACAACCGCTGTGAGACTTTCTCCATTCCGCTTATATATCCAGAAGAATTTTTCAATTTTCATAATGAACTTTCTAGTGTCCATAGTATTTACCTCGATGCCAGAATTGTTTGATAGCGGTAGATTCAGAGGGTGGGAGGGCTCCAAAAAGAAGGTAGGGGCCAAAACGAAAGTCGGAAGTGATGTCATGGCGATGGGAAGCTTTGTGGACTCCTTTTTGTTCCCGATTCACTAGCGGAAACGGACGTGAAAAGTGGTCGTCCCGCTAACCCCGACAGGGTGAGGCGGAACAATTAACAGAGTTGGCCAAAGTGATATGGTATCTTTCTCAAATTCACCCTGGAGTCTCTCTTACTTTCGTAACCCACACAGAAATTCTGTCAAATGTGTTATGTCGGAATAAAAAGTAAAAAAAACGCTTCCACAGCGTTCGCGTACTTTTGTTCCTGATGGTGATGGTGATGGTGACAGAAGCGACCAACAGCCTTACAGCAATGGTGGTGGTGACAGTGGCGACCACGGCAGGGCAGACAGACCCCACATGCGTTGTCACAGTGACGTCCAGCGAAAAACTATACCCAAAGGTAAGCGGTAATCCAACAGAATGTCAGACACAAGGACAGGTGTGGTTGTGATAAGTCAACACACAAAGATAAGCGCACGTGGCCTAGAAAAATGCCTGAGCAGCCCGTCGACATACCCCGGTAGAGGCGTTTCAGCCGAAAATCTAAAGCATGGGAGAGTGGACCTATTAGGACGGAACAGAACCATATATTCAGCCCGACACCAACGACGTCACTGTCGGACTGAATCATAATTCAATAGTGCAGCACTTTACATATTTTCGTACAGAAAATCATGAAAAATGGAAAAGAGAAAAGTGGGGCCGATGAATGAAGCAAAATGAAAGAAAGAAAATATTTTAAGGATACACAGCTGTGCACAGTTATATATATAGTCTCGGAAGTTTCTCAACCATTAAAACTTTATAAAAAAAAACAAAAAAACCCTTAATTCCCAAGTCGTTCTGTGGAAAATCACTCATGTAAGTCAATTTAATTTTTACAGTTATTTTATTAGTTTGCTTCTCACATTATTTAAGGGATCATCAGTTGTTTACCATGAAAAACTATTTCGGGAATTTAAAAACAAGACATATATATATATATATATATATATATATATATATATATATATATATATATATATATATATATAGAGAGAGAGAGAGAGAGAGAGAGAGAGAGAGATATCATACACGAGAAACGCCGGGTAGCCTTGCTAATATTTTTATGAAAGTAGATCTTTATTGGGGTTCGGTTGAACTACATACTTATGTCCTTCATTGTTCGGTAGCAGAAAGGAAAACAACAACTCCCCAAACAGGTTATGAATTCCTGTCTAGTTATTCATCAAAATGTTGTTGCGTGTCTTTCAACCGTGACGCTTTAGGGATTCTTTTGGATATTAAATGACATTCTATGCTAGCATACATATGCCTTGAAAATCATTGGATTCGGAATAGATCTTGATCACAGATAGACTATCTTGCACACACATAGATCGATTGAGCTTCATGAAAATAATAAATAATTGTTACTTATTATTATACTGATTTATATTCTATCTATTTATATACTACTAAAACTGCAGTCTGGATTACGTCCCAAATGGTTGTCGTCATCTTCTTAACGTCATCCATTAAAGAGAAGGTGGAAGACATTTTTTATGACGTCATGGCTAATAAAAGTGGTGACACGTCAACCATTACAGAGACCATGTGTGCATTGACTAATATAATATATATATATATATATATATATATATATATATAGATATATATAGGGTGATTCATAAGTCACTTCACTTCAGCTATTTAAAATAATTACCATATGAAGCACAAACATACTATGAACTTTTGATAATTGTTATCTTACTCTCTAATTACTGCTATTTGTTATTTTAAATTTGTTCGTTTATATATTTGTTTCTATATATATTTATTTCATAATCAATCAAATATGCTACAAAGAGTCGTAAATTCCTTGCAAAAAAGAATGGAGCTATGCATGCAGAACGAAGGTGGAAATTTTGAAAATTTGCTACAATTTTTAACTCCCATAAATAAATTTGTTGAATAAACTTTCTGTTTTGTATTTTTTAACTTTAGAATTTCAAATATATATATATATATATATATATATATATATATATATATATATATATATATATATATATATATATGGTACACGTATTGTATTAGTTTCTGTAGATGTAAATCCGTTGAACCTCCAGTGTTTATAAAAAGTGCTCAATAACAAGTCGAGCTGTTAAGTATACATTTTTATTTATACAAACATTATTGGTTACATATGTGCATACATGTTTCGGTTGTACTCTTCACAGAGAGTCAACCTCTTCAGACCAAAAAAGATAGAGAAGTGAGATGAATTTCACTTCACTTCTGTCTTCTTTGGTCTGAAGAGGTTGACTCTCTGTGAAGAGTACAACCGAAACATGTATGCACATATGTAACCAATAATGTTTGTATTAATAAAAAATATACTATATATATATAATAAATGACGCTTAAACCGCTGAAAGCATGTTTACATGGGATATTTATTAATAAAAATAAAATCAGAATTTTTTTTTTATTTTTACTTTCGCCATTTGACTAATCATTTCGCTAGTATACCTAGCTTCTTCAGAGTGTGAGATTGTAATATATATATATATATATATATATATATATATATATATATATATATATATATATATATATATCACGTGGAAGGAGACAAGGATGGATGCTGCACAAAGTTGAAAATGTCTATTTTTTCAAAACGGTTTCGTATTCATATATTTTCTTTTTAAATCAAATAACACATTTTCGATAGAGAGTAAAAGGACCGCTCGAAATATTAAAATTATAACACCTATAATTTTACATGCTTTTATGTTTTCCCAAAGGTTATTTTGTTTCATTTGCTAAATATGAAAGAAATTCATTATTTTGGGGCCGGGATACAGACACGCATTACATATATATAATGTTATCGTAGGAAAAAAATAACAAGATCAAGTCACTTACGAATAGATGCAACTCATCAGAGACCCGAAAGTTTACTCGCCGCATCGAGAACATTAATAAAATTTAAAAACGCGAAAATTTGGTAGTATTTAACCAGACTTGCATAAATAATGACTTACATCTTAAATACACACACACACACACACACACACATATATATATAGTTTGGTTTGGTAGTTTTGTTTTACGGCATATCAACCCTTTTTGGGTTATTTAATGCCGAATCTGGTCTTGTTTTCTTCTCTTTTTTGTTTCTTTCCCCTTTTAATATCTGTTTCTATTTAACCCATAGTTGGGACCCTAACAAGTACTACCACTCCAGGTCAGGGTGGACCTGGGAGCAATGGTAATTAAGAGGAGGCTCCACATTCCCCAAAGTCCGTAAGCCGGATCTCACCATCGGATGTAGTTTAAGGTCATATCCAGGACCGGGAGTAGGGTAGGAAAAATAAAAATAAAAAAGGGGAGGGAGAAAGGGAGAGGGGCTGTTGTTTTTGTTTTTGGTTTTGTAGAACATAATTAAGTTTTACAAAAAAAAAAAAAAAAAAAAAACGTCAATGTAGGTGAATTTCGTCTCAGGGAGCCACAGGGCAGCCTGATCTGGTATCACCAGTATATATATAGTAATATGTTGTAATATATAGTAATTAATAAGTAGTGATATATATTGGTAATTAGTAAGACTACACATCTAAAATAGGAATAGATTTAAAACTCCTAAAATTCATACTAGAATTGTCCGCAATGGGCGCAACGGATATAAGCGCTAAGTGGTAATCAGTTCTAAGTGACAGTCATCGAGGTTGAAGGTTCAATCCTCAGTTCAGGTGATACTAAGAATGCAATTACGAATTACTTAAGACTTATACCTGGTCAATATTACTGCTAGTTTTAATATGCAATCAGCATCGTGATTCAAGAGTGTTTTCCAGCGGAAGAATGAATCTTGTGAAAATATATTCAACCATGGAAGGGTAATCTGTATAATGATACATGTATTTTAGTTCGTATAGACCTGAGTAAATCTGATACTTTTGAGACATTCATAGCAAGAACTCTTTTCTTCGTCAGTTGAAAATTCTTACGAACAGAGTTTTTTCGCAAGGGCTTCCCGTCCGTGGAACACATTGCCACGGGACTGCTTCTCCGCAGATTACAACTTAGTCGTTTTCAAAGCCAATGTCAACAGATTCCTATCTAGAACCGTCCACACAAGTATTCGAATTTGGTCTTGTCAATAATCCCATTTCATTAACCCTCATCCTTGAGTATCATTTCGCCTTAATAAGTGGTGATTATTTAGTATGAAAATAGATAAAATTGGTATCTTTGTTCTTCTTTAAGAATGTATTCCAGCAGAGGAAGGAATCAAGAGAAAATATATTCAACTATGGTCAACTCGAAAGAGAAGCGAACAATATATACAATAATACGTTCATGTAAGTATGTAGTACGTTAAGACCTTCCACACATATTTTAAAATCATCCGATAGCAAGATATGAAATTGCAACTAAGTGAAAATTAATCGGTGTCGCTAAGGTAAAATAATTTCGACTTCACCAATTTTTAAATGAATTGTTCCAAAATCGAATTCTGTCGTCCGGTTAAATAATTTATTAATTTGTTTTTTGTTGTTGTTTTATTTTATTGCAATTTTCATACACATCTAATTGTTATAATTTTAAATAAATAAATTTACAAACGAAACATTTGTTTTACTTATTTACAGCAGATACTTATTTTTATGATAAATAGGGAATATTTATTGCTTTCAAATAGTTCAATTGTTACAACCTTCAATAAATAAGTGAATAAATGAATAAATAAGGAGACATATTCGTTTTATTTACTTGAAGAATATTTCTGTGACATTTGTTTGTTCTTTTATCTCCTAATTACCTCACAGAGATGTAAGCGACTGCTGTGAATTATGGGCCAGATGTATAGTTGCATCCTTAGTGGGGAGTTGTGCAGCGAGGTTCTTGTTCAGATTACATTTAAATTTCTACATTTTTGGTAGAGTCGGGGAAACAGGGAGCAAGGAGGGAATTCAAAAGAAGCGGTTTGAGGCAAAGAAGCTATTAGAGTTGAAAACCTTTCGAGACCTCAACAGTGAAGGGGTGGGATTTTGCTGATTGTCGGGTTGGTCGGGGTATTTATGTAGAGGGGGCACATAGTCGGAACACATTCCGTGCAAGTACTTGTAAAAAAAAAAAAGACAATTGTTTCTTAATATTCTTAATTTTTCTATTAATATTATTAACACTTACGTTAATTATTTCAGGAGAAATTGTTACCTTTAATAAGTGCATTTCATATTATTAAAATAAAAGTTTTCCGATTATTATATAAATATATTTACGTTTTTCTTCTAAATACATAGTAGTGCTCTGACAAATTAAGAATTATACATCCAGTGGCCCATCAAGTTAAAAAGATTGTCATCTGTTGGTTTCGTCCACTATCATCATCAAGTTTTGGTATTTACGGTCCTGCAAGTGTTCCAGACTCCGAGAATGAGCAACATAAGTCAACGTCTCACGCCTGCTCTCCGATCCAAAGGGTTAATACCAGTCATGTTGCAAGCAGTCAACTCACTTCGTACGCACTCAAGCCAGGTTTTCCTTGGTCTTCCATGCACCCTCGTGCCTGAGATATCCATGCGTGGGATTGGGTTGATGTAGGATGTGGCGCGCTGTGCATCGTCAAACCAACTGAGACGTCAAGTGCGTAAGGCATTAACAATCCCACCGATACCAAAGTTCTGATAGAGCATGGCATAAAAGATTCTTTCATCTAGTTTGCTGCCTATTGTTATTAACAGTAAATTAGTGAGACAGATGAAGAAAGCCACCATGGAATTTCCATGGATTCCTGCTAGTTGCATAGATAATTACATGAGATTGCATCCGGCATTGTCCAAGAAATGAATAAGAACACCTGTTTATCCTGCTCCCAGCCCTAAACCCCATATTACCATGTCATAAGTTATAAATAAAGTAAAATGACGTGTTTTCTGTTTATGCACGCATATCCAGCTAAATCATTGTTAACAATCCTAATACAATATTAATACCATCATTAGATTTCCCGGAAAATGTTACTAGAGAAAACATGTTTGATTCTGGTATAGAGATTTTTTTTTCAAATGCATCCCTATACAGAGATAAAGATCGGTATTTTTATCAAATGGTGTCGCGGACGTAGTGGTAAACACATCACGTGACAGCTAGTTTTGCATTTTTTGCTAAGTTGGCGCTGGGTAAGTAAGGTAAGGTAAGATATTTTTTAATAGCACATCAACCCTTTTTGGGTCATTTCATGCCATGAATGTAGAAGGAAATATCCTTCATTTGAGTCTTAAGTCAGTGGGTCATTTATAATCATTACTTAAGAGCTTTGGTATTTTTAATTGTTGTCATTTTGGTGAAGGTTTTCATGCTTCAAGTTCTTTATATGTTTAAGTATTTATTCATGGTGTTTGGTTGAGTGAAAGGGGGAGAAAGAGAGGAGAGGGAAAAAGAGGAGAGGGAGGGAGGGAAATTGTTGTTTTTTGTTTTGGATTTTGACGAACATGATTGAGTTTTGCATGGCGCTGGCAGACATTTTTAAAAAAATCTAATTTCGTTTTTTTTATGGAATTTGGGGGCGTGACTTGTGTTTTCGCCCACGCGATCGGTCAGTCAATCTTATGGGATTGAGATATATGTCAATCTCATAAAACGAAGTCGTGCAGGAGAAATTGAATAATAATAATAAAAAAAAAACTTTTGAAATAAAATAATATTTTCCAGTTTACAATTCATGGAATTGAATTCGAGACGACACCGCCTACATCAGCGTTATGAATGACTGCATAGCTAGAGGAGCGCCTGATAACGTCATGATTTATAAGTTATAGAATTGAAAGCTTATCTTTGTCACGAAAAAAAAACAATTATTAGTTTCAACACCGGTCGTCTGAAATATAATACAATAAAAAATAAATAAATGCTCAAAAATATCTTGCATGAAAAAAAAATAGATACGCACATCCATAAATAATAAATGGGAATACAACAAATTAGCTCAAAATATGCAAATATTAACATGATTGTGTTGGGAAGTTCACTGGGAACCTTTCAAACGAGTGCCCTATGAAAATACAGACAAATGATACAAGCACAAATCGGAGACAGTTTTTAAAAAATGAAAAGCAGAAAATCCTCCTTGACATGGTGATGCAAACGCACAACTCATCCAAGTAAAGAAATAATTGTGATAATAATAAACAAGACAAACGTGCCAAATTATAGATTTCGCCGTCCCAGCAATTCACAACGTGAAGCTCAAGGAGACAGGAAAACTAAGCAAGTAAAACTAAGGAAAGACTTGCAGCTTGCCAAGACACTGAAGGGAATATCGAACACAAAAAACTACGGTACTACCAATAATTCTAGGGGCACTAGGAACAGTTTTAAAAAGACGAGATATTCGAATCAAAAGGAGAAAAGACACCTTACAAACTATCACGCTGATGAAAACAGCTGAAATATGACAAATAAAGAAATCTCAGAGAAACCAAGGGAACTTCCACTGTAAATATCTAAGGAAAATACTAAAATTTGACTCTCCCCCTCCCCCAAAAACAAATTTACAGAGGCAACAATATTAGTTGGTACCACAGAAAATGGAGGTGTGAGTCTGAGAGTATAGAAAGACTGAGAATGTTTAGCACCATTCAGACCTCGACTTGTAGGGCATGGTGTGTACTGGACTCCTAAGGAAACATACTGTGCCTAAAATACTACAGAAAACCATCTGCAGTTCTCGGCGAAAACGGCTGATGCGAGAACCAAAAGTAAGTTACAATGGAGATCGAAAGAAGTGGAGAGTATATGAATCTTTGAGAAGACTTATTGTAACTCAGATTCCAAGGATATCCACCAGTTTTATTAGCGGTTAATCATTGGTAATAACTAATGTGAAGAACACCAAGTGAGTATCAATAATGAATTTTTTTAAAAAGTGTTTTCATCAGAAAACTCTTAAAACGTCTTAAGATTTAGTACTGCTGTCACATCTGGGTGCCGCTCGGAACACTGTATTTCCTTGACTGAGTTCAAAATAAACTCCGTGATCTAATAGGAGACGATCTCTTCCGTTCTTTACAGCCTCTTTCTCACAGAAAATACGTTTCTAGTCTTTCTCTACTCTATCGTTATTGCCATCGAACGTGCTCGACTGAACTCCAATTTCTGGATCCTCCTTGTAAAACGATTACTACAACAGCTCAAAGGAATGTCTTTACTTTCTTTGTGTGCCTCAGATCAAACGGAATTTCCATGCACAGAGTTTACTTCTAATAATTCCCCATTTGTGGTAAATATTATTACAGGACTGCCTCCCTACAGACTATGTGATAACTACAAGAAACCTCTTTAACCACCGATTGCCATGGTAAATAACACCCTTCCTGAGAGCTCAACATTAAACTATTCGGCCTAACATTCACATGTAACAGGAATTGGAACAAATACATTGAAGACATTGCCAAGGCTGCTGCAAATACGGTTGGCTCCCTCTACCGTTCTAGAAAAGTTCTCACACCTAACATTACCATGTATCTCTACAAAGCCACCATCCGCCCATGCATGGAGTACTGTTGCCACATCTGGGCTGGTGCATCATCCACTAGTCTCTCACTCTTAGACAAGGTCCAAAAAAGAGTCGTCAACCTAATAGGTCCCTCACTATCCACCAAGCTCCAGCCTCTGTCCCATCGCCGCAATGTTGCATCCTTGTGCCTGTTTTACAAATACTTCAATGGATTGTGCTCGATGAACTAGTTGGTCGAGTCCCCCCTTCGACGTAAATACACTAGACCAACACGACAATCAGCTAAACCCCATCCATTCACTGTGGAGGCACCCTGATGTCGGAGAGCCTTCTACTCCAATTGCTCTTTCCTCGTGCTGCTGGACTCTGGAACACCCTCCCTGCTCCCTGTTTCCCCGACTGTAACGACATGCAGACATTTAAAACTAATGTAAATATTGCTGCACAGCACCTAATTTATGATGACCCTCAAAACGTACACGTTAATTCTCAGTAGCCTCTTACGTCTACAGTGGTGGCCTGCTTGTTTTGGGTGAACTATGTTAAATAAAATTTTTTTTTAAAGATGGTCGTCTTCGAATTCAATGTGAACAAATACTTGTCATAAACCGTCCTCATATGTAATCAAATTTTGTCAGAATATTCTTCATCATTCAACTGACAATCTATCCATCTAATTAACACTTATCCTCGGTTGGCTTTTGCCCTAGATAAGTGGTGACTGATTAGTAATAAAAAAAAATGTTCCTTCTACACGAATTCACCTTTATAGAGCAAAAGTAGCATTTACTTATATTTCATACTGATGTTAAGATACTTCTCAATGTTCAGTAAACATATTCAATGACGATTTTATTTTTTTAATTGAATACCCGTCCCAGGGCGAGTAAAATTAATTAACTGAACAGAACAATTTCCTCCCTAGATTTATGTCCCCTTACAAAAATTAAAAAACAAGATACAATGCTACAAAACCTAATTTCTATAATCCTTTTACCAATTTTAATAAAAATCATTACATGATGTATATTCCAGGGGATGTATAAAATTTAAGGCTTATGAGGTTTTAAGTATCAAATGAAATACAAAGATTCTTGCTTAATTAATATCTAATGACTATGGATCAAATTTAATGCAAATCTGAAATATTTTAATTTTTAGACGGGGGTATTGCCCATATTATTGCAAGTAAATAACTTTCCAAAACTACAAAGAAAGTGAAATTTTCGGAATACTTCTGTAAAAATTTCACAAAAATCGAAGTAATCCGAATTTTTACATAGGAATTCTACACACTTTTTGGCTTTTTTTGCATGAAACTAAATAAAAATAAATATAGCCCACATAACTATACCTTATGCCTAGCAGCGAAATTCGAAAATCCATAATAATAGCTTAATTAGTTTAGAAGTGAATCCTGTACATTCGAATATACATAAACATACCTAACTTATATATGAGATTTACAAATTTACAAATGTATGACAGTTTCGTAGGTTTGAAAAGATAAGTGTTCAAAGAAAATAAAAAGTTAAGAAAACTGAATTGGTCTCTTCAAAAATTATATATATATATATATATATATATATATATATATATATATAACTATTTTATCTATAATATACAGGGTGTTTCAAAAGTCTTGGGAACATTACAAATGCGTATATCTCATGAACTATTCCAGGTAGAAAAATGAAACTGGTGCCATTTTAAAGCTTGCTTAATCAAGTTTTTGGTCATACTAATGATTTTCGTGTTATCCTTCCAGGTGCAGTATGGCGTTCTCTAAACAAGACAAGGCATTTTGCGTCCTCCAATTTGCAAAGACTGAATCGTGGACATGTGTTCAGCGTGCATTTCGCAGGAAATTTAAAAAAGAAGCCTCTGAAAGGAAATCCATTGTCAGATGGCATGCTAAATTTGTGAAAGATGGGTGTTTGTGCCCAAGTAAGCGAACAGGTCGCCCTTCAACTTCAGAAGATGCAGTTGAGCAAGTTCGGACAGCCTTTCAGCGGAGCCCCCGTAAATCAGTGAGAAGAGCCAGCAGGGAACTTCAGCTTGCTCCAGCAACTGTCTGGCGTGTCTTAAGGAAACGACTGCAAATGGTACCTTACAAGCTCAAGTTGGTCCAAAAGTTGAAGGACACTGATAAGCCACTTCGCCGTGACTTTTGCATTGCAATGCAAGAGAAGTTGGAAGATAACGGCTTTGATGACCGGCTTGTTTTTAGCGATGAGGCGACCTTCCATCTGAATGGCAAAGTTAACAAGCATAACACTCGCATATGGGGTACTGATCATCCTCATGAACTTCTTGAGCACGAGCGAGATTCACCAAAAGTGAACGTGTTTTGTGCAATTTCCAAGAAAGGTGTCTATGGACCGTTCTTCTTTGAAGAGGCAACTATCACTGGTGAATCCTATCTCAACATGCTGGAAGACTGGTAAATGGCTCAGTTGGAACAAGCAGAATCTGATGACTTCATTTTTCAACAAGATGGTGCACCACCACACTGGAGTCTTAGAGTAAGGCAGTTTCTTAACACAAGGCTGCCTGGTAGATGGATTGGGAGATCTGGGCGAGGTGATGACGTTCTCATGCCCTGGC
>OY744519.1:19403458-19470958 GCA_963556195.1 Sepiola atlantica | reverse complement strand
ATTGAAAAAGTTGACGACTTGACTTTCCAAAAAAAAAAATCAAGTCAGTCAGACTCAAATTCACATTGGGATTCGAACTTACGACCCTTGGTTTACGAGACCAGTACTCTGAACAATTTAGCTATATGGAAAGACACGACTTCTACACGTTCGTTTACATCGATCATATTTTGTAAAGACCGGAGAAAAATGGTCACCATTGTTATATATCTCTCTCCTACTAATAAAGATTTGGCAGCTATCGGGTCTTGGGGGTCGGATACTATACTATTACTTCTATACCTGAAACCAAAATTATACTATCACTATCTGTTAATGCTCAATTCAATTTACTATACTATTTCAGACTAATGCATTACATTCCGGTGCTCTAATTTATGTTTAGATGTAATAGACAGGTTTGGCAATGTCTAGCTCCCCTTCTTTTCTTGTATCTCCATTCTCTATTTATAGACAGGGAACATGAAATGACCCAACCGTGGTTAACATGCCATGAAACCCCAAACGACCAATGACAGAGGCCGGAAACACACCTTTTCACAGCTCTACCTTGTATTTTAATGTTTTCCTGGTTTTTTTTTATTCATCAGTAAAAATAAAATGACACACTGATTGTTTACTAAAAGAATTTCAAAGAAAAGGTAAACACTGTAAAATAAGGCGTTGTCGGACAGAGGCCATCTGTTGACGCCACCCCAAGGCTAAACAAATACGTGCATGTCATGTTGATGAAAGACGAGGGGGGAGAATAAGATGGCGAAAAAGCCTTTGTTGTTGTAATTTAAACAGAAGTGTCTTGTATTCTCTTATAACGCGGGGCTCCGCCAGATTTACGAGGAGTGGCGGGTTTAGCCAGGGGCAGGATAGAAAAAAGGAGGGCGCACCTTACAATGTTTGGAGTTTCACTTCACGCTCTGTTATTGAATATTGGTAGCTTGTACTTTATTTAAAAGGGTCGGCCTATTGAACTCTTAAACGTTCGCATGGGAATTTGATATTCTGTCTATGGTTGAATAATAATGGAAATAACCAAAATAACATCAGACGTGCTTTTTTTAACAAACATATTTCACCCTAAAGAAGGCAAGTTACAACTATAAAAATAAAAAATAAATATATATATATTAACGAAAAATACGTCCTATAAAGTTAAGGGCGACTAATAATGCAATTTTCTGCATCTTAATCACTTAGGAAGTGAGACAATCGAAATAATAGTAAGCAAAAAAATAACGAACGCTGCAATCACGAATAAAAATAATTACATAAAAATACATTTAATATTTAGGTGATAAAAATCGTACATATTTCTAGACAGAGCGTCTTGGTCCGATGGTAAAACGCTGGACTATAGATATCAATATCGAAGGTTCGATCTCTGATGAGCCAGAAACACGTGTCCATGGATTACTTTTATGTACGTATAAAATAAATTTTAAAAAAATATATATATATATATACATACATACATACATACACACACATAAATATACATAAATATATACATACACATAAATATACATAAATATATACATACACATAAATATACATAAATATATACATACACATAAATATACATAAATATATACATACACATAAATATATACATACACATAAATATATACATATATACATACATATATGCACATACATATATACATACATATGCACACACACATATATAGAGAAAGAGAGACAGATAGCTGGGCGAATAGCAACACTGTGTGCGCTGGCCACCATTGGGGACAGCAGCATGACGTCCTTTATCCTTAAAATCTGGCAAGCTAAGATCGAGAAATTCTCCGGAGTACGTGGTTTTGGTTGATATTCATTATGAACTTTAAATAGTGGCACTCACACTTTTACATTCGAAAACGGGTATCATTATGTAACACTGTTCCAGGCCCAGAGCCTCTTAGCTTCTATTGCCTTCTATCATATATATATATATATATATATATATATATATATATATATATATATATATATATACACACTGCCATGGCGTGGTCGAACCTTAGCTGTTGATGTGTCTGTGACCACAAAACTACTCGGACACCAATGTTCAGATTTATGTAAAGTTTATTTAAAACAGAAAACAGTCATAGAGACATATTTTCGTATGCATTAGAGAGAGAGAGAGAGAGAGAGAGAGAGAGACACACACACAGACAGACAGACAGATAGACAGACAGACGTACACACCGTGCATGCTGATCTCACTTCGGAACAGCAGCTACACACCCTTCCTTTTTGAAATCTCGCCAGCCAAGAGAGAGAAATTCTCCAACGTGTTATTTTCAACTTCCGCTCTGATGACCTTGAGCTTGAAAAAAGTGTCACTCAAACTCCTCTATTCGAACACGGCCTTCGTTATGTTACGCTGTTATTGTGGTAGGAAAACGTTTTTCGTGCCATGGAGTTGTTTTAATGCATTCAAGTTAAATTTTAATTCTAACGTGTTGCTGTCTACAAATAATTGCTTTTCTAAATCGTTATGTTTGCCCATCAACTTGTTGACAGTTCTAAACATCTGCATTTATTGAAGCGTGCGATGTGTCAACCAAATGAAAGGACAATCAATTTCATTAAACAAATTTAAATCAGCACATTATTCGATTTTCATGAAATATTAACCGCTCGCTTTTTTCATAGGTGTCTAATTCTATTTGTACGTACATTATCATCTTTCACCTACTTCAGACCTTTCTGGTAATTTCAATGCGTCAATGCGATATTTTCATTTTTTGCCATTTTCCTTCCATTTTTTTTTGTTGACAAGTGTAGTTCCTGACTCTCCAAATATGTAATCCAAAAATTTGAAAAATATCTGGTGCAACTAGTATAAAAAATTAATGTCTACCCATTTAAAAATGAATTGTTCCAAAATGGAATACGACGTAATAAATGGATCCATGTCGTCGACATAAAAGTGACGTTCGTTTTATTTATTAAAAACATTTAATAAATATTGTAAGATTAGAAACATATATAGCATTACAATTTATGGATGTTTTAGAGTTTGTCTGTTCGTACGCAAAGTAAAACACGTGATTGGTTGATAAAAAGGAATAGGCAGGGTACACATTACTAATGCAGTAGTTACATAATAACATAAACATATAAGTAAATTTTTAACCCTTTTTTATAATTCGTAAAAAAAAGACGTAAAACGTATTCGGTATTAGTTCAAAGCGGATTATTTTTGTCTAAAAAAATAATTTCTAATGTTTTTTTGTGAATAAAGACAATGCCTTAATTACCCTCTGCATGCAAACACTAAGTAGCGTATTTTCTCCACGAAATTTTAAAAACAGTTCCTTCGTACTAGCGGTAGAAGCTAGGTAAAGATGGAACTTGACTATCTAGGTACTGCACAAACACTGCTCAAGTGGTAAATATTAAAAGAAACGTCTGTTCGTACATATCTGATAATTAAAATTCGCTGGTTGAAGTTATCACGTAAACAGGAAATCAGAGTCAGGGCTCACCTCGACCTGCTGTGTGGTGGAAACGGATGCGACGTCACATAGCTCAACGAGAAAATGATGAGAGAAGTAGACACTTCGATCGGAAGCTGAGGTGTGCGAACACGTGGATTTAAAAAATGTCCTGATAAAAGATGATTAACCAGTAATTATCGACCTTTCTGTTTCCCCACAACCGCTCCACTGATCAGCGATTTAGAATAAACGGTTTAGACGAATAAACCTCTGCTTGTCTTCAACCGTTTGTCTCGACTTTTTCGGGGCATGAACGAACTTGTTTGCAGGAGGCGTTTCCTCAATCTAGCAAGATAAAATGACGGGTAAAGGAACTAGCGGATATCAAGGTACGTTTATGAATTCACATGTATGACACAAGGAGCGAGTTTACAATAGTTTTTACAATAAAATAGATGAATTAAAACATTGAGAAGAAGAAAAAGCAACTGTGAATTTGACAGGATGCTCTGTTGGTCTGTATGTTAGATAGTGGTGGGTGCAGAGAGTAGGGGAGCTCCAAAAAAGAGGGTAGGAGCCAAAACGGAAGTTGGAAGTGAGGTCATGACGGGGGGAGGTTTTGTCGACCTTTCTTGTTTCTGTCACCAACAGAGGCGGACGTAAAAAGTGGTGGGGCGGGAAAATGAACTCAGGTGGCCAAAGTGATATAGTATCTTTCTCAAATTCACCCTAGGGTCTCTTTCCCTTTCTTACCCTAAACAAAAATTCTGTCAGGTGTGTTATGTCAGAATAAACAGTTGAAAAACTATCTACGGCGTTCGCGTACTTTTGTTCATGATAGCAATGGTGATGATGACAGCAGCGATGAACAGCCTTGCAGCAAATGGTGCTAGTGAAAGCGGCGATCACGTCGGTGCAGACAGCCATTCACGTGCGTTGTTGCAGTGGCATTCAACGAAAGGCTATACCCAAAGCGCTATGCATCATCTATAATAATACGCTTGAACTTCCGTTTCTAAATACATTACCACCTTCTACACTCATTTTAAAAATATGATCGTCTAATACCCAGATATGAAATGCAAAAGGCAATTACTGATTGGCTGGTGGCAAAAGTGTAAATTTTACACATTTAACAATTAATTGTTTTAAAATCGAATACAAGGTAATTGTATAGCCATCATCGATTAAAACAGATATACAAATCTTTTTTTATTTTTTGAACATTTTTACTTGAACATTTAATTGTTATAATTTAAAAGAAATACATTTAAAAAGTAGAATCAGTTTTACCAACAAGTACATGTATATTTGCTAGCCTGGGAGAATGGTATCATGACGAACTAGCATATATCACACCGTCCCTTCCCAACGGAAAAGGTAATGTCTGGGTGTATGGTCTCATGAAAACATAATAGATACTATATTACGCCCCCCCCCCCTCCAAAAAAAAAAAGAGAAAATGTCTGAGAGAATCGTATCATGACGAACCAACACACACTACATTAGCCCAAAGGAGGGGGTAACTCCCGGGTGGTCTCATGACAACAAAACAGATACTACACTACACCCACTCACGCACTCTGAATTAAGCATTAAAATAGTACAATTAATAGAAGCAATCGTATAGTTTCAACTTCAAACAGATGGATACCAAATCTCAATTAGTAATAGACTTATTTAAAGTAAACTGATAAAAGGTCGGATTTTTTCATATATTTGTCTCCACAATTTATCGTCTGAATGTCTCGGCAAATTCCGTAATTTGTCGGCGAAACTCGGGAATTTGTGAAATTGTTAGATGACTATTTTGCGTTTCTAATTGTGATTGTTATTATTTTATATATTATATTATATTTTATATTATGTTATACATTTTAATTGTTATTATTTTAAATAATTACATTTTTTAAATGGCAGTTGTAATAGCTAAATATTATTAAAATAAATCTGACTATTGGTTTCTGCTAAGAAAGTGACTATTGTTTTGGAAACATTTAAACTGCTACAATAAATATATAAAAAAGCTAAAACGTTTACTTTGTTGCTGTTGTATTTTTAAATTAACTGCAAATTAATTGGCGAATGCACCGCTTAATAGGTAATTTATTGGTCAACACAGTGGGAAGATAATCTCGGTGAAACCACACAGATAGTGCTCTTGTTTTCGAAATAGGACAATGTGAGGTGCGGATACTCCAATCGCCATGAACACACGGGAATCCGTGTTATGACTTTCAATAACTATCAATAATTCTTAAACTGAAATAATAACGTTATAATTTAGAAAGCCATTCTTAACATGGGGAGGTGGGGCTTGATTAACTATTCTGTCTTTTTTTTTTTTTTTTTTAACATAGTTCACCCCAAATAAGGCAGACCGCCACTGTAGACGTAAAGGGCTACTGAGAAAAAGGGTAAGAGTTTTTTTTTTGTTTGTTTTTTAGGATGGGGTCAACCTAAATTGGAAGCTGTGCAGCGATATGTCTGTTTACATTAGTTTTAAATTTCTGCATCTCAGTACCGTCAGGAAAACAGGGAGCAGGGAGGGAGTTTCAGAGTCCAGCAGCACGAGGAAAGAAGCTTTTGGAGTAGAAAGCTCTTCGGAATCTGGGAACCTCCACAGTAGATAGATAGAATTTAGCACATTGTCGGGTTGGTCTAGTGAATTTCGCCTTGGGGGCACTAGAGCAGCAAGCTCATCAGAGCACAATCCATTGAATTATTTGTAAAACTGGAACAAGAAACTAACATTGTGGCGATGGGATAGAGGCTCGAGCTTGGTGGATAGTGAGGGACCAATTAAGTTGGCGACTCTTTTTTGGACCTTGCCTAAGAATGAGAGAGTAGTGAATGATGCACCAGCCCAGATGTGGCAACAATACTCCATGCATGCGCTTTGTAGCGATATTAGATAAATTATTAAATTTGTAGAGATATACGATAAATTATTAAATTTGTAGAGATATACGATAAATTATTAAATTTGTAGAGACATACGATAAATTATAAAATTTCTAGAGATATAGGATAAATTATTTAATTTGTAGAGATATAGGATGAATTATTAAATTTGTAGAGATATACGATGAATTATATAAATTTGTAGAGATATACGATAAATTATTAAATTTGTAGAGATATACGATAAATTATTAAATTTGTAGAGACATACGATAAATTATTAAATTTGTAGAGATATATGATAAATTATTAAATTTGTAGAGATATACGATAAATTATTAAATTTGTAGAGATATACGATAAATTATCAAATTTGTAGAGATATACGATACATTATTAAATTTGTAGAGACATACAGTGAATTAATAAATTTGTAGAGATATACGATAAATTATTAAATTTGTAGAGATATACGATAAATTATTAAATTTGTAGAGATATACGATAAATTATAAAATTTGTAGAGATATACGATAAATTATTAAATTTGTAGAGACATACAGTGAATTAATAAATTTGTAGAGATATACGATAATTTATTAAATTTGAAGAGATATAGGATGAATTATTAAATTTGTAGAGACATACGATAAATTATTAAATTTGTAGATATATAGGATACATTATTAAATTTGTAGAGATATACGATAAATTATTAAATGTGTAGAGATATACGATAAATTATTAAATTTGTAGAGATATATGATAAATTATTAAATTTGTAGAGATATACGATAAATTATTAAATTTGTAGAGATATACGATAAATTATTAAATTTGTAGAGATATACGATAAATTATTAAATTTGTAGTGACATACGATAAATTATAAAATGTGTAGAGATATACGATAAATTATTAAATTTGTAGAGACATACAGTGAATTAATAAATTTGTAGAGATATACGATAATTTATTTAATTTGAAGAGATATAGGATGAATTATTAAATTTGTAGAGACATACGATAAATTATTAAATTTGTAGATATATAGGATACATTATTAAATTTGTAGAGATATACGATAAATTATTAAATGTGTAGAGATATACGATAAATTATTAAATTTGTAGAGATATATGATAAATTATTAAATTTGTAGAGATATACGATAAATTATTAAATTTGTAGAGATATACGATAAATTATTAAATTTGTAGAGACATACAGTGAATAAATAAATTTGTAGAGATATACGATAAATTATTTAATTTGTAGAGATATACGATAAATTATTAAATTTGTAGAGATATACGATAAATTATTAAATTTGTAGAGATATACGATAAATTATTAAATTTGTAGAGATATGCGATAAATAATTAAATTTGTAGAGACATACGATAAAGTATTTAATTTGTAGAGATATACGATAAATTATTAAATTTGTAGAGATATACGATAAATTATTAAATTTGTAGAGATATACGATAAATTATTAAATTTGTAGAGACATACGATAAATTATTAAATTTCTAGTGATATAGGATAAATTATTTAATTTGTAGAGATATAGGATGAATTATTAAATTTGTAGAGATATACGATGAATTATATAAATTTGTAGAGATATACGATAAATTATTAAATTTGTAGAGATATACGATAAATTATTAAATTTGTAGAGACATACGATAAATTATTAAATTTGTAGAGATATATGATAAATTATTAAATTTGTAGAGATATACGATAAATTATTAAATTTGTAGAGATATACGATAAATTATCAAATTTGTAGAGATATACGATAAATTATTAAATTTGTAGAGACATACAGTGAATTAATAAATTTGTAGAGATATACGATAAATTATTAAATTTGTAGAGATATACGATAAATTATTAAATTTGTAGAGATATACGATAAATTATCAAATTTGTAGAGATATACGATAAATTATTAAATTTGTAGAGACATACAGTGAATTAATAAATTTGTAGAGATATACGATAATTTATTAAATTTGAAGAGATATAGGATAAATTATTAAATTTGTAGAGACATACGATAAATTATTAAATTTGTAGAGATATAGGATAAATTATTAAATTTGTAGAGATATAGGATAAATTATTAAATTTGTAGAGATATAGGATAAATTATTAAATTTGTAGACATATAGGATAAATTATTAAATTTGTAGAGATATAGGATAAATTATTAAATTTGTCGAGATATTGGATAAATTATTAAATTTGTAGAGACATACGATAAATTATTAAATTTGTAGAGATATAGGATAAATTATATAAATTTGTAGAGATATAGGATGAATTATATAAATTTGTAGAGATATAGGATAAATTATTAAATTTGTAGCGATATAGGATGAATTATTAAATTAGTAGAGATATAGGATGAATTATTAAATTTGTAGAGACATACGATAAATTATTAAATTTGTAGAGATATAGGATACATTATTAAATTTGTAGAGATATACGATAAATTATTAAATGTTTAGAGATATACGATAAATTATTAAATTTGTAGAGATATATGATAAATTATTAAATTTGTAGAGATATACGATAAATTATTAAATTTGTAGAGATATACGATAAATTATTAAATTTGTAGAGATATACGATAAATTATTAAATTTGTAGTGACATACGATAAATTATAAAATGTGTAGAGATATACGATAAATTATTAAATTTGTAGAGATATACGATAAATTATTAAATTTGTAGAGACATACAGTGAATAAATAAATTTGTAGAGATATACGATAAATTATTTAATTTGTAGAGATATACGATAAATTATTAAATTTGTAGAGATATACGATAAATTATTAAATTTGTACAGATATACGATAAATTATTAAATTTGTAGAGATATACGATAAATTATTAAATTTGTAGAGACATACAGTGAATTAATAAATTTGTAGAGATATACGATAAATTATTAAATTTGTAGAGATATACGATAAATTATTAAATTTGTAGAGATATACGATAAATTATTAAATTTGTAGAGACATACGATACATTATTAAATTTGTAGAGATATACGATAAATTATTAAATTTGTAGAGACATACGATAAATTATTAAATTTGCAGAGATATAGGATAAATTATTTGATTTGTAGAGATATAGGATAAATTATTAAATTTGTAGAGATATACGATAAATTATTAAATTTGTAGAGACATACGATAAATTAATAAATTTGTAGAGATATACGATAAATTATTAAATTTGTAGAGATATAGGATAAATTATTAAATTTTTAGAGATATAGGATAAATTATTAAATTTGTAGAGATATGGGATGAGTTATTAAATTTGTAGAAGTATAAGATAAATTATTAAATTTGTAGAGATATAGGATAAATTATGTAAATTTGTAGAGATATAGGATAAATGATTAAATTTGTAGAGATATAGGATAAATCATTAAATTTGTAGAGATATAGGATAAATTATTAAATTTGTAGAGATATAGGATAAATTATCAAATTTGTAGAGATATAGGATAAATTATTAAATTTGTAGACATATAGGATAAATTATTAAATTGTTAGCTGAAAGTACAGAATAGTTAATTACCCCCTCCCCATGTTAAGAATGGCTTTGTAAATTTTTACGTGATTATTTCAGCCTGCTCAGTAAACTGCATGATTACCCTTTTTTTACATTTATTTTCTTACTAATTCTCTGGATTTTTCTTATGTGTTTTGGCTACAACAATAAAAACAGTTTGAATTATCTCCCCTTTTAATTGACTCTTTTAAAATGAACATTTCATCTCCCCCAATAATACAAAAACAGACAAATGTTATCTATATATGTTCAAAGATAAGCTTTATCATAGATGTTGAACACTATGCCCTATACATATCTAAACTATTACAACTATACGTATTTGCTAGCAAGGACAGTCAATGTTACCCGGGATTGAATGAGAAACCGTATGCAATTTTGCATCCAGCCCATAACACGATATTACATCTTTGAATTCTTATTTCCTATATTACATAATATTCAATAACAGTACTCGGCGTTGACTGAGTAGAAGAAATCTGCTAATTATAGTGATTTACCCACCTGTGGCAGACCCGGCGTTTCCCCGAAATTCATGGGAGCACCCGTGTTCTCTTCCTCTTAACCCGAATCCCTTTTAAACATTTATATTTTTTCTATAAGTTTCAAGTTATACATAAAATAAGTAAAACCTCTTATTTTATTTTCATGGGTGTCAAGCGCGAACGCAGACCCCAGAATAACCTGATCTTACGTTGAAAACAAATTAAATATTCTTACGCAAATACTTTGAGCAATTTAGTTTCAGAAAATATATATCGTTATCTGGGTCCGTCCCTACATCTCTCGTGTGTGTTCGAGAACAAATAGACAGCAACATATAGATGTAACGCTAAAATAACTTTTTTGCACCACTTTTATGTTTCCTTGCAAAAATTAAGACCAACACATAATAATACTAAACCTTATGTCTAGAATCCGTATTCCAATTTTGATCAGACTTCATTATATGAGTTTGATTCTAGGACATATCTAAATGTAAGACTTAAGCTTAAGAAGTATTAAGAAAAAGAAATTCATGGAATCCTGCTTAATTAACCTTTAAAAACTATGGAGAAGATTTCATACAACTCTGAATTATTTGAATTTTTAAATTGGGGGGGGGGCTATGTTATGACCCCTAAACCCCTTTAAAACTCCCTAAAAAACAGAAGTTTGGAGGAATATTTATTAATTGATGTCCAATACTTATGGTAAAAATTAATCAATTTATTTTTTTTAACATAGTTCACCCCCCCCAAAAAATTTTTTTAACATAGTTCACCCCCTCCCCAATTTTTTTTTAACATAGTTCACCCCCCCCCAATTTTTTTTAACATAGTTTACCCCCCCCCCCCAACAAAAAAAGGCAGGCCGCCACCGTAGACATAAGGGGCTACTGAGAATTAGGGTAAAAGTTTTGAGTATCATCCTAAGTTGGGAGTTGTACAGCTAGATGTCCGTTTACATTAGTTTTAAACTTTTGCATGTCGGTACAGTCGGAAAAACAGGGAGCAGGGAGAGAGTTCCAGAGGCCGGCAGAATGAGGAAAGAAGCTATAGGAATAGAAGGCTCTTCGGCATCTGAGGGCCATCCACTGTGAATGGATGGGATTTAGCTGATTGTCGTGTTTGTCGAGTGTATTTACGTCGAGGGGCCACCAGAGCAGCCAGTTAATCGGAGCACAATCCATTGAAGTACTTGTAAAACAGGCACAAGGAAGCAACATTGCGGCGATGGGATAGGGGCTGGAGCTTGGTAGATAGTGAGGGACCTATTAAGTTGGCCACTCCTTTTTGGACCTGCTCTAAGAGGGAGAGACTAGTGGATGATGCCCCAACCTAGATGTGGCAACAATACTCCATGCATAGGGCGGATGGTGGCTTTGTAGAGATATAGGATAATGTTAGGTGTGAGAAGTTTACTAGCACGGTAGAGGGAGCTCACCTTCTTTGCAGCAACCCTGGCAATGTCTTTATTGTATTTGTTCCAATTCATGTTATCTGTGAAAGTTAGGCCGAGGAGTTTGAATGATGAACTCTCATTCAAAGGTATCTGAATTTTCACGAAAAGCACCACTCACTCTTTGATTCCCTTTGCCTAAAATAAAATAAAACTACACATAGCCAACATTAATAACCTTTACGCTTAGCAGCTGTGTTTAAACATTCATAATGATCGGAATATTAGTTTAGGTGTGATTTCTCTAAATAAAACGATGTAAATATATATGCACATGCCCAACTTAATATAAATGGAAATATTTCTGTTTCTTCTTTAACTTTTAAAAAGTTTAAATGTTATTTTCAAGCTAGAAAAATAAATTTTAAATTTCATATCTAAATTAGAAACTGATCAAACCTCTAATTCAACTCCGACATTTTTGTTATTTATTTTTCTTCGTAATACCCACTCTTTCACTCCCTTTGTATAAAACAAAATAAAACTACACATAGCCTACATTACCAACACTTACGGCAACCAGCTGTGTTCCAAAATTCATAATGATCGGTTAATTAGTTTAGGTATGACTTCCCTAAATAGAACTATATAAGCATATAGTATATCAACATTCTTAAATTCATATAAATAAATATATCTGTTTTGTTGGTTCTTTTAACTTTTAGAAAGTTTAAACGTTATTTTCAGGCTCAAAAATACATTTTAAATTGCACCATTTTTGTTATTTCCTTTTTTTGCACGAGAAATTTTTGTTCCGTACAACGGACAACAAGAAGAACAACAAAACAAGATGGCGCCGGTGTCTTTTTTCAAGGTAGACATTTCACAAGTTTATTTATTTCAGAATTTCATCGGATCATAATGAAATCCTTTGTGTCATTTTATTGGGAGGATCGTAATCTCACATGTGTCGCATTTATGATATAATTGTCCTTTATTAAAATAAAACTGTCTACCTTAGTCGTATGGAAAAAGTGTCTTTTTTATACTTTTGTTTGCGTCTCCAAATCTACTTTCTAATTTTTTTATGTCTGATGCCAGTGAGATCGGCCAGGCTAATTTGTAATCGCTTGAATTCATTGCACAACTTGTAAAAGAGTTGATAGGCCATCTTCGTGGCTGGAATGTCAGAAAGAAGGAAAAACTAAAAACATCTTTCGTCTCTGAAATTTTAGTTTGGTCCATCGATAATTTAAAGCTATTCGGGGGGGGGGGGAGGCATCTGTCTATTTATGAATGATCGAATATAACAATCTTGTGGAACGCCTGTTCCAGCAATAACAACAACAATAGCGCCTCGAAACGATCTCTGAAACATTTAATCTTTAATAGTTGAAAATGCTTGCTGGTGATTGGCTGAAAATACCCAATCTCGATCGCTTGACTATATCGGTTTTCAATCAATCGGAAATAGTCGCCTCCTGGAGCCAGGCACCTGTTTTTGCTATCTATATAAGCGAGCACACGCGCTACCTTTAGTGCGCTCGCCCACCAAATCCAACCTTCCGACCTTGTATCAAATCTTCATGGGGGAGAGGAAGTAATAAATCAGGCAGAGCAACCACGGGAACCTATGTTGTCCACAACACGGTGTTACCAACTGGTGCACACATTATTGGCGCACAAACGAACCCTGGTCGGAGCCGCTTAGTAAAACAACACAACTCACAGTCATGGACTTGGTTTAAATATAGCGACATCTTGTCAGTCTCATTACCGAGTTCCGCGTACGTACGGACACAACACTTTCCTTACGTATTATTTTGATTGTACCATTGTCAAGATACACCTGAAGAAGATCGGAGATTATATCGGCCTAAATGTTGTGTGGATAACTCCCAATATGAGAACAGTAGTCGGAACATTTCAAATAATACATATTATCATTCATCATTTAAAAAAATGCAAAAACAACATTTTTCTTCGTCTAGACCTTTGAACGTTTCTTAATTCTTTTCTTTCTGAACTCATACTTTTGGTTATTCAACAAAACGTAAATAAAGTTGACATTTTATGGTAGGATGGACTTTGTCTTTTAAGTTTGACCATTGTCTCATTTTCTGCATTCTCACTCACGCGCGTGCGCGTCAATAGGAATGAGCGGGATTTGCAAAATTATAAATATTAAAATAAATTTATAATTTATTCAATATGGTTAACGAAAAAAGAAAATTGTATAATGACTGAAGCGGTATTTCCGTTAAAATCCCAGCCACGAATGGTAAATTCGTTGCTATACTGCTTCAACCCCCCGCACCCATAAGTAGAAGGAAATGCCTGGGAGGATAATATCATGAGGAGCAGACATATATACTACGTGCGGAATAAAGTTGAAAAATCATATGCAAAAAAAAAGTGATGTCATCAAATATATCACTCACGCGTGCGTGCGCGTAAATATGACTAAGCGAGATTTTTTACTACACTAGTCCTACCCCCAGAAAGAAAAAAAAGGTAATGCCTGGGAGGGTAGTATCTTGACGAATGAATGAACAAATACGACAGGGACAACATCATGTGGCACTGTTTGAAACGGTACAGACCGAAATAGGTTTCCAAATCCTATTAACAATTACAAAAATAGAATACACATTTATTAAAAAAAGTCATAATGCAATTCACCTCTGCCTCTTAGCAACTTATATATTTAAGGGTAAAAAAATGTATTTATGGGATTTCAATTTCAGCATTTCGTAAGACGTCTGAGTTATGTTTTTTCAACACAAATTAAAAAAAAAAAATGTTCTCTCATTGAATGTGAATATTTTCTTGTAAATATATGAAAAGAAAAAAAACAACGAGAGAAATAAAAAGTTTTTAAAAAATCCCGGGCAACACCAGATAGGTAAAGCTAGTTATATTATTTACGTGTATAACAATGGACACAGTATGAACACCAATGTGTAAGCGTGAAAGATCAGACAATACAAGAAACAATAAGAGTAATAATCTATTATGATACTAAATCTGAGTGAATCAAAGGTAGTTTTTTTCCTATATATTTTAATAACACAAAATTCGTGCTAAAGTATGTCTTGGTTTTGTGATTGAGTTATATTTGAAAGCATATCTATTATTATTATTATTATTATTATTATTATTATTATTATTATCTTTATCATTATCATTATTATTATTATCATTATCTTTATCATTATCATTATTATTATCATTATTATTATTATTATCATTATTATCATTATTATCATTATTATCATTATTATCATTATCATTATTATTATTAAACGTTTGCTCTGCTAGTTGCAGCATATGCACTAACGTGGCTGCGTGTCCTCCAAGCCCACGATCTTGGGTCAAGGTGCTCGCTTGGTTTATGTTCATCTATTCACAAACGTTGCCTATCCATCTTTCCTTTTGTCTAATTTTCGACCAGCTTCCTCGTATTATGCCTTCAACGCATATTTTGCATAGCCTTACACTATAACGCTTGATGTGGCTACACAATCAAAGTTTGTTTCGCTAAGACTTTTTTCCTATATACTTCAAAATCCATGCTAAAATATGCCTTGGTTCTTGGATTGGGTTATATTTGAAAACATTTCGATTTTGATTTTGATGATGATGATGGTGATGATTATTATTATTATGATGATGATTATTATTATTATTACTATTATTATTGTTGTTGTTGTTGTTATTAATATTAAACGTTTTCTCTGCTATATGCAGTAACGTGGCTGAGTGTCCTCTAAGCCTTACGATCTTGAGATAAGGTGTTCGCTTGGTTTATGTTCATGTTCGTCCATTGACAAACGTTGTCTACCCATCTTTTCTTCTGTTTACCTTTCAACCGGCTTCTTTTTATGATGCCTTCAACGCATATTTTGCATAGCCCTACACCGGAACGCTTAACGTGACCAAAACAATCTCAAGACTTTACATCTGATGACAGACGATATTAATGGGATGCCAGCGAGTTTTCGCAACTCTGCGATACTCATGTGATCAGATTGTTTATGAAGACAGGTGAAGATAGCTTGTGCCCAAGGTAAACAGTAAACAAACTCTGTAACCATCTATTTACTAACATTTTATCTATCACTTTTACTCTCTCTCAGTGTATGTTGCTTGATGCATTGATCTTATTATATGCTGCATCTATCGCTCTTACTTCTATCACCCTCTCCTTTTCTATTTATTTATTTATTTATTAAGATTCGAAGATAATAAAGAAAGGAAAGAATAAAAAGGTTGGAATAGTCCATTATAAACAAAAAGGGAATACCACCACGGGGAGTAATACTATTTAATCTGTAGTCGGAGAGGAAAAAAGAGAAAGTAAGATGTAGCCGAACAGAAATACTAACTTTAAATTTTGTCTTTACTTTTTTATATTTAACTGGTTTTGCAAACTCACTTTTCATACCATTTTTCGTTCCAGCATGAAAAATTAAACAAGATTTCAACTTTCATTTTATTTGCTGCTTGTGAAACCCGTGCCCCGACGTTGTCCGGGAAAATTGAATTGAGGAAGCCAAAAAACTCGTGCTCTCACCCTGAACCCCATATTACGCTACATTAACGATACGCTTCCGCTGGATACACAGTGAGTGTAAACGTAACGTCTTCCTATGAAAACAATTGTTTTCTATTGTAATTATCGTAATCATGTATTTGTTTATTTCATCTAAAGCGCAACGATTTTGACAGTTATTACAATCCGTAAATCGTCCTCAAATTCTTGAGGTTTTGACGAAAAGGACCCAAAAATAAATCGACGAAATTCCATCCGAGATAACAGGGAGAAAAACATGGAGAACACTTTTGAAACAACCCCATCAATGTATCGCTGACAACTGCCGCCACCATTTGTCTATTTTTAGAATGTCAGTCTTTTAATAGAAAGATCTTCATTCCCCAGCGGATACTTCAATTAAAATACATCTCCCGTTTCTCGCTTTGTCGCAATGATGTACCCGTGTGGTAGCGATCTGTTCCGACTTGGGCCAATTTATATATTGACATGTAGTAACGTGTTGCCGCCGGGCGTTTCTTCACGCCTCATCAAATAAATGTCGGCAATGGTTCGATAATGTCGAAATAGACAGAAAGCGGTGAGAATTAGTCACTGGACCGCAACAGAAAAAAAACGATGGTTGCAATCAGACAGGAGGTGTATTGACCGGAATATAAACAGCAATGCGGCCGATATCGATCGTCCGAACTAAAAACAAATAATTAAACCATCATAAAATAACACTTGTTTGTTTGTTTTATGGCATCAACTTTTTCTGTGGATTATTAAATACCAAATGCAGTAATTCTGATAAAAGAATGGTACTCTCAAAGATACAATATACTTTTTATGGTGTAGCCCACCAGATGCAGTTTTTAAGAATACAATTAAAAACTACTTAATACTTCTACTCGATCATGGCTGACCGAACGAGAACAATCTACTTCCGTGGATTAGATAAAGCGTTCAGTTCCATCTTCCAAATAGATTCAAAAGTTCGAAAAGATACACCTTAAGAAGGTCGGAGGTTACAACGACCTATAACGAGGACGAGTTCTATTTGAACCATAGATGTGACCATGATAGGAACTATCAGTTCGGGCTAGAGTAAACTTTAGAGGAATGGGGACTATGGGATTATTCCACAAAGATCCCAAATAGGGGCCTTGCTATCGGATGCAGATTCATGCACTACCCAGGACAGATTTTATTTTAACTCATAGACGTGACTAGGATAGGTAATACCACTCTCGATTAGCATAACAACTAACGAGTGGCTCCACCCTCTCGAATTGGGGCTGCATCATCGAATGTGCATTGCTTGCATATCCAGGACAAAACAAAACAAGATGAAATGAAAAGATTATGTACCGCCAACATTTTAAATGCGATGGATCGTTTGTTTATTTTGCACAAGAACCTCTATTTATACAATTCCTCTATATTCATCAGTGTGTCATGGGTCGCATTCAATTAATATAAACCTCACTCGCCTATTTGTCATATTACCTCTCTCTCTCTCTTTATTAACTTTATATATATATAACTTCTTTGTAATATAGCAGGAAAAATACCAGCAGAGTGCTCGATTAATTGAGAATTAAAATTAAAAATTAAAAGTTAAGAGCGTAATATTTATTTATTTTGGTACAGAAAAATTAGTCCAATATTCATACCGTCGGTTTGAATCACAGAAGGACTTAGCCATGGTGTAAGCGGCTGTTTCTTATTACTGGCGATGCATTTTTGCTATGGTACGTTGACAGTAGTCTACTTAACTGATTCTATACGTAAATATTTTTAACTTACCCGGTGTTTTACTATTTGTGTATGACCAAATAAGACACGACCAAGGCACGGCCATTAGCGGCTGCTGTTTCTATAGAAATCTTGGCACGTCAGAAGAGCAACCTTTTCGTCACATTCAAAGCAATCTCTGCCCGTCAGATCGAACTGAACTAAATATCGTCTTGCGGTATTATTTTAAATATAAAAATGAAAGGAATTTAGCTTGAAAATAATTGTTTGTTTACTTCTCACAAAAATGTTCGGACTAAATTAAATAAAAGACAAATGACTATTTTTTTTTAAATGGGATTTTTTAAACACTGTAACAAATCTGTATGACGTAAAGCTAGTCACTAGAACTTTAATCAGACGTAAGAAGAATAGTAATAAGGTCAATAGGCATCTGCTATCTTTGCGATAATCATATTTGTTCTTGTTAGCTCCTTACATGAAGTGGCTTCATGCCTTGTCTGGAGCGATTTCCATAAAAAATAGGAACTTATATTTGAAGAAAAAAGTTTGTTTACTCTTTTGTACGCAAGTTTAATCTTTTAAATAGTAAATAAAGTATTAATCCCCCCCCCCAAAAAAAAAGAAAACAAGCAATAGTCAATATAGAATTACGTGTGTTCCTATTTACTTACTTCCCACGAGGGCAGAGTTAGACACAAGATCGGTTTCTACTGTGGAGAAAATACAGCTCCCAAAACAGAGACGCTATTGCTGGACGATGCATTTTTTTCTATGGTACGTTGACAAGAATCTACTTAACTGATTCTACGCGTAAATATTTATCTCCCTTTAAAGGAAATACACAAAAAGAAACAATTACAAGCATATAATACTTTATTACTTTGAATGTCGGCGAGATTTTTCCCATACATAATTACACAATGTCCTATCGAAAGACCGCCATTTTCTCCACTTCATAACTAACATTAACACGTAAAAAAATTAGATATAAATGCAAAGCCGCTTCTGCCCTGTACTGTTTATTTTCGTTTTTATCATTTTATTATATAATATTTAGTGGTGCTTTTTTACAGTATGACCCGCTAAAAAGTGCCTCGACGTCGGTACTTTCCGGATGTTTATGTAGAACGTCGGACAGTGTCGAATGTCCGTTGACTTACCTGAATCTAAAAAAGAAAGCACAAACTAGGCTGGATTTACAAGCGAGAAAAAAAAAACAAGCAAAAAATGACAGTAAAAAATTTTGTATAAAATAACTTTTTATTTTTTTAACGAAGAAATAAATGATTCAAATAAGTGTTTAAATTAAAAAGTTAATCAAGTGTTTTTTTTTAATTTTACGAAAATTATTTGTTTTATTTTTTGTTTTTACTGATTATTATTGTTGCTTTCGTTAGGGTTTGGGGTTAGGGTTGTGGCAGGATTAGGGTAGGGTTAGCAATTAGGGTTAGGGTTAAGGCATAGTTAGGAATTAGGGTTTGGGCAGGCTCGTTTGCAGACGTCAAAAATTCAATTATCAAGTTTAGATGTCGTCTGCTTATTCATTTCAATCAATCAGTTATTCATTTTCTCGCAGTTTTATTGATGTACCGCTTCGGCCTTTCTGGTGTTTTACGTAAAACGCCGGAAATGCCGAAGCGGTAAGTCAATAAAACTGCGAGAAAATGAATAACGTAAAACGCCTGAAAGCACCGACGCCGAGGGACTTTTAGCACGGGTCCCAATCTAACAAAGTACCGATTTATTTTCTATTAATAATGTGTATTACACAGTTCGTTGTCTCAATAGGAGCGTGTCAAGAAAATTGTGTCATCTTGTTATTATATACAAATTTAACTTCCCCCTCCCCCCTTATATCCGCTTACCTCTTTGCATTATCTTTTACGCTTCAACCTATAAAATGTTGAGTTCTGTTAAATAAAGCTTATTTTTACCAAATAAATATGCTCAAGGGAATCGACCGAAGTATCTTGGTTAAACTTTAATAGCATGTCTGTCTCCTTATTTCCACTAGTACGTTGCCTTGCCTTTTCACTAGTCTATAAACTAATCTTATATATATATATATATATATATATATATATATATATATATATATATATATATATATATTATATATATATTTGAATTATTAAAATAAAAAGCACTGAGAAAGCTATACAATGCAATTTAGTTTATTAATTTTTTTTTCAATTTAATTTTTGACGATATACTTCATCAGAATTTCGAATATTTATTTGAAGTTCTGATGAAGAGGTAAATCTTCAAAAATTAAGTTTAAAAACAAAACTAAATTGCGTTGTATCACTTTCGAACGGCTTGTTATAATTTTATAATTGAAATTTCCAATATGAACAATGCTTTTTAAAAGAACACTATTTCTCTTTCTCTCTCATATATATATATATATATATATATATATATATATATATAAAATATATATATATATATATAAAATATATATATATATATATATATATATATAATTATATATGTGTGTGTTTGAAAAAAGATAAACGGAAAACAGGTTAGAAAGCAGGAGAAAAACAAAAAAGAGATTTAACCGGTTTCGTTCGTATTATCGAACCTCTTCAGAAAAAGTGAAGATTTAGAAACAATTTAATTTTATTTTGCAAGCACACACATGGGAGAAGGAAAAGATGATCTGATTGGACCATATGAGAAGACCCTTAGTTACATTGAAATATGATTTGACAAGTAGGTGACATATTCCTCTTTATTTCTCATTCTTTTTTATATACCTTCATCCATTTTCTTTTTCTTTTTCATTTTCGCACCTACCGAGCTAGCATAGGGGTAGGCGGTAGGCGGTAAAGGCGATAAGAGAGAAGAAGACAGAGAAACTAGCCAGGATAAACAGAGAGAGAGAGAGAGGGGGAGGGATAGAGAGAGATGTGAATATGTACGTACATATCTTTTCACAGTTCTATCAATCTATTCTTGTTTGTTTACTCAATAATTACACTTGCTGTAAATTAATTATTTGCTAATTTTTCACTTAGTTGAATAAAGGAGTCTTAGTGTTGCATGCTGGTTATTCACTCATAAAAATATGCATAAAGGCAATTGTCTTTATTATATTTCATGATGCATGGTTCGTACCGTTCCGGGCAAAAAGAAAAGAGAGCTCCATTAATCTGAACGTCTTCCATCTTTTTATTCCTTATATAAAAACTAACATCAACCCACACATATTTTATCTGGGAGGTCTCTTTACTATCTCACTTCTCACGCATTTTACTTTTGACTTACTTCGGTTACATTTCCGATAATGGCCGTTTTCTCACTAATTTAGTTTAAAGTCTCACACAAGGTCGATCTACCATGCAACACGAGTTAGATCTACTGTAAAATATTGAGTGACCTTGTATAATATTAGGCTGATTCGAATATTGTCTTTTTACAGGTAGGTCAAAATTTAATTTCGTTAAGTAACGAGCAGTCGATTCTAAGGATAAGTAATATGTCACGAGATAACCCTAACCCTAACTTACTAATTCTAGGATGTACCTGGGCATGACCTTAAGGTTAGCGGTTATATCGACGGAAACATGAGAATAACAACCAAGATGAGAATAATAGTTGAAATAATACAAGAAAAATACAACATCATTTTGAAGACAAATATTGTAAATACTTTAACTGCTATTCTAAAATTTACATAAGTGTATATTTGTAAATATGAATTCATTAAAAGTTTTAGAGAAATGAATTATGTAAATTGCAAAACCCGTCTGTTGTTTGAGCGAGTTTGGTAACAGTATATATAGTAGTTGAAAGAGTAATATATTAAGTACGATTCTTAACACGATGTGCGTTCGAATCGCATTCTCGGCTTGAAATTTGTTTCTACTTTATTTGCGTGTTATTTAATCTAAATTAAGTAATTAATAGTTTCCGAACCAAATTCTAAGGTACACAAAGCTTCTCGATCACCTGAAATTAAAATAAATACTATTTACCCTCCCCCCTCTCTTACGTTTACACAACTTTTACAGAGCGGACAGACAGACGGACAGACAGACAGACAGACAGACAGAGAAGGTGCTCGTAATATTATATATACAAATGATTAACCCATAATGCTCAAATCTTTTTTCTTTCAATTATTATCAAAAATCATTTGTAAATACAATATTATTTGATACTAAAATGATTTACAGTGATTAACGTTTTTTTTTACTGAATAATAGCTGAAACTAATTGTGTCATTTCACTCTAGATTTTCACACTATACTGTATGCATCAGTGCTGTCAATATACACAAGACAGTAGGTCTAATATTTGAAAGACATCCCAATCTTTATGACTAACTACTAATATCTCTGAAAAATGCAGGTGTTGCTGAAATAGGGTTAATGATCATTCTGACCTTAAAATGGTGCCAATGTGTTAAACTACCCCCGGTGGTGAGGCAACAAATTAAAGGACATTTGGGGGGTATAAACAGACCTCTCTTAATTGATATTACTTCCGGGTTAACTCTGGCTCGAAGTCGTAGTACTTGTCAGGATCCGATTTATTGAACTATCGTTTACAAAATTTATTTACGAAAGAAGCAATCGCATAGTTTCAACATAAAATCATCTAATAAGGATTGAGATGCCGTAAAACCCAACAAAAACCAATTCCGGAATGAGTAACATCATGATACATCCCGAATTACAAATGATACCGGTGTGCTTTGTTTTAAACAAACGTGCGCCAAGAAGACAAATCAAGATTACAAGTCTAACGTGATTCACAAACCAGCACATCCAACAGTGCAGGACCTGTTCTGTTTGTTTTCTTTTGCACCCTACCCAAAAGGGATAGGCTAGTTGTTGGTACACCAGCCCAGATGTGGAAACAACACCCAATGCATGGGTAAATAGTGGCTTTATAGGTGTGAGCAGTTTTTTTAACCCGGTAGAGAGAGCCTATCTTCTTTGTGGCGAACTGAGCAGCACTTTCTATGTAATTATTCCACTTACTGTTGCCTGAAAATTTCAGGCCGAAGAGTTTAATCGTTGGACTCTCTGGAAGGGTGCATTCGACCATGAGAATCGGGGTTTAGAAAGATTTCTTATAGTGATTGAAGGAAATGAGTTTGTCTTGGTAGCCTGAAATGTGACCATCCGTTTTTGGTCCTTTTCTACTACAGACTGCAGAGGATTTTACAAGGATTCAGCCTTTGCCTTGCATGTGGGGGCATTTGGTTTGCCCTCACACCTCGAGAATCGAGCGTGGTATCATCAGCAAATATACCCATCTCAGACGCGATTTCGTCAAGAGATCGTTTACTAAGGTCATAGTATCTCTTCTGTGTTAGTGGATCAGAAATCATTCGCAGAGTGTCTCTTTTGGTAGGGCAACAAGAGTGTTTTATGTGAGATAGATATCACCAGATTTTTAAAAAATCCAAACTTGACTATTTTAGGTGGATTAGAAAGTAAGGACAAACATTTTATTCGTATAGACGATTACAAATGATGGTACTGTGGTTACATAGAGTGTAGACCTTATAATTTGTGGTGTGTTTGTTCGCAGAGAGTTTGGAGATGTTGAAATAGACGACGTTTCCTCTCAGCTCTCCATCTAATATAGCTGACCAACGGGCGTAGCGATCGATAATACATAGATGAATAACAAGTGGTGTGCGTTACTTGATCAATTATTTTTGAGTGTAAAGGAAAAGAGGAAATAAACTTTCATCGAAATACGGAAATAAAGAGATTGTAAAAACTAATGAAAATTATGGTTTTGGATTGATTTGCCCAAAATAAGATATATATGCTCTGAATCTTCTAACACAACTTCATTGAGTTTATAATTGTAAACATTTTGGATATTATAAGGATTGTACGTCTAAATATATATATATATATATATATATATATATATATATATATATTAATATATATGCCAACATTACACGAATGATTTACAGCAATTTGAAAATTAAACAAAAACAACGAATATATAATTAAATATTTATAAATTTTAAGAGAATTGGAATCGGTAATTGTATCGGAATACAGAATTTAGAACAGAATCGGTAATTCTATCGTAATCGGGAATAGTATATACAGCGAAATTGTATATATACTACTACTCTCTGATGATTGACAAGGTTGGACAAAAAATACAATTACCCAGATTTGCTATGAAACACGTGTAAAAAAATTAATATGAATTTTTTAAAAAAATACATTTTTGAGTGTAAGATGAAAGAAGAAAAATAAACTTTCATCGAAATACGGAAATAAAGTGATTGTAAGAACTTATTAAAATTATGGTTTTGGATTGATTTCCGAATGGCTATTGGAATGCAAAAATAAGATATATATGCTCTGAATCTTGTAACACAACTTCATTGAGATTACAATTGGAAACATTTCGAATATAAGGACTATTTTTGTTTTATAAAATCAGAGTCGAATGGAGGTCGTTAGAAAAAAAGATTTCAATATCTAGTTTCTATAAACGAAACGGCGACAAGATAATTTCATCTATTAGATAATTGATAAAAATATATAAATGTTTCTTTCTTTAAATTAGTCATTACCATACGTTTCAAGCTGTGAGCGAGTTTTCCGATGACTAACACGTATCTGGTGCTTCCGGTTCTACAGAAACGTTCCGCACACGAATTGTTGCGTGTCACGAATTTTGCAGCCATAACTTATCTATTTCTATGTTCCTTTCTCAAAAATTATTGTTGTTGATTTTATATTCTATAATTCTATTCCTACGTTTGTATTTTTCATTAATTAATAATTACTAACTGTATTCTATTTTATTTGTAAGCAGATAATTCGTGTGTAGTTTATTTCGTTTGAGTTATATTCCTGGCCAATTTACATTTTTACTAATTAAAGGGGGACAACTTGCTATATATAATATAATATTTTGAGCTCTAGTTATACTGTACGCAATTGAGCTACTACTAAAACTTTTGTGTGAACTTATATATATATATATATATATATATATATATATATACAACAGTAAAATAAATATATAATCCATACTTTATACCAACTTATCTTTGTATTTCTCTGACGATAATAGTTAATTTTTTGAAAAGCCATGGATTAAAGAATGAAAAATTATTTTATTTGAAACACCTTATTTTGAGCATCTGAAGAAGTAATAGATATTGTATTTTTACAATCTTTATTTTCATCTTTTACTTCTCTCTCTCTCCCTCTCTCTCTCTATAATATATATATATATATATATATATATATATATATATATATATATATATATATATGAATAAAAGAGCACACACATGACATATACACTCTCTAATGATTTAGTGGAAGGGTTCTTATTATTAAGCGCGAAATTTCACATTTTATGAAAAAAACTTGATAATTTTATGAAATCACTCTCGTCTTCAATCGAATGTATTTTTGGTAGCTTTATTTTTTTTTTCGCTAACCCTAAATCCAACTCGAAGTTTACCCTCACCCAACCCTAAGTCAAAGTCACAAGCCTCTCCCTTAATGACTAAAGATATATAGGGGGAAAAACCGGTTTGGAGATGGGAGTGATTCTATAAATATACCAAACACTTTTTGAAAACATTACTTGTTCAATCGCTAGTAGAAGGGCGGGTCATTTTTCTATAATTTAAACGTAAAATGATCACCTTGACTTTTCGACAAACTCTTTTCAGAATTACGAACTGGCGTAACTTTTTACGTTAAATCGTCATAGAAAACTGATTCTTCGTCCTAAAATTTCATAAAATGAAAAGAGTTACAATATGAGAATTTGGTTTTCAATTAATATCTATTAAAAAAGAATTTTCCAAAAAATATATTATATAAACAATGTAAAAGTTGGTGATGAAATCCCTAAATAATATCAACCCGGGCGTTAAACTTATAAAAATAAAATCTCACGACTTTCTAAAAATATTTAACAAATCGGTTAAAAGAAAGATACATTATTTCAAAATATGGTTCTTAATTGAGAGCAATCTGAAGAATTGTGTATTTAAAAAAAGAAATATTGGTGCTTCTTGAGTTCAACCCTGTATATGTAAAAAAGAAACTCTTTTTTAAGAAGAGCTAATTAAATGGGAGATAAGCATTGATTAAAATCTATAGAATAATTAACAAAACTCCATCCCTATGTTAAGAATGGGTTTCGTAATAATAACGTTATTATTTCAGCGGCGAAAAATATTATCACTATTCTTCAGCGGCGTATTTTTTTCTTTTACTTTTGCAAGTTATGTACCATGCTGAAATAACGTTATTATTTAGAAACCCATTCTTAACATGGGGGAGGGGCTAGTTAACTATTACGTAGATTTTAATCAATGGTTATCTCCCCTTTAATTACAATTCTTTACAAAAGAATGTGCCTTTTTTTTACATATAGGGGTTGGACTCAAGAAGCAACAAAATATTTTATAACATTTTTAGAGAGTGGTGATGAAGTCTAAGATTTACATATTATATTTAAAATCTGAATAGAAAATTTTCTCCACTCAAAAAATTTAACAAATCGGATTTTAGAAGAACTTGAAAAGCGTATTCGTTCAACAAAGGACTAGAGGGGCAACTGATCTTCCTCACCGTTTGATTTTCCCAACCGGTCGCTTTCAAAATGTCCAACAAGTTGCTCATTTTAAACCTGCCCACCGAACTGAACAGAAATTTATTTTTTTGTTGGTGGGTCGAGGGGATATGTAATCTGAGAATTTGGCTTTCAATTGATAGAGAAAGATTTTTTTTTTCTTAATATGATGTTCACCCCAAAAAAGGCAGGACGCCACTGTAGACGTAAGGGGCTACTGAGAATTATGGAGTAAGTTTAGGGTATCATTCTAAGTTGGGAGCTGTGTTTTATTTACTCCTCCCCAGGAGTTAGGCACAAGGCCAGTTTTATCTTACTCCCACAAGTAAGATGTGACCCAAGATCGGGTCGAGAAAGTGGGGTTTGAAAAGCCAGCACTCAGGAGGTGAGCACTCTGGCCATTTAAAAATTGCCTGGGCAGCCCCGTCGGCATTCCCCGGTAAGGCGCCACAGACAGTAAGCAATAAACTTACTCCTCCCCAAAGAGGGGAGGCAAAGCCTGGGAGGGTGGACCTCCTAGAAGAGCACAGGACAGGCGTGCAGTATCCATCGGAACAGATACTACACTTTGCTGTGTAGCGAGATGTCTGTTTACATTAGTTTTAAACCTATGCATGTCAGTACTGTCGGGGAACCAGAGGCCAGTAGCACGAGGAAAGAAGCTATTGGAGTAGAAGGCTCTCCGGCATCTGGGGACCTCCACAGTGAATGGATGGGATTTAGCTTATTGTCGAGTTGATCTAGTGAATTTACGTCGAGGGGCCACCAGAGTATTGATTTACTCCTCTCCAGGAGTTAGGCACAAGGCCAGTTTTTATCTTACTCCCACAAGTAAGATGTGACCCAAGGTCGGGTCAGGAAAGTGGGGTTTAAAAATTGCCTGGGCAGCCCCGTCGGCATTCCCCGGTAGGGGCGCCTCAGGCAGTAAGTAATAAACTTACTCCTCCCCAAAGAGGGGAGACGAAGCCTGGGAGGGTGGACCTCCTAGAACTGCACAGGACAGACCCATAGACCGGCGTAAATCAAGCCCCAAAGGCCAAGACAATACCAGTCTATGGGGTGCAGTATCCATCGGAACAGATACTACACTTTGATCGTAGCCAAAAGGCCAAGAACAAGGGGCCACCAGAGTAGCCAGATTTTATTTGTTCTAAAAATATTATACCCACATTTTAGAGTTTCGGAATGAAATCCCCAGGAAATATCAATTCGGGCGCGGGAGTTTACGTTAAACTTACATATAAAAAAACTGACCCTTAAAAAGGATTTAACAAGTCTGCTTAAAAACACCCTGATATCAAAATTAGTTTTTTGTGCTTATTTTCCGATGCCAAAAACGATTTTGTTTGTTTTCTTGTTTGTTTAAAACTTAATTTTCCATTCCTGGTACTAATCATAAAATGAAAAATATTTATTGATTTTAAATTACCAGTAAAACTAAAACCTATAGATCACTCTCCCAAAAACACACAATATTTTTTACGTTTGCGAAAATATATGTACATGTTACATGGGTTTTTACGGTAATCCGAAAAAAATAAAATAAAACACAACTCTCTAACTAAATATTTAGAGATTTGAAAAGAATCGGAATCGGTAATTGTATCGGAATCGGGAATTTAGAACAGAATCGGTAATTGTATCGGGAAAAATAATGGAATCGTTCCATCACTAATCAAAATATGGTGCCTAGCAATCTGAAGAGTCATGTTAATCATAACATTTTTAGAGGTTTGTGATGAAGTTCACGGGGGTCAGTTTATGTTTGACTCTCAATAGAAAACTGACCCCACTTTTAAAATTAAACAAACCGTAAAATATACCCTCTACTTGATTTTCTCCGCGGGTACGTTTCAGAGTTTCTAACAAATTTTCATTTTACGGCAAAACCCTAACAGCAAACGGAACTCCTTGACAATTCAACAGAAAGCGTTTAATTATTAAAAAACAAAACAAAACAAAAAAACATGTATAATCTAAGAATATGATGCTTAATTAAAAATCTAGTGTCATTTTTCTTTTAATGAATAACAGTTTTAGAATATGGTGATGAAGTCCTCGAGAAATATAAATCCGAAGAGGGGGGGGATCATTTTTGACGTAAAACTTACGTAACAAACTTGAACAATTTGGTTTTAAAAAAGATTATAATCTGAAAAGTTGGTTTCAAAAAAGTTTAAATAACAATAAATGTTAAAGTGAAGACAAATTATATTTTATTTATTATTTATTTTTTTTAACATAGTTCACCCCAAACAAGGCAGGCCGCCACTGTAGACGTAAGGGGCTACTGAGGAAAAAGGGAGAGGTTTTTTTTGGGGGGGTCAACCTAAATTTGGAGCTGCTCAGCGAGATGTCTGTTTACATTAGTTTTAAATTTCTGCATGTCAGTAACGTCAGGAAAACAGGGAGCATGGAGGGAGTTCCAGAGTCCAACAGCACGAGGAAAGAAGCTTTTAGAGTAGAAAGCTCTGCGGCATCTGGGGACCTCCACAGTGTATGGATGGGATTTGGCAGATTGTCGGGTTGGTCTAGTGAATTTACGTCGTGGGGGGGGGGTACCAGAGCAGCAAGCTCATTAGAGCACAATGATTCGTTTATGTGCTCGACTGAGCTCCAATCTCTCGTTCCCTCCTGTAAAACATTCACAGCAAGAACTCGTCTAGCTACAAGCACAGCAAAGCGTTCTTTTCTCGCTTGCTGTACGTAAGACCAAACGGAACTTCTATGAAGAAAGTTTCCTTACTAGAAGGTCCCATCTGTTGAACACAATATCACGGGACTGCTTCCGAACTGATTACAACATAGTCGTCTTCAACTCCAATGTTAACAAATACTTGTTGAGCCGTCCTCTTAAATAATCAAACTCTGACCATTGTACCCATCGTTTCCAATCCTTTCATGGTGTTCTTCATCGTTCAACTAACTTTCTCTTTAACAGTTATCCTCGAGTGGTTTCCAGGCCTTGATAAGCGGCGACCCACTAGTAAAAACCATTCGAATCCGACGTTTGATAAGAGTTAAGGAAGACATGTTAAATAGATTTTATTTGGAAACAAATCTCAGAAGACAATCCATTACGGGTTAAAGAATTATTTCAATTTCGGAATTTTGCAATTTTAAAAAGGTTTCTTAAAGATTCTGAAGATTATTTTCAATTATCAGATTTAGACCACGGCCCCATCCTCCAAAAATAAAATATCAGTTTTCGCATACCGACGGGGATGGAGTCACTTCGCTATTATACAATCGTTGTAAAATGGATACTGACTTTATAGCCGGTGTAACCACTCTTTACGTAGAAATGAGGGATTTCGATTAGTCAGTCATGGGAATTATAACGAATAGATACCCAGATGATTACAGGTCTTATAGAGTCAGTTCTGAGTATCGACGAAGAGTCCCGAGCAGTCCCGGAAATGGGCGAAACACTTTTGAAAACCACCCTCTCTCTCTCTTTGGAAGTTTTAAAAACTGTTTTAAGGGCTAAATTTGTTTTCTTACCATAACCTAACCAGACCCATGCTTAGTGTCGTCTGCCTTTTTTTACATTTTTTTGTTGCGGCTTTTAAATCGTAAACTGCTTCGGCAATTTTCGGGACTGACTCAGGGATTCTACGTGGATACTAGGAACTGACAACGTAAGTACTGAAATTACAAAAAAAAATCAAAAAATAATGCGTCTTCTATTCCGAAATCTCGTCCAAAATCTAATTAAAACTTCAGGTACGTCTAAAAAATGTGAACCGAACTCATTCTTTAAACTCTAAACTAACCCAAGTTTTGGGTTTAGTTCGGTAAAAATCGGCTTGGTTCGGTTCAAATTCTGTAGAAGCACTAATTTAAAAAAAAAAAATTCTGTAGAAGCACTAATTTTTAAAATTTCTGTAGTAGCACCAATTTTTTAAAATGTAGATACTAAAAAAAAAGCATTATTAAACGTGTGAGTGCATTTAAAACTGTATTAAGAAAAAGAAAAAGTGTTCAAATCTATTGAAAATGTACTTACATTGTTGCCGGCTTTGGTTAATCCAACTATTAAGCATATACTTCCAATAAATAGTAAGGGTTTCAGATCTCCACTCCGGTAACCCATGTTACGCGTCTCTTAATGGAGCCTCTCCGCGTTTGTTGCTAGTTTTTGTTTTTTGTTGTTTTTTAATTGGGAAGATTTTTATTAAGATTGTTTTTTTTAATTATAAATTAAAAAAAAAAAAGTTCTTTTTTTTTCCTTTATATCTTTTAAAGCCAAGTTTTTTTTTATCAACTATTATTTATTATCTATTATTATCCTGAAAAAAGCAAAAGCTAGTTTCCTTATCGAAATATGAAGTGGGTGCGAACCCGGTTCTTCACACCGCTAACAACTGCTGCGGGGAAAGGTTTGAGCGCAGTTTTTATACGAAATGGACGGAAAAGACGGCGACACAGAATATGAATAATGGGAATGTTGGAAAAGAAATGCCTCCCCCCCTCAAAAAAAAAGAAAGAAAAAAAGGTATCGTGCACGTTATTTCTTGTAACAATACACACACACACATATATACATATATATATATATATATATATATATATATATATATATATATATATATGTTAAAAAATGAAGGGGGGTGCGTGTGTCAATTCTTACGCCGCTCCTCCTCCTCCTATCTTATGGTCCACCTTCCTACCCCCGCTCTTTCAAATAATTGACGAAACACCTTGAATATGGGCGTCTTGTCACCCACGGGCCACCCCGACTACCCCAGGGCTTCACTCACGAATAGTGTTAATTGTGTTTATATATTTATGCTATTATACAACTGGGGCTTGAGGACGAATGAATGAGGAGGAGGGAGGCGTGAAGTGGTGCACGACCCCCTCGACAAAATATCTTCCTTTCTTTTTCTCTTCACCCTCTTCTTTCTTTCTTTCTTTTTAATCGTCTTTCTCTTTCCTTTTTTTATTGTTTGTTTCTTTTCCTTTCTTTTAATAAAAAAACACATCAATAACGTTTGTTTCTTTATTTCTTTTCCTTCTTTTACACTAAAAAAATCGTGTCTTTTTTAAATTCTTTCTTGTATGCTGGGATTTTAAACCGACGAGTAGGGGGGGGGGGAGAACGAAGAAAAGGCGACTAAGACAACTCTTACCTGTTTTTAGGCTGCCTCACGCGCAACAAAACGAATAAACCAAAAAGAAGTTGGTCGTAAGGTTGCAACGAGTCGCGCTATTACCGACAAGTGCTAATCTTTCCTTGTAACGTTAGCAGTGACGTAACATAGATTGGTAAAATTGTCGTTTCCCAACTGAAATGACGGACAATAAACCGTCTGCAGTTTTCTGATATTTTTCCAATCTCACAAATGAGTTAGTAAACCCAAATAAATTGTTTTGGACTAATTTCCCAACTGTATTTCCTTTTAAATGATTTAAGGTAAATTTTAAATTAGTCCAAAACAATTTATTTCGGTTTACTTACTCATTTGTGAGGTTGGACAACTGCAGACGATTTATTGTTCGGCATTTTGGTTGGGAAGCGACAATTTTACCCATAGATTAAATATTTATTCGTAATATGTTACAAAATGCCGAATAAGGGAGAGTCGACAAAAGCTAGTCTTATTTATCTTAATTTCACAGAAACAAGCTCAATGAATTTCTACTTAGACCCCGTATCTACAACATACAATGTAAAGTGGGTCCATGTCGGTATATGACTTATATTAGCCTGTGTCCAAAATGATCCTGTTTTACTGAATAATCTTTTTCACTAGAATTGGCGTAATTTGTAAAAAAACAAAAATCCAATGCATTGTCTAACTCTATGTTTTAATTGGGCGGTTATTGCTGTTTCTGTGAGGCGTCTGGAGGTTTTACCGTGAATATGTTTAATTATAGAATCCCTTGAAGTCAAACATATGGAGAACAAGAGCGTTTTTATCATCAAGCTTTTCTTTACTGAGGGCTCAACACTTATCAAGGCCCGAGTGCCACTCGAGGATAAGGGTTAAAAGGATTGCTTGTTGGACGTTGGTTGCAAGAAAAGATTGCAAAAAAGGGGGTGAAATGAGCAGATAATTACTTAATAGGTATTGATTTTTCAAGAAAAACAGCTCGACGATTATTTGTTTACATTAGACTTGAACACGGCCGTTCTGTAGTCTGTTGGGAAACAAACTTGTGGTATTTTATTCCACTTTCGTATTCATATATTATTTTGTTCTGCGTGCGTTTCACGTGTTGCCAATATATTTGGTAAGTAAAGGGTCAATGTTTTGGTGTTTATTAAGAAGATTTTTTATGGTTTGTGAAGTCGATAATATATGAATGTATAAAAACGTGTATAACGCAGTAAAAGTTGTTTCTAATTCATTGATTTTATTATCCGAAAAATAAAGAAGAAAACAGAAGAAAAAAAGGAAACGAAAGAAATACTGTTTTGAACCGTGACCGTTTTCGACGATTCTTCCCGTTTGTTTCTCTTCTGATCATGTCGCTACGTGATTTAACTGAATTAGATTGCAGGAATTCTTTTAAAAGCTTTGATGCTATCTACACCTCATATTCAAGTCGACACAGACCAAGAGCAACTAAAACACTTCTGGTGCTTCTCACGATTAGGACCCGAGCTAAGTTTGACCATGTCATTATGATCAAGGTTAAGATTAGGGTTAGGGTCAAAGTCAGCTCCGGTTCTAATCTGAAGAAGTGCCAACACTTCTAATTCGGTTCGAAAGAATGTGTGGTTAGTCCGGAACCCTAACCCTTACATCTAACCTTAATCCTAACTCTACCATTCAAAGAAGAGATTGTGCGACACTCCAGCCAATTATTCAACGAGAAGTCGATGAAGGCTCAGTCATCTATTCTGATGAGAGTACGTAAACTAATTTAAACCCACTCAATTGTTGTCATTTTTCTGTAAATCATCAGCAAAATCTCGTTGATCCTAACACCGGAGCACATACACAAGGGATCGAAAGACTATAGTTTTACGCGAAGATTCACATATTGAAACAAAAAAAAACATAAGAAAGATAGATGTTGTTTTCTTTATAGATATAAAGTCAAAGTACCACCATTTTTTCTTTTTTCGTTCAACTTTACCAACTATCATCCGTATTTTCAGACAATACGCGCATATATAGTTCTTCCATAAAACGACTAAATGAAGCCGAAACCTCGCCGAATAAAGGGAACATATGTTAAAGTGTGTACGCTATCTTGATGTTCCGGGTTCAATCCTGAGAAAAAGCAGCAATTTAAGAAGTTTTACTGAAAAAATGCCACAGGGTCGAGAGAATGTTATGAGAATAATGTACGCCAAGGATCAGATAAAAGGGCGAGTTCAAAATGGCATTGTGGTTTCCATGGTCAGTAAAAAAAACACTTGAAGAAGTCCGGGGGTAAGAACGGCCGAAATATCGTGATCACGAAAATCAAGGAGGACTTTGCTGAACTCTCAGGTCCACAGGTGGTCGGCCTTTGACGGTAGATTTGTGATTATACTAAACATGGGTCGCTATGATTTACGATGTAGTGTAAACAAGAGAAGAAACCGGTTCAACGTGACCGGGGTAAACGCCGTTGAACCAACAATAGCATTCTCGTATGATTATTTGGACCTCGAATAATCCAAATCATACAAATTATCAATCCTCATCTCAAAAGTTATAAAAAACAAAACATTCTTGTCTTCAAAGATTACAGTGGGCAACAATCTGTTACTTTTTGAATGTCGTCTAGATTTATACAACTGATTTACGGTATTTTTGCACTGCTAAATCGGGAAATGGCATCCGTTTCTCTCTATCAGGTCAGGTTTTTATATTATGTTTATTTTAAAAAATCAGATCTTGTTACAAAATCCATTACATTTTTGTGGCATTATCAGCTGATTTTTGTCAAAACATATCATCCTAAATATGTTTTTAAGAGAAAGATTTATTTGCCAACAACATATATTGATTCCCTGATAGAAACATCGATTACTGTCATCTGAATAGTGGGCATTGTTCAAACTTCAGGGCTTGAACTTTTTTTTACCTCCTGGGATTCTCAGCGGCAGGGAGATCTCTCTTCAGATTCCAACAGTAGTCAGCCATCATGATTACATCGCAGCAACCCTGATACCTGGTCTCCATCTTTTTCATGTTCTGATGAAATCTCTCCCGCTGCTCGTCACTCATTGAACCCAGGTTCTCAGAAAACCGATCCATATGTGAAAATAGATAGTGCATCTTGACGCTCATGTGGCAACCCAGGTTTCAAAAGCATTCAGCATGTTGTTGACAAGTTCTGCATAGTTTCTGGCCTTATTGTTGCCAAGAAAGTTCTTAACTACCAGAACAAATGCCTTCCACGCTTCCAGTTCCACTTCGTTTATAGAGTTTTAGAATTCTGGATCTCTGATGAGCTAACGGATCTGCGGACAGTCAAACATGCCAGTTTTCAACTTCTCCATGGTCAATCCTGGAAAAGCCTGGCACAAGTAAGTGAAGCAGTCACCATCATTGTTCAGAGCTTTGGTGAACTTCTTGATTAAGCCAAGCTTGAGGTGCAGCGGTAAGAAGGGTATTCTGTCTCTGTCCACCAGCTGGTCGTTGATGACGTTCCTTTCTTTGCAGTGCAACAATACTTCTCGCACAGGCCAGTCCTTCTACGTGTAATGATGAGCACGGTCCCTACTATCTCATATGCGCAGAAAACATGGGTACTTGGTGAAGCAAGACTGTTGTCCCAACAAAACGTTAACCATCTTCAGATCAACACAAATAAACAACTTATGCTGATGACAACCAATTTTCTTCAGCACATACTTCACCGCTTCATTCTTCCTCTTCAGTGTAGTCGAGTGAGCGATAGGTACAGACGCGAACTGGTTGCCGTTGTGTATCAGAACACATTTCAGTGATCGCTTTCTGTTGTCAATGAACAGTCTCCAATCTTTGGATTCATACTATAGCACTCCAAGCTTGAGCAGAAGCTGCGCAATATCAACACAGTACATCAAGTCCTTATCTTCAGAGAAAAAACGGAGGAACTCTTGATGCCGGTTGCGGAAGAAGCTGATTCGAGCACTGTCAGAGAGGAGGGTTTTTTCCTTCAATCTGGATGCCAACAGTTCGGCAGAGTCCTTTGACAAGCTGAACTCGCTCATTCAACTTCTTTTGGGAAAATGAATGTGGAGCATTATCTTCAAGAACCACTTTTTCTTCTTCCTCTTCTTCTTCTTCTTCTTCTTCTTCTCATTCTTCTTCTTCTTCTTCTTCTTCTTCTTCTTCTTGTCCTTCAACACTGGATGCACCTAAATCACTGATGTAAGGAAGTTCTACGTAGATAGGCACTGGAATTTCATCACAATGAGCCACAGGACGACGTGCTGATTGAAGATCAGGATACTTGAGGCTGTCCCGGTTCTTTCTGTTGATCCCATTCACATCAACAGCGCAGACGTAGCAGTTTGTGACATGGTTTGTCGGCTCCCTCTAAACCAGGGGCGGGCAACCGTTTCGGAGTGAGGGCCAGATGAGACTTTTGGAAGAAGCTCGCGGGCCGGAGTGAAAAACGAAATCTCAGAATTACTATATTTTGTTTACATGAATAAATTGTACAAAAATTGCATTGAACACTCTACAAATTTGATATTTTTTCTCAGGAGACTTCTGTATGCGATGTCATAAAAGGCGCCGACGAAGAGCTATTTTGGAATCATAAAAAATAATGACGGGGGAAGTAGCAAGTTGATCCAGCATTCGTTTTGACACACCTCACATAGGTTCTTTGTTTTATGCCCTTCCCTCGTCCCTCGTTTCCTCTTTGCCTCTCTCTTTCTCTTTTTCGATTTTTTTATCTCAGGCCAAGGATTTGAAATTAATAGTTAAATAAAAATGAAATATACATGCATCATCGCTCGCTGATATTTATACATTTTTATCCCACTGTAAATCTTAATCGAGATCTACTTTTACGTCTATGCCACAAAATGATATGAGTTTTACTGGGAGTTCCGCGGGCCGGATTACAATAATAAAGCATAGCAGGTTGGCGGGCCGGACGTTAAGCCTTCGCGGGCCGGATGTGGCCCGTGGGGCGGAGGTTTCCCGCCCTTGCTCTAAAGCATGGGAATTCCAAAGTTCAGACTTCTCTTGCCATTGACCCACAAACGCAGATTCACTGTGCATGTTTTGCGCACCATGTGTGGAACCCAAGCTTTATCGTGGACACCAAGTTTAATACCAAAATAAGCATGGTAAGCACGCCTTATGAAACTTGTGACTGGCTTCCTATTAGGAGCAATAGTGTATTCTCCACATATGTAGGAGAATACGTCGGGCTTATTTCTACACGATCGTCTTGCCGAAGCCATCTCATTCAGCTGCAAACCAAAAATAGATACCAATTAATCATAACCCTAACCTGCTCCACACATGCGTAATTGTGAATAAAAACGTAAAAAACGGCATGTGGCCATAGTTAAAAAAACTTGACCTAATTGAGCAAAACTAATGTGATTTTAAGATTCAGCGCATCAGATACGTCCTAAATCCACTGAAAAAAAAAACAGATAACAAATTAGTTGTTCACCAGTGTTATATTTTCCGGATTAAATCTTCATAACATGCAGGTAAAGATCTAAGTAAAAAAAAAATTATCGGATAAGTGTGATATAGAAGTAGTACTAACGAAAACTTGATACTCAAAATATCAAAAAGTCAAAATTGATGCTTAAATAAAAAAAAATTGAATGTCCAGAAAAACATCGTATGCATATCAAAAGTTTTTTTTAAAAAAGCTTTCCAGAAACCAAGGCAAACTCAGTTAAAAATAATTATGAAATTGCCAAAACACCTTTAAATGCAGGCATAATATCATATAGACCTGATCTGTCATTTTAGGAGATTACTATATATATGTATAACTGATTTACATCTACAGAAACTAATAAATTACGTGTACTATATATATATATATATATATATATATATATATATATATATATATATATATATATATATATATATATATACATGTGTATCGAGGCAGCATTTTTTCTCTAAGGCACGTATTATTAAAAATAACTGACAACTCGTGTCTGGATATTTTTGTATGGATCTCTTCCATTTTCCGGATTAAAGTCCTAATCTCGTATGAGAATTGGCTGATGAATCTGCCGTAATTTTATTTTTGGTCCAAAGTACTTTCTGACTCATCTGGGGCCATCTTCAGTGGGAATAATGTCAATCACGTAAAGACCTGGAGTGTGTTTATAGTTAATTTTGGCGGGAAAATTTTAATACGAAACTATATTTATTTAGTATTATAAACATTTAAGTATATTAGTACTAGTGTTAAATTTAATCCTGTTAATAACCGTTTTTTTTTTGTTTTGATGTGAAAAGCTTCTAGTATATGAAGTTTTTGTATATTAGTATTGCGTTCTAGGATTTTAGTGTTGTCTACAAGAAGTTTTCGGATTTGCGAGCGGGGACAGGAATGTTCGTTAATGAGGTGTCTGGCTATGGCACTATTATCCTATAGATGCATGGTCAACCTCCTGGACATATATATGCGAGATAGATAGATAGATAGATAGATAGATAGATAGATAGATAAGTACAACAATATTTTTAATAAATGAATATAAATTGTTTTTTAACCTACAGACACTAGTGTTACTTGCTTACGCAATCATCAGTGTAGGAGATGATAATTATTGCTGGTCGAGTGATTCGAACCTAGTCACAAAGTCACTATTGACTCTGACGGTTGCATGTGAAGTCGGGGACGTTTCGGCCAAGAACATACAAATGGAATAGCACAGAAGAAACGTTTCCTACTTAACTTAATTGATTTACGGTTCCACGCCACGCACGGGACGACCAGAAGACGACGGATCCTGATGTCGACTCTTCCTGCATTATTTACCAGATCCCTATTAGCCGGATAGCGCTGACACTTGTACGTTGCCACAGTGAGGAAGAATTTGACTTCAAGGAGTGCTACTGTTGCTTGTTTTTATGTTTCCTAAAGTTACGAACGTGTACGATTGAATTTAGAAAATGTAGTGTTATTTAGCATTAGTTTTGAGAAGGAGATTTTGGTTTTCATCAATCTTATATGTTTTAAAATTATAACGATAAACAAATAAACTTTGTTCATTCGATGTAAAGAAAAACTTAAAAACAATTATGTGATTAAAATAAAATAAAAACTTATTTAGGAGACGTTTACGTCAAATAAGTAGGGCAGACGGACACTAACTATCCGCTTCGTCGCCTTAGTGAATTAAAGTTATTTTCTCAATTAAGATAAATACTACTGGTAGAATACACATTATTTTAATTCACAACTCATGTATTGAACATATATCCCAAACATATCCATTGTTAAAATGAAATACCAAAGGTACGGTGTACCCATTAATTACAGTCGACAATTATTAAAGACAAACAACATACAATAAAATATATTCCGTTCTTACTCTACCTTTAAAATTCTAATACGTATTACTAGGGGAATTTAGATTCTTCATTTTGTGAGATCTCCACGGGAGAAGTCATTCAATGGTGAATTCTTAATACTCTATGGTTACAATAAATGGGAAATAATCAGCAAGGCTCAGAACCGGTGCTCCACCAAAATGCGTTCCTTACTAAAAATCAGACTGAATTTAATATTTTCATTAAATGAGATTTTTCATCAGACTTTTGAACTGCATTCACCTTTTATAGTGTTATAGCTTCCTTGTTTAATGGTATGTCTATTATAAAAGTAACTAAACGTTATTAGTGTTATAGTTATGTTTAATGTTATTTTAATTATCATAGTAGCAAAACATTATCATTGTTAGTGTCATGTTTAATATTATTTTAATTATCGTAGTAACAAAACGTTATTAGTGTTATGGTCTTGTTTAATGTTATGTCTATTATCATAGTAACATGGCATTATTAATATTATAGCCATGTTTAATTTTATGTCTATTATCATAGTAACAAAATGTTATTAGTGTTATGGTCTTGTTTAATGTTATGTCTATTATATTATTAACAAAATGTTATTAGTGTTATGGTATTGTTTAATGTTATGTCTATTATCATAGTAAAAAAATGTTATTAGTGTTATGGTATTGTTTAATATTATGTATATTATATTATTAACAAAATGTTTTTAGGTTTATGGTCTTGTTTAATGTTATGTCTATTATATTATTAACAAAATGTTATTAGTGTTATGGTATTGTTTAATGTTATGTCTATTATCATAGTAACAAAATGTTATTAGTGTTATGGTATTGTTTAATGTTATGTCTATTATATTATTAACAAAATGTTATTAGTGTTATGGTCTTGTTTAATGTTATGTCTATTATATTATTAACAAAATGTTATTAGTGTTATGGTATTGTTTAATGTTATGTCTATTATATTATTAACAAAATGTTATTAGTGTTATGGTCTTGTTTAATGTTATGTCTATTATATTATTAACAAAATGTTATTAGTGTTATGGTATTGTTTAATGTTATGTCTATTATATTAGTAACAAAATGTTATTAGTGTTATGGTATTGTTTAATGTTATGTCTATTATATTATTAACAAAATGTTATTAGTGTTATGGTATTGTTTAATGTTATGTCTATTATATTATTAACAAAATGTTATTAGTGTTATGGTCTTTTTTAATGTTATGTCTATTATATTAGTAACAACATATTATTAGTGTTATGGTATTGTTTAATGTTATGTCTATTAGCATAGTAACAAAACGTTATTAGTGTTAGAGTCTTGTTTAAGGTCATGTCTATTATATTAGTAACAAAATGTTATTAGTGTTATGGTATTGTTTAATGTTATGTCTATTAGCATAGTAACAAAACTTAATTCGTGTTATGGTCGTGTTTAAGGTCATGTTTATTATCATAGTAACAAAACTTGATCAGTGCTATAGCTGCATTGTTTTTTCTATAATGGCTTTCAACTTGCTTTTGTTATCTTTTGAAGGAATTCGGAACACAAACATATGATGCAGTGTCCTGCCAGCAACCCGGCAACGCGCAGTAACCGTTTTTATTGAATCATGAAATTCTTTAATATATTAACATGTTTTAATTTCGACCAGATCTTTTTTAGCTAAGAATTCATTTACCTCTTCTTCTATGAGAGTGTCAAGATAAAGGATGGAAGATCGAATTCCATCATTTGACCATTGGGTAAAGGATGGAAGATCGAATTCCATCATTTGACCATTGGGTAAAGGATGGAAGATCGAATTCCATCATTTGACCATCGGGTAAAGGATGGAAGATCGAATTCCATCATTTGACCATTGGGTTAAGGAGAAAAGTTAAGCGAACGGTTGTAAACCTATTTTTGACATCGCTTTTATTGTAACAACTCAGAATTGAGAAAATTGATTAAAGATCTTTAGGAAACAACGGAGAAAACATCTTATCAGATATGATTGAAGAGGGATGATATGAACTGGCAGGAGAGGTGAATTTTGGACGGCGAAAGAAGGGAGATGAAGGAGATAGTGATGACGCCATATGCAGGGTAGTTTGTGACGTCACATTGCAATCAAAATCAATTGTTGATGATGATGGTTAGAAGCTGTATCTTGATTGATGGCATCTATGGGAAGATGACACCAGTGCTACATAATCACCTCCTGACAGAGAGACCCCACCACTCCAGAAAAGCAGTCGAGCAATAGTGACCGAAACTGCGAAGTGGTTCTTCATGATGATGGTGTAGTTCTATAAGACTCTTAGGATTAAAATTAACCACACCTCAGCCAGAGCAATTTTGGACTGATTGTTAAAGACGTATCTTCCACTGGTATTGTCTTTAATCAAAGTGAAAACCATAAAATATATTTTTGAGTTTTCTATGCGAACTTTTCAAATTTTACATATAATTGTAAGCTCAATAGCATTTCAGTTAAATAAGTCAGGGTTTTTATAAAATTATAGATAAATAGATTTAATACACGTGTAAAAACATTTAAATCCGGGTCCAGAAAGAACGATTCGTAGAAGACTTACACATGTTTCCGAGAATGTTTTATAGATTTCAAATTACACCTCTAATTATTGAAAGATTATCAAATCATTAGCTTCAATTTTTTAACTATCAAAATTTAACAGACAACAAACATATAAACTTATTATGTCGTCAATATTTATAATTTGTCTCAGCAAACACACAAAAACGATTAAGTAATATAAAATTGTGGTGGCCTTTTGTTTTACAAAAACATCCACAATTAGAATTTAGGAATTTAAATCATTTGTTATTTTACTGCTTTTTAGGACCGTTTCGTACAAATCACATGATGACTGGTTGAATGGACGACTATAAAGTTTTATATACTCTGATTCATACTTTCGTCAGATAAAACAAAAAATGGAAAATGACACTTGAACGTTCATGGATGGAACGATTTCTTAACTTATTAATGAGTGGCGCGAGCAGACTTGGCAGATAGTAATTGCATTCTCGAAATTATATAAAAACGCAAAAAGTGAGCAGAATAAAATATAAAATTTGAAGAAATCAGAAGTACAATATTTTTTTTCTAACAACACTGGCCAATGTCTGCCCTATATGAAGAATAAAGCGTTTTCATAACTAGTTTTTGTTAATAAATATTGATGAAAAACTGACTAAACTGTAGGGGAGTCTCGTATTATTGCTGTTCTGGTACCCCCACGACGTAAATTCACTAGACCAACCCGAAAATCTGCCAAATCCCATCCATACACTGTGGAGGTCCCCGGATGCTGAAGAGCTTTCTACTCCAAAAGCTTATTTATGTTAGATGAGTTAAAATGCAAGGATGTGTAGGATTGGGAAAATTAACAGACAAGGAAATGATTCAAATCAGCGTAAAAAATCACTGAACAATAACTGCTTCAAAAGCAATGCATAACGAATAGCAGTTAATTTATATGCTTTGATTTAAATGCTTTGAATTATATGCTTTGAATTATATGCTTTGATTTATATGCTTTGAATTATATGCTTTGATTTATATGTTTTGATTTATATGCTTTGAATTATATGCTTTGATTTATATGCTTTGATTTATATGCTTTGAATTATATGCTTTGATTTATATGCTTTGATTTATATGCGTTGATTTATATGCTTTGAATTATATGCTTTGAATTATATGCTTTGATTTATATGCTTTGATTTATATGCTTTGATTTATATGCTTTGATTTATATGCTTTGATTTACATGCTTTGAATTATATGCTTTGTAATTATATTCTTTGAATTATATGCTTTGATTTATATGCTTTCATTTATATGCTTTGAATTATATGCTTTGATTTATATGCTTTGAATTATATGCTTTGAATTATATGCTTTGATTTATATGCTTTGATTTATATGCTTTGAATTATATGCTTTGAATTATATGCTTTGATTTATATGCTTTGATTAATATGCTTTGATTTATATGCTTTGATTTATATGCTTTGAATTATATGCTTTGATTTATATGCTTTGATTTATATGCTTTGATTTATATGATTTGATTTATATGCTTTGATTTATATGCTTTGATTTATATGCTTTGATTTATATGCTTTGATTTATATGCTTTGAATTGTATGCTTTGATTTATATGCTTAGATTTATATGCTTTGAATTATATGCTTTGAATTATATGCTTTGATTAATATGCTTTGATTTATATGCTTTGATTTATATGCTTTGATTTATATAATTTGATTTATATGCTTTGATTTATATGCTTTGAATTATATGCTTTGATTTATATGCTTTGATTTATATGATTTGATTTATATGCTTTGATTTATATGCTTTGATTTATATGCTTTGATTAATATGCTTTGATTTATATGCTTTGATTTATATGCTTTGAATTATATGCTTTGATTTATATGCTTTGATTCATATGCTTTGATTAATATGCTTTGATTTATATGCTTTGATTTATATGCTTTGATTTATATGTTTGATTAATATGCTTTGATTTATATGCTTTGATTAATATGCTTTGATTTATATGCTTTGATTTATATGCTTTGATTTATATGCTTTGATTTATATGCTTTGAATTATATGCTTTGATTTATATGTTTGATTTATATGCTTTGAATTATATGTTTTGATTTATATGTTTTGATTTAACACTTTATAACCAGAAACACGGACTCTTGAAAAACACCAACAAATTGAAACAGGTCGAAATAAAAACACCGTCAGCTGAATTCGTTGTCAAATTTATAGACAAAACACGTTTGAAAACGAAAAACGATTCAACAACTTTGCTAATGAGCCCGTATGTACCTCAAACTGTAAAAAATCAGCTGCCAATGTTCTCAGCCAAATTCTCTAGTCCAAATACTTTTTTTATCATAGTTCACCCCAAACAAGGCAGGCCGCCACTGTAGACGTAAGGGGCTACTGAGAAAAAAAAGGGTGACGGTTTGGGGGGGTCAACCTTATTAAGGAGCTGCGCAGCGAGATGTCTGTTAACATTACTTTAAAATTTTTACATGTCAGTAACGTCAGGAAAGCAGGGAGCAGGGATGGAGTTCCACAGTCCAGCAGCACGAGGAAAGAAGCTTTTGGAGTAGAAAGCTCTTCGGCATCTGGGGACCTCCACAGTGTATGGATGGGATTTGGCAGATTGTCGGGTTGGTCTAGTGAATTTACGTCGTGGGGGTACCAGAACAGCAATAATACGAGACTCTCCTACAGTTTAACCCTTCTTCGCCGTAGTAGCGTCCGAGTTATGCTGTCTCGAATTCCGCTTCCTGGCAAGGTCATCTATGGCGAAAGAAGTTTGGTTTGGTTTGATTGTTTTGTTTTACAGCATATAAACGGTTTTCGGGTCATTTAATTACGAATCCAGTCATTTTAGTAAAGGTGTTTATGCTTCAAGTTCTTTATATCTTCAAATATTTATTCCTTGTGTTTGGTTTAATTGTTTTGTTTTACGACATATAAACCCTTTTCAGGTCATTTAATGCCGAATCCAGTCATTTTAGTAAAAGTTCTTATGTTTCAAGTTTTTTATATCTTCAAATATTTATTAATGGTGTTTGGTTTAATTGTTTTGTTTTACGACATATCAACCCTTTTCAGGTCATTTAATGCCGAATCCAGTCATTTTAGTAAAAGTTCTTATGTTTCAAGTTTTTTATATCTTCAAATATTTATTAATGGTGTTTGGTTTAATTGTTTTGTTTTACGACATCTAAACCCTTTTCAGGTCATTTAATGCCGAATCCAGTCATTTTAGTAAAAGTTCTTATGTTTCAAGTTTTTTATATCTTCAAATATTTATTAATGGTGTTTTGTTTAGTTATTTGTTTTACGACATATCCACCCTTTTCAGGTTATTTAATATCGAATCCAGTCATTTTGTTAAAAGTGTTTATGTTTCAAGTTCTTTATACCTTCAAATATGTATACATAGTGTTTGGTTTAGTTATTTATGGCACATTAACCCCTTTCGGGTCATTTAATTCAAAATCCAGTCATTTTTGTAAAAGTGTTTATGTTTCAATTCTTTATATCTTCAAATATTTAGTTTTAGTTTTTTTTAGAGGAAAATTGTTTTTGTTTTTGGCTTTGCAGAACATGATTGAGTTTTGCAAAGGGAAAGTAAAAGAACAATAACATCAATGTGTGGTGCATTTTAGGTCAGGAAGCCGGTATCTTCTGACAGCCTGATCTGATAGCACCAGGAACTCTTTGGAGAATGAATGAAATTCTCAATATAAACTGGTAAAATGTACAGGCATGCTATTATCTTAGTACTCCCTTTCATTGTTGTTCCCTTTAAAAATCTTTATTCACGAAATATAAAACTGAAGCCAAATAGCTTTTGTAAAGAACGTAATGCAAGGATGAAAATAAAAGTTGGTTAGTCAGAAGCAAATATGGATTTATCAGATTCAAAGCCAGAGATAAAAAAAAAAACTTCGAGAAATAGACCAGCTTTACTTTATTATATTGATAGCCAAGCCTTTTTGTCGTATGGGAACTGAGCTAGTGTTTTAAATGTGAATATAAATATTAATGTAAAATATGATGATTTACTCGCAATGTTTCGCATTGTTTGTGTTACGTCTGATGTTTTCACGTTGTGATCGGTTTAATAACAACCAGAAATGATCTAAAGACGAAGTAGAACATTTAACAGATTTATTTAACAAGACACAGATTAAATGGAAATGTAGGAGTCGCTGGATGCCGTTATGATTAAAGTCTGTGATAGCGATACCGTTGTGTTTACCTTTCAACTGTCATGGCGGACTCTGTCTTTTCAAGGGCGATAACTCTGCTTTCTTTGGTTTAAAGGAAATAACTCTATTCTGGTTTTAGGTTGCCCTAACAGTTTGGCAGTTGAAATTAATCGAATATATTATTGGCCACGTTCCATCCGGGTATTAAGTATGATGGATACGAGAAAGAAAAGCAAACAATATCTATAAATTTCACTTTTACGAGACGAAAAATCGGATAATATCCCAATCAACCCATTTTTCACGAGAAAGTAAATATCAATTAAAGTCTGTTGTGCTCCGGTTTGGGACGTAGATATGTTATTCGTTAATTTGATCATGTAAAATGAAGGAAGATTTTATGTTTGAATTGTAGTGAAGAAACATAACAACAAGTGGGCAATATCAATAACCACCACTTTTACGAGAAAGGGAAAGTGATAAATATCCATAGCCACCACTTACACGAGAAAGAATAGATAGCAACTATTTTACGAAAAAGAATAGAAAAGAATATCGATATCCACAACGTGTACGTGAGAAAAAGTAGTCAAAATCCATAGTCACAACTTTTACGAGAAAGAAAAGTGGGTAATAACAATATCCACAACTTTTACGAGAAAGAAAAGTTGACAATATCCATATACGCAACCTTTATGAGAAAATATTGAACGATGAGGGATGCTATCCATAGCCACTACTTTTACGAGAAAACGAACTGACTAACATCCATAGTCACCAGATTTCCGAGAAAGACAATTAGCTAATATCCATATACACCACTTCGAGAACGAAAAATAGTCAATATCAATAGACACTACTTTTATGAGAAAGAAGCCACTACTTTAAAGAGATTGAAAATTGTACAATATCCACAGCCACCACTTTTAGGAGAATGAAAAGTGGACAATATTAATAACGATCGCTATTACGAGAACGAAAAATGGATAACATCGGTAACACCGTTCTTACGAGAAGAAAAATAAATAATACAATAGCCACCATGTTTACGAGAAAGTAAAGTGGCCACTTTTACAAGACAAAGAATTAGACAATATCCATATCCACCACTTTTACGAGAGTGAAAATCGTTGCAATATCCATTAACAACTACTTTTATGATACGGAAAATCGGACAATATCCACAGCTACTACCACTTTTGCAAGAACTAAAATCGGACAATATCGATAACCACCGTTTTTACGAGAAAGCAAAGCAGACAATATCTATAGCTTCCACTCTTACGAGACGGAAAATCGGGCACTATCCCAATCAACCATTTTCAAGAGGAGATAAACATCAATACTCACCACATTGTCGTGAAGGACAAGTGGAAAATATGAATAGTTACACATATTTACGAGAAAATCAAATCGAATATTATCTATAGCCGCTTATTTTTCCCAGAAATAAAAGTAGACAATACTAATAGCCGACACATTTAAGCTTAGAAAAAGTCAGCAATATTCATAACCGCGTTCTCTTACGAGAAAGAAAAGTGGACAGTATCTACAATACTTTTATTTTTTGTACTAATCAAGGTTCGGATATAATTTTACAAACATCACGTATCATTAATTGATAGGCAATCTTGCAGATGTATCATCGCATCTTGCAGATGTATCAAGACATCTTAAAAATTCTGTGTCGGTCGATCTGTCACGCTGACGTTTTAAATAATAGTTTTAGATGTATCAAATCATCTCGGTGCGTTATTTCGTCGATTCATCGGTTGGTCGGTTCGTCACACAAAATTATTAAATACTATTTCCGTCCATCTGTCACACAATCATTTTTTTTTAATCTTTGAACGTGCATATTTTCAGAATATCTATTCTTGTTTAAAAATCTACAGAAAAAAGTAATTAAATATAAGAAAATTATAAAAGACAAAATGTCATCAAATCCGATATTTCGTTACTTTTAATATCAAAAACTTTGTCAAAGTGAAAAAAAAATAGTATTGTTGCTACCGTTTATACAGGAGACGAACAGTTGGGAAGGGGGTAAATAAGAGACATGTTTGATCGATATGAGGGCGAAGGAAGTGGGTAAAAAGGGCCCAGTAAAATAATATAAATATCTTCATTTCCACCATTCAGCTCTCCAAAAAGGGGCACTCTTTATTAGGACAAAAATAAAGAAATGCCTTAATCTGGATGTCCCTATAGATCAGTGATCTATAGGGACCTCTAAAGCGTACCACAAAATCGATGACGTCATCATTATTTGCGTAGTTTACATAAAATGCTTAAATGCGTTTTTTAATTCTTTGTTTTAAATCTCCCCAAAATAAAGTTATATATATATATACATATATATATATATATATATATATATATATATATATATATATATATACATATATATACATATATATATATATATATCCATATATATATATATATCCATATATATATATCCATATATATATATACATATATATATATACATATATATATATATAGATATAGATATATACATACATATATATATACATATATATATATATATACATATATATATAGATATATACATACATATATATACATATATATATATACATATATATATATACATACATATATATACATATATATATACATACATATATATACATATATATATATACATACACATATATATACACATACATATATATATACATATATATACACATATATATATACATATATATATATACACACACACACATATATATATATATATACACACACACACACATATATATATATATATATATACACACACACACATATATATATATATATACACACACACACACATATATATATATATATACACACACACACATATATATATATATATACACACACACACATATATATATATATACACACACACATATATATATATATATATATATATATATATATATATATATATATATATATATATATATATATATATATATATAGGAAGTTGTTTTAAAGTAAAATAGTTTATTTTAACATTAAATTATCGGACTGGGAAAAGAAGTTCTTTATCGTAAGATTTTAGTACGAAATTCGATTTTTTCTACAGCGAGGAGGGGGGGGCTATTGTGTACACTTTTTATTGATGAATTCACGGATATTTTACCCAAAAAATGGAAAAGGTAAATCCGATATATTCTTAAGGCTCTTTTGCTTTATATAACATTAACATTTCGATCGATCAGAATATATTTTGTTCAGATTTCATAAAAACAACAAAAATATTCCCTCCCATATATTTTACGAAAAAAGCATTTTATAGATAAATTAATCTAATAATGAATAAGTATCGAAAATGTCGTGAAAATCTGATCATTAATTGATTTTTGCGAGATTTATTAAACACAGCCAAAGTGAGACAACGAAAACGACGGCACCAACAGCGATCACGACCTGGCGACGAAAGAAAAAGGTAACTTTTTTGTGCATAACATTTTGGGTCCTTATCTGTAAACCGGAAAGAACTAAAAAAAACAGGAAGGAAAAGTGCACCATGCTTTATTCGATATGCTTAACGAACAATGTTTAAAGTGGTTAATGTTTAATGTGGAATGGTTAACGAACAATGTTTAATGAGAAAATAATTTAAAAGAGAACTATGTTTAAAATGCGTAATTTGAAATGTTTAAAGAGCAGATGTTTTAACGAGAATTATTGAAAATAGGTTGACAGTTTGAGGGCTTAAAATCGCCCTAGGCAAATGTGTATTAAAAGTGCCTGTTAAAAATGTCGCTTGAAAGTGCCTTACAGAAAATGTTAAAAAGGGTTGAAAACGCTTCATAATCTTTTCGGTTACGAGAAGATTAATTCACAATCGGTATGTAACACATACACCTAACTTTACAAATAAAACAAATATATAAACATATAAACCCACCTAACTTTATATATAAAACAAATATATAAACATATACACCCACCTAACTTTATATATAAAACAAATATATAAACATATACGCACACCTAACTTTACAAATAAAACAAATATATAAACATATACACCCACCTAACTTTATATATAAAACAAATATATAAACATATACACCCACCTAACTTTATATATAAAACAAATATATAAACATATACGCACACCTAACTATACAAATAAAACAAATATATAAACATATACGCACACCTAACTTTACAAATAAACAAATATATTAACATATACGCACACCTAACTTTACAAATAAAACAAATATATAAACATATACGCACACCTAACTTTACAAATAAAACAAATATATAAACATATACGCACACCTAACTTTACAAATAAAACAAATATATAAACATATACGCACAGCTAACTTTACAAATAAACAAATATATAAACATATACGCACACCTAACTTTACAAATAAACAAATATATAAAGATATACGCACACCTAACTTTGCAAATAACACAAATATATAAACATATACGCACACCTAACTTTACAAATAAACAAATATATTAACATATACGCACACCTAACTTTACAAATAAAACAAATATATAAACATATACGCACAGTTAACTTTACAAATAGAACAAATATATAAACATATACGCACAGCTAACTTTACAAATAAACAAATATATAAACATATACGCACACCTAACTTTACAAATAAACAAATATATAAAGATATACGCACACCTAACTTTGCAAATAACACAAATATATAAACATATACACACACCTAACTTTATATATAAGCCAAATATATAAACATATACGCACACCTAACTTTACAAATAAAACAAATATATAAACATATACACACATCTAACTTAAAATATATAAATATATACACACACCTAACCTTATATATAAAACAAGTATATAAACATATACACACAACTAACCTTATATATAAAACAAATATATAAACATATACGCACACCTAACTTTACAAATAAAACAAATATATAAACATATACGCACAGTTAACTTTACAAATAGAACAAATATATAAACATATACGCACAGCTAACTTTACAAATAAACAAATATATAAACATATACGCACACCTAACTTTACAAATAAACAAATATATAAAGATATACGCACACCTAACTTTGCAAATAACACAAATATATAAACATATACACACACCTAACTTTATATATAAGCCAAATATATAAACATATACGCACACCTAACTTTACAAATAAAACAAATATATAAACATATACACACATCTAACTTAAAATATATAAATATATACACACACCTAACCTTATATATAAAACAAATATATAAACATATACACACACCTAACTTCATATATAAACATATACACACACTTAATTTTTTGTATAAGCCAAATATATAAACATATACAAAAACCTAACTTTATAAAAAAAACAAATATATAAACATATAAAACACCTAAATTTATATATCAACATATATACACACGTAACTTTATATATAAAACAAATATATAAACATATAAACACACGTTACTTTATACACACACACCTAACTTTATATATAAGCCAAATATATAAACATATACAAACACCTACCTTTACAAATAAAACAATCATATAAACATATACACACACCTAACTTAAAATATATATACATATACACACACCTAACTTTATATATAAAACAAATATATAAACATATACACACACCTAACTTTATATATAAACATATACACACACTTAACTTTATGTATAAACATATACACACACCTAACTTTATATATATATATACATATACACACACGTAACCTTATATATAAAACAAATATATGAACATATACACACACCTAACTTTATATATAAACATATACACACACCTAACTTTATATACACACACGTAACCTTATATATAAAACAAATATATGAACATATACACACACCTAACTTTATATATAAACATATACACACACCTAACTTTATATACACACACGTAACCTTATATATAAAACAAATATATGAACATATACACACACCTAACTTTATATATAAACATATACACACACCTAACTTTATATACACACACGTAACCTTATATATAAAACAAATATATGAACATATACACACACCTAACTTTATATATAAACATATACACACACCTAACTTTATATATAAGCCAAATATATAAACATATACAAACACCTAACTTTAGAAATAAAGCAAATATATAAACATATACACACACGTAATGTTATATGTAAACATATACACACACTTACCATTATATATAAAACAAATACGTAAACATATACACACACCTAACTTGATATGTAAAACAAATATATAAACATATACACACACGTAATGTTATATGTAAACATATACACACACCTACCATTATATATAAAACAAATACGTAAACATATACACACACCTAACTTGATATGTAAAACAAATATATAAACATATACACACACCTAACCTTTTTATATAAAACAAACATATAAACATATACTAACACCTGATTATATATACAAAACAAACATGTAGATATATACACACACACCTAACTTTACAAATAAAACAAATATATAAACATATACAAACATCAGCTTTATATGGAGAGACATGTAAATGGCAACGTTTGAAAAAAACATACAGTTTCTTATAAAGTTATAGAGTTTGGCGATAGCAAAATTATTTCTACTCAATGTTTTAAAAAACTTATGTTAGAAAATATTATGTCAAACTAATTCTTAAAAAATAACGACATTAGTCTTAATAGAAATTCATTACACCCAGGATATACAAAGTTCTATTTTAAAAATAGACTGTAGAAAATAAAAAATAAGTTAAACTAATTAGATTACTTTATTGCACAGTTTAGTTGAGAAAGTGCTGGCCATTACAGAATGAAATTTAAATCATTATAAAGATGGAAGAAGTGCACATGGCCTTGGTTCATGAATGATTTTAAACATTGATTTCTTATATCTTGAATGTATACAACTATCGAAATTTTGATCGAACAAGTAAAACAAATATATAAACTGATAGAACTATGCACATACAAACACACACACAAATATAATATTCATGGTTGATGGGTAATTTTGTTTTATATGTTTGTAGGCATTTTACAATACCACGATGTTGCTTACCAACCGACTACAACGTGGTCGTCTTCAAGTCGAATATTAATAAATACTTGTTGAGTTTTTTGGATTAAATATTCAAATTCTGTCCATTACACGCATTATTTCCAATTCTCTGATGGTAACGTTCGTCGTCTAACGTACATTCTTTTTCTTTTATCCTCGAGTAGATCCCAAGACTGTACAAATAGTAACACATTAATAAACAAATATCGTGTATTTTAATAACACATAAATAAAAGAATGAGAATTCCAATGTTATTTGAAATAAGAATGTACACACACAATTGGTTACCCGAACCTGTAATGAACTGGCAGAGAGTTTCTTTTGTTCTTTTGTTCTTTTGTGTTGAAAAAAATAGTTTTATTAAAATTTCTGAAACATATGTACACATGTATACAATTTGTTGATGTTGAATCTTTGGAAAAGGTAGTGTATAAATATTCTGTTCAGGAACTCATTTTACCCGTTCTGAGACCGGTATTCTTCTAGTATGTATATATATATATATATATATATATATATATATAAACTAAAACAAGAGATTTTTTAACCGGTTTCGTTCGTGGGGAACGTCTACAGAAAATGAAGAATACAGAACGAAACCGGTCAAAAAATCTCTTGTTTTTGTTTTTCTTCTGCACTTTGACTTGTTTTCCGTCTGTCATCTTTTCACACATTTTGTCCATTACGACACTTCATTTTCATGAATTATCGTGTACCTTACCCCATATATGTTTATATATATATATATAAATATATATTATATATATATATATATTATATATATATATATTATATATATATATATTATATATATATTATATATATATATATATATATATTATATATATATATATATGTATATATATATAGTACATATGTAACCAATAATGTTTGTATAAATAAAAATTTATACTTATATATATATATATATATATATATATATATATATATATATATATATATATATATGTATATGTACATATATATTAGTATTTCATGTATCAACGTAAAATGATATAAGAAGATATAATTTTTTATGTATAAATTTTCAGTGTTTACTCCAACGGTGCTCGATACGTAAGTAGAGCTAGGTAGTAAGTTATGAAAATATATTCATGTCCATTAAGCTATACAGAGGCTGACGATTCCCCCGTGGATGAAACGCGGGAGCCTATGTGTAGCTTAATTGCCATAAATATATTTTCATAACCTACTATATATATATTCACTACCTGGGCTGTCACTTTAGAAACTTTTTTATAAAAAACACTTTCTTTAAAAACTTTTTGACTTGGATACTTCATAAAGATTTAACATCAAATTAGGCCGTACCTTGATGGGGTATGTTAAGAGAAGAGTGTGTTTTTGCCGTTATATTTTATGTTTTTTATATATATTTTTGTATATTTTCAAAACGTTATTTCATACTCGAAGTAATGTCCTCTTTTGATTAAACTTTGATATGTAATAAAGTTTGATTAATTTTCTATTTCATTCTTTCATTTAATCCATTATATATATATATATATATATATATATATATATATATATATATATATATATATATAAAGATAGAGATTGAGAGAGAGAGAGAGTGAAAAAGAGAGAGATGAATTTATATAATACAAAAATGTATATAATAAATAAATAATATATAAATGTATACTGTTTATTAATTTATTATATAAATTGTTTTAAATTCGCACACAAGTTTATATAGTAGCTCAATAGTGTATAATACGACTAGAGCTCTTGATTTAATATGACAGAATCGTAGTGCATTCAGAAAACATTTTTTTACAAACAATTGTTTCCGCCCATTTTGTAAATATACAGTTTTATACACCAAAATTGACCAAAAATCTCAAAATGGCTTCATCAGTGTATAACACACCACGGTTAGACGGAAAATACAAGATGCGTCGAATATTCATTTAATGAATACATATTTAAATTTATATTAATTTAATGAATATATATTTAAATTTGTATTCATTGGTTATTAAGAATTATGTGATCTATTCCCTGCGTTTTTTGTTCTAGCTTGTTTTACTCGTTGTCTCCATCAAGTTGCTGTTTTAATACCTCATAGTAATGCAGCTTCCTATTCCAGTAGCGTCTTTCCAAGAACTGCAGGCTTGTGGAACTCTCTTACTGCTGATTGTTTTCCTCCTAATCTTTTAAAGATTAAGGTCAATCTGCATCTTCTGTTTTTGCCATAATCGTATTTCGTTTTTGTTAGCTCCTTACATAAAGTGGCTTCGTGCTTTTTCTGGAGCGATTTCCATAAAGATGTAGTTGTTTTGTGGATCCAAATATGGCTTGTCAATCCGATCCGAGCTCTAAAGTATCTACCGTGGGATGATTCTGTAGCAGAAGTTCTCTTTTTTCCCCGAATAGCATTCTCCTCTTGCACTTCAGCTTCTTTGTGACTTGCAGTACGCCGGAAACATCTGTTCTGAGCAAGGTTTTCCTGTGAGTCGGAATCCAGACCGAACTGTTTGAGGCGCATCCTCAAGCTGCCCTTAAATCATTTCCGCTGTCCTCTTACGTTTTTCTTTGCCTTTGGTCACCTCACCGTAAAAAAGGCTGTTTCAGGAGTCTTCAATCCGCACAAATACATATACACACATATCCATTCATATTGAATTAAAAAATAAAGCAAAAATAAAGTCTACCAGCAACAAATACAATTGTGATTCACAATCAATCAAGATGAAAAACAATCTCATACATATAGAAGGGGTCAGAATCAACTGACAAGGAATTACTTTAATAATTATTAACAAGAATATAAATTTACTGCAAATCCAGTAAATATATTCTGTTGTATTGACGATCACAGTTGGAAGTGATCTCAACCTGAGTGTCAAATTACAGCAAGGAAACACTTACCAGCTGTGATACGGCTGTTTGTAGACGACTCAATTATATATATATATATATATATATATATATATATATATATAGAGAGAGAGAGAGAGAGAGAGAGAGAGAGAGAGAGATAAATATATATACATATATATATATGAATATATGCATATATATAAATATATACATATATATATATATATTTACACATATATATATATAAATATACACCGATATATATATATATATAAATATATGCATATATATACATATAAATATATATATACATATATATATATGGATATATATATATATAAATATATATATATGCATATATATATACATATATATATATATATATATATATATAAATATATATATATGCATATATATATACATATATATATATAAATATATATATATGCATATATATATACATATAAATATATATATACATATATATGCATATATATATACATATAAATATATATATACATATATATATGTAAATATATATATATAAATATAAATATATATCTAAATATATATAAATATATATATATAAATATAATGAAGAAGAATGGAAAGGAATTAGAGAAGCAAAAGTCAAATCATAATCCAATTCAATTGCTCAGAGCAAGGTATATTCCGCAAAAAAGGCAATTTATTCAAGTTAAATTTTCCTTAAGCCAGGCTTTTCAAAGATCAAAATCTTATCATCAGAGGAAGTCGCTGGGATAGATAAGTTGGCAAAGGCCAAGATTTAAAATTTAAAAAAATAAAATAAAAGTTGTAGGGGGAAGAAACACAGGGCAAAATTCTGTCCGGATATTGAGCTATATACTCTTCACAATAGGTTTCACTTTTCCTAAAAGTTCGCTTTTAGTACACCACTTTATATATAAATATATATATATATATATGCATATATATAAACATATAAATATATATATACATATATATATATGTATATATATAAATATACATATATATATGAATATATACATATATATAAATATATACATATATATATATTTACATATATATATATAAATATATATATATAAATACATACATATATATACATATATATATATACCGATATATATATATAAATATATGCATATATATATATACATATAAATATATATATATATGTATATATATATATAAATATATATATATGCATATATATATATACATATATATATATATATATAAATATAGTCATCCACATTTCGCTGTTTCTACAGTATATCAGTGCGGCTAGACCAGTTAGTGCCTCAAGCTGGGATCGAAACGCAACTGTCGAGCTTACGGCCAGCGCTAGTAACGCCATCATGCGACACTGACTGAATGTAAGAAATATCTCAATGTAACGAAATGTAAACATTGCAATTGCCTGAGCTCGAAATTAGTTTTACCTAATGAGCATTGCCTTAAAGCTAATGGCCGTTGACGATACCCTTACAAAAATAAGCTCTACCCGGAGGGAGCTTTATATAGTCATCCACATACAGACTGTTTCGCTGTTTCACAGCTCATCATAAATATATATATGCATATATATATACATATATATGCATATATATATACATATATATATGCATATATATATACATATATATAAATATATATATGCATATATATACATATAAATATATATATATATATGTATATATATATAAATATATATATAAATGTATATATAAATATATATATAAATGTATATAAATATATATATATATATATAAATATATATATATAGATATGTACATATATATATATATATATTTATGAATATATATATATATATATATATATATTAATATATATATATATATATATATATAAAGACATGCGTATCTATATAATATGCATATATATTTAGGACTGTATTTATCTACATTGGCAGAGAAAGAATTCAAACTAGAGTGATGTGTACAATTTATTTGTAAAATCTCGTATTTTTAAAAACGTTTCTCTTATTTTATATTGGATGTCAGTAAATATCTGATTAACAGTAAAAAAAATACTTCAATTTGCATTTATCAAAGTTATATATATACATATATATATATACATATATAAATATATTCATATATATACACATATGTATATATATATATATATATATATATATATATATATATATATATATATATACATTGGACTCTAAGGTAGGGTACTGTTTGCGATGGCAATCGGTGGGTGAAGAGGTTTCTTATAATTGTTAAAGGAAAGGAGCTTTGTCTTAATAGCATTAAATGTTACCATCCATTTATGACCCCACTCCACTACAGACTGGCGGTCACTTTGTAAAGATTCAGCTATTGTGTCGGATATGTGCGCGTCCGTTTTACCCACATGACGAGAGTAGAGTGTGATGTCACCTGCAAATATACCAATCTCAGTCTGTCCTTTCTTCATGTGTTGTCGCCGCCATATTTAATTGAGCCCCTCCTAGCCCCAACCTAACGTGGTCACAAACACGAGACAACAAGAATTAGCAGTTACGATTAAAACCTTGAAAACTTAGTCGAAATACAAAACCACCGTTATTTATTGGTATATAACTTCAATTCTTCGATTCACATCTATATCAGACTCTGTCTGCTGGGGAAAGAGATCGACTGTTGTCCACCAACTCTCGTGGTGACGTCAATCGCGAGATCTTATCTTCCTTTCTCATTAAAACTACAAAAATAGACTACCGGCAGAGGAAATGAGGAGGTGTGTCACACCATTGGGCACATGATAGTCACTATAAACATCTGCTGACCAATAGGTTGGTACGTCCACATAACAATATCAGATGTGCACCCAAAGGAACGGTCAGTTAAGGAAGAGAAGTAGCGAAGCGTATTATTTTTTACTGACCATTGAAGAACTACTTCCTGACCCCGTGGGATTTGGATAGAAGCCCCAGAGAGTTTCTCGACATCAACAGAGAAATATATTCTCTCTCCTGCATCCGTAATCGACGCCGAGCAAAGCTATCTTCACCGTTATTGCTCCTAGAAAAGCGACAGACAAATTTTCGTATTTTTCTACTTTGATTCCTTTCCTACTTTCTTCAGCCAACCAAACTTTCCTACTTAAATTTTTTTTTTTTAACATGGCTCACCCCAAACAAGGCAAGTCGCCACTGTAGACGTAAGGGGCTACTGAGAAAAAAGAAAAGGGGAGAAGGTTGGGGGAGTCAGCCTAAATTAGGATCTGCGCAGCGAGATGTCTGTTTACATTAGTTTTAAATTTCTACATGTCAGTACTGTCGGGGAAACAGGGGGCAGGGAGGGAGTTCCAGAGGCCAGCAGCACGAGGAAAGAAGCTATTTGAGTAGAAGGCTCTCCGGCATCTGGGGACCTCCACAGTGAATGAATGAGATTTAGTTGATTGTCGAGTTAGTCTAGTGAATTTACGTCGAGGGGGCACCTTAGTAGCCAATTCATTGGAGCATAATCCATTGAAGTATTTGTAAAACAAACATAAGGATGCTACATTGCGGCGATGGGACAGGGACTGGAGCTTGGTTGACAGTGAGGGACCTATTACCTTGGCGACTCTTTTTTGGACCATGTCAAGGAGGGAGTGGCTAGTGCACCGTCTTAACTTTCGGCCAACTACACCCACGGTGGAGGTCACTCATAATATATATCGTTGTTATTTATAGAACGGCGTTGTTTTCCGTTTTGTTACCGAATATGAAAGGAGCTAAGATAGACTCATACAGAAAAGCTGGGGGGTCTTGCCGATGATTCACTGCGAGATTAACTTACAAATAGTCGCTCGCGCGTATTACCCTACTTCACTCGACGCGGGTTGTCGTTTGGGGTACAATTAAATGGGCGACCGGGGCTACGTGTCTCCATGAGTTTTCTCTAGGACTGTAGGAAAATTTAATAACGAGGAAATAACAACAAATATACGTGTTACCATAATGTATTTATTACGAACCGACTATACGACTGAATGCGTCACAAAAAAGAAAGATGGCGGACAAGAAAAGGAATAAGAAATGACAACCAATATACGTGTTACCATAATGTATTTATTACGAACCGACTATACGACTGAATGCGTCACAAAAAAGAAAGATGGCGGACAAGAAAAGGAATAAGAAATGACAACCAATATACGTGTTACCATAATGTATTTATTACGAACCGACTATACGATTGAATGCGTCACAAAAAAGAAAGATGGCGGACAAGAAAAGGAATAAGAATGACAACGCAAGAATACATCTCTTCACACTAGAAATTAAGTGGAAAAATATTTCAGAGACTAAATCAAATTCGCTTCTGTTTAATAAAGTAATATTTTTCAAACAAATTCCTTTTTAACTTACAAATAGCACCACTATAGAAAGCGTTAAAAACTAAATTGGACAAATTCAGAAATGATGGTAAAATAATATTACATAAATAATATTGTTGTTCGTCCATCTGTTTGTCTGTCCGTTAGTCACAATTTTTTAAAAAGTAATAAATACTATGGAAAATACTGCATTTAGCAAATCTAATATTCCAATCTAATCTAAATATGAATAAATGCAAATCTTTCCTAAGTATATTAACATCAAAACCATAAACTCTTACTTAAATAATAATAATAATAATAATAATAATAATAATAATAATAATAATAATAATAATAATAATACAGTATATATAGTAATCTCTAAACTCCGTCAAGCAAACCCCGCTTTTGCACATTTGCATAATTTTTAAGTATCTAATAAATGAATAATAGGTATTGTCAAATTTTATTATATATTTATAACATTTTCCTCGATCTTAATATTATTATAATTATTAATACAATTAATTAAATAGATTATATATATATATATATATATATATATATATATATATATATATATATATATATATATATATATAACACGATAGCGTTTTATAAACATTTTAAAACTTTCCGTTTCAAGGGAGATAGTAACATGAAAACTTCTGGCCCTGATATTAAGAGAAGAGATTCTACACTTAGACATTAGCCAAAACGCCAAAGAGCTATAAAAAAAATATCCTTTTATGATTAGACATTTTTAAATGAATGAAAAAAAAGTGAAGCACCGAAATAAAACTCGCCCCTGCCAGCCTAGCAAAAGTATGCAATCGGGGGGATCATATTCTTTGCTAGTTAACTTAAAGGGAAATTTGGAGAAGTCTATCTGATAAAATATTTGATAGAAATTCATAGATTTAGATAACATAAATGATGTCATATGTGTGTCCATTCTTTTTATATGCTTTCTTTCTTGATTATTTTAGTAATATATCTCATATAAATAGGGATTTTATCCGTCTGTTTGTCAGTTACACTTTTTAAAACGAAATAAATACATTGCGAAATAATGGAGAATACTGCATTTAGCTAATCTAATATTCCAATCCAATCTAAATAAATGTGAATCTTTCCTAAGTTTATTAACATCAAAACTTTAAAACTTAAATATAATAATACAGTATATATAGTAATCTCTAAACTCCGTCATAATAAATTTGCATATTTATTTTCTTTTAAGTTTTTAATAAATTAATATTCTGTGATATATAATTGCTATTGTCAAACTTTATTATATATTTATAATATTTTCCTCGATAGTAATATTATAATTATTAATACAATTAATTAAAACATTTGAAATCTTTCAGTTTCAAGGGAGATAATTACGTGAAAACTTCCGGCGCTGATGTTAAGAGAACAGATACTACACTTTGAGTTATTTGAGGTAACATACATTTATAATTGGTATTGTCAAATTTTATTATATATTTATAATATTTTCCTCGATCTTAATATTATTATAATTATTAACACAATTAAATAGATTTTATATATATATATATATATAAAACGATAGCGTTTCAAGGGAGATAGTTACATGAAAAGTTCCGGCCCTGATCTTAAGAGAATGGATACTACAGGAGCAATAACAAAATTATTCTTTTGTGATTAGACATTTTTAAATGAATTAAAAAAAAAAGTGAAGCACCTAAATGAAACTCGCCCCTACCAGCCTAGCAAAAATATGCAATCGGAGGGAGCATATTTGTTGCTAGTTAACTTAAAACGGAATTTAGTGAAAGTCTATCTGATAAAATATTTGATAGAAATTCGTAAATTTAGATAACACAAATGATGCCATCTCTGTTTCCATTCTTTTATATGCTTTCTTTCTCTACACTGCGTATCGCTTTTTCTCGCGTTGTCTTTCCTCATTTATTTTTATCTAATTTTATCTGTCCATTGCTGTACCTCATATTAAACTCTTATCGCCTCTTTTTCGTTTTTCTCTTTTTTTCTTTCCCACTGTTTAATCCGTTTTCTTGTTTTCAAACTTAGTTATTTCACAAACAAATCATCAGCTCAAAACAACATAATTGTGGACATTTGTCAGAATAAATTAGACGTAATCAAGAATAATATCTAAATAATTAATTAGAAATACTTTTGGGGTCTATCAGATGAAATAGTAAAGAAAATCTGAGCAATATGCATGTTCTGCGATTATAAATAAGTGTATATACGTCTCTATATAAAGTTAAGGATGTGTGTATGTTTGTATATTTATATGTACATTGTATGTCCATGTTCACTCTTTAACTAATTAACAATCATTATCAATTTTTGAACGCAGATGTCGTAATGTGGGCTATATTTTCTTTGTTTATGTTTTACGCAAAGAAGGTAAATAGGGATGCGTGAACATTGTAGGGGGAAGTATCCTCATGCCAAATTGTGCTGACAAACCCTTGTACAGAGAGACCGTGGACACCCGAGGAGAGTGTCTAGTAGGCATTCAAGTTCTCTCTTGAAATATATATATATATATATATATATATATATATATATATATATATATATATATATATATATATATGTCTGTGAAACGAAAATAGAATAAGCGGAAGACCGTAAAAGCTCAACGTTTCGCCCAAATGTTATATGGGCTTTGTCAAGGGCGAACGAAAAAATGCAAGAAATGAATTATTTCGTTCGCTCTTGACAAAGCCCATATAACACCTGGGCGAAACGTTGAGCTTTTTAGGTCTTCCGCTTATTCCATTTTAATTTCATACCGTCGGATTATTTTATCCTTTCATCTATTCATATATATATATATGCATATATATATGCATATATATATATATATATATAGATATGCATATATATATATATATATATATATATATATATATATATATATATATATATATACACAAATTATATATATATATACATTATATATAGATATGCATATATATATATATACACATTATATATATATATATACACATTATATATATATACACATTATATATATATACACATTATATATATATATATATACACATTATATATATATATATATATATATATATATATATACACACATTATATATATATATGCATATATATATATGCATATATATATATATACACATATATATATATATATACACACATTATATATATATGCATATATATATATATGCATATATATATACATATATATATATATATATATATATATATATATATATATATATATATATATATATATATATATATACATTTTATTTGCATTACATAAACCGTGGTGAATTAATCCCAAACCATAATTTTTATTGGTTTAACAACTTTTTATTTATGTACTTGGATTAGTTTTTTATTCATTTTATTCTCTCATTTTACACACAAAAGTAATTTATTCAAACTCAATATTCATTCCTATCCCTTACGCGCGTTCCATGGCAACATTCTGATAAGTGTATTTTTTTTCAATTGGTCCAATGTTCTCAATCTTCAAAGGGTTGCAGTATATGTTGTTGAGTAGCGAAAAAACATGTCATACCAAAAACAACGGTGGTGAAATACGGTGAAAATCCAAGTTGATTTCTGATAAGAATTTAGCAAACTGAAGTATATAAACGCAAAATACTCACTTTAGAGAAAGGTGACCACTTCAGAAAAAAAGAAAAATCCCCCCCCCCAATAAGATTTTCAGACTGAAGAAAACAAACGAATCAGATTTCTCAAACGATAGCCCTAAGGCTTATATTTACGAAACTAACCTAAATAATTCCTCCTAGTAGATCAAAATTTCTCTTTAATTATTTCTCAAAAACCAAAACCAAAGATGAAATGCGAAACCTCCATTGTGTTGATGTTATGTATATGTATATATAGGAAGATTGCGCAAGCATGAAACGTCGATGTCTATAAATAATAAATAATTAATATTTATTTGTAAAACATTATTATATAGCCACCTTTACTAAGGCTGGACACTCTGAGTGAATTTAATAACAAGCAGTACTACTAGCTTCATTGCGAGATCCAACACAATTCGTTTTTGTTGTTGATCACTCTTCGCCGCTTGCTGTGAAGACCTGCCCACTTGGTATTTACAAAGTTAAATTCCTCCTAAATTCCAAGCTAAGTTCTGGTGGCCAACTGGTAAGTCTCTTGACTGAAAATCAGTGACGATTTGTGATCGGAGTTCGCGCCCGCCGAAAAGGTCACCTCAAAGATGCGGGTTAAAAAGATTTTGGTTGGACGATGATCGCCGTCACGAGAGGATTGGAAAAAGTGGGTAGAATGGGCAGGGGATTACTTAAGACGACTTGACCTTTCGAGAGAACGGCTACACAAGTATTTGTTCACATTGTACTTGAGGATAGCCATAATGTAATCGGCTGGGACGCAGACTCGCGGTAACTTGTTCCACAGACGTGATGTTGTAGAAAAAGAAACAGCAGAGGACGAAGAATCGGTTCTGTGGTGTAAAATAAGCAACCACTTTTTAATCATATATTGCTTTGTTTCAAATAACAATTAAAATTAAAGTTAAATATATGTATATTTTGTCCCCCCCCGTTCTTTGAGAATATATGAACTCATAAACGTTACTCTTTAGTCCTTACTATACGGTTGCAAGTGATAGCAGTTACCCGCAAACCCGGGTAACGTCGCGTAACCCTGCTAATATATAAATGAAGATTGTTTTTCTTTGTAAAGCTGAAAGGAACGACATAACAAATAAATACATTTCTGTCTTAAACGATTTATGTTTAATTCACAGAGAACTCAATTAAATCTTTAAAAACATTTATTCTATAGATAACAATCACCAGGTAGAGTGATACCGCGTAGGGTCAGTCACGCCTCGCCTTGTTTCAGCCTGCGAAGGAAGGGCTCCAACGAAAGAACGTAGAGTAGAGGAAACAGCGGACACCCCTGACGTACCGACCGAGAAACAGCAAACGATTCTGATCGCATCCCGTTTACCTGCGCCAAACTCCTCGACGCGGAGTCTGGACAGTTGGGTGAAGCGATCCACGAAATGCTCACGAAACTCCTCGCAAATCTCCCGAGTCGACACAAGGGTGTGTCCTTCCGTGCTTTCAACTTTACGAATATACCCGTTCGAGTTGCGACGAAGTGGAGATCTACGCTCTGCAGCGTCAACATTCACGACTTCGTTGGACACTCTTTCTAAGCTAGCCCTAACTACTTGACCTTCATACCGCTCGTTAGCCGAATGTTTCAGAGCCCCTTTAGCTACATTTATGCCTACGGAATCCCACCTTCCACCGCCCGGAGCAACTTATTTTCTAAACGCTTTTCTGTTTGAGCCTTATTTAAGGCGACGATTTGGCCACATTTGGCGTTAACCCACCACTTACTCCCGGTTACCGCTCCCACTAATCTCTTTTAAAAATTAAGTGTTAGCCTGTTCCGGAAGTCATGTATCTCCAGTAAGGAGGTATTTAAGATCCAGTACCGAGCTAACTTATTGGCTTTATTTATTTCCAAACCGACCACAAGTAATTTGTGGTCAGAATGGCCTAACCAGTGGAACGTGGGACAAGATATATAATCTACTTTGCCTCTTCTCACTAACAACCGATTCAAGTAAGTACTTGGAGCGGAATACCTGTTAGAAAGCCACGTCCACCACTTCCGCCTCGAGTGATCGACACGAAATCTGTCGACCATATCACATTCAGTCATCAGATAAGACAGACCTGTCTCACACTAATACGACCCTCTAGGCCCACCCACCTTATCTATTTTAGGATCAAGGATGTCATTCCAATCTCCCAGTAAGTTTAACAGCTATGAACCACTGAGGAACCCTTTCAACCCCCGGAAAAAGCGATATTGGGCGCTAAACCGCGACGATTCGAAATGCGGCACTTTTCACGGAAACATCGGCCACGACCATTCTGCCATCAGCATCCGCGTGAACAACGTTTACCCTTGCGGACAGGGTGCGTCTTACTAACAAGGAAACTCCCCTAGCATAACGGTCGCCGAATGCTGAAAAGACATCGAAATGTTTTGACAGCAGTCGGTGATCGCTAATTGAATCATAGTGAGTTTCCTGTAACGCAGCCAGATCTGTGTTAAAGGACATGAGGTCCCCCAGTATGCGTGAAGTCTTGTTTAAGCACCTCATGCCCCTGGTGTTCAAACTTCCTAAAACCAAGCTCGCGGCCAAGTCGTTATGGCTTAGGATGCCGCAGGCTTGCCCGATATTGCCCGTGAGCAAGTCGGATGTAAATCGTCCATCTCGAACGACACCCCCGACATCCAAGGGAAAGTTTAATTTGAGGGCCCTATAAAAAGAAGGGTGGACGTAAATGGGGACCCATCTCTCACACTCCCCATCCAGTTGCTTGAGGGAGTCATGCCTTTCTACCACTAATTTAAGGCCCGGGATTAACCCCTTAGCGACATCAACCATTCGCCATAGTGCGATTACCTGCTTTATGCCACAGCCCTGTTATTATTAAGGGGGAATCAGGGAAGATTTGGGGGTTGTTAACTTCCAAACCCCGGACCATTTCTAGGAGCTGCAGCGGTCGGATAGTGTTTCGATGGCTAGCCTTTATATCCTTGGCTGCATGATGCGAGTCAACCTCGCATATTCGGTCCCCTGGTAAGAAGGGGGATTTGCGGGGTTTAAATTTATTTGCAGACCTGCTGCACACTGAGGGCTCTGTCTAAGTATCAGAGAGCGAGAGATGGATGGGGGAGAGTTAAATAGGGCGGAGGATTTCTGCTCAGAGATAGAAGTAGTGGTTTAGGGTTGTAGGGTGTGAGCAGAATGGATGGTCATCTCTTCAGACGTGGGGGTTGAGGTTGGGCCCGTCCTTGACTTCTCTTCTGGCTCTTTTTGATGTCTTTATTCTCTTCCCTCGTCGTCCAGGTTATGACTTCAGCATCCATGCTGACCAAATCTCCTTCTGAATTAGACAATGAAGGAACCGAAAGCTTCCTCTTTCGGCCCATTATTGTCTGCAGCTCCTCAGTGGCTATTGTAGAACTGTGCGACTCTAAAGGTGGCCGCATCCCTTGCACTTCTGGGGCTTCATCTTTTTGGAGGGGAACTTCTCTGGTTTGTCACCTGAAGGTTTGGCTGGGATGGTTTTCCCACCTTTTACAACCTTACTCCAGCCGTCCTTCTTGTTGTTAATCGTGACGT
>OY744519.1:19260958-19398458 GCA_963556195.1 Sepiola atlantica | reverse complement strand
GAGCATTATATTCTTGACTGACTGTGCCTGCCCGGTGTGTTGCCCGGGGGTCTTTTTTACTGTAGGGGAGTTCCCTATTCGCATAATAGCCTTGTACCTGATCAACTTTCAGCTTCACATCCATACTGGTGCTCTGAAAAAAACTGAACAATTTCCTCCTTTTGGGTTAGGGTTAGGGTTAGGGTTAGGGTTAGGATTAGGGTTAGGGTTATGGTTAGGGTTAGGGTTAGGGTTATGGTTAGGGTACCATCTGTTCTATACTTTTAATTCTGAAAGAAACTGAACACTTTAAGTTTTCTATGTTTCAACTGTTTGCCATAAAATCTTGATGTATAAATTTTGCAGATTCAAAGTAAGTTTTTCTTCCTTTTAGGACATTCTGCACTTCTTGACAATTTTTAATTCCATGTTACGACGACAACAACTGACCCGACCGATTTCTGGTAAAAGTCATAAACAAAACTCATAATAAAAATGTTTCAAGTAATTTAAATACGGACATTTTGGCTCGAACAAATCACTCGAACAAATGGCCAACCTCATTTTTAATCTGAATTAAAAATCAAGGGTGTTCCCTTGTTTAGATATTCACAATATTTTCTATATATAAAACAAACGCTGTCTATTTGTCTGTCTGCTGACTACTTTTATTTTATTAAACCTAAGAACATCATTTTTTTGTGCTCTGTCTATAAAGAGGAAGAGGCGGATTGGCTTTCATTTATTTCATTCATAGCACTAAAATTGCGTATATATATATATATATATATATATATATATATATATATATATATATTATAATATAAAATGAAGTAATAAAATAAGGTGTCAATCAAATTTTATTAGAATTCAAAGTTCAAGTAAAGTATCCTTAAGTCCTTAGCTCATGAGTTTTCAAAGATAATTCTTCTCTTCAGAGGACCATTACCGCAGTTATACTACTACAGGTAATAAAATTACGCTCTGAAAATATATAAAATTATATACACAAAAATACATATCAAAACATATCAACCCAAAAACATACTTTTTGTTGAATCTATATAGTCCATCCAGTTCATACATATTTAGAAGCATAATCAGGAAAGACAATTACTCCAAGTTACAAACAGTAGTCCAAATACGTGTAATTGAAGGTGCCGACAAAGTTATCCAGTCCCGAAATGTGTCAATATTCAATGTTAATGATAAATAAATCAAATAATATAGAAAGTATAATCAAAGTTCCAAAATCCCGAAATGTGCAACCCAAGTCAAATCAAAGTTCGTTGTTTAATATATATATATATATATATATATATATATATATATATATATATATATATATATATATATATATATATATATATACTAGCAAAAGAGGGAGTATATTTTTGCTAGGGTGAGAGGATGATATCACGATGAACAAACCACATAAAGTTGCACCCAAAGGAGGCGGTAATAATTAAGCGGTTGATATCATGACGAAAGAACACCTCCTCCTGCAAAAAGTAGGAGTTAATGCATGGGAGCATGTATCATGATAACGGAATAGATAGTACACTACCCCCCCCCCCACATACAGAAAAAGAAGGAGAAGGTAATCCTGGGAGGATGGTATCGTGAGGAACGAACGTATACTATACTGGCCCCACCCCCCCAAAAAAAATGACGAATGAAAATATACTACACAGAATTAAATAAGCATAAACTGCTTTAATGTTTATATAGTTAGGCTAGGTTGAAAAAACTTTCGCATTTATTTATTTAGATAACATTAAAATCAATTGCAAGTTTCATTGTCCACGTGAAACGCCGAAACGAAAATTGGTCCGAAAAATATAGTCGCCATCTTTATAAACAAACTTTATAAAGGAGAAACAAAAAAACATGTTTATAAACTTCAGTTATCGTTCTTCTTTAGCTAGCCATTTTCTCGACTTGTTTAAATGGCGACTATATTTTTCCGACCTAATTTTTATTTATTTCGGCGTTTCACTTGTACGATGAAACTTGGCATGACAAAAAAGCATTAAAAATGCTAAAACATGATTTGTTATGAGTAATGGCGAGACCAATTTCACTCTAAATAATTTACGTGACTGAAATAGGAATAAACCGTAAATAAAAAATGTATTTTAAAACTATTTTTGAAAGAAGAATTTGAAACGACAACTCATTTCCCTATTTCAGTCGCGTGAACTGAACAAAAATAAAAAAAGAGAAGAAAGGCCATCATATCTGTTTATTATTATTATTATTATTATTATTATTATTATTATTATTATTATTATTATTATTATTATTATTATTATTATTATTTGTACTCACTAAGAGATCATAAACAGATCATCATCAGTGAATGCTCACCGGCAACAACCGGTGGTATTCCCTGGAGTCTGAGTTACAACAAGCCTGTTGGGTATCTTGTACATTTTTAAGCATTCAATTATCCATGCTTGAGGGATTCTGTCGAACGCTTTCTTGTAGTCAATCCATACCATATATATGTTCTTTTTCTTGCTTTTAACTTCTTTCAGGATCTGTTGATCTCTGTATAACATATCATGCGTCCCTCTTTTCTCTTTCTGGCATCTTTTTTGTTACTCGGGAAGTAGCCCACGGCTGTTCAGGGAATGGTAAATTTGCTCTCTTAGTTGTGCCGTTAGGATTTTCCGTATTGTTGGTAAACAGGTTATTGATCTGTAATTGCTTGGGGCCGTTCCCTTCTTGGCGTCTTTTTGTATGAGCGTTGTCCTTCCTTTGGGCATCCACTCTGGTACGTCTATTTTATGGATACATCCTCTCAGTTTCTGTGCTAGCCTTTCATGTAGTGTCGTAAATTTTTTGAACAATTACGCATGTATTCTATCGTGACCTGGTGATTTCCAATTTGCCATTTTCTTTAGTGTTGTCTTAATAGTTTCTTGATTAATTTCTGTTTCCGTTCCTTTTTCAATTTCTAGTAGTTTATTTTTCATGTTTTTCAGCCATTTAGAATTTTTGTGGTGATCTTCAGCTTTTTCCCATATCTTGCTCCGGAAATGTTTTATTTCTGTCGGGTCTGGTTGTTCTGTTGTTGTTTTTTCTCCGTTTACGTTTTTCTAAAACTGGCTTTCATTGTTTTCAAAGGTTCTGTTCTGTTTGTACTGTTCCGATTTTTATCTGCATAGTCTCAATCTTCCTTCTTTTGCTGCTATATTTTGTTTTAGTTCTTCATGTTTCTTATTTAGTCTTTCCTTGCGATTCGAATTTCCGCTCTTCCATTGTTTACTGTTCTCCTTCATCTTGTTTACGGTTTTAGCTTCCTTTTAAAGTTTGGTGATCTGGGTTTCCAGTCTGATCTCCCATCCAGATTTCGATTGCCCATTCTTTTGGTCAGTCTTCTTATCTCTTTTTAGTTTCATACTTATTGATTTTGCCCCCGCATATATCAAGTTGTTTAAGTCTGTGATAGTGTCTGTTGGGATGTACGTAAGAACTATGTTTACTTTCTCTGTTTCAACTTTTAACTTTTTCTAATCTTCGTTCCTTGGGGATGGGAGTTTTGTTTTGTTTTCAGACATTAATCGTTTGATGTTTTCCACTTCTCTTGCTTCTTTCTAAGATAGTTCTATGGTTTCGTCGTCCTCGCCCACTTCAGTTTCTGTGTTTATGTTTTTCCCGTCTTCTTCCTGGGAGTTTTCGTCAAGTGGTGTGTGCTGATCTGTCACGCCATTTATCTTTTGTTTCATTTCCGTTAATTCCATCTCCGAGAACCACCCTCTCTTGAGTATCGGCCTTGCTTCATCTGCTATCCTTTGTTCTGTTGTATGGAAGTCAGTAGAAATGTCCCATAGACTTTTCATTCGTTTCGGGTAACCTTCTTTCTGTGGGGTAGCTGCTTTTGTAGTAGCATTCCATTACCAGTCTGTTCTCTTTTGTGGTTCATTTCTTTTCATGTTTTTTTGGTCTGTTCTTTTCATTTTTGCTTTCTTGTGTTTGGTCCGTGTCCTTGTCATACCTGGAATTTGATGGGTTACTTACTTGTTGTTTCTGTCCGTAATCTTGTTCCTGAAATTAAAACAGCCAATATTCGCACAATGCGGACCGGGTACCCCATGTTCGCCATCGAGGAAACACCTACCCATCATGACAATCAGATTCATCGGCGTTTATTTATATTTATAGACATTTATTATGGTTTGGTGTTTGCGGCAACACCAGGCCCAGACTTAGTTTACCTGTGATCCTGTCAGGGATAGTGTTTCTCTCATTTTCATGAAGTTCAAGATGCACTATCACACATACATGAAGACCCATTTACGAAAAAAATAAAGATAAATAAAAAATAAATTAAATTAAAATTAATAAATAAATGAAATTTTTAAAAAAAAAACATTAAAAAATTAAAATATACATTAAATAAAAATTAATTACATATATATATATATGTGTGTGTGTGTGTGTGTGTGTTACCTACTTACTTAGTGTAAGTTTTCTAGGATACTCTTAAAAAATAATATAAAGACGATAGATTCCCCTCCCATTTTTGTCTGATGAATTGATTCTAAGTTATCAAACGTTCGGTCGATATTAAAAAAATAACGGAAACTTTTTTTCTCTAACGTGACTAGCTACATTTTTTATTTCAATTACGTTCAACTCAAACAAAAAGCAAAAATATCATCTCCACACCCCCAAAGTGAAATCACAGAAGCTTCTTAATTAGTTAACATTAAAATTCACAATAAATATAACATTTCTAAATCTACCAAAAAGACGTCTTCAATCGGTACGCTCGAGACTTTAAATGTTCATCGGCTCCTCATCTTCAATCAATACACTCGAGAGAATAATAATAATAATAATAATAATAATAATAATAATAATAATAATAATAATAATAATAATAATAATAATTATTATTATTATTATTATTATTATTATTATTATTATTATTATTATTATTATTATTATTATTATTATTTATTGGGAGAGGGAGCGACAAATGTTGATAACAGGATATATTAAGAAGTAAAAGAAAACTTTAAATACACATACAATTTATTTTGAGGAATATATCATAACGAACGAACACTACCCTCACCTCCCTCAAAGGAGGAGATAATTCTTGGGAGGATTATATGATGACAACAGAACCGACACTACACTGCCCATCCGCAAAAAAAGATAATAACATAAATGGGGGAATTCCCCCACAGACCCTTTAAAACGGAGTAGGTAAGTGCTAGAAAGACGGTCTTCCGACAGCAGAACCGACACTCAGTACTCACCCCCATTAAAGGATATTCTGATTAAATCGAGTTTTTTTTTTCATTCATTTTAAAATGCCTAATCACAAACACATCGTTTTTTTATGATTCCTTAGCTAATTGGCTAATACCAAAGTGTAGTGTCTGTTTTTACATCTCAGCGACATTTGACGTTTTACTAGCTATCATTTTATTATAAAATCTCTTTAATTAATTTTATTAATGATTATAAAATATAGTACTACCGATAAAACAATTTGGTAATACAAATCCGAAATGTGTATATATATATATATATTAATTTATTAGAAACTTTAATCGAAGTTCGTTTTAGGGAGTTTGGAGATTACTATATATACGGTAATTAAACATTTTCTTGTATCATTAGAATGAAATAAGGCTAACCGATTTTGATGTCAATATAGTTAAGATAGACAGAAAATCCCTTCGCATTTATTCATTTAAATATATCATACTAGCTGACCCGTGTCCCGGCGTTGCCCTGGAAAGCAGATTAACTCAATAAATTTCATGTTTTAACCTTTAACTATTGAATTATTTGCCGCTCACGGTTGTCTGGAGACCCCACGAGATTAATGTGAAACAGCAATCAGAAAACTGTATGAACTGTAATTGTCAGGAAGTTACTTAATCGCTGGCGGCCATGTCAAGAGAGACATAGGAGTGATATAGAAAATATAACAGTACGTTCATTTATTTTGCACAAAAATAATACAAGAACAGACACGACTGTGTGGGGAAAGCAGTACACTGGGAACTATGCAAAAAATTGTATTTCGAATATGCAGGCAAATGGTACAAACAGAAACCATACAGAAAACAGAGACAGTACTGGAAAACGAAAAACACAAAATCATCTGGGATATGGATATACAAACAGATAAACTCATACAAGCAAGGAGACCGGGTGTCATAATAATCTACAAAATTATTTTAAAGGAAATTATTTTAAAGGAAGCACACATGTGAAATCATTTTACAACATTTATTTTCCTATACCTACGCAGTTGTAACATATTTGCGTTAAACATTAGTATGCAATAGAGGTTTTAAGTCCGTGTAAATACCGAGTCTAAACAAAGTAGTCGTGTTTGTTTAGTAATCAACGCAAATAAATATGGCTACTTTTCTCATAATCGATATTTACACGAGCTTAAAAAGCTCATAACTTCTATTAAATAGTACATATTAAATAGGTCACAAATAGATAGGTAAAGAAAAACTTGGCTTTTGACTAATATCCCAAATATATTTTCTTAAAAACAATTATTTGTTTTATGCCATCTGTAGATAAAATTGTATTAATGTGGATAAGTTAGCAATAATTGGTTGTTTGATTTTTTGCAGTTGTTTTATTTTTCATATTTATTTTGAAAATAACAGGAATAAGGAGTAGGCAAACAAAACTCTCTTAACCCTACAACTAACTGTAAGTCCTGGTTCTCGATTCGTTGGAAGTTTTTTTTTTTGTCACACGGACTTAAGGTTTGTGGTAGGCTTAATAGAGAGTATATTTTGTAAAAAAAAAACAATAATAAAAGTAAACATTGTTTATTAGAAATGTCGACAGCGGCTTTGTTGCTGTCGGCCTGAGCTATAACGCAAATAGGTCACAAATGGATAGCTAAAGCAATGAATTGTTTCTACCTAATATGCCAAGTGTATTTGCTGACGACACCACGCTCTTCTCTCGTCATGTGAGTAAAACGAACGTGCACATATCCGAGGTAATGGGTGAATCCTTAGAAAGTGACCTCCACTCTGTAATGGAACGGGGTCATAAATGGATGGTAACATTTAATGCTGCTAAAATAAAGCTCTTTTCCTTCAACAACTACAAGAAAGTTCTTCAACCACAGATTGCCATAGAAAATAACACCCTACCTGAGAGTCCAACATTCAAATTCGTTGGCCTAACATTCACTGGTAACATGAATTGGAACACATACATAGAAGATATTGCCAAGGCTGCTGCAAAGAAAGTGGCGCCCTCTACCGTGATAGTAAACTTATCACACCTGACAGTATTCTATATCTCTACAAAGTCACCATCCGTCCATGCATAGAGTATTGTTGTCACATCTAGGCTGGTGCACCATCCATCAGTCTCTCCCTCTTAGACAAGGTCTAAAAAAGAGTCAATAATCTAATAGGCCCTTCACTATCCACCAAGCTCCAGCCCATCGCCGCAATATTGCATCCTTGTGCTTGTTTTACAAGTACTTCAATAGAATGTGTTCCAATGAACTTGCTGCTCTGGTTCCCCCTCGACGTAAACACACTGGAACACCTCGACAATCCGCTTAATCCCATCCATTCACTGTGGACGTCTCCAGATGCCGAAAAGCATTCTACTCCAATATTTTCTTTCCTCGTGCTGAGAGTCTCTGGAACTCCCTCACTGCTCTCTGTTTCCCCGACTGTACAGACATGCAGAAATTTAAAACTAATGTGAACAAGCATCTCGCTGCACAGCTCCCAATTTAGGATGACCCTCAAAACTTTTACCATAATTCTCAGTAGCCCCTTACGTCTACAATGGCAAATTGTCTTGTTTGGGGTGAACGTAGTTAACAAAAAATGAATCTAAAAAGTTTCAGGTAAAGATATGACGGCTAAAGAGACAAACCTAAGTAATCGAATGTACCCGGCAGAAACGGGAAAGATAGGTTTAGGTGTAATAGAAATATTACTAAAAGGTAAAGGTGTCGTTAGTTGGGAAAGAAAAAAAGAATGGTAAAGAAAAAAAGAATGGTAAAGAAAAAAAGAATGGTAAAGAAAAAAAAGAATGGTAAAGGAAAAAAATGTTAAAGGAAAAAAATGGTAAAGAGAAAAAGGAATGGTAAAGAAAAAAAGGAATGGTAAAGGAAAAAAGAATTGTAAAGGAAAAAAGAATGGTAGAGGGAAAAAAGAATGGTAAAGAGAAATAAAGAATGGTAAAGAGAAATAAAGAATGGTAAATGTTGTGGTGGCAACCACTCATTTGCATATACGAATAACGTTACACCATAAATGGCAAGCCTAGGTTGGCCTTAGTGTGTGTTACCTAAATGCCACCGGAAGTGACGCCGAAGAGCGTACATGTCCTCCCACCAAGACTCTCTGACTCGACACCTTCATTTGTACATACTGTAACTATACCTTTTCTTTAATACACTTATTATTGCATTCTCCTTGTTGTTTGCGTCTTCATTGTATTCCTCACTAATTATTGTTCAACCTTGCAACCACAACAGTTGGCGACGAGATATGAAGCGTCAAATATAACAGTTTGACGAAGAACTATTAAAAAAAAGGTACAATGCAAAGTGTTGACGAGCAAACGGATTTTACGCTAAAGAAAAGTTTCAACTTAAGTAAAAAAAAAAAAAAACTCGAACGTGGCAAAAGCGACAATTTACGCCGTTTTCTGGGAATCCGACTTGCAAACGAAGGTAAAAGTGAATTTTTGTTTTGTCGCTAAACGACAAATCTGTTTTGTATTACTAAAGGACCAACTTGCAAACGAAAAGCGGATTTTGTTCTGTCGCAAAACGACAGGTCAGACTCGTATTACGAAAAGCAAGGAAGTAACCTACGAAAAAAAAAGTTCACCAGTGGATTCTAATTACTGCTCCCCGTTAGCAAAACAACAACTAAAGGAATCTTTTAATTAATAATTTGTTTGACGGCGGTACTAAAAGGAAATACCATAGCTAGAAATGAAAGCTCAAGGAAAGGATTTTTTTTTTAAAGTTGTCACTGGATAACGGATAATACAGTAAAACGTCACGAAAAAAAAAAAAAAAAAAAAAAAAAAATGGAAGACTTATCAAAAATGTTCATGCAATTTTTACAGGCACAAGCTGACCGCGAGGAAAGACAAAATGAACGTTTTGCTAAAACACTGGAACTACTAAAGAGTAATCGAGAAAATGTCGACAGTGTTAATTTCTCCCATACAACTATCTTTAATAGTATGGACACATTTAATTATGTGCCGGAGGAAGGAAAGACTTTTGAAGCATACTATACAAGATACGAGGATGTCTTTCAACTGGACTGCAAAAATTGGCCAAATAGTCAGGAAATTGGGTACATCAGAACACAGCAAATTCATAGATTACATATTACCTAAAAAAACTGCGGAATTAGAGTTCATGGAAGCTGTGAAATTACTAAAAGAATTATTTAATCCAAATATATCTCTTTTTCATAAAAGATGGCTGTGCATGAATCTAAGAAAGATGGACAACCAAGATTATTTGACATACGCATCAGTTGTCAATAAAAACTGCGATAATTTTAAGCTTGCGGAACTAACGGTAGAAGATTTTAAATGTCTAATCTTCGCACAAGGGTTAGTTTCCACGAAAAATGCAGAAATACGCAGACGAGTGTTGTCTAAGCTGGAATCTGAGCAAGATTTAACCCTCCAGAAACTAGCAGAGGACTGTGAAAGGGCCATTACACTAAAAAAGGATTTAAAAAATATAGAAGAATCTGGAGTGGCATATGTAAGAAAAGTTAGAAAACCATACACACCAACCAAGAACTTTACAAAGAAAAGCAATCGAAATGGAACGGGATATTACAATCCTAATAACCATAAATATAGGACAGAATATAACAAGCCTCTTCCTAGATATAACTGTAAGAAATGTGCAGAAAAGCATTGGGAATCAGATTGTCCTTATAAAAAGAAAAAATGCTACATTTGTAAGAAGGTGGGACACAAAAGCGATTGCTGCAGATATAAAGATTACACCAGAAAGAGAGTACAGCAAACAAAATCAAATACAAAATTAGACAAAGATCGGCGAAAATACGTAAAAGTGGAAATATTTAAAACACCAATAAAGTTACAACTCGACTCCGGCTCCGATATTTCTATTATAAACCTGAATACATGGAAAAAGTTGGGTAAAAAACCAACCATGATGAAAACGAGTAAATCAGCCTGGACGGTAACTGGTGGTGGTATAAAATTTGAAGGAGAAGTTGTCCTTCCGATAAAATTAAAAGGGATTACGAAGAAATTAAAAATATTCGTACTGAAAAATAGTGAAAATCTGTTTGGAATAGATTTAATTGAGAAATTTGGACTATGGGATAAGCCAATCAATACATTCTGTAAAAAAATAGAATGTTCTTCTCCAACAACAGTAAATATAAAAGACGATTTAAAAGAATTATTTCCTGAAGCATTCACGACTAACTTAGGTCGCTGTAATAAATTCAAGGCCTCGTTTGAACTTAAAGAAAACGCCAGCCCAAATTTTAGAAAAAAGCGAAACGTTCCGTTCGCTGGGTTGGAAAAGATTAATAAAGAATTAGATAGATTGGAACAGACAGGAATTCTATCAAAAATAGAACACAGCGAGTGGGCAGCCCCCACCGTATACGTAAAGAAAAAGAATGACGAAGTTAGAGTGTGCGCAGATTTTTCGACCGGGGTCAACTCCCTATTGAAAGATCACCATTACCCTCTACCAAGCCCAGAGGAAATATTCACGAAGTTAAATGATGGTAATATCTTCTCCAAGATAGACTTGAGCGATGCATATTTGCAAATACCGGTCGAAGAAAATTGCTCAAAAATACTATGCATCAATACGCATAAGGGATTATATAAATACAACCGATTGCCTTTTGGCATCAAAGTAGCGCCTACCATTTTTCAGCAAGCGATGGACACCATGCTAAGTGGTATTGAGTGCGCATGTGCATACGTGGACGACATTGTTGTCAGGAGCAAATCCCTACAAGAACATAAGGAACATTTGAAACAAGTATTTACTCGAATACAAGAATTCGGCTTTAAAGTAAAAAAAAGTAAATGTGACTTTTGTATGAGCGAGATTAAGTATCTTGGACACATAATAAACAAACATGGACGACGTCCAGACCCAGACAGATCTGCGGCAATAAAAAATATGCCAGCACCTGATAACGTAACAACCTTGCAGAGTTTCTTAGGACTCGCAAATTATTATCAATCTTTTATTGAAGGAATGCATAACTTGCGAGCCCCCTTAAATAATCTGCTTAAAAAGGATACACCTTGGAACTGGACGCAAGAATGTCAAACCGCTTTTGACAAAATAAAGAGCGCACTAACATCCGAATTATTCTTAACGCACTTTGACACAAAATTAAAAATAGTCGTCGCTAGTGACGCTAGTTCCTACGGCTTAGGAGCATGCATTCAACATATTATGCCGGATGGGTCTAGAAAACCAATAGCGCACGCTTCGAGAACGCTGATACCAGCCGAGAGGGCATATTCACAAATCGAAAAAGAAGCATTGAGCATAATCTTTTCCGTGACTAAATTTCACCGATATTTATATGGTAGACAATTCTTACTTGAAACCGACAATAAACCGTTAGTCACGATCTATGGATCAAAAAAAGGATTGCCGGTATACACCACAAATAGATTGCTGCGCTGGGGTACAATCTTACTTAATTACGATTTCCAGCTACAACATCTAGCATCAAAAAAGATTTGCCATGCGGATGGACTGTCAAGACTGATACCACAGAAACATAATCTGGAAGAATCAGTCATTGCAGCAATTCGGACAAATGTTGAAGTAAAAAATATGGTAACAAACATCATTAAGGAACTACCCGTAATTTTGTCGGACATTAAAAGGGAAGCCGAGAAAGACGAATACATAAAGGACATAAAAGAGAACATTATAACGGACACAAAGGTGCAGGAAGTTTTCTCCATATGTAACGATGTGTTACTGTACAGTGAGAGAGTGGTAATACCCAAAACATTGCAGAATAGGATGTTAAGAGATTTCCATACGGGACATCCGGGGATAAATCGAATGAAGTCGTTAATGAGAAGCTACGTGTACTGGCGTAACATGGACACTGACATAGCAGCAACAATAAATAAATGTAAAGGATGCCAGTTAGCAGCAAAATCCCCACCTATAGTACACAAACCTTGGCCGAAAACCGACCAACCATGGTCGAGAATCCACATGGACTTCGCTGGTCCAGTAGGAGAAAACTATTATTTAATTGTAGTGGATAGTTACACAAAATGGCCGGAGGTAATGCGTTGCAGGAATCCAACAACGAACAACTCAATAGGGTTCCTACACGAGTTGTTTGCAAGATTCGGTGTACCAGACACACTGGTCACTGACAACGGAACGCAGTTCACATCCGCAGAGTTTAAGGAATTTTGCGACACGTTCCGAGTGAAGCACATCACGACTCCGTCGTATCACCCAAGGTCGAACGGCCTTGCGGAAAGGTTCGTGGACACGCTAAAACGAGCGTTAAAGAAATCCATTGGAACACCAACAGAAAAAGCTTTGCAACAATTCTTGCAAGTTTATAGGATCACACCACATCCTAGTACACCATCAAACATATCACCAGCTGATCTAATGTTTGCCAGAAAGGTAAAATAAGCGTTTGATAAACTGTTGCCAAGACAGGCAATTATCCGAAACACTACACACACGAGAAGAAAGAAATATAACTCGGGAGATCGATTATATTTTAAGTGCTACAAGAATAACACATCTTACTGGGAATGTGGAGTAGTGGATAAACGCATTGGTGATTGTACATATATGATTAAAGGTCCACAGAGTATACATAAAATGCACCTAAATCAGATAAAAAAATGTCATATCCAAGATGATGATTATACGACAACAGTGGAAGAGAAGGAAACCATAGATATCATATACGAATCCTTTAATTTGGAACCGCCTCAATATACATCTGAACTCCGAAGATCAGGTAGGAAAAGAAAATTTAATGAACCATTGATGGTAAACCCAAAAAGAAAAAGATATTGAAATCTGTGTGACTTCAAATCTTGGGAGGGGGGTGTTGTGGTGGCAACCACTCATTTGCATATACGAATAACGCTACACTATAAATGGCAAGCCTAGGTTGGCCTTAGTGTGTGTTACCTAAATGCCACCGGAAGTGACGCCGAAGAGCGTACATGTCCTCCCACCAAGACTCTCTGACTCGACACCTTCATTTGTACATACTGTAACTATACCTTTTCTTTAATACACTTATTATTGCATTCTCCTTGTTGTTTGCGTCTTCATTGTATTCCTCACTAATTATTGTTCAACCTTGCAACCACAACAGTAAAGAAAAAAGAATGGTAAAGAAAAAAAAGAATAGTAAAGAAAAAAAGAATGATAAAGAAAAAAAGAATGGTAAAGAGAAATAGAGAATGGTAAAGGAAATAAGAATGGTAAAGAGAAAAAGAATGGCAAAGAAAAAACAATCGTAAAGAAGAAAAGAATGTGAAAGAAAAAAAGAATGGTAAAGAAAAAAAGAATGTGAATAAAAAAAAGAATAGTAAAGAAAAAAAGAATGTGAAAGAAAAAAAAAGAATGGTAAAGGAAAAAAGAATTGTAACGGAAAAAAGAATGGTAGAGAAAAAAAGAATGGTAAAGAAAAAAAGAATGTGAAAGAAAAAAAAGAATGTTAAAGAAAAAAGAATGTGAAAGAAAAAAGAATGGTAAAGGAAAAAAGAATGGTAAAGAGAAAAAAAGAATGGTAAAGAGAAAAAAAGAATGGTAAAGAAATAAAGAATGGTAAAGGAAAAAAAGAATGGTAAAAAACAATTAGACTAAGAAAGAAAATATGCAGCCGTCATGTTCGAACTCCCCATTTGTATGCTTCTGTTCGTTAATCGTATTCTTCTATCCTAGAATTAAAAAACATATATGACGGGAAAAGTGTGTAAATAAACGCAAATGGAGGTTAAAAGAAAGACAAACGTAAGTAATCGAATGTACCCGGCGGCCCACGGTAAAGAAAGGTTATGTTGTTACAGAAATTGTATGAGAAGAAAAAAATAGGAAAGAAAGTATGAATAATGAATGCGACCGATAACGAACAATCGGTCATTCTGTTATTCTGTCAATTCTGGAATGTATAAAACAGATATCTGGAATAGCTAATCAAATCGCCGAAAAAGCAGAAGGAAGCGACTCGTATTTAGGTCGTAAAATTATAGCAGGAAAGAATCAATAGTAAGTCACAAAAATGAAATAATAACGACGGGATCAAGAAAAAGTATTCTAGAAGTTTATTTTCTTTATGTAAGTCGCAGTAGATTTTAGCGTGGGAGTAAAAGTTACTCTGATTTCCTGTATGTGTGACTATTTTAGGAAAATCAGGCGAGTCGGAATAAATGTAGAAATTACTGAAAGCGAACGAAACTTGGGCATATTTTCCGAAAAAGAAACACATCAAGAATCGAAGAAAAGCGTGAGCATAGTGGAATTCTATATATCACTTGTGTTTACAAAACTATAATGTCTGAATATAAACGAGAACAATTGACTTTACTTTATTATATAAATGAGCTATGATAGAAAAGGGATCACCTAACACGGAAGCATTAATTTCAACGTTTCACTCAACTGTTGCGTGGGCTTTTTCAAGAGTGAAGCTGAAAAGTAGCAAAGTCCACTCAACTGTTGGGCGAAACTTTGAGATAGATTTTTGAGTTTCAGGTCATCCCTTTTCAATGTTTGCTCATACCGTCTCATTTATTTTATTGGATTTATTTGTCATGTATGGTGTAGAAGCAAAATTTACAATATTTTGGTGCATGTATTGAAAGTGGGTGTCAAATTAGTTTATTGAAAGGCATGAGACTTTATTTGCCATAAGAACATTTACATAATAGAAAATGTGTTTATTCTATGTGTCCCCCTTCTTTCTAAATAACTGCCTTCCTAAAACTTGCATAAGTGTTCCTCAAATATTCTGGAAACAACTTATGCCATACTTCTTTAATATAAGAGTCAATATTGTGATGCTCTATTGGTATCATGTTCCAAAACGCCCCAAATAGCAAAATCCAGAGGGTTCAGATCTTGGCTGGAAGACGACCATAAAAGTGATTATCGAAATTTGCTAAAGTTGGATTTGCAGAAATCTTGTATTTTTCTAGTTATGTGGGCTGGAGCACCAGCCTGTGTCCATACATAATTACTATCTGAGTAGTTTGATTTAAGCCATGGCCATATCTGGTATCTCAGAGACTACTTGTAGTAAGTATAAACATTGATCTTTTCATCAGTTTTGAATAATTTTATAGGCATTTTCTTTTAATCAGAAGCCACAGCACCAAAAGGCATAACTTGAGCAGAATATTTGATTCTGAATGTCCGGCTAACCTTAGCTGTTCATTTTGTGATAAATCTGTTATTTCTGCCGTTCAAATTAGTATCGACAGGGAAGATGTTTTCATCTGAGAAGATCGTTACAATGGAGGACTTTTTCTTGAACATTGTAATAGTTTTGTTGCACCTTTCTAATCTATTTTCTCATAGCTGCTGTCAGCCAGTTTTTGGTGTTCTTGTGTAAGATTTTAACTTCAAATCATATTTTACTGCATTTCTAATGATCTTGTTGTCTACCTCAAGCTCAATTGATAGTTTTCTCATGGAGTTAACTGGATGCTTTATGAATTTGGATTTAAAAGCTTTAATAAAATATTTGGTACGTTTTTTGTTGGTTCCTGCACTCTAGCCTTCCTCTTAATAGTTTTTCTCATAGTAATTCTCTTCTTTATATCATAAACAGTCTTTATGGACAGTCCAACTATTCTTTAAATCTCTTTTGGTGTGACGAGTGCATTCAGCAAATCATACACTCTTTGTCGTTTGCTTTCTGAAATAGTAAGGATAATAGTGTTAGGCGTGATTATGACATCGATATATTCTAGGTTTCAAAACAATTGAGTTAGTACCTGCTGAGAAAAAACAACTTAAAGTTCATCGTAAATTTTGCTTCGCTACTCTGTATAGTATGTAACAATATATAAAAAATAAAATTTTGAAAAGATTTTTCAAAAGGACTTTTGGTGTGCATCCGAGATTTTTACTGTCAAGTTTTTTGCTTGTATTACCTCTATATCGTAGCTTTTTACCCAGATTCCTTACCTGGATATTTCATTTCATCTGGCTATTATCATCCCTGAAGACTGGTTGTACATATGGTAGCTTGGATTTTGTTAAGTATGCTATGAATTTTCTCCGAATTTATTTCCTTCGAAGCTATCATCAATCATTGAATGATATAACTCTGATCTGTCATATATATATATATATATATATATATATATATATATATATTTATATATATATATTTACTTACATATATATACATATATATGTGCATATATATACATATATATACATATATATACATATATATACACATATATATATACATACACATATATATATACATATATATACACATATATATATATACATATATATACACATATATATACATATATACATATATATACATATATATAGATATATACATATATATACATATATATATATTCGTATTCATATACATATATATATATATATATATATATATATATATATATATATATATATAGTGTGTGTGTGTTTGTGTGTATTCGTGTGTGCGTGAGTATGTATGCTCCTTATTCATGGGTTGAAAGCTCTGGTAGGGGAAATATACAGTTTCAACTTTGCGTAAGGCAATACTCTTTTAAAGTGAAATTGTATTATTTCACTAACTTTGGACGCCGGGGGGAGGGGCATTGGTTCAGTATGATAAAAAGTTTTACATATACAACAAAGTATGACGAAGTGTAAAAAATGTTATTCATCAATTATATTTTTAGTTAAAGATATTAATCAATGATGATAGATTCAGAACTGATTCTAACATTGATTTCACACCAAGATTTCAGAATATATTTTTTAATGTCAGCTTAATATTTAGAATGGGCTTCCGCTTGTGACGATAATTTAACGTAGACTGGTCAGCGTTTGACCAATTTTCATTTACATATTGTAATTTAGTGCTTTTGGTTTTAATGTGAGGAAAAATGTCATAATTCTAGCAGGAAGCTTCCTTCACTGACCAAGTACAGAAAAGTTAAAGGGTAGTATCAGAAAAGATGTTACATTTTGCTTTTAGCAAGAAGGCCAAGAACTTTGGAGAAAAGCGTGTGTTGAACGCGATTTTCATCCACAAAATAAAAACGTCAGCAAAAACAATTTCGGGAGGCGTGGGAGGTCGGCGTCTTAAACATTAGACAAAAAATGTATGCAAATAGATTAAAATAAAGAAATCGTGATAAAATATTTACTTATATAAATAAATGCGAAATATTGCGAATATTTACACATTCATGAGTAAACATAAACATGAACTCAAATCACGAATACTTATATACATAATATACATATATATATATATATATATATATATAAGCATGAACTCAAATCACGAATACACCAGGTTCAACTGATATATCGTTCAAGTAGCATAGGAAAGATTCAAATGACAGTTCCTAAAAATTTGCATCGCTTGTCGTGCGGATTAAAAAAGGAAGCGTTTTCTACAAATCTGTCGATGCAATTAAAACGTCAGCCAAAATGTGTCCAATACTTACACATCGACGTGTAAACAAAACATAAACGTGTTGAACCCAAATCACGAATAGACGATGTTTAATTGAAATTTCGTTTAAGTATATTTACCTTAAGCGGTGTTTTGAATGTGTGCGTAAGGGTTAGATTTAGGGTTAGGATTTGGATTAGGGTTAGGCGGTGTTTTGAATGTGTGCGTTAGTGTTAGGTTTAAGGTTAGGAATAGGGTTAGGGTTAGGCTTAAGCGGTGTTTTGAATGTGTGCGTTAGGGTTAGCGTTAGGGTTAGGGTAATGGTTAGGGTTAGGCTTAAGCGGTGTTTTGAATGTGTGCGTTAGTGTTAGGGTTAGGGTTAGGCTTAAACGGTGTTTATAATATGTGCATTCACTGCACAGGCCGTGATCTTCCGATCGTTGTGCTGGTACCAAAATCGTTACTCGTTACTGGCCATTTGGTTGATCTCAGTCACTACTGCAACAGAACGATACTCCCTCCAAATAAAATTACAACCTCAGTTTAAAACGAGTAACAAATGTTTATTTTGGGGAGGGCACAATGATAATCGTTGTCTTCTACTGAACAACAGACTTGCAAATGAGAATTTTTAACCCGACCAAATCAAAACACAAGTCTAACATAACACAAAAAACACCAATTTTCGAGGGACACTGAAAACCAACCTAACAAAACATAAACTATTATCCCCAAATTACGACTACACGATGTTTGACTGTAAGTATCTTTACTTTAAGTGGTATTTAGAGATTAAGCCGACATCTAATCCGCATAAAATATTAAAAACACTTTTCTTAATGAATAACCCTTCGCTGATATTAGTTTTTTTTTATTTGATCGCATGATTTTGCTCAGAATAATAAATTGCTTTTCGTATATAATTCAAATGTAAAAAATGTTATTTATTAATTATAGTTATATGTTTCAGTCTGAGACTCTTTCTCTCTTTTTCCCCACGTCTCCCTTCATACTTCCTGTCCGTGACGTAATATTCTGACACGTAGTCCTAACTTTTGTTTTTAACTTCTAATGGAATTTTTCCAACAGTATTAGTGGGTAAATGACCACAATAGATCTGATTAGATTTTAACTCAGTATGGTTGATTCCATAGCCTATGATATCATCCATTAGGCAAATTATGCACCCCTATATACGAATAATCTAATATAATCTAATAAGCGACGTTCAGCCTGATCAGTACTAAATTGATAACCATTTGGGGATACTGGGGGCCGTACGTGCTCTCCCTTTTCTCCGATCGTCCTAGATTTATTCTTGCCACTGGAATCAGACAATACCGACTCAGGCTGGATATTGCACAACCCTTGCGTCACGATATATACTAATAAGTGTAATTGTAACTCTCTCTATACAAAAGACCCGATATTTCAGCGTTCAACATCAGCAAACAATACAGAAGCTTTCAGGTCGGTGAACTTGTTGCTTAACTCGAAAATTACAACTAAAGATATCTTTTGCGTTCGAGATAAAAGACATGCCAACTATACATGTGACTATACTATAAGCTTTCTTATGCTTTGCGAACTACTATAGCGTGTACATAGCATGCACCGGTTAAAAGCGTATCTAAACAATCCTCTACAAAAGAAGTAAAATCGGAATGGTCTGTGAAAAGCCAGTGTTCTTTAAGAAAATTTTAAAAAATATATTCCCATCTCCGACTTTTTTCTCGAAGTTTTTAGATGAGGATTTATAACATGTATTATTTAGATTATTCGGACTATTGTTCTCGTATTGGATGTTATTCCGACCTCCATCGTGCGCTTCTTCTCGGAATCGGGAATCTTTATATCGAACTAGGGAGTATGTACGGAATTTCGAACTGAACACTTTATTTAATTCACGGGGGTAGATTGTTCTCGTTTCCTCAGCCTTGACCGAGTAGACGTCTTAAGTAATTCGTAATTGTATCTTTAGTATCGCCCGTACTAAGGATTGAAGATTCAACCCCAGAATAATGTCACTTAGAACTGACTTTAACTTAGCACGTTGTGCCACGTGTCTTACTTAACTCGAACGTAGTATCATGCATGGTTCCAGTCGAACTGATGTTCGCTTGAAAACTTAGATTTCCGTTCGATAAACTAATGCCAGGAAAAAAAACAAAAATGTACAAATAACACGAGAAGATCAATAAAATAAATTAGTCATGGAGGTACAGTTTTTCCCGAGATGTTCAGAAGAGGAGAAAATGTTAGAAAGACTGTGTTATTACGCGGAGTGTTTAAAATATTTTGAACATGTTGTCATCGATACTTTTAATAGAACCTTAAAAAGTCCAACGGTATGGAAACAGAAGAGGGTAGGATACAACAATAACCCACGCGGTATCAGATATAGCGCCCACCGAACTGATGTTCGCTCTGAAAGTTAGATCGGTATTCGAAACAAAACTACTACTATGAAGTACAAATATCACCCGAAAACCAACTGAATATTTCAATCAGTGGGATACATTTTTTCTAGGGGTGTTAACAAGAGGAAGATAATGCTGGAGAGATGGCGTTGTTACCAAACTAGTAACAATAATCGATATGGTAAGTACTGCAAAATGAGAGTGCAAAAGTGTGACAATAAAGAGGAACACTCACCGTCAGGAAAAAGAATGAGGTGCTTCGCATGTCGTGTCTGCAGATTAAAAAAGGGCTTCTCTTCATAGATGCAGGATTTTATGGTGGTCTCTGATTTGCATATGTGGATACTAGCTGATATAAATGAAGAGTGGATTGGAGAGAAATTCGGTTAAAAATTGAATTACAGTCAAACTTTTTTATTATTATTCTTTTATTTTTCTGGCACAGTTAGTCAACAAAAAGATATACAAATCGACTGAGGATGTAACTGCACGAAAACAAGGAGTATCAACGGCTGAACTTTATGATATTTTAGACATTCCAGATCAACAAACTCCTGAAAGTGTAGTTCAAGACGAACCAGTAATGGGAGAAAAAAGAATTTCTGAACACAGATCCTGAAAGGAAATTAATATTTAAAGGAGAAATGTTGTTTTGGAAAATTAATGTATACAGAACGTCGTGCCAAATGAGAGCATTAAAGATATATAACGTAGTATTCAATATAACTCATTTGTGTGGGGGCGGCGTAATATTCAATAATTCATTTTGGGTGGGGCGTAGTATTCAATATAACTCATTTGTGTGTGTGGGGGGGGGCGGCGTAATATTCAATAATTCATTTTGGGTGGGGCGTAGTATTCAATATAACTCATTTGTGTGGGGGCGGCGTAATATTCAATAATTCATTTTGTGGGGGGGACGTAGTATTCAATATAACTCATTTTGGGGGGCGTAGTATTCAATATAACTCATTTTGGGGAGGGGGCGTTATATTCAATATAACTCATTTGGGGGGGGGGCGTAGTATTCAATATAACTCATTGGGGGGGGCGTTATATTCAATATAACTCATTTGGGAGGGGGCGTTATATTCAATATAACTCATTTGGGGGGCGTTATATTCAATATAACTCATTGGGGGGCGTAGTATTCAATATAACTCATTTGGGGGGCGTAGTATTAAATATAACTCATTTGGGGGCGTTATATTCAATATAACTCATTTGGGGAGCGTAGTATTCAATATAACTCATTTGGGGGGGGGCGTTATATTCAATATAACTCATTTGGGGGGTGTAGTATTCAATATAACTCATTTGGGGGAGAGGCGTTATATTCAATATAACTAATTTGGGGGAGGGGATTATATTCAATATAACTCATTTGGGGGAGAGGCGTTATATTCAATATAACTCATTTGGGGGGGGGGATTATATTCAATATAACTCATTTGGGGGGGGGCGTAGTATTCAATATAACTCATTTTGGAGGGGGCGTAGTATTCAATATAACTCATTTGTGTGGGGCGTAGTATTCAATTTATTTGGGGGGGGAGACGTAGTATTTAATATAACTCATTTTATGTGAGGGGCGTTATATTCAATATAACTCATTTGGGGGGGGGAGGCGTAGTATTCAATATAATTTATTGGGGGGGGACGTAGTATTAAATAAACACAAAAAGTATCAAAAATAATTAAAACAGAAAACAAAAACAAAATATTACAAAACAACCAGGAATCTATTTTCTGAAGCTATTAAAACAGATTGGATAAAAATCAAAATCACATTGCACTCCTAAATACACAATTAAAAACAATTACACAAACACCTGCACACAATCAAAAAGCGGATAAACACAATCAGCTTTGTAGTCCTTAACAAATCCGTGTATTAAAAGTGGCAAAAATACTAAAACACCCAACGAAATTAAAATAAAAGTAAATAACATCCTAGCAATTTTTTAAGTAAATAAAATCTTAGCAATCAAAACTGAAATTAAAAATCACGACCAACAACGCTGAATTTGATACGACAAAAAAAACTGAAAATAATTGGTGATTCTAAACTAACATGCGCGGAACTGTTAAAGTACATACACCTAAAAAAGGCTGACTTTCCTCTTCCGTTCAATTATTTTTCAAGTCATCGCCCAAGATTAAACATGGCGGCTATTTTGTTAGCGAAGTGATTTTCTTAAACAATCGTAAATTTAAAAATATTTTAAAAAAATAATTCAGTGAAAACATGATTTTTCTTCAAACGCTTAATCAATATTTAATAAAATTTCACACAGAAAAACATTTCTTACTCATGATTCACTACTTTTTAAGGCCACTGGAGGATAAGGGTTAAGGGATTGGATAAATTGTCGGTTTAATGATGAATGATATTATGAGAAGATTGAAAATGATTAATGGAAGAACAAAAGTTTGATTACCGTTTATGTCGAGTATTTGTTAACATTGGACTTGAAGCCGACTAGGTAGTAGTCTGCAGGGAAATGTAGACTCTTTTTAACGATTTCATTTCAATTTTGTGGTTTTCATTTTTACTGTATAATAAACCATTAATAAAACGCCCGGCAGAGACGGGTGAGTAAACAATTTGAAGTAGATTCTCAGATTATTCATAACCACAATTAAAGATTACCTTATAAATAAATATTTTGTTTATTTGAATCACAGATTCTAAAGTAAAAATCCAAGTCTTGTGACGATGGAGGAGTGACGAAGTCTGCAGAGTGTTACAAGTCTGCATATAAACGGTAGGAATTGAAATTGTGATTATTCTTTTTAACATACTTCACCCCAAACAAGGCAGGCCGCCACTGTAGACGTAAGGGGCTACTGAGAGGTTTTTTTTTTTGGGGGGGGGGGTAACATAAATTGGATGCTGCGCAGCGAGATGTCTGTTTACATTAGTTTTAAATATCTGCATATCAGTACCGTCGGGAAAACAGGGAGCAGGGGGAGTTCCAGAGTGCTTTCTACAAGTCATGCAGGTCAGCAGCAGATCTAAAAAGCCACCTGCGAAAAAAAGGTAATCTCACTGTTACTCTCAAACAAGTAAATAGAAATACTAATATAAATGTAAGAAATAAAATAAAAAAGATAAAGATTCTGAAATAATAATACATTATTTTATTTATTTTTAATAAATGCTATAATAATTTCTATTCAATCATATTTAAATAGGGATTTTGTCCGTTCGTCCGTTCGTCCGTCACAATTTTTAAACGTAATAAATACATTGCGAAATAATGGAAAATGTTCGGCCATTTTGTGAGCGAAGTGATTTTCTTAAACAATCGTAAATTAAAAAAATATTTTTAAAATTAATCAGTAAAAACATGATTTTTTTAAATTCATAGTTTAATCAATATTTAATGAAATTTCATTAAGAAATTGTGTTTTACTAATGAGTCACAACTTATCAAGGATAAGGGTGATAAGGGTATATGGGATAGATGGATTGTCGGGTTAATGATGATGAATATTATGAGAAGATTGAAAACGATGAATGGAATGAATAAGATTTGATTACTTATGAGGAAAATTTATGGCAAGTATTTGCTGACATTGGGTTTGAAAACGAGCATGTGTCTGCAAGGAAGCAGTCCCGTGGTAATGTGTTTCCGTTTAATAAATCACGAATCACATATATTTAAACGAGGAAAAATATGTTAACACAATCCCAAAAGTCCAACTAGAATAAATAATTTATTGGGTTCAATTGTACAATAGGGGCCGTTAGAATATCTCGCCAATTTTGTTTGGTTTTCGCATGTATTTTGGGTAAAAATTATAGTTGGTCTTAAATTGTATGTTTTGCCCTGAAATAAAACGCTACGTTACGTTTCAAAGTCTATAATTTGAACTTTTATTCATGGCGGCTTTTTTATTTTACATAAAAAATATTGATTAATTGTTTTTATTTCATCGAACTACGAAGACGTTTCAACAGAACCCGCAAAGAGCCTGGTCGATGTGACGACTTTAACGAGGATGATTAAAAATCAAATGTCGAAGAATGTAATAATAATAAATACTCGAGAGTAACCTCCCTTCTTTTATAATTACCTCCCTTTTGAAGAACTCTTTAGTTAAGTACGAAACAAAAAATCTCACTCGACGTGTATCAGTCTAAGGAGAATAAAGCTTTCTCAAGTGTTCTGTTCTCGTTTGTCATTTAGTTTCCACATGTATTTAGGGTAAAATTGATTGTTGGTTTGAAATTGTATTTTTCATCCTGAAATAAAACTGTACGTTACTTTTAAAGGTCTTTGCATTTGAACTTTTATTAATATGTCATTTAACTTTTTTGTTTCTTGCACCAAACCTATTTCTTTTGTTTAATTCGTCGGAATAAAATCAATTAAGCAAAGAAACAAACCTAAACCAAACACTCACCAAAAACATTATCGCCTTCGCCCTTGAGGCTAGAATTCACAAATATCTGGGGACTTAGAACCAACATTAATGACGTAGAAACCTTTCTTCTAGTAAACTCCTCGATATCCTAGCCCTAAGTGAAACAAACCTACAAAACCTTCCATCTCCTCACACCATGTCGACATGACTGAATAGCTCCTATTTAACCGTAAAGACTCTGACAAACATATATACGTGCTATGAGCTTAGGTTCGGAACATCCTCCCCGCTGACTAGAGAACATAGGCTAGAATCAGATGATCAATCCTACATGTGCTTTAGATTAACCTTACAGCACAGCGTTAGTTACTTATATTTCTAATACCGTTCACCTTCGACCCAAGACTGTACCCTGCTTAACTTTGTCTCTGCAAGCATAGATACAGCACTCTCACTTGACTCGAGTGCCAAAATACATGTATTTGGGGATTTTAATGTACAACAGCGTTACTGACTTGGATTCTCCAACTATACAGGTGTAGCTGGTAACTCCACGTTTCTCTACAGCCCACTCCCTCACAGACTTTCACTATCCCGACTTGACTCCCTGATTGTGGGAACCAGAAAGCCTCACTTCTCGACCTGTTATTGACCTCACTGCCCGAGGGTTGTGTGACGAATGCCAACAGCTCACTCGGGAATGCTGATAACCTTGTTGTAATTATTGATACCACCCTAAAATCTCGTTCCAAAGCTGATGAGCCGTTGCTGAAAACGACGAGATACTGCGAGTGGGCTGGTTGGGAATTAATAAGAGATCATATCAGAGACGCCCCATGAAGTGAACCTTTTTCTTTTCCTGCTGATCAGTGCGAAAATGAGGTAATTGAATAGGTCAAAGCAAGCATTAAAGCACATGACCCCATGCGAAAATTCTACAGCAAGCCCCACTCTCCATAATGGTTCAGCTCGAACTGTGCAGCTGCTATTGCTCAGAGGCAGCAAGTATTTCGATGATTAAACTGCCACAAGTCAATTACAAATAGACAGAAACTTATAGCGCCAAGAAATCATTGTAAGATATAATATATGATACAAAGCGAAGGTATACAGAGATTACTATAAAACGCATTGAGTCACAGAAAGTAGGTACTCGCGATTTCTGGAAAATCTTCAATAATGTGGTGAACAATGGGCAAGCAACAATTCTTCCACTATCCAACCAAAATGATGTCGTTTGCACAGCAACTGATGAGGCTGAACTACTTGCCCAGCGTTTTACCTTAAACTCTACTTTAGACTCCACAAACAACTCTCTCCCAAATTTCCAATTGCGAACTAAAGCCACACCTGATAACTTGACCATCATCCCATCTCGTATCAGTGACATTATAAAAATCTTTGACACCTCCAAAGCATGTAGGCCTTATCTTATACCAAAACTAGTAATAAAAAATACTCTGCTGAACTGGCTCCTGTTCTCTCCAAACTCTACAACAAATGCCTTGCTGAATCTTGCTTCCTTGATAGCTGGAAAATTGCTTCTGTGTTACCAGTCGTCAAGAATTCTGGAGATAGAAGTGACACTCAAAATTATCGCCCCATCAGTCTACTCCGGCTTTTCGCTAAAATCTTTTACTCCTTAATCAATCTAGTGATAGTCCATCATCTCTTTAATACTAAACTTCTTTCTGACCATCAGTATGGATTAAGGCAAGAACGGTCTACTGAGGATATCCTTACGGTCATCTCCGAACGCATATACCATACACTGGACAAGGCAGGTAAGGCTAGGGCGGTAGCGCTTGATATATTAAAAGCCTTTGACAAGGTCTGGCATAAAGGTCTTCTCATAAAAATTAATTCATATGGTATTACTGGATGAATATTTAAGATAATAAGATCCTTCTTATCGATAAGAAAACTCTAGGTTGTTCTCGATGACCGTTCATTCAAACAACATGACATAAATGCATGTGTACCCCAGGGATCGATCCTTGGACTTTTATTGTTTCTGATTTTCACTAACGACCTCCCCTATGAAATTGTGTCTGAGATGAGTATATTTGCTGACGACACTTTGCTCTACTCTCGTCACGTGGGTAAAACGGACGCGCACATATCTGAGGCAATGACTGTATCCTTAGAAAGTTACCTCCAGTCTGTAGTGGAATGGTGTCATAAATGGATGGTAACATTTAATGCTGCTACGACAAAGCTCCTTTCCTTCAACAACTACGAGAAACTTCTCAAACCATTGATTGCCATGGCAAATAACACTCTACCTGAGAGTGCAACGTTCAAACTCCTCGGCCTAATATTCACAGATAACATTAATTGGAACAAATACATAGAAGACATTGTCAATACTGCTGCAAAGAAAGTGGGATCTCTCTACCTTGCTAGCAAACTTTCATACCAGACAGTGTTCTATATTTCTACAAAGCCACCATCCGCCCATGCATGGAGTGTTGTCACATCTGGATGTGTGCACCATTCACTAGTCTCTCACTCTTAGACAAGGTCCAAAAAAGAGTCTCTAATCTAATAGCTCCCTCACTGCTCACCAAGCTCCAGACCTTGTTCTATCGCCGCAATGTTGCATCCGTATGCTTGTTTTACAAGTATTTAAATGGAATGTGCTCCGATGAACTTGCTGCTCTGGTGCCCACTCGACGTAAATACACTCGACTAACCCGGCAATCAGCTAAATTTATGTTCATCACATAGAGGAAATAAAATATGAAAATAACAGTTTAATCATCAATTCAAAAGAAAATGTAGCTATATCCGTGAAAATTTTTCAAAAGATCAAACATCCAGGATGCAATTAAAAAGAACAATATGAAGGAAAAAGTGAAAGGAATCAAAATTTCTTTCATGGCGAAATCATTATGAGTCATTAAAGATTTCCAAAAGGGGAGATAACTGAGTCAAGACAATTAAGTCAATTATTATACTAAATTGTTATTAAATTAAATGATGCGATTTTACCCAAATTAACTACATTTATAAACGTGTTAACCAATTTACTTAGATGTATAAATGTGTCATCAAGCAGAGGCACATTGTTAATAAAAATGTTAAAATAAAACTATATATATATATATATAAACACAAACTAAAAGAAATAATCGTGTATTCTTCTTGTTTTCCAACAAACTGCATAGTAAAATTACGTGTTATAAAAAAATATGTTTCTAGAAAATAAAAGAAGTTCCTTCCTATAGTTGCAGGCGTAGTAAGCGCGTAGAGACAGTGGCAGTCGTACTGCCTATAATATAGCTGTAGTAGTAAGCGCGTAGAGACATTTGCGGTCGTATTTCTTATAGTACCAGTAGTAGTACGCGCGTACAAACAGTATCAGTAGTAGAACATACTGGAAGGATAACACAGAAGAAATCGCTAGTCAGAATCAAATATCGATTTGTCAGATACATTGGTCTTTAGGTCTAACTTCGAAAATCTGACCGACATAATTATATGTATTAGATAATAAGATAATGATGCTTAAGTTTGAAATAGCACTTAGTTGTACTATTCTGTTTGAAAAAGGATTTTCTTTGGTCTGTCACACTTAAGTTTGAAATAGTATTTTCGGTGTATTTTTACGATTCAGTTTAGCATAGCATTTTCTGTGGTCTGTCACACTTATGTTTGAAAAAACTAGTTTCGTTGGTCTGTCACACTTCAGTTTAAAACGGCATATGTTTTGTATTGTTACGATTGAGTTTTAAGTAACATTTTCGTTGATCTATTACCCCTCATTTTTGTTGGTCGGTCACGCGTAAGTTTTAAATAGCATTCTAATCGCTGAAAGCTTAGATTGAATGGACGCGTCTCATGAATACTCCGCGTCTTTGTTATCATGTGTGTGTGCGTGCGCGTGGTGGTATTTGGGCGTATGTGTGACATTTTAGAAGCATCGATTTAGTTATTCCCACGCTGACGCAATTCATAGCATGGAACACTGAATTCAATAAAACAAAATGTATTTACTACAGAAATAAGAGGACGTTTCTTGTTGTTGACATGCTCATTGGACGACTCTTTTACTTCCTTAATTTTATTTCTTTGTAATCATTTAGTTTCCAGTCTGGTTGGTTTCGAAATATCAAAGTTATCTCCTACCAGCTATAAAACAAGATCTAAAAATCGTGTAATACCCGTCCCAGGACGGGTAAAATTAATTTCTCGAACAGAGCAGTTTTGCACCACTTTTATGTCTCCTTGTGAATACTGAAATCAAGACATACTAAAACTAACCTTTATGCCTAGAATGTGTATGCCAGTTTTGATTAAAATCTATTTTATGATTTTTATTCTAAGAAAATGTTGAAAATTTAAAGCTTAAGCTTAAGGATTCTTGAGACGAAATTGAAATTCAGGTAAGCTTAATTAAATGCAAATCTGACATACTTGAATTTTAAAATAGGAAGGATTGCCCACCAACAAATCTTTTAAATACTCCATAGAATCTTAAATATAGGCAATATTTTAAATCGATATCCAATACCTAATGTAATTCGTCTCCTTGTTTTTAGTTTTGGGTCGGCGTTGCATTGATTGTCGTAAAAGGCCTTTTCAAAGACAGACCATCAGATTTACCCTACTCATCTGAAGGTCTAACGAGGACATGATCTAACAAAAATCGGAGGTACCTCAATTTTCACGAACGGTTTCTACACATTGTTACCCTCTTTTGCATAAAACTACATCAAACTAAATATAGCATACATTACGGCCCCTTACGCTTAACAGATGTGTGTAAACATTCACAATGGTCGATTAACTAGTTTAGGAGTGAATTCTGTACATAAAAATATATAAGCATATACACATTCCTAACTGTATATGAATAAAGATTCGTGGAGTTTGTTACAGTCGCGATTAATATACAAAATAATAAAGTTATGTAGTTTGTTTGAAGCATTGTGTGTAATAGGCATATATAATTTCTATAGTATAGAGAAGTGATAAAAAGCTATCACAATGCAAAAAAGTCCACACAAATTTCAGGAGATCTGAAACACAAATTTTGATAAGGAGGTATTACCGCGAAATATATTATGGAACACGGTTTTAGAGGAGTAATAGAAAGCTATCATAATGGAAGAAATGGAAATATGCCTGTGTTGAGACGGAGGACTTTTTAAAATGTATTTATTTGTTCCTTTATTTTTTTTATAAATAAACAAATAAACATAAAGCAATATTAGCAGCGCTTAAGTCTATACAAGTTTCAGGAGATCTGAAACACACAAATTTTGATAAGGAGGTGTTATCCCGAAATATATTATGGAACACGGTTTTAAACATTAGATCACTGTGTAGAAGTTGAAATTAAATACAGTAAGATTTACAAATGAACATTTTATTTTTAATTAAATCAATAAATAAAAAAAGATATCACTTCGTTTCTGTTCTTATTCCCAACCAACTTCGTACATTGTGACAGCCTTCTATTACCCCTCTATATTAATAAACAAAATATTTTTACATATGTCACAAATTCCTAATGCGTTAAAATAGGAAAAATCTATATGCGTAAGAAGGAGCGTATGTTACATAACTTGTCTGGACAATAGTGAATAAACGAATGTTGACTAAACCGGAAAAGGAAAAAATTATTTAGATTCAGGTGTGTAAAAATTAAGGTTCAAATCGGAAATTTTCCACATAAGTTTAAAATCAAGTGAAAATTCCATTAGGAGTTTTGAGTAGAACTAGAGGTACGTGTATAGGAATTGAATTATGGGCGGAAGTTCAAAATGATACGTAGTGAGGTTGGAAGGTACGGAGGAAAGTATTTCTCCTTGGCGTTCAGCCAGAGTTTTACGAAGCACCTCTTGACTGCCACTGTCTCTACGCGCTTACTACTATAAGCAGTAGACTTCACTTTTGGTATTGGTGTGTGTAACCGGAAAGAGAGGTGTGACAGAAATGTTGTATATTTGAATGAGACGACGACAAACGTACAACTTACCTCGTGTGGGGAGCCGGGCACAACGAAAGAAAATAAAGAGAAGGAGCAATGCGTTTTTATGGGAAGGAAGTACTTCCGGCGGAAACGGAAGTGCTTCCGACGGAGACGGATTGTGGGAAGGAGGTTGCATTATAAGAGCAATAAATGTTTGGGTAAGAACGGCAGGGCAGTTGCCTGAGAAATACGAAGTTCCGTCGTCTAAAGTGATAGAAGGAAGAAGAGAGAGAACAAAGGGAAGAAGAAGAAGGAGAGAAAGAGGAATTTATTTTTATTTCGGGTTGCTACCTACTGCCCGAAACTTAAACATTCTAGGTACATAAACTAACAACCAATAACGTCGTTAGAATTTTTTAGCTTGTACATAATTGCAACGATCAAATGAGAGAGTAAGTTTGAAACTTCAGCTGACACATCACAGAAACGACTAGCTGGTTCTGTCGACGAAGTAGAATACAGACAAGCTGTGGGAATCGAACAACACCTTGAATACTATTACAGATCTCTTCTTTGATGTCGAACCGACAGTTCATAAAACGGGTGCGGTTTAATACGACTCTGGATTTGCCACGGTAACATCACAGCAATGGTGCCCAGCGTAGGAAATCTGATAAAATTCACGGTCACAACAACGAGAAAGGCAGACAATAAGCGATCGTAAGTAGTACCGCTCATACACGTACATACCTTCACAAGTTATGACTTAAAAATAAAAGACTTAAAATATACATATAAAAAAGTAAATTGAAAAGATAAAACGATTCTTTGAAGGAAGGTTTTGAGCCTGTTCTCGGCCTGCCGTTGAAACTTCTTGAGGTTTCGAATATATAGTTTTTATTTTAATTTAGTGGTTGAAAAAGATCGTCATGAACTTTTAAATTTAAATCTAATATTAATATTCTGTCATATGTTGAATTATTTATGTATTAAACAACATACAACGTACTTTGACGGTCAGCCCGAAAAAAGGAAAAGATGCTTTGGACTTGTAAGTAACGCTTTTTTATATCAATTACCCATGTGACTAAATAGACCAATGGTAGATCGTCTTGTCGTCACGTGACATGGGACCTCATATGTTAAGAATTTGCGGCCCCAACACCCCGATGTACTCGCCTCTCCAAGAGGGCAAAGTAAGACAGTGTCGTTTTTTTAATGAGGAGAATTCAGCTCCCTAAAAAGGGCACCTGGACTTGAAACGATATAAATTGTCTCGGTCTAGGAAGATTTCTTCTAGAAACTGTAAAGTGTACAAATACTATACTTTGAAGAATTTGGTCGCAAAAATAAATATATTTTTTACAAATTAGGCACAAGGTCATCAAAGTGTGGAGAGATGAGGATTCATTGTCATCCTCTTAACTTTCTTAACCTGTACGCATTTTGAACTATCCGTACAAGCATTGTTCCTTTCATTCTTTCACCATTTGTCCACCAAGTTAACTTCAGCAGTCACCAAAATACCACAGTACCACATTTACTCTATGGCTACTCTCATTTAAAATAATGAATGTTATCTACAAAAATATTTACAATTTGTTGGAGACTGGAATAAACACCCCATGAGGAAGAAAAACAAAGAAACTGAATAACATCAATGGGTTCACATTTTCTGGCCACGATCGTCTCACACGTTATGCCGGTCAAAAGTTTTTGTCTGATCTCAATCCTCTGGGCGTTCGATATAGGCTCATGTGTATGCCTCTAGCATCCTTTGCATTTTTCAGGGTCAATCCCGGTTATTTAAACACTAAATGTGAATTCCTGTTTGTTTTCCTGTGTCACCAGGGTCAAAATCCTGGTCACGGCACCAGATGTGAAGCTGTATGCGTGCGTTCACTGCACTCGCCGCGATTTTCTCATACGTCGTGCCGATCAAAAGTTGTTCGATTCATTCAGTTCTGCAACAAAGAATTCCCATCCCAAGTAAAACCATGAATTCAATTTATAACAAATAACATATAAGTCGGATCAACACAGTCGTTCAGCTAAGAGCCCCAAATGGGTTCGCACTGCCTGGAGAGATACCAAGCTTCAACCGTTTGCCAGCTCTCTCAGAAAACCCAACTTCCTGTCATGTCCAGAGGGCCAAGCATCCCCTCTCATTCCCTTGAGTTCTTTTCCTCCAGACAGGAAATGTTGGATTCTAGACTTTCTCATCGGTCACCACCCGACCACCCAAGCACTGCCCACTGGAAATATCAATTAGAGATAACGGCCATACAGTGTCTACTCAAAGGGGTCCATCTAAGAAATTATTATTGGTCTCAGCATGATTCTGTTTTTGTGAGGCATTTATTTCTGTTCAAAGAGAAATACGATTCTGGGTGGCCCAATATAAAATCAAAGACATTTTCAAATTCCTGTGTGTCCCCTTATTTTTTATTTGGCCGAACATCTATCATCTGCACTGTCTGACATTCGCATGCATTTTTAAAAGGTTAGTAAGACTCTCCTAAGCCTTTCTAAAAATAGGCTGAGTATTGATTTTCGGATCGTTTAGAAACGAAAACAGATATGTCAACCTATAAATAGGAGTGTGACTTTATGAAATACAGGTGGAGTTTGGGAGTGGATTGTTTCACACTTTAATATTAGCTTCAAAAGCCGGCTAAAGTATTTTGAGAAAAAAACTATAAATACATTTTTGTAATTTCACAGTCGATAATCAGTTGAAATGCGTCACGTCATCATCTATAAATATTTTTTTAATGTCACCATCTACACACGTAAACATATATGTGTTCAATTTTACAATAGGGGATAGTTTTAAAAAATACTATTTTTGTTGTTGTTTAAGGACAGAATAGATAAAATATAGTTCGTAGACACATGGACAGACAGGTGGACAAACAGACAGACACGTGTCCCTTGTATACTTATCTGCTACCAATTAGAATGAGCTGGTGTTGTTCATATCAGTCGAGGATACGTCATTGACACTTAGTCCAACAGGAACTTTGTTGCTGTCTGACTCAGTTATGTTTTATTTATTTGACTGATACGTCACCGCATTATCAAGACCCGTTGTCCACTCGAGGATAAGATTGTCAGTTGAACAATGATCGCAACCACGAGAAGATTGGAATGAGCAGGGTATTAATTAAGAGAAGTTAATTATTCAAAAGGATGGCTACATAAGTATTTGTTTATATTAGATTTGAAGCGGATCATGTTGTAGTAAGCCGGGAAGCAACCTCGCGGTATTTTTTTCACAGGTGGAATGTTCTAGGAAAGAAACTTTGTTCATGGAAGTTCCGTTTGGTTTTTGGGAGAGAGAGAGAGGGAGATAGAGAGAGAGAGAGAGAGAGAGAGAGAGAGAGAGAGAGAGAGAGAGAGAGAGAGTGAGGCTAGAAAAATCTCTTCTGTGTTAAAAGGACTTTCTGGAAGTGACGAAATAATCCCCCACTAGATTGTGAAGTCGGTTTTGTAATCTGCCAAGATAAGAAAGGATGCTCAGAGCGACACCTCCCCAGATATGTGAACAGTATCCATCTAAGGACGTATTATACAGCTCTTATACAGGTAAAGAATTACGTCAGGAGTGAGATAATTTCTGAAGCGGTAGAATGATCCAATCATTTTCCCAACGATTTTAGCAACAGGTTTGATGTAAGTCTTCTACTTCGGATCTGTGGTGATAGTCAGTCCTAGGAGTTCTATCAAAGAATAAGGCTTCCTTAAATAAAGAGCTATTCATTTCAACTGGGGAGAAACGAGGATCCAAGCGTTGGTGGTGAAAGGAGAGAAGCGTAGTTTTAGAGCTGTTAAATGTAATAAGCCACTTTCCCCCATGCAGCACGTACTACCAGTTTGAAGAGCGAGAGAGAGAGAGAGGGGGAGAGAGATGGGAGAGAGAGTGTCAGAAATATCTTGATCATAAATGCTTTTCATAGTGCTGCCATAAATAGTTGTGTCGGCTGCATTGATGTCAACTAATCATCTCAGAATATGATTTTGAAGATCATTTATGCACACCAAGATGTATCCTTGAGATACACCAGCATTGCTACTATGTGCTTCTGACCTGCCTGTCAGCAACTACTTTAATTGACCTATCACAGAGAAAAGATTTGATGGTTGAGAGGGCATTTCCAGATATTCCATAGTCAAGAAGCTTGTGAAGAAAACCTTTGTGCCAAACTCTATTGAAGGCATTCGATATACCAAGAGCTATCGTCCTAGAAACAAAGACCCCTATCAATTGATTCACTGATCTGATTCTGTGCGATATTACAGTCAGCACGTCAACTTTTGATATTGCAGGATAAAATCCATATTGCTTGTCACTAAATAGATTGTTTCTGTGTAAGCGGTTGACAATGTTTTGGTTCAGGCAACTTACTCATGACGTACAGGAGACTGATCGGTCTGTACAGACATTCAGGAAACTGATCTCCAGTATTTCTACGTCTTCAAAGATAAAGGAAAGCATTTCTCTTTTATGCAACGATTGAACAACTTTGTAAAGATATATCTGGTTGCAGTTTCCTGGGTACTATGACTGAAATATAGTCGGGACTAATTGCCATATCCCGGACAGTTATTAACATGTCGCTTGAGTTTTTTTTAAGTCATAGTGGGTATTCTGGTGGTAGGTGGCCTTGACCGCAAAGGGTGGAATTTGCTGTAAAGTTCTTTACAATAATTTTGTCTTCATCAAATGCTGAACAGATCACCTCTGGTCTGTTAATGATAGTTGGGATAAAGGTATTGCATCTGTTCCGGGCTGTTTGTTATTTTCTAAAACTCATGGGAGACAATCAGATACTCTAGATTTAACAGATTGAGCATCGGACTCTTTAGTATTTTCCATAATACTTTTGCAGTTGTTTCGGTATTTTTAAAGAAGGCTTTAATTTCAGAGCATCTGTTTTGAAATAGTGGTTCCTATAGGCAACAGCGGCAGCACATTTAGGAGTGTACCATGGCTAGCCGTTTGATCTCTGTTGGAATATTTTGAAGGGTATAATACTGTGTTGGAATATTTTGAAGGGTATAAAGCTCTGTTGGAATATTTTGAAGGGTATAATACTGTGTTGGAATATTTTGAAGGGTATAAAGCTCTGTTGGAATATTTTGAAGAGTATAAAGCTCTGTTGGAATATTTTGAAGAGTATAAAGCTCTGTTGGAATATTTTGAAGGGTATAATACTCTGTTGAAATATTTTGAAGGGTATAAAGCTCTGTTGGAATATTTTGAAGCGTATACAGCTCTGTTGGAATATTTTGAAGCGTATAAAGCTCTGTTGGAATATTTTGAAGCGTATAAAGCTCTGTTGGAATATTTTGAAGGGTATAAAGCTCTGTTGGAATATTTTGAAGGGTATAAAGCTCTGTTGGAATATTTTGAAGGGTATAAAGCTCTCAATGCCAACGAGTATCCAACCAAATACATCGGATGCGATACGTTCTTTTGGAAAATTGGTTTCACAGTGATGTCTCATATGAAGGATGTGAAGCGGTCTCAATCATCCATTGAGTATTGAAGAACTCTGCGATGGAAAAGAACATCAGAGAGCTTTCTGAACTTAGTTCTGATATTAATTAAGACAACTGAGTTATCCGAGGGTCCCGGAGGAGACATGACAGTAGATGCTCACTGTTCAAGGCAAGTTTTCAGAAAAAACTCAAAAAGGGTTACAAAATATCAATCAGCGTGTTGGCTGGTCAACATATGAAAGAGATAACACCTACCTTTAGCATCGGTCTTCTTAGAGTTGACTAGCCTAGGTAAAACGTTTACCTTCAGCACCGTTATTAGTGACATGGCAACAAAACTGTTATGGCCCTATTTAGAGGGTGGAATGAGAACACGGACACGGGGTTTATATGTAAAACAAATATATTGGAGCAAAGTATATACAACAGAGGAACAAGAAAAGTAGTACGTCAGTACTGACTGCCAGTGTAGACTGGGGTTGGCTTCTACAGGTGAAAAACGTAATGCTTCCAGTATTTATTAAGAAGGGAGAGTCCAAATGTTCGTCATAGGTACGGCACGATAACACCCCTTTCCCAAGCCTGACCTTCTCAAGAGTCTAGTATTGTTTCCTTTTTGGCAGGATGCTGTTCTGAGGTTGCTTCAGACAGCTGTATGTCGAAAGTGTTGTTTTGGGGTAGTGCTGTCGGTTTATGTCTTTCTTATGAGAGAACTGATGGTTTCTATCAAATTCAGGTTATATATCCCTCAGCTTTTTAATTCTAGATTAAAGATTAGACTGCGTAGAATTTGCAGTCAGAGAAAAAATTAAAATATGGTTTCAGTTTTTTCTTCGTTCAGCAGAAGTAACTTTCTCTCTTTTGGAGAGAGAAAAGAATCATGTATTCCCTTATTGTTTAATATGACAACAGTGTCGGAATAGCAACTAAAACAAAAATCACTGACCTTTCTTCAATTAAGAGAATAATACGTGTTTTTCTTCTTTTTGCCACCAGTAAGCCAGTTTTTTTTTTAATTAGGACGTTGTCTGCTGAATTTGTAGTCGATTTCCCCAAGTTTTCTTTTCTCTTTAAGGTTTTCCATAATTAATTTTGCTGCCCGTTGAAAAAAAAAGAAAAATCCATTTGTTTTTGTTTCCCATGTAAATTCGAATACTTCGTAGGCAGTTTTTGTGATTTCCTATTTAAGGTTTACAATTGTTTTGGGTGCCCGTGTAAATTCGAATACCTCATAGGCAGTTTTTGTGAGGTCCTTTTTAAGGGTTTTCGCAAATTGTTGTAGGATCCCGTGTAGATTCGTATATATTGTCGACAGTTGTGGTTGGGTTCCGTGTAAGTTCGAATACTTTGTTATTAATTGTTGTGGTTAGGTCCCGTGGAAGCTCAAATATCTCGTCGCCAATTGTTATTGTGGTGGGGTCCCGTGTAAGTTCGAATATCTCGTCGCCAATTGTTATTGTGGTGGGGTCCCGTGTAAGTTCGAATATCTCGTCGCCAATTGTTATTGTGGTGGGGTCCCGTGTAAGTTCGAATATCTCGTCGCCAATTGTTATTGTGGTGGGGTCCCGTGTAAGTTCGAATATCTCGTCGCCAATTGTTATTGTGGTGGGGTCCCGTGTAAGTTCGAATATCTCGTCGCTAATTGTTATTGTGGTGGAGTCCCGTGTAAGTTCGAATATCTCGTCGCCAATTGTTATTGTGGTGGGGTCCCGCGTAAGTTCGAATATCTCGTCGCCAATTGTTATTGTGGTGGGGTCCCGTGTAAGTTCGAATATCTCGTCGCCAATTGTTATTGTGGTGGGGTCCCGTGTAAGTTCGAATATCTCGTCGCCAATTGTTATTGTGGTGGGGTCCCGTGTAAGTTCGAATATCTCGTCGCCAATTGTTATTGTGGTGGGGTCCCGTGTAAGTTCGAATATCTCGTCGCCAATTGTTATTGTGGTGGGGTCCCGTGTAAGTTCGAATATCTCGTCGCCAATTGTTATGGTCCTGTTTAGAGACCAAAATAAGAACGCATGGAGTTTATGTAACACAAATATATTGTAGAAAAGTATATACAACAGAGGAACAAGAGGAGTAGTACGTCAGTACTGACTGCCAGTGTAGACTGAGGGTGAACTCAACAAGTGTTAAGCGTAATGCTTTCAGTATTTATTGAGAATGGACGAGTCCAAATGTTCGTCATAGGTACGACATCATAACAAAAATATGTTGGATAATAGCCCTGTGAGGCCGGACGCATGTTGAGTGGGAATATGTGTGAAGGAATCGTTTGGTTTGGCTTGCGCGATTTATTGCGGGTGGACTCGTACAATCAAGTGCAAAATAAAGCTTGTTCTCACAGTCGGAACACACAAGCGTTGGCAGAACCACCACGTTTGACGAGACCTCATGCCAAGGGTCAAAATGCACCTGCGCATAAGGGTTCTGTGACATCACGGGTTCTTGTGTGGGAAACTGAGTTTTGCCAGTCTGGTTTTTGGAAGCAAGCCGAACAGAAGTATTTCTCCATGTAGTCCGCAAATGAAAAGGGGAATTTATTTCCCTAAAAGAATACAGGCGTGATAAAATCCCTTCCTCCCACCTCCTCGAATGGCTAAGGACTTAATGGACCATAGCTAGCTAGGAATTAACTACGATAAAAGTGGTAAATTGATCTCTCTCTCTCTCTTTCTTCGTTTGTAAAACATTTCTAAGAGCGACAGAAAATTGACGCCTAAATAAAAGTAATCAAATTTAAAAGAGAGAGTCTGCCTTATCTTTCGCTGCGTATGAGAATCTTTGTTACAGCCTAATACAACGATGATGATACTGGTGACGTGCAGTATGCGAGTATGGGGGCGGGGGACGACGGACATGTTCCAGCAGCAGGACACACCGTTGCAGCGAGAAACAACAACAACAGCAACAACAATTAGAATGACACTAGACAGTTGGTTTGCGCGTGTGAGTGTTGACTGTATGAACTGGGTGAGAAAATCGAACACCCGAAGTTTAACCTACAATTAGATAGCTTAAACGTTACAAAAAGACATTTACTCAGATCATCTCCAAATACCACTCACATTAAACAACTCTTGACAGCACTTTCTTTCTTCTTTATGAGAAATATCGGATTGAGAAACAAAATAGGAGAAGCAAGAGTTACAGCGCTGATGAATGTGCACAATGCAGTCTCTACTCTATTTTTTCTATTGGTTTCTATTGTTTTGAGGTGATAGTTTAACAAAATCATTTATTAAGTATGTACTTAGTATAAGTTTATCTTTTCTCCTCCGGAAATTTTAGGGGTGAGTAAAACTATGAAGGAACAAACTTTTGGAGTAGTGGATACAGTCAATGTTTGAAAAACAATTTAAATAATAAGTAAAAAGAAAACAGATTTTTTTTTTCGAAAGTAACCTTAAAGGGGAATAACGAGGAAATGGTTTGCGACTAGAAGATAAAAAGTAAGTGGGTCGCTTTGAATCCAAGGAAAGATAATTTAGGATTTATGTTTTTTTTATAATTTTTTTTTCAAAAATATTCTCTATCCTTCCAGAAAGTTAGTGCATACATAATAGTTCGGGAAGGTTTTTGCTTGAAATGTTTTCGAACTATTAGCGACGAACGTTTAGAATAGGTAATACGGTCAAAGTTTAGAAATAAAATTCAAAATTAAAAGTTAAAAAAAACTTGGCTAAATTAACTAATGGTTGATCGGCCTATCGTCACGTGATCTGGGACCTCATGCGTTAAGAATTTGCTGCCCAACACTTCGATTTATTCGCCTCTCGACGAGGGCAAATTTAGACACAGTGTCGTTATTTTTTAATGAGGAGAATCCAGTTCCCTAAAAAATGGGCACTCCAGACTGGAAACAAACATAACAAATCGTCTCAGTCTAGAAGGATTTTTCCTCTACATTTTGAAGTATTATCAGCAAAAAACGAAAAAGAAATTATTAATTAGGAACTAAACTTTCAAAAGTGAAGATCCGTTGTTACTATTTAATTTTTAACATGACGCATTTTCACTTATCCGTACCAGAATTGTTTCTTTCATTCCTTCACCATTTGTCGAAAATGTTCACTTCAGCAATCACCACAATACCACATTTACTCTATGGACTCCCTTACTTAAAATATCCCCCATGGTTTTTAATGAATTTCATTTACAGAAATATTTAAAATTTGATGGGGATAAACACCCATGAGAAAGAAAAATCAAGAAACTGAATAACGTCAAGAGCAAGTAAGTAAGACCCTTCACAGCCTTACTAGAAATAGTCATACTACTAGTTTCCGGTTACTCTAGAACCAAAAACAAATGTCAAGTGCGTTCCATCATTTCGTATGAATCAGATGATTCTATTGTTGGCATTGGTTTCCCCGATATGTTTCTAGTTAAAATGCATTCTGGAAAGAAATCGGGTACTAACGGGAGGGAACAGGTGAAGGTTACGAACACTCTAAGTGAAAGTGTTTCTGTGGAACGAACTGGATTCGAACTTGGCACACCCAGGTCGTCAGTCCGTGTCGTTAACCACTTAGTCACCGTAACCTCCAATAAGTAAAGAAAGACCTTCCCAAACTTTTCTAAAAATAGGCTGACTATTGTTTTCCGGTTTGTTTAGATCCGAACACAAATGTACCAACCTTTAAATGGGAGTAGAGCTTCATGAAATACGGGTTATGGAGTTGTTAGGGTTAGGGTTTGGGTTAGGGTTGTTTCACACTTTGATACTAGCCTTAAAAGTATAAATAGATTTTTGTAATTTTAAAGTACATTACGTCATGATCTATTATGTAAAGGGCAGGTGTATGTGTGTGTGAGTAAAAGTAAAGAACAACTACAAAACAACCACCCACAACGTTTGTATATTTTTGATCGGCATTACCCTGGATGAATAATATTTAAAATTATTCATTAGTTTGGGTTCAATTGGGCCAGATTTATTCAGAGGGGATCAAGGTTTCAACTATCTTCAATGTGAAGTGAATGACTTATATTATTATTATTTTCAATACATTCAAACAAGGGAGAGGAATGGTTTGGGCGGAGGTGAAAGAGAGGGGGAGGGGGATGTTGAAAACGGGAAAAAGAGACAAATAAAGAGACGGATTGAGATAGGAGTTTTAATATAAACATGTTATACACATTTTACTTCTTCTATTTTTATGGCCCCAGGCAACGCCGGGTAACCCAGCTACTTATTCATAAAGGCATAAAAAAACGTTACCTTCTACACGCATATATTCTTGTTCAAGTTTACAATAGGGGAGCGTTCGAAAAAAACTGTCGTTTTCTTGTTGTTGTTTTCAGACAGAATAGGTAAAATGTAATTAGTAGACACACACGGACGAAACTGGAACCTCAAAGAGATCTTCATCATTCCACTTATCATAGGAGCCACTGGACTCATTAAGAAGAACTTGTAAAAGTATTTGGCAAATATACCTGGTGAACCAAGTGCAAGAGAAATCCAAACAACTGCACTCAAGGGAATGAAGTAATAACGAAGGTCCAACAAAACGCAAATCACGCTGGAGTAAAAAACGAAGGTCCAAAGAACCGCAAATCACTCTGTCCGTAGATCGCAAAGTCATCTGTCAGCTTCCAAAGCAGATCTCTACGTTCGTCACGCGTGCACTTACTTCGCACCTGTGGGCTGATTACCTCAGTGACGCGTCTAACTCCGTATTTCGTCGTACACTTGCCGCGCGGGTTCTTATTCAAGATGACATCCCCTTTTTTTCAGTTTCTCTCTGGTTACTTCCAGTTCGGGCTGCGGGTTAGTCTCTATGCCTTTCACCCTGACGTGATATCTGTGCAAAATGTGAGCCGGCGCTGTAGAGGGTGAAACATTATCCTTTGGGGTTACGTTATACAGGTAGACTGCCTCAAATACCGTGCAGCCCGTCCTGGCCGCGATGGTTTTGACGGTTCTGTGATTCCGTTCGATGATCCCATTTCCACTCTGTACGTGGGCGCATCGAAACCTCAGGTGTACTCCCCAGCCATCAGCAAACTTTCTGAACTGCTCACTGGTGAATGCAGCGTCATTGTCGGTTAATATCTCCGTTGGGGGGGGGCACGTTCAAGAAAAGTACTGTTTAACTGACGGACGATGGTGGCTGCATCTTGCCGGCGCAACATGCGCCATATCGCAAACCTGGATGGATCGCAATCAATGAGAGTCAGGAAACCCTCGCCATTGTGGTGAGTAATATCCATCGCCAGCCGGCTCTAATGGCTTTCCACTCCCAGCGTTCCTTTCTCCCAGCGAACGGGTGCTGGATCAATGGATTGGCATGCTACACAGTCTTTGACCACTTTCCTGACGTCTGCCTTCTGTACTCCTGGTTCAACCAACTTAGCGAAATATAGGGTCCGCTTGACCCCAGGGTGCCCGGTTTGTTGGTGGACTTCTTTGATGTGATTAGATCGAACGGGGCTCACGGAAGCGGCGCAGGTGGGCTGCATGGGTTCAATAGTCTTTCTTATGGCATCAAGCCATCTTTGAGGTACTCTCGTCAAACAATCTGCTTTGTTCAGGCTGGATTTGACCAGGGACACCTCTATTGACAGCGCGTATTCGTTAACCAGCTTCATGATCGTGTCGAGCCGCCGTTGGATGAGCATCTCGCTCGTGGCTTTGGTTCGTACTCTGGCCCTCCCGGTGAGAGTATCTGAAATCCACTTATGGACGCAAGCAGAATCTGTGAACAGTCGCAATATTGTCGTCTTCCAAAGGATTGCCAAGTTTATCCCCTTGATAACTGCATCAAGTTCTGCCAGGTTTATGTGCTGGGAGTCCTTTTCTGGGCGTAACCAGCAAGCGTCTTCCACCACCGTTTCATCATGGACCACCGATACGCCAATGGCGGGAGAGCTTGCATCAACCCACACACTAAGGTTCTGGCTGTCGACGCACCATCTGCCCCGCGTTGGGTCTTCCTTGTGCACTCTGGTGAGGACCTCTTTGAGCATTGTATTGAGAGGGACGTCATGAGTTTTGTCATCCCATCCAGTGATGACGTCGGAGGCTCTCCGCTTGATAAACGCCACCGCAACACGAAGCCAGCCGCCCACAGGAAGGTGTCCAACTAACTTTCCGCACAAGGAAAATACGTTTCGTCATGTGACAACACAAGACATGTCCGGGGTTTCATTTCCTCGTTTCCAATACAGAACGTCATCTTCCTCCCAGACCTGCAAACCAAGTACCCGTGCGCCATCCCGTAGCCTTTCCGGTTCCTTGTTGAGAAGGCCAAAGTTGTAGAGATGTTCCCTCACGCGCGCCGCGGATACAATTTCCTCGTCCACGTTCACGTATCAATATATGCAGATGTTGCCCGCTGAATGCACTCATCCTTAGTCAGAATGGCGTCAACAATCATTTGCATAATTGATGGTGCAACATTAAGTCCAAATCCCATGCGGGTTAGGCAATACGTTTTCCCCTTGGTGAGCACCGTTTGATAGGGCCATAGTGATCTGTGTACACGCACTTGAAGGTATGCTTTGTGAAGATCCAGTACAGATACATTAGATCCCGCTTGCCGCCATTCCCTCAACTTTTCAGTGCATACGTCCGCGCGAGCTGTAAAAGGGTCCACGTGCTCATTCAATTCTCGATAGTCGAGCACCGGCCTCACCTTCTGCTTATTCTGTTGGATAACCGCCATTAACGGGAGCAGGCACCTCGGGAGACCCAATTCCTTCTCTGAATAAGGAACTAGCCATCCATTACTAATCCAAGTTTGTAGTTCCTTGTCGTATTCTGCACGAGCTCCGGGGGGAATTTTGTATTCTGGCACCTTATTGCATAATTTCTCGGGTGGCTGCTCCTCCGACCACTTCCAGGAGGCTGTCCAGGACTTCGTACGCTGGTCGAATTCCGCACAAAAATCAAGCTGTTCCAGCTTCATGGAACACTTCACTTACGGTTTACATAAAAAGAAAAAGAAACAGAAAAATATTCGTGTGTGCGCGGATTTCTCAACAGGCTTGAATATGTGCCTGAAAACGCATGAATATTCATAACCAAGCACAGAAGACATTTTTGATCGTTTAAATGGCGGAAGGATTTTCTCGTAATTAAACTTCTCAGATGCGTATCTGCAAGTAGAAGTCGAAGAAGGAAGTACGAAATGGCTCACTATCAATCCGCATAGAAGTTTCTATTCGTTTAATCGTCTACCTTTTTGTTAAAAAAAATATAATGGATAACATGTTAGCGGGTTTGAATTACGCTATGGCGTACTTCGACAATATATCGATCAAGAGCGAGACCGTTGAACAACATATTGAACATGTGAAGGAGGTTTTTAAAAAAATGCTGAATATGGGTTTAAGCTCAGCGAGGACAAATGCGATTTTTTTATGTGCAAAATAAAATATTCAGAACAAATTATAGACGCAAAAGGCAGAAGACCCGACCCAGAAAGGTCTAGTGCAATTAAAAATATGCCCGTCCCGAAAAATGTTGCTGAATTGCAAGAATTTTTAGGTCTTGCTAATTATGATAAGATATATATAAATGATATGCGTGATTTACATTCCCCGTTGAACGAATTGTTCAAAAACGATTTTTTAAATGGCAATGAACAGACAATTGCCAACAGATTAAGGATTATAATTTTTTTAACACATTATTACCCGAAATTAGAAATAATCTTTGCGACTGATGCGATTAATTACGGCATCGGAGCCGTACGACTTCATAAAGCAAATTTAGGGGGCACAAAAGCCATTGCCCATGCGAGAAGAGGTTAAATCCCGGCTGAGAAAAACTATAGCCAGATTGAAAAGAAAAGTTTATCCATCATTTTCGGGATTAAAAAATTTCACAAATTCATCCATGGGCGTAAATTTATTTTACAGACGGATTATCGTCTATTACATTCGATTTTTGTATCAAAGAAAGGAATCCCAGTTCATACAGCAAATAGATTACAGCGATGTGGCACTATTCAGCTAAATTATGATTTCAAAATGGAATATATTCCTTCAAAGAAGTTAGGCCATGCGGACGGCTTGTCCCGATTAATTCCGAAATATTGTGAACCAATAGAAGATACGGTAATCACATCACTTAAAGCTGAAAGTGAAATAAAAGAAGTACTGATTGGCACATGGTGACTTCGCAAGAAATACAAATAAAATGTAAAAATGATAATTTTATTGAAAACATGATGAATTAAGTGAAGTGCAAACAAAGGGGAAATACATATTCGCCGGGAAGCAATAACAATTTGTGACGAAATTTTAATGTACGCCGAGCGCGTCGTGATCCCAGTAGCATTACAAAAGAGACTGTTAATGGAATTTCATTGTGGTCATGCAAAATGAAATCGCTTATGCGTTCATACGTTTTTGGGCCAGGTATGGACCAGGATATTGAGAGGACAGTTAAGAGTTGTAGAGGTTGTGCTCTAGAAGCTAAAGCACCACCAATAATGACAGAATCATGGTCGAAAGTGGACACGTCAGGGTCTAGACTACATCTAGATCTTGCTGGACCGCTAAATGGTGCATAGTATTTGATTGCGGTGGACAGTTTAACAAAATGGTCAGAGATTCTGAAATGCAAATAGCCAACATCTGCCATAACCATACATTTTTTGCATGAACTGTTTGTCAGGTTTAGATTACCTGATGAAATTGTCACAGGTAATGGGACCCAATTCACCTCAGGAGAGTTTAATATGTTTTGCAAAAACTTTGGGGTAAAAATATTACTATACTTGTTTACCACCCGAGAAGTAACGGCCAAGCAGGAAGGTTTGTAGATACCTTCAAAAGGGCTTTAAGAAAAGCTGGAGGTGAAGTAAACGATTAGTGGAAGATGTAACAATTCTTAAGGGTTTACAGGATCACACCGAATAGAAACATTGCGGCAAACATGTCACCGGTGGATATGAAGTCTGCAAGAAAAATCAAAAGCATTTTTGACAAATTGTTGCCAGTGAAGAAAAAACATTTTAAAAACAGGGATAGTAAAACTAGACATTTTAATGGTGGTGAAAAAAGTGTTTTTTTAAGAATTACAGGAAGGGTCAAATGTTCTGGCAAGACAGTAGTGTCACCAGGATAATCGGACGCTTAATATATCATGGTTCAGGGTCCGAAGTGGGAAAACAAGCGTCATGTAAATCAGTTGAGATGCAGATACGTGGAAAAACAAACCTCACATGAGGAACCCATGGAGGTACTTTACGATGTCTTTGATGTACCGATTCTTGAAAACCTTACTACTACTCCTGCTATTGAAGTAAGACGTCCAACGAAAAGAAAGAGAAATCTAACAGAGCGAGAGATTGACCCAAAGAGGAAAACATATATTTCTAGGAAGAAATATATCTTAAGGGGAAGGTGTTGTGGACTGATTCGGATCGATTCGTCTGGTCACTATGAAGTCGACACCTTTTTCCTTACAACGATTAGCACGTCTGCCTAGAGCCGGTAGTGGCACATAACTTATTGTAATTAAGTTCCAGTGTTATGTATATTCTTTCGGGAAGGATTTAAATTGACATGTCCCTAATCTCCCACGTTTTCTCGAATTGCTGTGTAATTGAGGCTGTACTATACTGTAATGTTTGCTGCTATGTTGGACTTCAAACGTTTGTGTATATACCCTGTGCTGATGAAGTACTTGGTATCAATAAAATTCCATTTCGTCTCTAAAACGATCGTACACTAAACAGTTGTTGATGTTGAATTCTTGGAACGGATATGAATGAATATGTTATGAATTTGTTTATCTCTTAACTATAATATATATATATATATATATATATATATATATATATATATATATATATATATATATATATATAACATTAAATTATATTTTAATATTTTATCTACATACGACGTCATTTTGAGCTTTCGGCTCTCCTGGGTGTAGGGAAATGACAATCTCAGAAGGTTACGGGGCGCAAACCTGGATTACAGAAACACCTTGAATCAGTGAGCGGTCACCTAATCACGTGACAACAGAGAAAGTAAGTTATATTTACGTCTAGAGCGGCGAGCGTAAACATAAAGACATTCAAATAGAGCCCAACGACAGAGTCGGAATCTAGCACTAAAGCATCAGGCGAATGTCTATTTTTGATATTTCTAGTTTTATTGCTCGACTTTAATTTTATGTTGCCTATAGAAATAAAGTTTCGAGAATCCAAAAATTCTAATTTCTTACGACTATAGCAAAATGGGGTGTAAAATAAGATGAGAGTAATATGGTGTTATGAACATAGTTAAAAAAAGATATGTTCTTAATTAAACCCTAACCCTAACCATAACAACAACCCTAACTTTCCTGCTATTATAGTATATTTTACTTGTCTTATGTACATAAATAGCTACACATATGTATACATATATCTTACACAACTATGCACACAAATAAAACAATGTACATATATATATACACTTTTAATGCAACTCAACATATGCATATATATATATATATATATGTATATATATATATATATGTGTGTGTGTGTGTGTGTGTGTATAAAGATAAGCGTAAATTCTTGGAAGCAAACTGTGTAAAATAATTGACTTACAAGATAGTTTTCAACCGAACGACTTGCGACTAAAAGTTTTTGTTTAAATTTGTTATGTTGTCTAAATAGTTGAAAGACTGTCTCGGATTACAAACCTACACTTATATTTCCAGCAATGCTTCAAGCAAACGGCAATCTCCTTTTATATATATACAGGGTGATTCATATGTCACTTAGCTATTTATTTTTGAAATTCTAAAGTTAAAAAATACGGTAATACAAAACAGAAAGTTTATTCAACAAATTCATTTATGGGAGTTTAAAATTAAAGCAAATTTTCAAAATTTCCACCTTCGTTCTGCATGCATAGCTCCATTCTTTTTTGCAAGGAATTTACGACTCTTTGTAGCATATTTGATTGATTAATTTTAACAAACTCGGCAATGATTTTTGATTTGAGATCGTCATTGCCTTTCAACAAGTGTGGGAGATTCATCAAATTTGGCCATATGAATAACAATAAAAATTCGCTCTTCAATTGTAAATGACATACTGCCTGAAAATAAAAGCACATATGATGAGTTATACAAATTTAAATAAATAAAAATAAATATATATAGAAACAAATATATAAACGAACAAATTAAAAATAACAGAGTAAGATAACAATTATCAAAAGTTCATAGTATGTTTGTGCTTCATATGGTAATCATTTTAAATAGCTAAGTGACTTATGAATCACCCTATATATATATATATATATATATATATATATATATATATATATATATATATATATATATATATATATATATATAATAAACATATATAGATACGTACATAGATAATAAACAAAACAATTATATATATATATATATATATATATATATATATATATATATATATATATATATATATATATACTGCCCCTCTCTGCATCTCCTTATATTCTGCGCTATCTTTCTCAGTCTTAGCAATGACGATGCCGCCGGCATTCATCCAACCGACCCAATATGTTTGGCACGAGTATTGCCCATATATATATATATATATATATATATATATATATATATATATATAGAGAGAGAGAGAGAGAGAGAGAGAGAGAGAGAGAGAGAGAGAGATAATAAACATATATAGATACGTACATAGATAATAAACAAAACAATTATATATATATATATATAATATATATATATATATATATATATATATTATGACAATATATGTATTATCATATACTATTAGTGCCTTTTACTTTGTAGTCTCCTTAAAAGATTCAGCTCGATGATTGTCAATCAGTAACAACATAGCATATATAAGTCAGGTTAATTTGATATTCTAAATTTTTTTAATTTAATTTTTTTTTCACATTTCCAAATAACATAACATTTCTGTGAGATGTATTTTTTACAGATTTGGCTTTCAAAACATTTCAATCCAAGAACTTGTTATTCTTTGTGAATTTTTCTGATGATTTTAGAGTGTTGCAGAGACGATATTGACATAAAAATGTCGTTTGTCTCAAAGGAAAAAGAAACGGACCGTAAAAAATACATCTCATAGAAATGTTATGCTTTTGGGAAATGTTAAGAAATAAAAACAAATAAAAAATTAAAAAATTAAAAAAACATTGTTATTGGAAGATAAAATGAACCTGACATGAATAGCCTACGTCTTGGTTAACACCTTTTTCTTATGGAAAATAGATTTCCACCCTATGTCACCGTAAAAAATGGTGTTGGATAGAGGTCTGGCTATTTATGGCCCTGCCCAACAGATTACTGTAAATGTGAAACCAATTAATGTTTGGATGAATAAATAAAATCAGACGTGATATAAATCTCTATTTATTAAAGAACAATTTTATATAAACACAGTAAGTATTCATTGGATTTTTATCCTATTGATGTAAACTTACTTGAATATATATTTCATAACAGGTATTCTCACCTGACATTTTAAAAAGACACCAGAATAAAAGAAGCCATAAAAACGAAATGTTATTTAATGCTGAGTTTGTAAAAATGATATGTTGCAAACAAAACGAGCATTTTATTTAAATCAGTTTAACTCACAGAAGTTTTAAACTTCCTTTAACAGCGTCAACCTGTTTTATTCTTATTTATTAATATATCAGCAGTGAAAAAACATGTTCTGCTTGGTTTCGCATATATGAACAACCACCGATTGTCATGGCAAATAACACCCTGCCTGAGAGTTCATCATTCAAACTCCTCGGCCTAATCTTCACAGGTAACATGAATTGAAACAAATACATTGAAGACATTGTCAAGGCTGCAGCAAATAAGGTGGGCTCCCTCTACCGTGCTAGTAAACTCCTAACACCTGACATTATCCTGTATCTCTACAAAGCCACCATCCACCCATGCATGGAGTATTTTGCCATATCTGGGCTGGGGCATCATCCACTAGTCTCTCCCTCTTAGACAAGGTCTAAAAAAGAGTCGTGAACTTAATAGGTTCCTCACTATTTACCAAGCTCCAACCCCTGTCCCATCGCCGCAATGTTACATCCTTGTGCTTGTTTTACAAGGACTTCAATGGTGTGTGCTCTGATGAACTGGTTGCTCTGGTACCCCCTCGACGTAAATACACTAGACCAACTCGTCAATCAGCAAAATCCCATCCATTCACTGTGGAGGTCCCCAGATGCTGGAGAGCCTTCTACTCCAGCAACTTCTTTCCTCGAGCTCCCGGACTCTGGAACTCCCTCCCTGATCCCTGTTTCCCCGACTGTACCGACATGCAGAGGATTAAAACTAATGTAAACAGACATCTCTGAATTTGAGATCGTCCAGATGCGCTCTGTAAATGCCCGGATGTCCTCTGTAAGCACCCGGATGCGTCCGTTGATAATTTTCCCCCCAACCGTGACTTACGAAAACACGCAGGAACATTTTGTGGCACTCTGACATCCAATCGCTGCAGAGTACAATCCACATAGTCAGCCTCGCACTCATATTTAAATTTATAAATCACTAAAGGTTTCGTGGGAAGTACGTATTTGTCGAAGGAAAAGAAAGCACTTCTGGTGTCAAACATTTCACGAGATATCACAGAGGAATTTTTTTAGGAAAAACTTTGGCTAATAGCACCAATTTAGGGAAGCTTCAAATAGATCGGACACTTTGGTGTACCAACATATGCGCTAGTCTTAAACTTTACCATTTTTTGCTGAATGTACTTCGAAATACTGGCCAGGCTCGACGCCGCTTAACTTCGGTGATCTAACGGGAACCGGTGTGTCAACGTGATTGTGCCGTATATATAAGCGGCGTCGAGCCTGGCCAATACTAAATGGGTGACCATTTGGGAATACCAGGTGCTGTATGTGCTCTCTGCTTATCTCGGCATTGTTTCCAGTCGTCTTGTATTACTACTTGCCATTGGAATCAAGCAATGCCGACTCAGGAGAGCGGTTGTTGATGATTGCGCAACCCTTGCAATTATATAAAAAAAAAATTCACGCGCGGGCCGCCCCTGAAGGGGCACTCATACGTCGAAAATCGACGGAAGAGAGTCCTTTAAAAACTTCGAAATAATGCCCTCGGGAAAACTATTCTAAGTAAGGATATCAGTGATCTTTTTAATTTCAACCGCAAGTTTGCTTTCAGTGCAAATCACAAGAGCACGGTGGACCAGGGTCTCGATCCAACTGATTTTTCTGGACATAGGGGCAAAGGAATCCCAACTAATAAACGTCGCTTTCCTGTATATAGTGGTGGTAAAATTATGTCCCATCTTTTCAACTAAAACATCCAAAAAATGGTAAATAGTTATTTAGCTCTTCCTCAATAGTGCTGGGACTTAAAATTGACAAACGTATCGTCCACATGACGCCAATAACAAAAAGGGTCTAATTACCTGATTAAATAGCAAGGATTCATGGAAATCTAAGAAAATATTTGCTAATATAACACTCAAAAGACTGGCCATCACCACCCAATCGACCTGTTGATACATTCTTATTAAAACTGAAACTGAAAGAATTGGTGGTTAATTCCATAAGTTCCAGAAAAATGGTCTCGACATTACTTTTCAAAACAATATATATATATATATATATATATATACATATATATATATATACATATATATATGTATATATATATATGTATATATATGTATATGTATATATATACATATATATGTATATATATATATGTATATATATATATGTGTATATATATTAGGGGAGGTCGATTTTGAAACTGTAAATTATCGCACTCGAAGAAAGTTGCCAAATAATGTCAAAAGTTACCACAAGAAATATTTTTCTTCAAAATTTTGTATTTATTTGAGCATTGCAACTTTAAGATCAAATAAATCGAGATTTTTTCTCACTGCCGAGATTTCACCGGCAGATGTGTCGCCTTAAATTAAACCCGGGTTTTAACAAAAAAAAGTAATACATTACTTAATAATAAATATTTTAAAGTTTATTATTATTTTTCTTAAGAAATTAAATGTACATATTCAAATTAAAAAGGAATAAAACACTATGATATTTAATGTTATATATAAATAATTATTTGTTTACATAGGCGTTTTATTTATTGGATATTTTTTATGGTATTCACCGGTTGAAAATTCATCGGGCGAATTTGACTTCCCGTGTTGATTGTCTGTTTAATTATCACACATATATATTGAATTGTCGAGCGCTGGCTTATCTAATCCCACTTTCCCGACCTTTTGTCACACCTTACCTTGTGGGAGTTAGATAAATAAAAACTAGTTCAGCCAGGGGGTTTTACCCCACCAAATAAACCGGTATCGTCCGGGCCTTTGGGTCTGGATTCACGGCCGTCTATTGGGGCTTGTCCGTCCTGTGCAGTTCTAGGAGGTGCATCTCCCAGGTTTTGCCTTCCCTCTTTGGGGAGGAGTAAGTTTATTGCTTACTGTCTGAGGCGGCCCTACCGGGGAATGCCGACGAAGCTGCCCAGGCAATTTTTAAATGGCCAGAGTGCTCACCTCTCGAGCACTGGCTTTCTCATCCCACTTTCCTGACCTTTTGTCAATCTTACCTTGTTGGGGGTAGATAAATAAAATCTAGTTCAGCCAGGGGTTTTTACCCCACCAAATAAACCGGTATCGTCCGGGCCTTTGGGTCTGGATCTACGCCCGTCTATTGGGGCTTGTCCGTCCTGTGCAATTCTAGGAGGTGCATCCTCCCAGGCTTTGCCTTTCCTCTTTGGGGAGGAGTAAGTTTATTGCTAACTGTCTGAGGCGCCCCTACAGGGGAATGCCGACGGGGCTGCCCAGTCAATTTTTTAATGGCCAGAGTGCTCACCTCTATAGCGCAGGGTTATCTAATCCCACTTTCCTGACCTTGTGTCACATCTTACCTTGTTGGAGGTAGATAAATAAAACTATTTCAGCCAGGAGTTTTTACCCCACCTAAAATATATGTATTGGAGTTGATGGGAGAATGGATAAGGACACATTGATGTATAAGGAAATTGTGGATGAAAATAGACAGAGAATTATGAAAAAAACTAAGGAACCAGAACACCATTTAACTTTTACAAAAGAAACACCATGTGAAAGTAAATATCTGACACATAGAGTTCTTCCGAATAGTGGTGCAACAGGTGCTGTTCATGCAGATCAAGTGGTGGATGTTTTGCATGAATTCCACAGTGAGAACAGTATCAAGGCTATACTTGTTGACAACACTAATACCAACACAAGTTGCGATGGTGGAATGGTTGCAATTTTAGAAAAAAAACTTTTTAAAACTCTTCACACAATTGGTTGCTCTTTGCATCATAATGAACTACCTTTCAGAGCCCTTTTTAAAAACATAGATGGTTGCGCAAAGGGCCCTACAACATTCAGTAGCCCTCTGGGGAAATTATGCTCAAATGATTGCCATGATTTACCCCAAATATCATTTTCCACTATTAGCAATCCTCTAGAGTCAATTTTTAAAATTGATGAAATACATGATCTTAGTTCTGACCAAAGACTCCTTTATGAATACACAGTAGGTATTTCTAGAGGTAAGGTTGACTCTAGATATGCCTCCTGGAAAATTGGTCCTTTAAACCAAGCAAGATGGTTAACTTTGGCCATCAGGCTTATGTGTTTATGGACTCGTGGTGCATACCCACAAAGGCACACAACAAAACTACACTATGTAGTAAATTTTATTGTAAATGTGTATGCCACTTTTTGGTTTGAAATTAAAAGAAATAGTAAATTCCACAATCAGTAAGTGCACATTTTTAATATGACCCAGAGGATTAAGGAGAAGCCTCAGGAAATCCAAGATATCACATTTAGAAATATACAAGGTAATACATTTTGTTTACTGCCTGAAAACTTTCTATATTCCATGGTTAAATCTGAGGAGATTGAAGTAAGAGAAGAAGCTTTAAAAAGAATTTTGGCCATTAGGTAAGTAATATTTATTCATATATCTCTGACTCAATTATTTATTCCAATTTATAGAATGATTTTTAAAGATTTTATCTAATTTCACCATAATTATTAAAGCAGTACAGATTGGAATTTTTTAATAATTCAATTAATTAATTTGTTCTTTCAGGAGTGAGGAGTCAACCAGAAAAGGATTAAAAAGAATACTACCTATTAATTTTAATGCCACACATTGGACACAATTAATAGATTTAAAATTATGCGGCATTTTTGAACCACCAATGACGGAAGATTTTACTGAATCTGAACTTCGAGAATCGTTGATGAATGGAACCAAGCTTGACTTGCCAGATTTGCCCTCACATTCTCAGGGTGTGGAACGGGCAGTTAAGTTAATAACAGAAGCTTCACAAACTGTATATGGTTTTGAAGCAAGGCATCAACACATTACAGCCAAAGTTTTGAGTCAGAAATTGAGACCAGCATTTTTGTCTAAGGGGTCTTATATGGAGCAATTTGACTCTCTATATTAAGCTTCATTAAAATAGTGTTAGGTTTTTCCTTATTTCTTTGCTTGTTATATTTTCACTAATAACAGAAAAAATCATTTTTTTAGGTATTCAAATATTACTGTTTAATTCATAACGTTAAAAGGTAGTTTACAAAAGCAGATACTGAAAATGAGGGGGGGGGCAAATTTTCAATTTGAAGATTTCTTTAATTCATATCATTTTTATAAAATAAAAGGACATTCCCTGCTTTTAAATGCTAAAATTATTTGGTTTTCACACCAATATTCAAGCAAATCTTGCAAAAACGAGGAATTTTCAGTATATTCTTGTCTACGATCTTTGATACCAAACGCTCAAAAAACCGCTGAAGTTTTTGATCTAATTTTTTGCATGAGTATTTAATAGGTCTATATACAACTTTCGGAAGGTGCCTTTTTTTAATATTTAAAAAAAAGTGTAAAATCGACCTACCCTAATATATATATAATACATGTATTATATTAGTTTCTGTAGATGTTAATCTGTTGAAACTCCAGTTTTTATAAAAAGTGCTCAATAACAGATAGAGCTGTTCTTTAGTATACATTTTTATTCATACAAGCATTATTGGTTACATATATGCATACATGTTTCGGTTGTACTATTCATAGAGAGTCAACCTCTTTAGACCAAAAACGAGGAATCCTTGTTTTAATAAAAATGTGTGTGTATATATATATATATATATATATATATATATATATATAAAGGAGATTGTAGTTTGCTTGAAGCATTGCTGGTAAATAGAAGTGCAGATTAGTCGTCCGAGGTTGTAGCAATGCGGTGTAGTTGCCGTAAGGTGGAAAAGTGAAAAGAAATAAACGAAGAGAGAAAGTGAAACTCAAAACGATTCATTAATAATTTCACGAAACTGATTAAATACCAAAATAGTAAATACTGTCTGGTAAGTAACAGTTCGGCAAAGGGTAATCTTAAATTTTCGAAAGAAAAACTTTCATTTTCAGAAGACAACAATAAAAGACCGAGTGGGTCGAAAAACCGGGAAAAACCGGTGTCAAAACATCGAAATACGGCAGCAGACAATTGGAAGTAGGAACGCAGAAAATGTCAAAATTCTATTAAGCAATTATATTGCTAAAGTTAAAATATTATAAATATTTGCTTATTAATATACTAATTATTATAATTTTATTATATTTTATTTTATATGATTCATTAATTAATTTTTTATTTCTCTCTTTTTCTTTATTCAATTCAAATTTAAATTTACGTGTGGGCTGTTATTATTGTAATATGCGTCATCAAAGGGGGATAACTTATGGAAAAAATATATTTGGAAATGAGATTTGAAATTTCAGAAGGAATTTGAATTGTGGAATGGATCAATGCCAAGGAATTAGGAAGGAACCGTTGGAACAGGGGAAGGGGGGGTAAGAAGAGACGTTGGGGAAAGGGGGAAACTAGGGATAATAAAAAAAACAATAAAAAAAAACAAATAAAAACAAAAATAAAAAATATACATACACACATATACATACATAAAGTGTAAATATCTAAATACATATTTATTTATTCATTCATTCACTCACCTATTTTTTTTCTTAAAGTTAATTTAAGAGTATTCCAAGGGTATAATACTCCTAGAACTAAATTTATATAAATTTATTCTATTGATTGATTTATAGATTTATTTATTTTACATTTATTTTTTTTTCTTTAATTTTCCTTTGTTATTATGATCTATTCTTATATTTAATTTATTCTTTTATTACTATAATTTCTTATTTCATTTTTTTTATTCATTTCAATTTTTATCTTTTTTACTTTAATTTCTTTTATCATTATTTTATTTTATTGAGCATACACATACACACACATGAGAATACACCCATATTCACATACATGTATATATGTATACACAAACACTAGGTCCAAATACATGTAAATAAAGTGAATATCATTCCATTCCACAATTATAATATGTAAAGTGTAAAAATGTGGGGTGGGTGGCGCTGGCAAATACCGAGGAGACAAAGGCAAGTAAAAATGTGGGGTGGGTGGCGCTGGCAAATACAGAGGAGACAAAGACAAGTAAGTTGGGGTGGGAGTGTGAGGGTGTAAGAATCTGAGGATGAAATGGTAAGACAACTCGAATCTGTTATTCAGGGTTGGACGAAATTTAGAGATTAGAATAGTTTCCGAAATTCGAAACTGACCTATATTGCGGACGGAGTTGAGGATGCGGACACTAATGGAGCGATGTGTGTTGCCACATGATATTAAGTGTTTATGGAAGGAAGAAATGTGGGTGTTTAGATGCTCTTTAATGCGTTGGTGTAGAGGCCTAACGGTACTACCGATGTAGAACTTTTGACACTTAGCGCATTGTAGGTTGTATACTGTATAGGTGCGGAGGCAGAGGCCAGAGTTGGGGATGGGGCAACTAGCTAGAGAGCAGGGGGTCTGGGGTGTAGTGGCTTTTTTTGGATAAATGTTGTCGGAGAGAAGTGCCTATGTGAGAAAGTTGTATGTTAAGGTTCTCACTACGTATGGCATTGCGGATAGCAGAAGTGATACGGTCGCTAAAGAAGGGGAGTTTAAGGAAGCAAGTGTTGGTGAGAGTGTGGTGTCTACGTCTTCTGGTGTTGTTAAGGCTGGATATGGTAGTTAGGGGGAAACCGTTGGTTAATAGGGTTTGGTGGAAGGCTTCGGTGTGTGTTGTTTTATCGGAAGTAGAAGAGCATTTGTTCTGTATGCGGGTGATTTCGGTTTGTGCGTAACTAATTTTGGATTTGAGGGGTAGTGCGGATTTGTAGTGGATGAAGAGGTTCCTGCAGGCGGGTTTTCTATAGAAAGTGGTGTGGAGAGATCCGTCGTCATTAATGCTGAGTTTGAAGTCTAGAATTGAGAGAGAGCCTGAGGTGTTGGGATGTTCGATGATAAATTTAATGTGGGGGTCAGAATTATTAAATGTATTAAAGATAGAGGTAGCTTCCTCTCGGGATGAAGTGAGGATCAAAATGTCGTCAACGTATCTCGAGAAGAAATATGGGAATGGCAGGTGCTAAGTGCTTGTTGTTCCAGTATGTTCATGTAGGAAATGGCGAGGAGGCCGGAGAGACTGGAACCCATGGGTAGGCCAGAGACTTGTTTATATGTGTCTTGTTGGAACTTGAAGTAAGTATTATCCACAATGATACGTAGGAGCTGATGAATGTCTGTCGAGGTAAGCCCAAAACAGTCAAGATTGTTAGAGGAGATGTGGTCAGTTATGAGGTCAATGGCGGGGTGTGCGGGAATGGAAGTATAAAGGGAGACAACGTCAAGGCTGAAGATGTAGTTGTTGATGCGAAGCTGTTGGGGTTGGAGTAAGTGGAGTCCATCTAATACCTGGTCAGAGCTGCTGACATGCGCCGGGAAGGTGGGGAGTAGCGGTTTAAGTAAGTGGGAGAGGAGCCAGGAGATCTTGTAAAGAGGTCCCTCAGTACTGGAGACTATAGGTCTGATCTGTATGTGGTTGCTGGTTTTGTGGGTTTTAATGAGATGGTAAAAGGTGGGGAGTCTACTGTTCCTAGTGGTGAGATTGAGCCTATAAGCCTTGGGGAGATTACGTCTGGAGCAAATTTGGGATCAAGCGTTGTTGATAGAGGTTTGTATGTGGGTAGCTGAGATGTTGTTATATATATTGTTACACCGGCCGTTCTTACACAGGAGAAACTACACCGGTTGTCACTATAAATAGTGCGAGTCACCAGAGACACTGAAGACAAAACACAGTCTTGTAACTGTCTAGCCAAGAGCTAGTCACTTTCTTACTTTGTTAATACACTTGTTAAACCAACCCTCGACTTGACTTCCTTTATTTATTATTTACTGTGGAACAACTTCACAACAGATTGGCGACGAAGAATCGAAACGATTTCACTGCAAAAAATCACCCAAAGTGATTCGCAAGATCTTCACGGAAAAAAACCCATCTTCGTCAGATATTTAGATTCGCAAGGATTAACAGCAAATTAACTACTGAGTAGTTAAGCGAAAAAAAAACACAAACTCAAAACTTGCTACCAAAAATCGAAAACTAAAAAACGCGAAAGACATTTTCAATTATTGAAATAATTGAATACACTGATACCTTTATTTTTTTCTCTTCAAGTTTCACTGACTCGTTAAGATAAATGTTATCCGCGTCAACTATTACAGATATTGTGTAAGTTTGTCGTTATTATTAGGACAACATCTGATATTTGAGCAAAATCCGGATTGACTATTTATTAAAACGGTCTACCACAAAATTGTCGAGAGCAAAGGACGGACAGTAAAAAAATATATTCGCGTAAGTCATTTGTGCTTCTAACAAAGAACTGTTAAATAAGCAAGTCGCATTTTTGCAAAATGAAAAGGGGTTAAAAAGAGTTCCCATAAAACTAGTCTTATTAGGCTTATAGCGACGGACTTGGTTTTGTAAAACTACGTACACATATATAATTAAAAAAAAAATTTCTTAGTTTTATTTTTCAAACAAAAGAACTGGGATTAAATTTTTTTATTAAGGAATAATATATTTCTTGTTTTGTGTATTAGTTGAGCAAACTAATTATATTAAGCACGTTGTGGGGAAAACTGATTTATTTTTTACAAGTGTAAATTGTGTGGTGCATAACTTGAATTCGTGAATGATGGACACTGAATTCAAAGATTCTCTTTTTCAATTACTAAAATTCCAAACGGAACAAAATGTTGCGTTACAAAGACAGCAAGTTGAACAACAAATAGAACTTCAAAGAAAACAAGTTGAAATTGAGGAGAAATTTAAAAGAGAGTTGTTGGAACAGCAAAAAGCCCAAAGAAAAATGCATGCTGAACAAAAAGAGCTGGCGACAACACGAGAAGAAAGAATCCAAGAAAAACTGCTACAACAGCAGAAACACTTCGAAGAACTCTTGATAAAAACACAGGAGGAACAGAGAAACTTTCTGGAGGCAACACAGTTAACGAAAGCAAACGAGAATCATAATGCATTCTCCCAGACGGCTGTGTGGAGCGCTATCGAAATTTTCAATTATAATCCAGAAGACGATGTCACTTTTGCTCACTTCTATAGAAGATATGAGGATATTTTTGTATCGGATTGCAGTACATCGACAGACTCTAAAAAAGTTAGATTTTTGCTAAGAAAATTAGGAGCTGCCAAGCATACAAAATTCGTGAATTTTATCCTTCCAAAAAAGACCAGTGAGTTGAACTTCCAGGAGGCAGTTACTTTACTAACAGAACTGTTTTCTACAAAAACTTCTCTTTTCCACAGGAGATATAAGTGTATGAATGTCACTAGAAGAGAGGAAGACGACTACATTACGTATGCAAGTATAGTAAATAAACTTTGCGACGATTTTAAATTAGAGGAATTATCATCGGATAATTTTAAATGTTTAATATTCTTGCAAGGTTGGTCTTAAATAAAGACTCTGAAATCAGACGTCGTCTTTTAAATAAACTCGAAAATGAGCCATGTCTAACAATACAAAACTTAGCGGAAGACTGTGAACGTTTTGTTACGTTGAAACAGGACAGTCGTGACATAGAGGAAAACGGAGTGTCGCACAATAAAAATATCCATCAGAAGAAAAAATTGATTCAATGAATAACCAGAGAAATAAACATGGAAAAGATCCACCTGGACCGTGTTGGAGGTGTGGAGATAACCATTGGTACAATGAGTGTCCCTACATATTCAAACAATGTGACAAGTGCCATCAGAAAGGACATAAGGCATCACGTTGTAGAAAAGAATCTGGTAGAAAGACAGCTATTAAACTGACAAAAATTGAACCTGAAGAACAAAATATCCGGAAATATGTACAGGTCAAAATGCTTTTAAAAAAAGTAAGACTACAGTTTGATAGTGGGTCTGACATTTCCATCATTAATGTACAGACATGGAAGAAGCTTGGGTGACCCACTATGATCAAATCACAAAAAACGGCGAGAAGCGTCAGTGGTGAAAAAATAACCTTCGAAGGGGAATTATTGACGAATATTTCTTTCCAGAATAAGACCGTAAAAGCTAAAATTTTTGTTATGCGAAAATCTAATAATCTTTTTGGAACTGATCTGATTGAAAAGTTTAGCCTATGGGATCTGCCTTTAAGCTCATTTTGCCAAAAGGTTGAGGATTCGAATGTGGAGGCAGAAAAACTCAAGAGGGAATTAAAAGAGAATTTTCCAGACGTATTTTCAGGCGGTCTTGAAAGGTGTACAAAAGCGGTAGCAAAGTTTTAAGTTAAAACAAATGAACTACCTGTGTTCAGAAAGAAAAGAAATGTCCCATACGCCGCTATAGAGCAAATAGACGGTGAATTAGAAAGACTCGAGAACATGGCTGTCATTTCAAAAATTGATCACAGTGAGTGGGCTTCACCTACAGTTTATGTTAAGAAAAAGAACAAGGAGATTCGGGTTTGTGCCGACTTTTCCACAGGCTTGAACAAGGCATTAAAAGATCACCATTACCCTCTTCCAAGCCCTGAAGAAATATTTTCGAAACTGAGTGGAGGAAACTATTTTTCTAAAATCGATCTCAGCGACGCTTATCTTCAAATACCTGTCGATGAAGAGTGTTCAAAACTGCTATGCATCAATACCCATAAGGGATTATACAAATTTAACCGACTTCCTTTTGGGGTAAAGGTCGCCCCTGCGATTTTTCAACAAATTATGGACATAAATTTAAATGGGATGGATTTCGCAGTAGGGTACCTGGACGATGTGTTAATAAACAGCGTTAGCAAAGAACAAGACTCATGTAAACCAAGTATTCAAAAAAATCCAGGATTATGGGGTTAAAATCAAAGATGAGAAATGTACTTGTTTCATGGGAAAAATAAAATACTCAGGACAAATCATCGATGAACAAGGAAGAAGGCCAGACCCAGATAGGGCAATGGCGATACGGAACATGCCTGCTCCAGAAAATATTGCGTCTCTACAAAGTTTTTTAGGGTTGGAGAATTACTACAATGTGTTCGTACCAAACATGCATAAACTAAGATCACCCTTGAATGAACTGTTAAAGAAGGACCAAAAATAGGTCTGGACGCAAGAGTACGAAGAAGCGTTTCAGAAAATTAAAGATATCTTAACGTCTGACTTGTTTCTGGCACATTATAATCTCAAGCGCGATATTGTAGTTGCAAGCGATGCCAGCAACTATGGTATAGGAACATGCATATTGCACAAAATGGATGATGGAAAATTAAAACCCATAGCCCATGCATCTCAAACACTTCTACCAGCCGAAATAAAATACTCTCAAATTGAGAAAGAGGCTCTAAGCATTATATTCGCGGTAAAGAAATTTCATCGTTTCCTGCACGGTAGACAATTTCTGTTACAAACAGACCACAAACCCTTATTAACGATTTTTGGATCGAAAAAGGGACTACCACAACACACTGCGAATAGACTCCAAAGATGGAGTACCATTCTTCTTAACTACAATTTTCAAATGGAGTATGTATCATCTAAGAAATTTGATCATGCAGACGGGTTATCAAGGTTGATACCTAAGCAGTCAGAACCATTGGAGGATATGGTGATAGCAGCTATTCAAGCGGAAGCTGAAGTAAAAAAAAAAAACGTTATTAATCCCCAGAGGGGATATTTTCAAAGGGGGTGTTACACCGGCCGTTCTTACACAGGAGAAACTACACCGGTTGTCACTATAAATAGTGCGAGTCACCAGAGACACTGAAGACAAAACACAGTCTTGTAACTGTCTAGCCAAGAGCTAGTCACTTTCTTACTTTGTTAATACACTTGTTAAACCAACCCTCGACTTGACTTCCTTTATTTATTATTTACTGTGGAACAACTTCACAACATATATATATAAAGTTAATCAAACAGAAGATATAAGAGGCAACTAATATCTTTTAATTAGTGAACATCCGGATAAAAACTGAAGCTCAATATACTGGATAGCGGATTTTCCATTTAACCAGCGAATTATGGTTTGCACTAATCCGATCAAATCATTGGAACCCTGAATTTTTGGACATCATGATTTCAACACTAAGTGAGTTTACTGAACTTTTCATTTGATTTGGTTCCTTTATCGTTTTATTAATTTAACATGAACATCGGATGCATTTTTAACTGTCATTTATTGCATCGATTGCGGACGCATTTCCCGACTGGATAGACTTTTTCAATTTAATCAATTCTTTCATTTTTGGACTGTTACTTGCTACCTGGATCAATCTTCAATCAACCTCTTGGATATCTTTCCTGAATTTGTTTTAAATTGTATGACTTGGATTGTATAGCTTTAACAAAAGTATGTTTTAGGCTGATATATTTGATGTGTAATATACTTTTATGCATTTTTGCATATATTTTTATATATTTTCAAAGTGTAATTTTATCACCTGCAGTGATGTCACTACGGTAATGGTCCTCTGAGGAGAAGAATTATCTTTGAAAACTCATGAGTTAAGGACTTTAAGATACTTTGCCTAAATTTTGAATTCTAATAAAATTTGATTTGCACCTGATTTTATTATTTCATTTTATATTATGCTATTAATGCTCTATCCAGTATATTGAGCTTCAGTCTTTATCCGGATGTTTCACTAATTAAAAGATATTAGTTGCCTCTTATATCTTCTGTTGGGTAAACTTATATATATATATATATATATATATATATATATATATATATATATATATATATATATATATATATATATATATATAATAATGGTAATAATCCAGGTGAAAAATATCCACAGGGTGGTAATCCAGAGAATTTTAACCGGGTTTATAAAAAGTGCTCAATATCAAAATAGAGCTTTATATATGATAATTTTATTTACACAGACATGTACAAAATCTGCGACACTGGCATGTCGATGTTATCGATCAACAGTTACTATAAACTGAGATCTCATCAGGTAGAGTTAGAATCCGATCTTAACCTCAGATCATATTTGGAGAGAACTGCGACGGATATCGCTACTACGAGTAGCGGCGAGTGAAATCGTCTCTTGTGAGCAGCTCAGTCGCTGCGACGGATACTCGTTACTACGAGTAGATGCGAGTGAAATCGTTTTGTGTGAGCAGCTCAGTCGCTGCGACAGATACTCGCTACTACGAGTAGCGGCGAGTGAAATCCTCTCGGGTGACCAGATCAGTTGTTGCAACGGATACTCGTTGCTACGAGTTGTGGCGTATCAAATCCTATCGTGTGACCAGCTTAGTCGCTGCGACGGATGCTTGCTACTAAGAATTGCTGCGAGTGACCCCGTGTCGTGTGACCAGCTCAGTTGCTGCGACGGGTACTCGTTCTTACGAGTATTGATTACTCCTCCCCAGGAGTTAGGCACAAGGCCAGTTTTTATCTTACTCCCACAAGTAAGATGTGACCCAAGGTCGGGTCGGGAAAGTGGGGTTTAAAAATTGCCTGGGCAGCTCCGTCGGCATTCCCCGGTAGGGGCGCCTCAGGCAGTAAGCAATAAACTTACTTCTCCCCAAAGAGTGGAGGCGAAGTCTGGGAGTGTGGACCTCCTAGAACTGCACAGGACAAACCCATAGACCGGCGTAAATTAAGCCCCGAAGGCCAAGACAATACCAGTCTATGGGATGCAGTATCTATCGGAACAGATACTACACTTTGATCTTAGCCAAAAGGCCAAGAACACTCTAACGACTAGCGGCAAGTAAAACTGTCTTATGTGACCAGCTCAGTCGCTGCGACGGATACTCGTTTCTACGAGTTTCGGAGAGTGAAATCATCTCGTGTGACCAGCTCAGTCGCTGCGGCGGGTACTCGCTACTAAAAGTTGCTGCGAGTAAAATCGTCTTGTGTTACCAGCTCAGTCGCTGCGACGGATACTCGTTGCTACGAGTAGCGACGAGTAAAATCGTCTCGTTTGACCAGCTCAGTCGCAGCGACGGATACTCGCTACTACAAGTAGCGGCGAGTGAAATCCTCTCGTGTGACCAGCTCAGTCGCTGCGACGGATACTGGCTACTACTAGTAGCGGCGAGTCAAATCGTTTTGTTTGACCAGCTCAGTCGCTGCGACTGATACTTGCTACTACGAGTAGCGGCGAGTGAAATGATCTCGTGTGACCAGCTCAATCGCTGCGACGGATACTCGTTGCTACGAGTAGCGGCGAGTGAAATCGTCTCGTGTTACCAGCTCAGTCGCTGCGCATGATACTCGTTCTACGAGTAGCGTTGAGTGAAATCGTCCTGTGTTATCAGCTCAGTCGCTGCGACGGATACTCGTTGCTACGAGTAGCGACGAGTGAAATCGTCCAGTGTGACCAGCTCAGTCGTTGCGACGGATACTCGCTACTACAAGTAGCGGCGAGTGAAATCGTCTCGTGTGACTAGCTCAGTCGCTGCGACGGATGCTTGCTACTACGAGTAGCGTCGAGTGAAATACTCTCGTGTTTCTAGCTCAGTCGCAACTACGAGTAGCGGCGAGTGAAATCGTCTTGTGTGACCAGCTCAGCCGCTGCGACGGATACTCGCTACTACGAGTAGCGGCGAGTGAAATACTCCCGTGTGACTAGCTTAGTCGCTGCGATGGATACTCGCTACTACTAGTAGCGGCGAGTGAAATCGTTTTTTTTTACCAGCTCAGTCGCTGCGACGGATACTTGCTCCTACGAGTAGCGGCGAGTGAAATCGTCTCATGTGACCAACTCAGTCGCTGCGACGGATATCGCTACTACAAGTAGCGGCGAGTGAAATCGTCTCTTGTGAGCAGCTCAGTCGCTGCGACGGATACTCGTTACTACGAGTAGATGCGAGTGAAATCGTTTTGTGTGAGCAGCTCAGTCGCTGCGACGGATACTCGCTACTAAAAGTAGCTGCGAGTGAAATCGTCTTGTGTGACCAGCTCAGTCGCTGTGACGGATACTCGCTGCTACAAGTAGTTGCGTGCGAAGTAGCGTCGTGTGACTGAGGCTTTAGTAAGACAATAACATCGATGGAAACCGCTCTCTTGGGAATATCCATGTCAGTGATGCTCACTATGTCGTGAATGACGTAATGGATGCAGTTGAGGACTTTGGAATCGACTATAACGAGATCGAATCCTATCGGCTTTATGTTGTTCAATTAAACACGAATGGGTGGGATAAATTCATGAACCCGAGATTTCCCCTTAGTTGTGAGCGCAATATTTACAATAGATATTATTGTGTTTCAGCATTAACTGACGAGAAATGGTTGATATGACGTTCGAAAGTGCGTGAGCATGATGCATGTGTGTGGAAGGAGTTTTTAATCTAAACGATTTTTCATTATGTTTCTTTTTGTTATCAAAGATGGAAATAGCAATCCGTGGTTTTGATATTTTCATAGGCAAAAAACGAAAAGAAGTCGACAATGACATTAAAATGGCGGCAATGACCCATAAAAAGGAAAACAGGTTTAAGAAAAGAGTGAAGCTGATGGCAACATTCCAATAGATTAATACCTAACCAACCATGACGATAACAAAGCCGATAATATATATTTAAATATATATTTAAATATATATATAGAAAGAGAGAGAGAGAGAAAGTGAGAGAGAGAGAGAGATAAATATAAATAAATATATATGTATGTCTATGCGCGTATCTGAAAACCAGAATAACTTGTTTGACAACATTTAAATATGTTATTCTTTAGTATCTACTGAATAAATTCCTTCTACTACCATAGCTTATATATATATATATATATATATATATATATATATATATATATATATATATATATATATATATATATATATATATATATATAGTAAAATGCACGATATATCAAGAAAATGAAATGCTGTGATAGACTAAATGTGTGAAAAAAGACAAACGGAAACAGATTTAAATACGGGAGAAAAACAAGAAACGAGAGATTTGACCGGTTTCGTTCGTGTCAATCGAACGTCTTAAGACATTCCAAGAGAGCGGTTTCCATCGACATCATTGTCTTACAAAGGCCTCAGTCACACGACGCGACTTTGCTCGCCGCTTATTAAGATGTTCGATTGACACGAACGAAACCGGTCAAATCTCTCGTTTCTGCTTTTTCTCCTGTATTTAAATCTGTTTTCCTTTATTATTTTTCACACACACACACACACACACACACATATATATCTATATATATATATATATATATATATATATATATATATATATATATATATATATACACACACATATATATATGTGTGTTTATAGATAATTATTTGAAGGCTATCACAATGCAAGAAATGAAAATATGTCGGCGTTGAGAAGTAAGACAAAAACAAGTGATCTTTTTATATATATATTTTATAAAATGTCATATATATTTTTATATATAGCAAATTTTACTTGATTAGGAAACACTTCGACACTGTGATGTAATGTGTGTGACCGTGTTCCATAATATATTTCGAGGAAGACCTCTTTATCAAATGGTGGGTGTTTCAAATCTCAAAAACACGTGCGGAATGGCAATATTGCTTATAACGCAGTAAATATTAATATCCGCAGCAAATGGAATAAAACGATAATTGATTGGGTTTTTTCTTCCTGAATATTTCATATTTGACTTAACTAATGAAGTGTTATATTTGTTTAAATAAAATTAACTATTTAAATATCTATTTTCTTGGGGAGGGGGAGGTAGGGATAGAGGTAACAGCTAAGAGCGGTGTTGAATTAATTTTCTTTTCCAGTTATAGTTTTATTCCATTTGCTGTGGATATTAATATTTATTGCGTTATAAGCAATATTGCCATTTCCCACGTGTTTTTGAGATTTGAAACACCCATCATTTGATAAAGAAGTCTGATAATTTGTTTTTTAAATATAAATTAAAAAATTTACTTGTTTTTGTCTTACTTCTCAACGCCGACATATTTCCATTTCTTGCATTGTGGTAGCCTTCTAATACTCCTCTATATACGTATTACACAATGCTTCAAGCAAACTAGTTCTCCCTATTATATATATATATATATATATATATATATATATATATATATATATATATATATATATATATATGTTGTTGTGCCCCTGTTTAGGGGTCGGAATGAGAACACGAACACGGGGTTTAGGTAAAACAAGTATATGGAAGAGACGTATATACAACAGAGAAACAAGAGAAGTAGCACGTCAGTGCTGACTGCCAGTGCATACTATGGTTTACACATATATTTATTTATATATATAAAATACAGAGGGGGGTTTGACGGTTAGTCTTGCTTAACATTTACTAACTGATCAAACTTAACTAGTTTCATTTGTGACCATCATTCACCAAAATACCACCGTCATATAACATTCATGCACCATACACCAAGAGAAATCATACCATGACTATCCTACTTAAAACCCATATATAAAAATATGTAATGGAGCGTTTGGGAGAGAAAAATTTATCTACAAAAAAAATTTAAAAATATTTACAATGGAAAAACCGTGTTAGTAAAACGACCCTCCATTTCTAAGTTGTGTCATATATGCAGATTTACCAGTCGAAAACGAAAAGAAAGTTGATGCAGACCCCAACGCACTATTCACTACACCTCCTTCGAAAATGTCGAAGGGTGATCTGAATCTCTGATAAATCCATCTATCTGTCACATGTATTGGGGAAAGGGTGGGGAATTATCAAAACTAAATTGGGAGACAAAAAAACAAAAACAAAACGGGGGGCGGCCATGACAAAATCAAAATGGGGTCAATGAAATCATTCATACACTAGCTAAGTTATGAACTGAAATAACGCTAGCCTTAAACAGGTCGTTGTTAATGGTCGTTTCTACAACCCCAAATTGTTTGCCTAAATACCACTGCTGTCACCCGACAAACACGTGCCATTCTTTTCCATCTTTCACCAAATTATATTATGAAAACATGGACATTCTAATACTCCTATGCCGACTCTCTTAATTAAGAATTGATCGATATAACTCGAAAGTAGTAACAAACCGCATCCGCAGTGTCTAGATGTGCCAGTCTATACTACATCACGAGGATTTTCAATTCGGAATTTATCGACAAGATCAAACTTATCGAGAAACTCACAAAATACTTTAGCATCCCCATTTTAGTTAGTACCCCTAGAACGATTAGCCAAGCGATCTAAATCGGGATCCAGGACCGCGTTTTAATCTCTCGCTAAGATAACTCCGAGATGTATTCATGAACTGCTCGATCCGCCGAAAAAAAGGAGCAAGCTCAGTGTGGCTATTGGGCACATAACCCCCAATGAATCGAAATGACTTATCGTTTATGGTAACATCCAGAACGCAAAGCCTTCCTTATGAATCCATGAAGCAAGGGACACACGACGCATCCAACGTGCGCTTGACAAGGCAGGAACCACCCCCTTGAGTGAGAATCGAAGTTAGCTAGAATAGACACGAACATCCCCAGTCAGCACACCCAGATAATAACTTGGAATTAAATGGGTATTCTGAATACAGCATATATCCACCACGAGCTGCTGAAGGTCTTGTCGAACTCGAATTTTGCGAGAACCGGCTCTCAGCCCCCGGACATTCACACTAGCAAGATTGAGTGTCATTGAGGTAAATTTGTTTTTAACCTGGGATTTGCGTGTTGATTTTCACATAGAATTTGCGTGTTGTTTTAATATTAAGATTTGCGTGTTGTTTTAAACAATAGATTTGTGCGTTGTGTTTAACATGATATTTGTATGTTGTTTTTAACATGAGATTTGCGCGGTGTTTTTAATATAGAATTTTCGTGTTTTTAACATATGATTTGTGCTTTGTTTTTAACATAGAATTAGTGCGTTGTTTTTTTCATGAGATTGTGCATAGACTTCAAAACAAGATTTTGCGTTTTTTTACATGGTATTTGTCCGTTGTTTTTAACATCAGATTTGCGTGTCGTTTGTTACGTGGGATTTGTGCGTTGTTTTAAACATAGTATTGCTGCGTTGTTTTTAAAATAGGATTTGTGCGTTGTTCTTAATATGGGATTTTTGTCTTGTTTTTAGCATAGGATTTGCGTGTTGTTTGTAATATAAGATTTGGGCGTTGTTTTTAACATAGGATTTCCCTGTTATTTAAAACATGGTATTTTTACCATTTTTTAACATTGGATTTGCGCGTTGTTTTTAACATGGGATGTGTACGTAGGTTTTAACATAGGATTTGTTTTTAACATGGGATTTGTGCGTAGTTTTTAACATGAGATTTGCGTATTGTTTTTACATAGGATACGTGCTTTGTTTTAACATGGGATTAGCGTGTGGTTTTAAACATAATGTTTGTGAGTTGTTTTTAACATAATATGTGCGTGTGTTTTACATGTGTTTTGCGTCTTGTTTTAACGTAGGATTGGTGCGTTGTTTTAAACATGGAATTTGTTTTTTTTAACGTGAGATTTGTGCGTGGTTTTTAACATTGGATTTGCGTGTTGTTTTAACATGGCATTTGTGCGTTGTTTTTAACATTTTATTTGTGCATGGTGTTAGCGTGTTGTTATTTACATGGGATTTGCGTCTCGTTTTAACATGGTATGTGTGCGTTGTTTTTAACATGAGATTTGTGTTTTGTTTTTAACATAGGATTAGTGTGTTATTTTTAACATGGGGTTTGCGTGTTGTTTTTAACATATGTTTTTTGTGTTGTTTTTTACATGGGATGTGTGCTTTGTTATAACATGAAATTAATGCACTGTTTTAAACATACGATTTGCATGTTGTTTTAAACATTGGATTTTTGCAGTGTTTTTTACATGGGATTTGTGCGTTGTTTTTAACATAGGATTTCTGTGTTGTATTTTACATAGAATTTACGTGTTGTATTTAACAGGTTTTGTGCGTTATTTTTAACATCAGATTTGCGCATTGTTTTAACATTGAATTTCCGTGTTGTTTTAAACATGAGATTTGTACGTCTTTTTAATGACATTTACGTGTTTTTTAACACATGATTTGCGTGTTGTTTTTAAGATGGGGTTTGGACGTAGTTTTTCACATGGGATGTGTTCTTTGTTTTAAACATGGAATTTGCGTGTTGTTTTAACATGGGAGATGTGCGTTCTTTTTAACATGAGATTTGTAAGTTGTTGTTACCATAGGATTTGTGCGTTGTTATTGACATTGGATTTGTGCGTTGTTTTAAAAATGAGATTTGCGTGTAATTTTAAACATGGGATGTGTGTGTGGTTTTAACAGGCATTTGTGCGTTGTTTTTAACATGGGATTTGCGTGTTGTTTTTAAGATGGGGTTTGGACGTAGTTTTTCACATGGGATGTGTGCTTTGTTTTAAACATAGAATTTGCGTGTTGTTTTAACATGGGAGATGTGCGTTATTTTTAACATGAGATTTGTAAGTTGTTGTTACCATAGGATTTGTGCGTTGTTATTGACATTGGATATGTGCGTTGTTTTAAAAAATGAGATTTGCGTGTAATTTTAAACAGTGGATGTGTGTGTGGTTTTAACAGGCATTTGTGCGTTGTTTTTAACACTGGATTAGGGCGTTGTTTATATCATGGGATTTGCTTTATGTTTTTAATATATGGATCAGTGTGTCGTTTTTAACATTAAACTTAGTCGTTGTGCCTTGTTTTTAAACATAGGATGTGTGCGTTCTTTTTGACATGGGATCTGCGTGTTGCTTTTAACATACGATTTTGAGCGTAGCTTTTAACATAAGATTTTCGGTATTGTTTTTCACATAAAATTTGTGCGTTTTTTAAACCTGGAAGTTGTGCATTGTTTTTAACCTTGGATTAGTGCGTTGTTTTTCACATAGAATTTGCGTGTTGTTTTAATATTGATATTTGTGCGTTGTTTTTAACATAATATTTTACGTTGTTTTAAACATGAGATTTGCTTGTTTTTTTTAACATGCGATTTGTGCTGTCTTTTTAACATAGAATCTGCGTGTTTCTTAACATATGATTTGTGCTTTTTTAACATATAACTAGTGCGTTGTTTTTTACATGAGAATCTACTTTGTCTTCAAAATAAGATTTTTACATTTTAACATGGGATGTGTACGTTATTTTTAACATAAGATTAGCGTGTCCTTTGTTACGTGGGATTTGTGCGTTATTTTAAACATCGTAATTTGTGCATTGTTTTTAACATGAGATTTGTGTGTTTTTCTTAACATGGGATTTGTGTCTTGTTTTTAGCATAGGATGTGCGTGTTGTTTTTAACATAAGATGTGGGTGTTGTTTTTAACATAGGATTTGCCTATTGTTTAAAACATGATATTTGTGCCATTTTTTACATTGGATTTGCCTGTTGTTTGAACATCGGATTTGTGCGTAGGTTTTAACATAAGATTTGCGTGTTGTTTTTACATCGGATTATTGCGTTGGTTTTAACATGGGAGTTGCGTTTTGTTTTTTACATGAGATTTGCGTCTTGTTTTAACATATGATTTGTGCGTTGTTTTTAACATGACATTTTCTTTTTTTCATGAGAGTTGTGCGTCGTTTTTAACATTTGATTTGCGTGTTGTTTTTAACATGACATTTGTGCGTTGTTTAAAACATTGAGTTAGCGTGTTGTTTTTAACATAGGATTTGTACTTTGTTTTTAACATTGGATGTGTGTGTGTATGTTGCTTTTACATGGGATTTGTGCTTTATTGTAAAATGGGATTTGCGTGTGTTTTAAACATGGGATTAGTACTTTGTTTTTGCATCAGATTTTTACGTTTTTTACATGGGATTTGCATGTTGTTTTTTAACATGGGATTTGTCCGTGGTTTTTAACATAGGATTTGCCTGTTGTTTTTAAAATAGGTTTTGTTCGTTATTTTACATAAGATTTGCGTGTTTCTTTTATTATATTATTTGCGTGTTGTTTTTAGCATGGGATTTGCGTGTTGTTTTTCACATGGAATTTTTACTTTGTTTTAATCATAGGATCTGCGTGTTGTTTTTACATGGAATGTGTGCGTAGTTTTTAACATGAGATTTGGAGGTTGCTATTTCCATGGGATTTGTGCGTTGTTATTTAGATTGGATTCTTGCGTTGTTTTAAACGTGATATTTGCGTGTAATTTTAAACCAGGGATTTCCGAGTTGTTTTAACCTGCATTTGTGCGTTTTTTTAAACGTGAGATTAGGGCGTTGTTTATATCATGGAATTTTCAATATGTTTTTAACATATGGATTAGTGTGTGTTGTATTTAACATGGCATTTGCGCATTGTTTTTAGATAGGATTTGTGCGTTTTTTTAACAATGAATTTGTGCATCGGTTTATGTGGAATTTGCTTGTTGTTTTAGATTTGAATGTTGTTTTGAACATGGGATTTAATTTTATTTAACACGGGATTTTCGTCTTGATTATAACATGGGAGTTGTGTGTTGTTTTAACATGTAATTAGCGTGTTGTATTTACATAGTATTTGTGTGATGTTTTAAATATGATTTTTGGGCGTTGTATTTTTCATAAGATTTGCGTGTTGTCTTTACATGGGACTTGCATGTTTATTTGAAGATGGGATTTTGCGTGTTTTTTACATAAGATATGTGCGTTGTTTTTAACATGGGGGTTGCTTGTTGTTTTAACATATGATTTGCGTGTTGTTTTTGACATGGGATTTGCGTGTTGTTTTTGACGTGGGATTTGTTCGTGGTTTTTGACATAAGAATTGTGCTTTGTTTTTAACATTGATTTGTGCGTTGTTTGTAAGATGAGATTTCTGTGTTGTTTGTAAGATGAGATTTCTGTGTTGTTTCAAATTAAGTTTTGAATTCGTGTGTGGTTTTCAACATCGAATTTGCATGTTGTTTTTAACATAGGATTAACACATTGTTTTTATCATGTAATTTGTGCGTTTTATTTAACTTTGAATTTGCGCGTTTTTAACACGGTATTTGTGGGTTATTTTTATACATCGGAGTTTCGGGGGTGTTTTTAACATAAAATGTGTGTTTTGTTTTTATCAGTGGATTTGGGTGTTGTTTTAAACATGGGATTATTGCATTTTTATATAGGATTTGTGGTGGTTTTTTAATCCAGGATTTACGTGATGTTTTTAACATGCTTAAAACATGGGATTTACGTGTTGTTTTGATATGGAATTTTCGTGTTGTTTTTAACATAGTAATTAGTGCGTTGTTTGTAATATGGCATTAGCGTCTTGTTTTTACATAAGATTTGTGCGTTGTTTTTAATTTAACACCGGATTTTCGTGTTAAAAAACGTGGGATTTGTGCGTGTTTTTTAACCTGGGATTTGAGCGTTGTTTTAACCTAAGATTATCGTGTTTTTTTACATTAGATTTGCACTTGATTGTTAACATGGGATTTGCGTGTTGTTTTAAACATGAGATTTGTGCGTTGTATTTAACCTGGGATTTTTGCGTTGTTTTTTACATGGAATTTGCGTGTTATTTTAAACATGCAATTTTTGCGTTGCGAAACAATTTGCGTGTTTTATAACATATGATTTGCATGTTTTTTTAACATGCAATTTCTGCGCTGTTTTAACATGGGATTTGCGCGTTGTTTTTAACATGTTATTTTCTGCGTTGTTTTCAATATGGGATTTGTTCGTTGTTTTTTTTTAGGATTTGCGTGTGACTTTTACATGGAATTTGTGTAAATATAGGAATATTTACAATCCGGATAACATGAATTAAATAAATGTTTAAACTCCTCATCCGGTATGACGGGTTCGATTCGATTTGGTTTGAGAATTGTGTTACTATAAGATTGTATGTCTGAATGACTCACTTCCTTACATAAACTTTGAAAATAATACATGTTCTCTTTTTTATTCGATGATCTAAAAGTTTCGCGTTTGATCGCTAACAATTAATTGAAAAAGAAGAAAGGTTGAGGGGTGACTGATCTAAGTCAAGCAAAACTGTTTTAACCGGTTTCGTAGAATGACTAATACACATTTTTGTGAATTATCGTTTGTTAGCTTTAATATATATATATATATATATATATATATAATTATATATATATATATAATTATATATATATAATTATATATATATATATATAATTATATATAATAGTATATATATATAAATATATATATATATATATATATATATATATAAATATATAATTATATATATATATAATTATATATATATAATTATATATATAATTATATATATATAATTATATATATATATATATATATATAATTATATATATATACATATACAATTATATATATATATAATTATATATATAATTATATATATATATAATTATATATATATATAATTATATATATATATATAATTATATATATACATAATTATATATATATATATAATTATTTTAATTTTTACAAAAATATCTTATAATTATATATATATATAATTATATATATATATATATAATTATATATATAATTATATATATATATAATTATATATATATAATTATATATATATATATAATTATATATATATATATATATATACAATTATTTTAATTTTTACAAAAATATCTTAATCTAACACGTGGTTTTGAAGGCATGTAGCCTGTTTCTTAGATGCTTAAAAATATGAACTTGCCTAATTTTATAACTACTTGCGACCATGCGCGATTTTAAGTTCATGTTTAAAAGAGACATTACACTGTTAGTCTATACAACATCAGACGTCACTTCAACAACACCAGGAAGGACTCTTACGAAAAAAAATTTAATAAATTTTATGTGTTTAAAACTCTGACGAGTCTCGTTATACCGAGCAAAATTATTAGAAAAAAGTCAAGATGAAAAAAAAAAATTTTGATTATAATAAAAAATATCTTCATCTAACATATGGCTTTAAAGAATTTTGCCTCTTTGTTTAAGTTTTAAATTACAAAGATGCTTCAAAAATAAACTTACCCAAATTTATATACATATATATTACTATATATTTATATATGTATTAACGAAAATCAGAACAACATCGATACCTCTTGTAACAAATCTAAACAAATAGAGATCTATAGTTGATCTCCTATGCCGCACTCTCTTTAGCCGACGAGTTTAATAACTATCATTAATAAATGATTATTTTTATCCATAGACATATATATGTTTCGCGTTTTTTTGTATTTTACGCTCTTCAGTATGGAATTATGTAACCGAATCGCCGGTAGAACTATTCAAAGCCCCTGATCAACATATTGTCAACCCCTGATCTCGTAACAATTAGGTCGACTGTGCGATTACGCTTTGATAGGCGATGTATATATATATATATATATATATATATATATATATATATATACATTGATACATAAAAACTTATACCTCCTTATAAAATTTTATGTGGATACATGAAATAGTAATATATATATGTATATATATATATATATATATATATATATATATATATATATATATATACAACATTTATTTTTATTTCATGTAAACATATATACTATTATAGCGTGATATAATATCTTGTGTATAAATTTTTAATTAGGTACGTGCAAAAATGGGCGTCGCTTGATATAACTCTCGTTCTTAAAAGTATCTTTCCTTAATTTTTAAAAGTAGTTTTCGTTTGACTCTTGATTGTTTGAAAGATAAAAACATTAAGTCAATATCTAAAAGGAAACAAATGTATATTTACGCGTGAAAAAAAATTATAATGGAAAATGTTATCAAAACAGCGAAAAATCCGTTAAAACTGAAGATTCAATAAAACATGTTCAAAAATTGCTGGAAGAGTAAATATCAGTTTTCTGGAACTGTTTCAAAAATAATTGTTAAAGTAAAGTCTTAAGTGAGTGAATTACAAAATGTTACTAAAAATTGCTTAATTATTTTTAAAAAGTGAAAGTTAGCTAAACGCATGTCCGAAGTCCGTCTTATAAATGTAAACAGAAAATACGGCTACAAAATCTGAAAGTATGGAAGGCTCAACCTGCCGTAATCGTTATTTTTGTTTAATTTTACGTTACTAACTGAGTCAATTTTATTAATTAATTTTACATGATGATTGATTAAAATCTTGAACAATTACATTACTCGACTTATTCTTTAAATTAAATAAAAATTCTTTAAGAATAAATAACTAATTTATTGTTGCAACACATGTAAGAATTTATTACATGTATCGTGACAATAAATTACATTAATTCTTTTAAAATAAAGCTAAGAGTATTTTATTTGAAGTGTGAAAAAGTAAATTAATTACACTGACAATATTCATTGAAAAAAGTTAAAACATTAAAGATTATTTATTAATAAATAAATAGAATTCAATTTTGAAAGAAAATGTCATATTTGAATTCTATTTATTTATTAATAAATAAGTGTTTTAAACTTTTAAAATAATATTTATTAATGAAAAAATGACAAAACAGATACAAACTTAGGTTTTATTTTTTTTCCAAATAACTGACGATAAATTGTGCAATTAACGAAACTGTTGAATCTCTGAAAATAAAATGTTGAGGGTGATGTGGGGGGAGTGAGTGATTGTTAGTGAGCTAATCCCACCTGTTTATTACAGAAGAGGCTTACGTCCCCAAGTCAATCGTTAGTAGAAATTATCCAATTTTTTAAATTCTTTTTTTTTGTTGAGTCTCAAATTTTTCAATTTTTGGTTTATTTTCAAGATTATAAAAACATTTGTTGCGCTGATGATGACACTTTCATGTATGAAAGAGAAATATAATTATGTCGCATTTTATATTTTACCAGAAACTCTAATCATTAAAATCACATGAAATATTTTTTCAATTATATTAATTTTTGGTGAAAATATTGATTAAAAAATGCTTTATTCAATGATAACATTGCCAATTCAAAACACTTAATTTTCGTCGAGTTATAGTGATTTTATTAACACGGAATTTAGGAGCCTTTTTCGTAATATATACGAAATAATTAAAAAGAAAATTATTTTAAACATCGACAGTGGTTTATTTTTATATTTTTTTCATAATTCATATATTCTTTTTATGAATACATAAATATAAAACTTTAGTAAAGGTGTATTTTGTTTTAAAAAAATAATACATTTTCGCTAAGATTTAAAAAATAATAATGATTTCATTATAATGAAATCATTATTATTTTTTAAATCTTAGCGAAAATGTATTATTTTTTTAAAACAAAATACACCTTTACTAAAGTTTTATATCGTTGATTAATAAATACTGAAAATTTCATTAAAATTGGTTTGTTTCCTTAATTTTTGTGAATTTAAAGATGTTTTTACATTTTGGGAATCGGCCATTGATTTAGTACGTACCTAATTTTAACAGTGCTCAATAGTAAGTAGAGCTTAATAGTAAAGTCTGAAGGTATATTTATGGCAATTAAGTTACACCGTCGGGTTTCAATCACCTGACAATTCCCTGCAGGGATGAAACAGAAACGCAGCTTAATTTCCATATATTTATACTGTACTATATATATATATATATATATATATATATATATATATATATATATATATATATATATATATATAATTTAAAAGTGTAAGTCCATGGAAGATATTGGACTGTTTCTGCTATATATACCAGTGATTTGGTTTGTGGCTGCCATTGTGTTTTCCCCCTCCTATGCTGCTAACATATCAACCGGGGGCTCTTTCTGTCAGTAGATGTTTCTCTACGAAGAGCTTTTCAATTTTTTCTTTGATTTCTATAAGACTTGTTGCTAAAGGCGCTGATGAAGTAACGTTTTGGATTAGCTTCATTGATTTATAAAATAAAATAAAGCATTTCCAGAATGTTTTGGAAACGATCGTACGTCATACTGGACTTGATGTTCTAATTCTTGGAACAGTAAAATTAATTCTTTGATTCATTCAATGTTTATATATATATATATATATATATATATATATATATATATATATATATATATATATATATATATATATATATCATAAAATCATAAAATGGTAAAACAACAAAATAATAAATAAATGTTGAACAAAACAACAAAATAATAAATAAATGTTGAAAAAAACATTCTACAAATGTTGGTAGCCTTACTCCTTTACATATATACTTTCCTCTCGTTGGAACTGCACTAATACTGCACTACCCTCTTTTCTATATATATATATATATATATATATATATATATATATATATATAATCAAATATAATCAAATATAAAACAAAAGTAAACTTTTAGTAAATAGGACCTATAGTGAAAAGGTTAAGCTTAATATACGAGATAGAGCAATTATAAAGATAGAAGAAATAAGAGTGATAAACATGTTCGAATGTCCAAATTTATTTCAAATTTCGATTGTTCAATGCAATGTGTATTCTGTAATAAACCAGTGTGTATTGTTCTTTCCTTAAGCCAAGGCTTTTCAAAGATGGAAATCTGATCATCAGAGGAGAAATACAGATAGATAAAAATTTGCAAATATTTGAACTTTGGCTTTTTCTACAGCCAACTTATCTATCTGTATTTCTCCTATGGTGATAAGATTTCGATCTTTGAAAAGCCTTGGCTTAAGGAAAGAACAATAAACACTGGTTTATTACAGAATACACCTTGCATTGAACAATCGAAATTTGAAATATATTTGGACATTCGAACATATTTATCACTCTTATTTCTTCTATCTCTTTCTCTCTCTCTCTCTCTCTCTCTCTCTCTCTCTCTCTATATATATATATATATATATATATATATATATATATATATATATATATAGACAATACAATTTTGACTCCAGTTGCCACATCTTAATTTATACGTAAAGAGGCCAATTTATTTTACAGTTGAACAAGGTATATAGAAAATATCTTGAATTTTCGAAAAAAAGATAATTCATGGAAAGAAAAATTCAGAACAACCTTAAAAAAAACCCTAAAGAAAAAACAAAAACTTACATTTCACAAGGTTCCCATGGGTTGATCATTTTCGAAACATAATTAGTGTTTACCTATATAAATAGCGCCATCTTTAATTCAAACTGAGCTAGTAAAAATATGCATATCTTTCTAAATCATTTGTTTGAGGATTGTTTGGGTTCTTTTCTAGATTTTTCTTTCTGCTCAATAATGTGCTTTGGAAAATTCATCATATCTTCTGTATAAGTTAATAACGAGAAGGAGAAATTGACCTCTTCAATGATAAATATATGGTCACTGGCATCTAAATACTATTTATTATTTAGCCAGGCTCTTGAATTAAAAATGCATATCTTTGAACTTAAACTTGTAAATAATATATATATATATATATATATATATATATATATATATATATATATATATATATATATATATATATATATGATGAGTTAATGAAAATAATTACACCTGCAAAGGGAAGCACATCTTAATCATCGGTTGTTCAAAACAAGGACGTTTAGTAGATAACAATATTTATTTTTCCTCTCTTTCGTTCCTTAAGCCAAGCTTTTCAAAGATTAAAATCTTATCATCAGAGGAAGCTAATGATGGATAAGTTGACAGATAAAGATAGTCAATATTCGAAATTTGAAAATTGAAAAAAGTTTTAAGATTAAAACGGGTATTTTCCAATGTATAGGAATGTATTTTTGCTCTATCCAGTATATTGAGCTTTCCCTACCTCACAATAGGTTCAACTCTCTAAAAGTTTACCTTCTAGTTATAAATTTTCATATATATATATATATATATATATATATATATATATATATATATATATATATATATATATATATATATATATATATATATATATATATACAGACACACACATATATATATATATTCCGGATTTCATTAAAAACGTATACGGTAGCATTTTGATTTTTTTTTCAGCCTCATTGTGGAGAATCTACACTTTGAAAACTTTTTTGTAAGTGTTTATTATATTTTGCATATCATTAAAAAAAAAATTTTTGAATGGGTAGAAACAATTGTTTGAAAATAATGTGTTTTTAAATGGAGTCTGGAATATTTTCTGTATAATTATTATCATATTACATTATGAGCTCTAGTCGCATTATGCACGATTGAGCTACTACATCATTTTTTGTGCGAATTTGAAAGAATTTATAACATATATATAAAATAATAGTATATATATACTATATATATAGTATATATATACTATATACATATATATATGTGTGTGTGTGTGTGTGACATCTTTAGTGTACACTATGATGCCTTCGTGGTTTAGGGAGAAACAAATGGTTTGTCTCACGGTCTTAGCCGCGGCTAGACTAGTAGTTTGGACCCTACGCTTAGATATATGATGAGGGGTGAGCCGCCTTCTGACTACATGATCATTTCGCACTTTAAACATCAGTTTAAAGTCAAAATCAGATGTGATAGGAGTCGGTTGCACTCTGCAAGATTTTAAAGGGGGTAAATACACACCATTAGCTTATGTGTGTTTGGGCGAACTAACGGTTATTTGAGTACGTCCGCTTTTTTTAAAGTTCCCAGTAATATTTCGTTAGTTAGTTTAATAATATAGAAAATAAAAAATAAATGTATGTTTGACATCGTAGATTTCTATCCATCTATATTCGAAGAACTCTTTTACATCGCCTTAGAGTTCGCCAAGATATATACCGACACATCAAAAGATGACATCCACATCATTAAACATTTAGAAGATCAGATTTAATCAATAATAATGACCAATAAATAGAAACAAAATTTCAAACTGGATTGATTTAGCCATGGAATCGGCTTTTGTTGGGCTATATATTCTCTAGACACATGTATTTGATAATACACATATCGATCTATATAAAAATGATGGATTGGCTCTAATAAAGGAATCCAAGTCAAGTGTAAGAAAATGAGAAAATTAAGAGTAGACGTACCAGCTAAAATAAAAATAACTCACTTTTTAGATGTCACTTTCAGCTTAAATAAATAGACATACGAGAAATATTTAAAGGATAACGCCAATTCAATATATGTGAACCAAAGTCCTATCAGCCCCATCATAAAACATATTCCTAGTTCTATCGAACATAGGCTTAGAAATAACTCTAGCAAAGAAACAGTATTTAAGAATTTCTAACACAGCTCTAAAAATAGTGAGTATGATTGTATTGGCATTAAATATAAGCAACAAGATACAAATAATAATAATAATAATAATAATAATAATAATAATAATAATAATAATAATAATAATAATAGAAGAAAATAAACATCATTTATCACCCTTTAACCAGATGCTAAAAACGAAACTTGGCCAGACATTCCTAAATATCATCGAAAAACTCTTCCTCTAACGAACTCCTTGCACAAAATATTCAATAAAAATAATTTTAAATTGTCCTTAAACTGTTAGTGTGAAAACTTAGAAATGATTTTTTTTTTTAATAAAGTCGATGGTCAGATAGATTAATGTAGTTTTTCATGTGGTTGAGTAATAAAATACATCCTGAAAGAATACCAAAACAAATTCAAAAACGACATTTTTAATCGATTAAACCATTAAAAGAAAAAATCAGAACTTAAATTATTATATGAAAACATAGCTAAACTAGAAACAGAAAAATAAAATTACAACACATCCTGGCTTACGTGATCTCTTAAAAGCAGAAGCTATAAAAATTGACAATATAAAACAAACTATCCAATTTATTATTAACTCCCAATTTTAAAAAAAGCAGCTAATGAACTCTGCAATCATCCAATTATTATCGTCAAAAAGCGGACAAAACAAACATTTAATAAATCCGACGATCACAGAAAACAATCTCCAATAATCAAACTAATTTATTAACTAAACAGATTAATCACTGCTAATAACGCACAAACAGATAATTACCAACTTCCCTAAATAATTAGTGATTACAAATCTGGTTAGATAAGGTTAGGAAAAGATAAAGCATAAACCTTATTCCTCTTTCTCCCAAATTACCACTCCCATTTAATCATTAACAAAAAACCTAAATGAACTTATTAGCCTATATCTGCCCAGCAAAAATAGCGTAAGGTCTATACAAGAACTATCCAAATCCAACTACCGGACAATAAGATACTTGCTTCTTTGTAATGTTGTCGTTTCTTATAACACATATGATCTAATATCAATGTTCCTTTTCTTCAGAATGTTCTCGTATACATTTCTCTTTTCGTATACTGACGCCCGACGTCTGTCGCATCATCATCATTCCAGAAAATAACACACAAAATATTTGAAACATTGGTAGTAGAGAGTAAAAGTTTTAAAAGACCTCCCTTTTCATTGCTTCAGATATTTTGTACTTTGTGTTAATGCATAAGTAATATTTTTGGTTTTCTTTCTTTCATTTTTCATTACGTTGGAATATTAGTTCCATTTTTTTATCACACACACACACACACACATATATATATATATATATATATATATATTAAAAATAATAGGATAACAGAATTAAGAAAAAACTCTATATTTAAATTAACCCTAGAACTGAACGTAAATAATAAAATCCTATTCCTAGATATTCTCTAATAATACATTTAACACTTATACTTATAAAAGGAACAACCAGCTTAAACTCTAGTCTCTTAAATTACCAGAGCGAATTAACCCATCGCTACAAAATTGCCATTGTTAAAAACCTACAAAATCGTGCGTGCAAAACTAATCTTCTCTAGCATAAAACACTATTCCTTGTAATCCAAAATATAAAACAAGTTCTTATTGTTAGATAATGGCCCAATGGGGATGGACGTATCTGTTGGAGATCGGGTTTGACGTGCGATTTGTGGCGAGGTCGTCTCGTGCAGGTTTAGTGCAATGTTGTTTCTCACGGTCGTGGTGACGGGTGACGAGACCTTGAGTTCAAAGGTTAGGTCACACCTGTGCGTCGATCACGAGATTTCGTGACGTCACAGTTTTCCCGCTGGGAAATCTGGAGTGAGATTATCAGTTCTTGACTGGAAGCCAACGAGATATCACGCTTTAGCCATGTAGCGATAACAAGCTAGGGAATTTCGGATCCCCCGAAGTAGAGCCAGATGAAGTCCCCATCTTCCTTCCTTTGCAAGTAGCTAAGTAGTTAGAAAGTTAACTAGCGTAAGCCTCTCTCTCTTCTACAACGAACTTGCTCAGTATCGACAAGCTAAAAAGTAATAAATGGCTCTAAATTAAAAAGGAGAAGCCTTGTTATATTTTATCGTGTACGGAAAGATTTGGTTTCAGTTACAGAAAGAAACCGCCGGCAGAAAATGTAACAACAGGCGTCTGCAAAGAGTGATGACGGCGACGGCTCAGCAGGCTAACGATAGCAGCCGCGACACAAAAGCCTACAGAGATATCAAGCTGCAGGCGACAACGAAGCACGCAAGGTTAGTACGAATAGTTGCATACAACGGCAAGGCAATGGAGAAAGAGAGAGACAAGGTTAATACGAATAGTTCCTGGGCTGTTGGGATTCTCGAATCGAGAAACGACATATCGTCCCATTAGTAGCGCGTTCGTACGTTCTGGATCAACAATTTTATTTTCAATTTTATTTTAATTTTATTTTTATTCCCTTTAATCTTATATTCTTATATCTCTCCAAATTTCCTCCGGTTTTAAATCTCAACAGTTTCATTACACTAAATTTAAATTCAAACAAATATACACAACACGCTGAGCAAATAACGCGTCCCAACGAGAGTGTCATGTGACTTCACAGTTCCAAAACAGAGGACAACAGAAGCTGAAGAGAGCCGGATGGCTAAGACTTTCCGTGCTTGATACCGACGGTACGAATGTTGTACTAATTTTTCTGTACCAAAATAAATAAATAAATATATATACATATATATATATATATATATATATATATATATATATATATATATATATATATATATATAATGAAGTAATAAAATAGATAACATTTGCATAGTTTACAAGTTTATTAACTTATTAAGTGTTCAAACGAGGAATGCAAATACAATTCTGAGTAATTTTCAAGTGTCATTCGGGACTACTATTTCTCGGAGTACTCATTGTTTCAAAATAAGATAGAAAATTGTCGGCTTTTTTTGTTTTGACTGCGTAAACAGTTTGGAGTGATGTGTGTAAAAAAATATTGCATTTATTCATTTTAATATATATTTAAATATATATATATATATATATATATATATATATATATATATATATATATATATATATATATATAATATTAAATATTAAATTATATTTTTTATATTTTACCTACGTACGACGTCGTTTCAAGCTTATAGCTGTTATCAGCGCAGGGAAACAACAATCTCGGACGGCAACAGGGCGCGAACCCGGTACACAGAGACACTTTTACTCTCTCTCTCTCTCTCTCTCTCTCTCTATATATATATATATATATATAAATGGATGATATAAAAATCAAAAATTATATTAGATTTAATCCAGATACGGTGAAGTGGATAGAGCATTTATATATTATGCTAATGAAGTGATGAAATAGATGAACTTTGCATAGTTTACAGGTTTATTAACTCATTAAGTGTTCAAACAAGGAATACAAATACAAAATGACCTTTAAGCCATGGCTTTTCAAAGATAACTCTCTTATCGTCAGAAAGTTCTGACCAATAACAATTGAATATTCAATTAATTATTAGAGGTAAATATCTTGAAAATGCAACAATAAGAACAAATTGAAAAACATTATAGGGAAAATTTGTCCCAGTAGATCCTGAAACAGATAAAACACGATTGTACCAATCGTGTTTGATATGGCAGAATGTGTTATCAAATTTAAATGATCCAAGATGTTTAAACAGTTCAAACAAAGAAGTCGAATAATGGTCTATGTTATTTGGAAACTTTGATCTTAAATCTTTCTGAATACAATTCCTTCTTTAAAGATGACCAGAGTGTTTTCTTCTGAATTGTTGACGTACGCTGGTAGTACTTTGGATCCTGTGTCTGTGAATTCCGATTAATCGTCCAAACACTAATATATATATATATATATATATGAAGAGTTCGAATGCAAAACGCGATAAACGCCATTTTAAAAATCACGAAACTGTCCCTACAAAAAGTGTTGTATTTCAACACTCGACGACACTCCACCACTATTTCTTAACTAATATGATACCGAAATAATTTCTTTTGAATTAAAATTAAAATCAGCTTCCATTTGAAGTCTACATTTAATATATTCGTGTTTTTATTGTTTAAGGTCTCAATTTAAACGAATTGGATTTATCGCGTTTTGCGTCCGAACTCTTCATATATATATATATATATATATATATATATATATATATATATATATATATATATAAAGATAAATGAAGGAAGAGAGATAAATATGTACGAATGACAAATCTATTTCAACTTCGATTGTCTAATGCAAGGTGTACTCGATAGAAACATGTTTATATTTCTTTCCTTAAGCCAAGGCTTTTCAAAGATTAAAATCTTATCATCAGAGGAATTACATAGATCGATAAGTTGGCAGTGGAAAAGCCAACATTCAAAATTTGAAAAAATATTAAGAAATGGAGAGTAAGAGTATATGTGTAAAAAATATGGAGTCTGTCCAGGTGGTGAATGTCCGTTGATAAGGTCCCCGCTGAATGGAGATTTGAACATGGTAAAAAGGGGTTTCGTAAAGGCAGCGTTGAAAGTGCTCAAAATGAAGTAAATCCAATAGAAAAGATGTTTAGTTGAATCGTAGATGTAACGCACTTATTCGGATGTAATTTTGAGAATGGGGCTATTTGAAAATACTTCCGTGGACCGAGAATGAAAGTAGTTTTTCACGAGTTGAGTTTCAAATGTGTATATTAAACGTAGGGAGTCGGGAATTTAAGTAGTGACTTCGATCGAGTCTAAGAAAAGCGAGATAGCTCTGGTCGGAGACGAGGCCAAGTAAAGAAGTGGGTGAATGGGTAGAGATAAATGAGGTTGGGAGTAGGGTTAATTAAATGAACTATGGCTGATGATTGTTTATTTACCACATCATTCTCAGGGTCACAAGATCGCAGATAAGGAAGCCTATTTCGATATTTAGCATTGATTCTCAGAGTCTAATTTAATTTTTGATTGGTAAATTATTGTAAAGAAAGTAATATTCTAGAGTTCACTCACACTTATTCCTTTGCAATGTTCAAATTTATTTTCGCACCTATTTGCTAAACGTCTATCAGAGAGCTCAAAACTCTGGGACAAGAATATTTTATTTTGCTAACACGCCCTCGTCCTGACTGTTGTCTGGTCACCGCGTACATATGCTCTGAAATAATTTACCTTTTATTCATTGTATTTTTCGATTTGAAATTCTTGAAATCTTATGTTTATTTCCTTTTGAAGTTAATTAACAGAAGTTTTAATTTAAAATTGCTATTTTCATTATGGTAATTTAGGTAATAATGGCGCAAGTGGATGAATAGGAAAAAAAAGGTACATGCGAAAAATATAGATGAAAATCACACAATGAGTTTTAAAAAAGCACAAGCGAAAAATGAAAATCACACAATGAGTTTTAAAAAAGCACAAGCGAAAAATATAAATCACACAATGAGTTTTAAAAAAGCACAAGCGAAAAATGAAAATCACACAATGCGTTTTAAAAAAGCACAAGCGAAAAATGAAAATCACACAATGAGTTTTAAAAAAGCACAAGCGAAAAAGTAAAATCACACAATGAGTTTTTAAAAAAGCACAAGCGAAAAATGAAAATCACACAATGGTTTTAAAAAAGCACAAGCGAAAAATGAAAATCACACAATGAGTTTTTAAAAAGCACAAGCGAAAAATTAAAATCACACAATGCGTTTTAAAAAAGCACAAGCGAAAAATATAAATCACACAATGAGTTTTAAAAAAGCACAAGCGAAAAATGAAAATCACACAATGAGTTTTAAAAAAAGCACAAGCGAAAAATGAAAATCACACAATGAGTTTTAAAAAAGCACAAGCGAAAAATGAAAATCACACAATGCGTTTTAAAAAAGCACAAGCGAAAAATGAAAATCACACAATGAGTTTTAAAAAAGCACAAGCGAAAAATGAAAATCACACAATGAGTTTTTAAAAAGCACAAGCGAAAAATGAAAATCACACAATGAGTTTTAAAAAAGCACAAGCGAAAAATGAAAATCACACAATGAGTTTTAAAAAAGCACAAGCGAAAAATGAAAATCACACAATGAGTTTATCAAAATCTTCGATACAATACATAAAATAAAAACATTTAGAAGTTTGTCAAATTAAAAAAGAAATTATATCTACATTTAAAACTGCCCTCTCCATTTAAATTACGTATGGACATACTGAAAAACCTCCAATTAATTTCAAATTTAGTGGGGAGGTTGTTGCCCATATAAATTTAACGTAAATTGATCCCCCGATTTCTGGGCGATTCTAACTTTTTAAGTCAGTTAACTAAATTTTTTACTACAAACCCCAAGTCCGACAGGCAAAGTCATAAAACCACACGAATCTCTTTATTTTTCGTATTACCACCCCGACCTATGGTAAGTAGTAGGAAAGGGACGTGTTTTTTATGACTTTTAACAATGATATTTATATTAAAATTTGATCAGAAACATTAATACGGCCAAGATTTTTTTTTAAATGGTTACATGTCTTTAAAACGCTGTCTGATCGGAAAGAGGTGATCATGTTACGTTATATTTATATGCGAAATAGATTTGTTGTTTTTATTAGTAAGTTTTGCAGGCTGTTTACATATAATCGCGTATAAAAGGAAAATCGCATTTGTCTTTTTTTGGTTAATTAGTTGCAGAGGTCTAATAATAACTTATTTTCTTTCACAACAAAAAGCTATAATTGCGAATTGACGAAAAAATAAACCTAAAACAAGCACCGATTATTTTATAAGAATGCAGTATTTACAAAGTAACGAAAAAATGTTAAAAAATGAAACAAAAACATTTTTGTCAACGAAAAAAATTAATGATTAACATTTATTGATAATTATAAAAAAATATATATAAAACGATTGTCTTTTATTTTTTCAAATTAATTATTTTTTCATTAGTAGGCATATCCGTCTTTGAATTATTTTGGTGAGCTTTTGTCCGGTGCGCTTTTGTCCGGTGCGCTTTTGTATGGAGGGCTTTTGTCCGATCACTGAACCCCTCCCCCCCCCCATAAAAATGAGATTTTGTTAACACTCTGAAAAAAAACATTACATAAGAAGTTAGAGTGGGGGATCAGTTTCACATATAAATTTAATGTAAAATTAGTTCTCATTTCCGAAAAATTATTGCGTTAACAAAAAAATGTTACTTTTCTCTGTGAGATAAATTCTGTGCGTTTAATTTATTTTTAAAGGGTGTCTACTTTTTTAAAGAAATTACGCATAGTTTTACAACTTTGCCAGTCGGACTTACGGTTAGTGGTAAAAAATATAGTGAACATCCCTAAAAATTTAGAATGGCCCGAAAATGATGATCATTTTACGTAAAATTTATATACGAAACTGATCTCCCACTCTAAATTCTAAATGAAGTGGATTTTTTCTTTTAACCAAAGTTTTCACGTAATCACCTAAAAGAAGTAGAATCGCATTTTGACGGAGAGGAGGGTGATTTAGCTGAGGGTGTAAATCTACATATTTTCCATTATTATTAGTAGTAGTATTACTATTAATATTATCTGTACCTTGTTTTTTCTCAAATCAATCTCCGACACATCTGTTATATTGTCAGTAGCAATAACTGACCAAATCTTTATAATTATGATTAAAATATTAACATTCTTTGATAGAAGGAAGCCACAGGATATTTAACAATATACCCCCGCCCTTCTTCATGTTAAGAATGGTTTTCTAAATAGTAACATTATTATTTAGAAACTCATTCTTAACATGCAAGGGGGGTTTGTAAACTATTCTGTTCATACAGCTTCATCTTATTTGCATAACAATCGTCGACTATTTTCAAATGTTTATGAAAAAATTCAAATAGAATTTTGCCAACTAACGACAAACTAATGCCATTCGGCTTTGTTTTAAAAGATAAATGATCTTTAGTTGTCTCACAATTTTCAATCAATTAGAATGAAATCATTTGAGTAAAATATTTAGAAATATCTGCTTGTGTAATATACGCCCTGCACACACTAACTGTATTTTTATGTTTGCAAAAATATATGCAGACATTACATGAGTGTTTTACAGTAATTTGACAATTTAAAAATAGCAAAAATTCTCAAAAGAATCGAAATCGGAATCGGTAATTGTATCGGAATCAGGAAAATTTTTGAAATCGTTACTATATATATATATATATATATATATATATATATATATATATATATATATATATATATATATATACGACGTCGTCTGTAGGCATATATAATTTAATATTCATTTATAAATATTATTATAAAGCCCCTTTAAGAAAATTAAAGTTGAGTGACATTGCCTTAAGCTACAAAGCAAGGCTCCGAGTAAGTTCGTTGAGTCCTCTAGTCTGTCTTTATGTTTACGCTGTATTTGGCATAAATATGGTCGAGGGAATAGAATGAAAGCGTGAGGAGTCAAAGGTGACTCTGGGAACCATCTGAAATTATCACTTTCCGGCACTGGTGAGAGCAAAAGCTCGAAACAACACTGTTTGTAGGTAAATATAATTTAATATTTATTTCTAAATATATATACATATATAGATATAGATATAGATATATATATAGTATTTACTTCAGCAGTGATCAATACAGAAATAGAGTTTAGTAGTAGTATAAAATGTACTTGTAGTAAGTAAGCTACAGTGAAGTATTTATGTTTTATTTCCGAGAGAAATCATCAGATCAAATGGATGGATTTACATTCTATGATTGTTTGAATAGTTAAACAGTGTTCACTCCAACTTCTATCTCCTCATTATCTATTCGTTTTCTTTTAATCAATGATTTTCCTCCCTTTGTTTAAAGAAATTTTGGGCGCATTTTATTTCTAAGTGGGCCAAACAAAGAAAGGGTTACTTTCCTAGTATAGATGCAAGGGTGCTGAGTCGTTACTGCTGTTACATGGGCTTTTTGTTAACTCCAATTTTAATTTTTGTATCTACTTTACACACTTATATATGAGTTTTAAGATTTCTGTTATTAACACTGTAGAAGCTTCTAGATTTATTTTTAATTGAATTACGATAATTGATTAACTTGATTGATTTATTTCTAAGTTTCTGGTGTTTTATTAAAATAAAGTTTATACTTTGTCGACAGTTTGTAACTATTTAACTTCTACTATTATTGTTTTATATCTTTAAATCTTAACATTTCTAGTTATTCGTACAAACATAAACTGAATGAGTCGTCTGAATATCTGCATCTCTTTACTGTTACATTCAACTGGTTATATATATATATATATATATATACGAAAAAATGTATTTATACAAACATTATTGGTTACATATGTGCACACATGTTTCCGTTGTACTCTTCACAGATATATATATATATATATATATATATATATATGTGTGTGTGTGTGTGTGTGTGTGTGTGTGTGTGTGTGTGTGACAAATAAAAAGATAAAATTAATACAACGGTATGAATAAAAAAGGAAAAGCGGAAGGCTCAAAACTTCGAAAACGTTTAGTTTTAGGTCTTCCACTCTTCCTTTTTAATTCATTTTTGTATAATTATATTAATAATACACTAATAATTAAATAAATAGGAATAAATAAATACATTAACACATGAATTAAGACACTAATGAATATTATTTCTTGCTCTTTTTTACATATATTCGCATATTGCATATACATACACTTATATAATCATAAATATTTTATTATTATTGATCAATTAATAATACACAAATAATTAACTAAACAAACAAATATAAATACATTCACACATAAATAAATAAACGAGTTATATTATTTCCGACTCTCTTTTACACATATTTCGACATATAGCAAAACAAATTATTGATTACTTAATTAGACACAAATAAGGTAATTAAACACATAGGAATAAATTAATACATTCACACTTGAATGAATAAACTAATAGGTATTATTTCCTCCTATCCTTTTGCGACGAACTTTTCTTTTTAATCAGAATTTGCGTTTCAAAATAGAAAAATTCTCCAAAAAACTATAATCATTTTTCTTTTTTCTTTCTTTTTTTTATTCGAAACATGACAATAAGTCCAGACTTCCGCCCCATACCCTATATCCACTATCGGACACGCTCGATTTTGACACATTTAGCCCAGACTAAGTAAAAAAATAGAAATAAAGGTTAATAATTCCCGGCTGCTACCATATTTCCCTCCTTTCCCTCGACTGTGTAGACTGCTGCTGATAAACGGGTTTCCGCATCCATGTCGAGGTTCGAACATTTTTAAGCGAATCAAAATTAATGATTGTATGATGTTTCTGCATTTCTCTTTATCCTGAGGAAGTCTACAATAAAGACAAAACGTTTATTAATACATAAATAATAGAGTTTTGGTTTTCCCTTCTAGATATATATATATATATATATATATATATATATATATATATATATATATATATATATATATATATATGTGTGTGTGTGTGTGTGTATGTGTGTGTGTGTGTGTGTGTGGAGAGAGAGAAAGAGAGAGAGGGAGGTGAAAGAAAGAAGATAAAAGCAGATTTCAACAACGATATCTTTTTTTCGAGCAAATAAATTAATTTCAACATCCGTTTCTTCATTTGTCCAGAATCAATGTTTTCGGCATATATTGAAGATAATCAGAAAATTATCCCTCTAAAAAATCGAAAACTTAGAAAACATTCTTGTAGATCTATTTTTGCTCAAATGTACGTGTATTTATCGCCAAATCGACAATTTAAGAAAAGTAATTTTTCACTAAAGGACTTTGGACTAAAAGTGTGTGTTTTTTCCATATAGTTTCAATATATATAGTAAGCTATGAATATATATATATATATATATATATATATATATATATATATATATATATATATATATATATATATAGGGAGGGGCAGAGAGGGTGGACGTTTTTTAAAATATCACAAAATCGTTAATATTTTATTTTTAAAAAAGGTATTCACAGATTTGATTTCATGAAGTCTTAGCATCTTTTTTCCCTTTTCAGTTGGAGCCATGGACGATTGGACACCGCGTATGATGCATACGACAGTTTCGTCATGATTAACGAGTCTATCACGGCAGTTCAGCGTGAGTTTCGTCGCCATTTCAATATCCACCGAAATCAAGCTGTTCCCGCTCGCAACACTATCCTACGTTGGGTTAATGCACTTCGTACACGAGGTACACTGATTAACAAAAGACCTCCAGGGGATAGACGATCAATACGTACCCCTGAAAATGTGGAACGTGTCAGACAAGCAGTTCTGTGCAGTCCGACTTGTTCAGCTCAGAAACATTCTTCTGAACTAGGTCTGAGTAACTGTTCGGTAAGGCGTGTTTTGCATTTAGAACTGCAATTCCATCCCTACAAATTGGCCGTTGTGCAAGAGTTGAAGCCAGGAGATTATACACAGCGAGTGACGTTCGCATATTAGATGCAGGCAATTAAAAAAAATGACAAACTCATATTGTGCATGAGTAATGAAGCTCATTTTCATATCAATGGCATGGTGAATAAACCGAACTACCGTTACCTGGCTTCTGAAAATGCAAAACAATTGCACGAAAGACCGCTGCACAGCCCTAAAGTGACGGTTTGGTGCGCTATAGTCAAAACTGGCGTCATTGGTCCTTACTTTTTCGCAGAGGATAATGAGAATTCTGTTAACGTGAACTCGGAGCGCTATATCGAGATGATAAACAACTTCTTTTTATCTGAGTTACTACGAAAATGTATTCCCATTCGACGTGTGTGGTTTCAACAGGATGGGGCGACAGCTCACACAGCTAGAGCATCAATGGACGTTATTCGCCCTCTCTTCTTTGGTTTCCTCATTTCCAGATTTGGTGACATTCATTGGCCCATTCGGTCCTCTGACTTATCCATGTGCGATTATTTCTTATGGGGTCACCTCAAGGCACGTATATACGAGCATAAGCCCCGTACATTGGAAAAACTTAAAGAAGCTATTCGCGATTGACAGAGCGATGATTGAAAAAGTTTATTAAACTTTCCAAGAACGCCTTCAAAAATTTATCACTGATAACGGAGGGCAAATAAGTGATGTTGTTTTCCACACTTGATTTTGTAAGATGATATTTCAATAATAACTCAATTCTGTAAATAACGATTTTGTGATTATTTGAAAAACGTCCGCCCTCTCTGCTCCACTGTATATAAGTAGATTTAATCAGCAAATATCACAACCATAAAAACTAGTTTTTTTAACCAACCTGTTTTTTTTTATCCAAACAAAATGGCATCTCGTTGATTCTCATAAAAAAGGCCTGAGTAATAAGCTGCTTTGAAAGTTAATTTCACGCCTTACTCGGTTTACAAAATGGTGTCAAGTAAACTACACTTAAGGAATGTGAATGGCCGTTGACGTTTTATGTAAGCATCGCAATAAGTATTGTTTTTTGTTGTTTTACATCCGCCATCCCAAGGTTTCTTTATGCGATTCCAATCAGTAGTTTTTGAGCATATAAGTTTCTCTACTCTATCGTTATTTCAATCGAAAGTGCTCGACTGAGCTTCAATCTCTTGTTTTCCCTTGTAAGACATTCACAGCAAGAACTCGTCTTATTACCACAACTGCAAAAACCTTCCTTTCCTCCATTCATATGCCTAACACCAAACATAATTTCCATGAACAGTTTCGTTTTAAAAAAAACTCTTCACTGTAGAACACATTAAAACAGGACTGCTTGCCTGCAGACTAGAACATGGTTAAATCCAATATCAACAAATACTTGTACTAAACCACCTTATGGGTAATCAACATTTGTTTATTTCACTGATTATTTTCAATCCTCTTATAATATTCTTCATCCAATTAGTTTTTTTACTCTATCGTTATTTCCATGAAAGCTGGTTTCTTTATTTCGAACTTGGAACCCTTTACTTAACCCACGGTGGTAGCTTGCTCTCGTAGCCTCAGACATAACCGGTAAGAAGTCATAAGTAATTCATAATTGCATTCGTAGAATCTGCAAGGACCCATGGCGCAACGGATATAAAGCCTATATAATCAGAATATTGGCTAATATGAACACAGACCACTTTGTCTTAGTATGTAGACATTTCAGACCAATCATATTGAAGATAAAGAAAACGTTACCAAACAGTATGGTATTGTTTATCTCAAAAGCTTTTTTTGATTATTAATTCTTGTGTAAGAATAAAAATGTTCTTTAATATCTTATACATGCTACATATCTCTCTATATAAAAGATTTTAATGAACTCCCAAGATGGAGTACTGCTGGCACATCCGGGGAGGTGCCATTCGGAGTACTCAAAGAAGAGACGTTGCTAGTCTTTCTCTACTCTATGGAAGGTGCCCGACTGAGATCCAATCTCTTGTTCACCGTTGTAAGACATTTATACCCGCAAAAAACTTCATTCGTGCGCCTATGATCAAACGGAATTTCCATGAACGAAATTTCCATATGTGAAGGATATTACCATGGGACTACTTCCCTGCAAGCAACAACATAGTCGTCTTCAAACCCAGTATCAACAAATACTTTTAATAAACTATTTTCATAAGTAATCAGATTGTGTTTATTCTATTCATCGTTTTCAATCCTTTCATCATATTCTTCATCATTCAACTAACAAACAAGTTATCTCATTTACTCTTACCCTCCAGTAGTGTCAAGCTTTGATAAGTGCCGACTAATTATTAAAATAAACAAAAAACACATTCATAAAAAAACATAACAAATTATCATAACTGAACCAATTGCAATTATCTCCCCTTTTTGTGTTCCTGTTCGACGCTGTCACAAAACTTTAATAAATTTAAGTTTTGCAGTTTTAATATGTTGAATTTTGTTTTAGATTATAATCCAAAGAAACTGCATGTTTCATGTTTACTAACAATAATCAGTGTGGCTAATATAACTGTACCGCTAGTCGAATGATTTGAAACCTGAACCCGAATAACTCCAATCCAACATTCTTTACCACTCGGACACTGTAACTGTGGGAGTGAGAAGTGGGAAAAGAGCTTATAAAACAATTCCACGTTTGTGTTTGATACATTGGTTGTACTAAACTGTTCTTACATAAACAAATAATTGCTTTCAGGTTTCAAAATATTCAAATAATGCGACGTGCTATGATCCTTTCAAGCATAACATTTTGACACCATTTGACCTCATCGGATTTTGTTTTCTATAATATTCTTTGTAAATTATTCTGATGTAATTTTTAGAAAAAGTTGACAAGTAAAAATACCTATGACGATATATATATATATAGATATATATATATATATATATATATATATATATATATATATATATATATATATATATATAATTAAGATATACAAAATTAGAACTTTGTTCATATCACATCCAATAATTCAAACACACGACTATTTAATGTACGATCGTTTCAGAGACAATTTGAAAAAAATTATATATATAACGTAAGTTAAGATATACAAAATTAGAACTTTGTTCATATCACTTCCAATAATTCAAACACTCGACTATTTAATGTACGATCGTTTCAGAGACAATTTGAAAAAAATTATATATATATAACGTAAGTTAAGATATACAAAATTAGAACTTTGTTCATATCACTTCCAATAATTCAAACACACGAATATTTAATGTACGATCGTTTCAAGGACAATTTGGAAAAAAATTATTTTGTATCATAGTTTTGATTACTCTAAACGATACTATCATAAGCGCCTTTACAATGTAACACTTTGAAAAAAAACCATAAAATTTTAGCATTATTTAAAACAAGATATTGTTATGGTGCCGTACCTGTACGAAGAACAAATGGACTCGTCCATCCATAATAAAATGCGAAAAGCATTCCAACTCACTGACTGCTCCCACCCCAGTTCTATACTGGCAGTTCCAGAATACCACTTCTTATATATATATTCTTTTTCTTCAATAATATATATTTGTTCCCGTAACCCCGTGTTTCCGTGTCTTTATTTCGGCCCCTAACAGGGTCACAACAGATATCCAGTAGGTATATAAGACATAACCTCCCATTAAGCAACCATCATAAACTGGACTTCACCCTCCTCCCATATCAACCCATACAATCGCCTGATACATGATGCACACATACTCACAGCCACACGTTTTTCTTTCAAAGCTTTATTTATAAATTGATCCAACCACCATATCCCTCGTCCCTCTCTTCCTAAAAATTCTATAACTGCTATTACAACAGCCTTATTTTAAATTTCTCATGACTCACAAACCGGCCGCAGATCTGAACCTGCGCAAATCAAATTTATGCTTGTATGATTTTTTTTCTTCATTTTTCTTCATCCTGAGAAAGTCTTACAATGAAGACGAAACCTTGATGAGTACATAAATAATATTTTTTGTGATTTTCTTTTTCATTTTCCATTACGTCGGATCAATTTTATTCATATATATATATATATATATATATATATATATATATATATTATGTATCCACATGGAATTATTATTATTATTATTATTATTATTATTATTATTATTATTATTATTATTATTATTATTATTATTACTATTGTTATAAAGAATCTTATTTGATATGTAAATTACCATATCGCACGGTAGTCTTAAGGGTAGTATATCCCTATCTTTATTCATTCATATATATATATATATATATATATATATATATATTATGTATCCACATGAAATTTTATAAGGAGTTATACATTTTCATGTATCATTTTTAAGTATTTACTTCAACAGTGCTCGATACGTGAGTAGAGCTAGGTAGGCAGTGATAAAAATATATTTATACCAATTAAGCTACACAAAGGCTTCTGCGTTTAATCCCCGAAGGGAATCGTCAGGCTAAAATACATGGAGTTTGTGTTGCCGGGTATCTTTTTATATACACGTGGTGTTTAGTCTAGAAAAGAATCTGATTGGTTAACTAGCTAGACTACACCACGTGTATATATAAACACTCGGCAAAACTAACTGCATGCCTGACGATTTCCTCCAGGGATGAAACGCGGAAGCCTTTGTGTAGCTTAATTGACATAAATATATTCTAATAACTGGCTATATATATATATAAATATATATACATATATATATATAAATATATATATATATATATATATATATATATATATATATAAATATATATATATAAATATATATATATATATATAAATATATATATGTATATATTTATATTTATATATTTATATATTATGAAAATATATCTATGGCATGTACTCTACACAATATGTTTAATTTAAATCAAATATGTAAGTATTTATACATATGTGCATGTATGTATGTGTGTATGTATGTGCATGTGACATGCATGATAACCCGCCAAACATGATTTAGTTAAATGAAATCAACCGTTACAAAAACCTTTAGAACGCTGTCTTTTTGTAAATAGCTTTAAAATTTAATATTTTCCGTTTCTTAGGTTCTCGCTCATATATATATATATATATATATATATATATATATATATATATATATATATATATATATTTTTTTTTTGATTTTATTCCATTAGTTGCGACAAAACAGGTTTTGTTTCATTGGTACGGGTTAGCTACCAATTCATCAGGCCGGTGGAAGGAATTCAAATGGCATAAAATTTACTTCAACGGGAGATTTAAAATTGAAAATACATTGGAGGGGGAGGGGGATGGAGTTGGGGCTTTGTCTATAACGGCGACATGGGACATGAGAGGGGAGGGGGGATGACCTCAACAAGTCGTGTTTCAAATTATTACGTGGGAGGCTTTGCACGTGTCAGTGCTGCGGCAATCTCAATCTCGGCCGGGGCGGGAGGGGGGAGATGGGGCGACGGCCAGAGTGAGTCAGATTCAAAATGAGGATAAAACCGTTGTTCTTATTTTATTTTAATTCTAATAAGTAATTATCATGTGGATAAAAATGTTTGATAATTTTAATTTGGGGTATTAATTGCTACTTTTGCATTTTATTTATTTTATTTTAATGTTTTGTTTATTATTTGTAGTGAATTTTGTTGTAATTATATATATTTTTTTTTTTTTTTTTTTTTTTTTTTTTTTTTTTATATTGTGATTATATTATACCGAGATCAATACTAGTGGAATCATTTATAAAAGAAGTTTTCTGGTGTTACCAGTCATATCACCAACAAAACCGATTATGACAATGGCAATGTCCGCCAACCACGACAGTTACAGCGACAACAGCCTTATGTAAAAGCCTTAATAAAAAATAAAATTAAAATTAAAATAAAAATAAAAATAAAAATAAAAATAAAAATAAAAATAAAAATAAAAATAAAAATAAAAATAAAAATAAAAATAAAAATAAAAATAAAAATAAAAATAAATATAAATAATAATAAATAAATAAAGTAAAAATAAAGATAAATATAAATAAAATTAGAATAAAAATAGAAATAGAAATAACAAGTTTGTAAGAATATTAATGATAATAACAATAATAATAATAATAATAATAGTATTAAAAAAATAATAATAATAATAATAATAATAATAATAATAATAATAATAATAATAATAATAATAATAATAATAATAGTAATACTGATAAATATCACCATCATTACCATTTTGCTGCTTGTGAAGTCAATGGGCGAAATAAGTCGACAGGTGATGGTAGGCTTTTTTAATTCCATCGCCAATGACAAGGACTAAGTACCAGTTAATAATTAAGTGTTCAAGGTAGTGATCGAGGGGTTAAGTAATTGAGATTAGTCTAAGTGATATCAGTGTTGATAGCTGTCCCAGTTATGGGTTTATGTTAGAATTGGTAGTATGGCTGAGAGGTTATTGAGGCTGTGCATTATAGGTAGTACGTAGAGATTTGATATTATTGGTAGTTTAGAGGGGTGGTTATATATTTATAGATTCATCAAGACTTGTTGGGGTGGGATTGGGTTGTAAATTTGGGTGGGTGGGTAGGGGGTTATAGTGTGTTTTGGGGTAGTGTATAGTGGGGGTTAAATGTTATCATTCATTTTTGTAAAAACAAAAACAAAAAACAAAAAACTGTTAATTTTATGTTGAAGTTAAGTAGGGTTGGTGTGGGGTTAAGGTGGGGTATGTGGGTTGCTAAGGAGATAGAGTCTACTATGTTTACAGTTGATAGATGTCTCTTGTTTTCTATTTAAGAGTTTGTTTTTGTCCTTAAAGCGGATAATTTCCAGTTTTTCATTTAAGCATAATCTACATGGAGAGTTTATTGATTTGCAGGTGCTGGATTTTTTCAAGATTTTCCACTTTATTATGGGAGTTTCTTTTTTGGTTTTTAGTTTGTGGTAGTGTAGTGAAAGTCCGGTTTGTCCAGGATGGTCTGGGTTGTTGAAGGAGAGTTTATGGTTGTAGAATCTTTCCTTGAAGTTGTTGCCTGCCAGACCAATATAATAGTTAGTCTGGGATGGGTTTTCAGTTGAGGAGATAGATGCCTCATAGACCACTTGGGTTGATAGGCACTTTTGATTTAGGGGGCAGTTTGATTTGTTATTACAGTTGCATGTTCTTTTAGAATTTGGGGTTACTGGGGTGTTTAGTATTTTCATGTTGTGCTTTTTTATGATTTTTTCTAAATTGTCACCACAACAATAGCTGAGTTTTAGTGTATTCTTATTGAAAATTTTATGGAGTATGCTGTTATTGGGGAAATGAGTGTTTATTAAGTTCAGGAATTTATTTCCTATTTTGGTTTTAGTTGAGTTGTTAAATGGAGGTGTATACCAGATAATTTTCCTATTTCTATTTTTGTTCCTATTAGGGTTATTTTGTGTAGTGGGAATATACTCTATTTTGGTATTTTTGTATCCACTCTCCTTTAGTGCTTTATTATAAAATTTCTTATGTTTATTGAAGATATCTATATTGGAGGAGTTGTTGCTAATCCTTCTACTAATTGATTCTGGGATGTGTTTACTTACAGATCTAGGGTGGTTAGATAGTGGGTTGACATAAAGGGGGTAGGAATTATCTTTAGCATAGGGCTCATAAGTATCTCTATTGAGGTTGAAGGTAATATCGAGGAAATTGACTTGTTTAACATTTGATGTTATTTCAGCCTTTAGGCCTATTCGTTTCATTTCTTTGGATATTATTTTTTTGGTTTGTTCACATTTCTGTCCGTTTGTGTTTTTAACGTACATTAGGCCATCATCTCTGTAGAGGCCGATTGAATCGACTTCAAGATCTTTTGTTAGGTTGTATAGTAAGTACAGGCCAACCAAGTCTGTTACCTCGGCAGAGTCAAGAGAGCCCATAGATACATCGAATGAAGAGAAATGGTCTTTCTTTGTCCATTGTTCTTTGTTATTTATTAATACTGTGGTTCGACATTTTTTGATTATGTTTATTTCGTCTTCCGAGATATTAGAGAGGAGAGTGGCGAATTCTATGACATTTTCGAAGAGTGCTTTGGTTATTGAGGGGTAGTAATTAACTATATCGAATTGTATGAAAGAGCATTTATCTTTATTTCTAATTCTATTGAACCAGCTTATGGTTTCTGCGGTATTGATCCACTGGTTTAAGTTGTAGGTGTTTTTAATTTGCTTATTTATTTTTTCTAAGATGTTTTTACTGATTTTGCCTATCTCTTGTCGGGTAGGATTAATGAGCCTAGTTTGGGGTTTAGTGTGGAAATTGGTTTTGTGATCTTTTAATAGTATATATGCTTCTTTTGTTTTTAGTTTACCTACTCTATCGCTAATCTTGAGTTTATCAGTTATAGTTTTACTATCTGAGTTGATTTTATCGATTAGGTTAAGATCAGATTTTTTATAATTTTTTGTGATATTTTGTGTAATTAAATTCTGGTATTTTGTTTTAGTAAGTTTGTAAAAGTTATGAGTTTTGTCTGCTTTTACTAGCACAAGTTTGGAGTTATTAATTTCATTAACCATGTTATCCAGTTTTTTCTGGAAATGGGTTTTTTTCTTATAGAAAGTTATACTTTTTATCATGTTATATAAGTCATCTTCAAAATTATCAAGTTGTTCGACACGGGGGCCGTTACCTTTATTCTTGAATCCGTAGTAATCCGTTGAATTTTGTGTGGATCCTTTGAGGAAGAAATAGGCTTTCCATTTCATCCTTCTTAATAGTTCTTCTGTCTTCATGATCAGAATAGTAAGGTAATCCCGTTTGTTTATGGAAGGGATGTTCTTTAGGGATGTGTTGAGGTTAATTTTATCCATCTGGCAGGGTATAATCCAGCGGTTTGGAGAGTGCTCAACTGGTTAGGAGCAGAGTATAATTAACTTGTTACAAATATCCAGGGGGTATGAATCCGAAGGAAGTTGAAACCGGGTTTATAAGAGTGCTCAATGAAAATTCAGAGCAAAATATATATTTTTTTGATTTTATTCCATTAGTTGCGACAAAACAGGTTTTGTTTCATTGGTACGGGTTAGCTACCAATTCATCAGGCCGGTGGAAGGAATTCAAATGGCATAAAATTTACTTCAACGGGAGATTTAAAATTGAAAATACATTGGAGGGGGAGGGGGATGGAGTTGGGGCTTTGTCTATAACGGCGACATGGGACATGAGAGGGGAGGGGGGATGACCTCAACAAGTCGTGTTTCAAATTATTACGTGGGAGGCTTTGCACGTGTCAGTGCTGCGGCAATAAAATGCAAAAGTAGCAATTAATACCCCAAATTAAAATTATCAAACATTTTTATCCACATGATAATTACTTATTAGAATTAAAATAAAATAAGAACAACGGTTTTATCCTCATTTTGAATCTGACTCACTCTGGCCGTCGCCCCATCTCCCCCCTCCCGCCCCGGCCGAGATTGAGATTGCCGCAGCACTGACACGTGCAAAGCCTCCCACGTAATAATTTGAAACACGACTTGTTGAGGTCATCCCCCCTCCCCTCTCATGTCCCATGTCGCCGTTATAGACAAAGCCCCAACTCCATCCCCCTCCCCCTCCAATGTATTTTCAATTTTAAATCTCCCGTTGAAGTAAATTTTATGCCATTTGAATTCCTTCCACCGGCCTGATGAATTGGTAGCTAACCCGTACCAATGAAACAAAACCTGTTTTGTCGCAACTAATGGAATAAAATCAAAAAAATATATATTTTGCTCTGAATTTTCATTGAGCACTCTTATAAACCCGGTTTCAACTTCCTTCGGATTCATACCCCCTGGATATTTGTAACAAGTTAATTATATATATATATATATATATATATATATATGAGTTGACACAAAGGTGCATATTGTAGCTGAATAGTGTAAAACTAGAGTTCCTAATTTAACATCATGCAAACCTCAGAGAAACTTTTCTTATTACCTTCAAAAACACTTTATTGGTAGACAATTATTTCTGCCCATTTCAAGAACCTATATTTTTATAATATACAAAATATCACGAATATTTATAAAGAGACTTCATCCGTGTATAAAAATTCTCTCAGTCAGTCTAAAAACAATGACTGTTGAATGCATTTTAATTTTTTGGTCTTACTGTGGAATTTTTATACACTGATGAAACCTCTTGACAAATATTTGTGATATTTTGTATATCGTTTAAATATATGTTCCTGAAATGGGCAACATCAAATCCGTTGCCAAGGTTCCTGGGAAAAATGGTTGGATCATTCTAGCACCCCAAAATGTATCTCACTCCTGACGCAATCTTAACCATTGTATAAGAGTTAAATACGTCCTAAGTTGGGGTACTGTTGCCACATCTAGAGAGGTGTCGTTTAGAGCACCCTTTCCTGCCTTGACAGAGTACAAAACCGATTTCGAAGTCTATTAGCGTTTTACCACTGGACTACATATTTCTAGGCAAAGAGTCATAGTCCAGTTGTAAAACGTCAAACTATAGACATCAATATCGAAGGTTCGCTCTTTGTCTAAGTTAGCCATGCTGATGACGCCTCTGAGCCAGAAACACGTGTGTATGGATTACTTTTATGTACGTATAAAAGTAATAAATAAATATATATATATACATATATATATATATATATTTATATATATATATATATATATATATATATTAACGAAAAATACGTTCTATAAAGTTAAAGGCAACTTATAATGCAATCTTATGCATTAATATGCATAAATATATATAGTAGTATGTTTTAAAAATGCTGAGGGCAATGCAAAGTGCCGGGTAGATTGTAAGCTGGAAGAACCAAAAATAATAAATCGAAATGGGACTTACTATTTATTTTTTCTTAAAATATTACATAACAGCAAGTGTGGTGTTAGCTGTGTGTGTGTTGTCCGGATGATTATTAAAAATCATTTATTTAATATTTCGGGAAAAGGAAACTTCCCTTTATCAAAAATAATAAACACCAAAGGAAAACTCCGTCTGTGTAGAGTATTCACCGAAATGACTGCCAGAGAATAGGGTAGGGGCAAACCAGTCATGCAGAGAATATAAAGTAATACATTTTAAAGTTATGTTTTGTATATAAATGCAGTGTTCAAAAATATGTGTGTAATATTAGATAAATGATAGGTATTGAATGGTGATGAATTCACTGTTAGTTTTGATGATATTTTTTTGTTTTCTTCTGTGTGTTGTTGTTTTATTTTCGTATCTTTTTTAATATACAGTAGTTAATGTCTCATTTTTATTATTCTAGATTTTATTAAATTTATTGGTTATCATATATTCAAAAAGTATATTAATTGTGAGTTTCATAAAATCAGTTTATCGAATTAATGTAATATGCTACCTTTTATAGGATTTCAAATTAAGTTTAGATTTAAATGAATCCAGTTTAATTCGGGTATTTAAGACATATATATATATATATATATATATATATGTGTTTATTTCTCTTCTTTCATTTATCTTTATATATATATATATATATATATATATATATATATGTATGTATATATATATATATATATATATATATATATATATATATAAACATTTTAATAAATGATATTTCATTGCATTTTCAAAGTTAGTTTGCTATTCACATTGTGAATGTATTTAAAATTATATCATATAATAAAGCCAAGCCGGTCTATATCACTAAGTTTTTCATTATTAAAATATGACAAATTGATGTTTTATTTTTAATTTTATCTTTTACCAGCATATTTATAAAATCAAAATTTATTTTGATTGGTTCTTTAGAAATATACTTATTCCTGCGGGGAAGATTGTTAATATGGAGACATTATTTACTAATGGCATCAACTGTGCGAGAGTTTAAGTAATTAATAAAATTCAAACTCTACATTGCTTTCTCAACTTTCGGATGAACAGTTACATCTGTTTAGAAGAATTATTAAACTCTTTATTTCTTACTATTATTTTCTAATCATAATAGTAGGTGAAATAATTTGCTTTCAAAGACTTATTTAGAATGGTGTCTTACTGAAATACTACAAGCGGCGTTTCGTCTCACTTGTGGAATCGAATCCTGGAATGGGTGATTCAATGTATTGTCATTTTTCCTTTCTTTCGTTATTAATATTTTTTAGCAAATTGATGTGTTTTAAAAGACAGACAGTACAAATAGACTTACTATTAGAAGAATAAACTAATTAATGTATGACTGAGGATAAAAACACACACACACATATATATATATATATGTATATATATATATATATATATATATATATATATATATATATATATAACCAAGGTTGAGACGGTTTCATAAATATTTTTTGTGCGAACAATAATAAATAATCATTGAATTATTTTTCTGTTATGTTCATGGAGTGTGTACACTAGAGTGTATGTATATAAATGCTTATAAATAATTATTTTAAATATCCATAGACATATAAATGTTTCGTGTTCCTACACTAATCAGTATGGAATTACGTAACCGTATCATGTAAACGCAAGTAATGAGATTCTAACAGTGTTCTTATCTCCTAAAGGGAGAAAACTCGCAACATAACTAACGTAATATGCAATGTTATTCCTCTCAATGGGCTCAACTAATCGGAGCGTAATAATAATTATTTTAATAAATAAATATTTGTAATACCTATACACATATATATGTTTTTTTTGTGAGTAACCGTGGGTGGAGCATTCTGGTTGCGGAAATGGTGGTTTCTGTTATTGCGTTTCTACAAAACTATAACGAAACCTTAAACCATGGGTTGGGCATCAACCTCTTTTCTACTTGTTTGTCTAATTGTTTCTCTTTTAATTCAGATGCTAAACAAGAAATGTTAGTTCTTTAAAGATTTTAACTTGATTGTCATATTTTCGACGCAGCAATAAACCTCCAAACAATAAATCTTTGATGTAATTCTGGGAAACACGTTTCAATAAAAGACTGAAAAATATAAACAAAGGCCACTCATATATACTATAAAAAATTAGAGTGGCCGCAGAATTAGTAACCTATCCGATATTACTATAAAATCAATACGAACGAATTACAAAGTAATTTTATTGTAAATTCACTGAAAAATATACATATATATATATATATATATATATATATATATATATATATATATATATATATATATATATATATATATATATATATATATATATATATATATACAGGGTGGGCAAAAATAAGTGTCCTATTTTTAAAAATTCATAACTTTTTTATTTATTTATTTTTTTAAATTTATTTTTTTAGAATAAGTAAAGGACCCCTTCCGAAGCAAGCATGAGCCGTATTAGCCCTAAGGAACGTACCCTCATTTAGAAAACATTATTTTTGTTTAAAAAACTCAAAACAGTGTAAAAAACAATACTTTAGTTTTTGTAAGTTTTAAGAAGTGTTTTTCGGCTAAAATTTGTTTTGTTTATTTCAAAAAATCTCGGAAGGGTCAGTCTACACACACATAAAGTTTGGTGAGTTTAACTTTTATTTTGTGGAAGTTATTCAAATTCAAGTTATTCAAATTTAAAGATAGGACCCTTATTTTGGCCCACCCTGTATATATATATATATGCCTGATGTGATCTCAGTTTATAATAGCTGTTGATCGATAACATCGACATGCCAGTGTCGCAGATTTTGTACATTGTACAATGTAGATTTTGTGTATATAAAAGTAATCACATATACATATATATACATATTTATATATATACATATTTACATATATACATATTTATATATATATACATATTTATATATATATTGAGTTTATTCTTGAGAAAAATGCGTTTTGAAAGTGGACAGAAACAATTGTACGATTAAAAGTATTTTTTACCAAATTATGAACATTTATTAAATTATTATATGTTGAACTATAGTAATATATACACTATTCAGCTTTAATCTAACTTTTCTGTGAATTTAAAGGAATTATATATATATATATATATATATATATATATATATATATATATATAGAGAGAGAGAGAGAGAGAGAGAGAGAGAGAGAGAGATTCCATGAAAATGCCAGTATACTGAAATCATATGCCCTTAATAGGGTTAAGATGAAAATTCATATACACTAAACACTAAATATACAAAAGCAAAGAAAATCCCAAATTGTTACACTTTTATTGTCATTAAGGGTATGCGAGCACAACAGGGCTATGTATTTTACTGGTAGGAATTTTTCTTCAGTGCAAAACATCGAACAAGAATTAATCGTTCATACAAAATCTCTTCGGCTTTTCCGAAGGGAATTCGGCTGGAACTCATCGTCTTCTTTTATTGACAAACATTCTGATCGATGATGTTCTTATGGAAGCTACCAAATATCGACTGGGCCTAGGTAGATCCAGTAAGTCTTAGACTTTGGCTGTAGGCTACGTGTTGAACCCTTAGGCAAGGTTACAAATTGAGAAACAAAATAAAGTTCCATTCTATTACCCATATTTGTCATGTTAGAGCCCTAGGGTACTGTTTTTAGTTCAAAGAAAACGAAAATGTCAGTGAAATGAGAAATACCAAGTTTTACATTTTTTTGATTTATAAGATTTAAAATTTTTGTTTGAGGAACTTCAATCTGAATTGTAAGAAAATGTATTGTATTGCTGAAAAAATACAGTAAAAATCGTTTATATAAAAAAATGGTGAAAGTTGTTAATTCTAATAAATTAAAGTGTGAAACTTAAAATTGACTTATACACAACAAGAATACCTTCATTTTCCTTAATACATACATAACAATGCTGCTAGTGTCGTATGAATAATGGTTCCACTCGGGCGTGATTGATAAGGATACTATAAAGGTAAGTAAAATACCAGTGAAAATGTTTATTGGCAATGCTTATATTAACAGTGCTAAAATAGTAACAATGTTTATATTTTTTATAAGAAAAATTCCTACCAGTAAAATACATAGCCCTGTTGTGCTCGCATACTCTTAATGACAATAACAGTGTAAAAATTTGGGAATTTCTTTGGTGTTGTACATTTAGTGTTTAGTGTATATGAATTTTCATCTTAACCCTATTAAAGGCATATGATTTCAGTATACTGGCATTTTTCATGGAATATCACTACTTTTGTAAAGGCTATGCCTCAATACAATGGTCATTTTGAAGGTTTTTTGGAATTTTCTGGAAAACTAAGGTATATGGTAAACTGAAATTTAAATGCCATCAACTAGACCATATAACCTCTATCTCTGTCAAAATCAGCCGAATCCATCAAATAGTTTATGAGATATAGTGTGGCACATACGTACGTACGTACGTACATACGTACGTACGTACGTACGTAAACACAGATAACGTGATTTCATGATCGAACTTTCTGGATCTCTACACACTTATAGTATCTATCAAATAAAAATGTTGTGCAAAGTTTTAACTAATTTGGTGTATTAGTTGTTGAGTTATGATTGATCAAAGAAATGAGATTTCCAGCATAGGCCGTTTTTGAAGTCTATTAAGGGATAGAGCGCTTTCGCGTCCCCCTTGTAACACGGAATTACATAATTACCGATGCAATAATTTATTTATGGTCTTTTCAAGCATCCAAGCGAGGTGATTACATTTTGGAAAATGAGAAAAGAGAAACACACACTCACCATTTCAATACACATATAGAGAGAGCGACAACATATTTAATACATATCTTGAGAGAGGGGGAAGTGAACTATTTAAGACGTATATTGAGGGGGGAGAGAATGACAACATATTTAATATATATAGAGAGAGAAGAAGAGTGCACGATTTATAACGGAAGGCAATACAGTGAGGGGCAAAGAGAGCAATACATATAGAGAGAGAGGGAGGAGTTGTATGATTTACTACGATAGGTATGTAGGGAGTGGGGAAGGAAGTTGAGGTATCCTAGACGAGGTCAGCTTGTCTAGGTCCCCCTCCAACCGTCTAACCCCAGGCTCCTTCAAATCTCCTCTGAAAGTCGGAAATTCAAATTATCCGTCTGCCAATTGATAAATCAGTTTGAAGGTGTGAGGATAGAAGGAAGAAAAAACTGAAAATAGGAATATATATATATATATATGGGTAAGGTACACGATAAGTCATGAAAATGAAATGCCGTGGTAGACAAAATGTGTGAAATATGACAAACGGAAAATAGGTTAAAGTGCAGGAGAAAAACCAAAACAAGAGATTTGACCGGTTTCGTTCGTGTAAGCGAACGTCTTCAGAAAAAGTGAAGATTTGGAAATAATTTTATTTTGAAAGGCACACACATGGGAGAAGGAAAAGATGATCCGATTGGACCATATGAGAAGACTTTTAGTGGCATTGAAATATGACAAGTGGGTGACACATTCTTTATTTCTTATTCTACTTTTTATATTTTTTATTTTCTTTTTCTTTTTCACTTTCACACCTACTGAGCTAGTATGAGGAGGTGGTAGGCGGAGGGGTAAAGGCGATAAGAGGGAAGAAGACAGAGGAACTAGCTAGGATAGACACAACATAGTAGTGGCCATGAAATTGATACACAGAACGCGAGCACCCAAAAATTAATCGGAATATATCAGAAATAGGTCTGCTAATTTGTCTCATATTCAGTTTTATAAAGCAATAAAAATCTTAAATGGACAGTCTAGAAAAATCTATTTTAAGGTAAAACTAATGTAAATGATATCTTATTATAAGAAAAATGTCTTTTTTTTTAAGTGTAAGATGATATGAAATACATGTAAGAAAAATCCTTAAATAGGGTTAAGTTTAAGAGAGATGTATTAAAAAGACCTGATTAGCTATGAGACTTGCTATTATCTCAACTTTTTTTATATATAGATATTTAATCAGGGTCGCAGTGGTGTAATATATTGCATTGTTTTAGTGCGATTTGTGCTAGGCGCCTGCTTAGGGTATAAGATCCGAGCCTGAGGTTGATGTTCGATGGTGATGAAAGGAGTATAGTCGCGTTTTCAATGCATTTGCGGCGTGAGAGAGTGTGTTCGTTTTATTAGAGCGTGTCTTTAGGGGTGGTCAAAGGTTTGGTTGAGTTTACTTCCTATTTCCTATTCTATTGTTCTGTTTTCCTTTATTGGCCTATCCCCGTTTCTTTGTTGTGTCGAATAAATGGGTGATCTTATTTAAACACGTGCTTGTATTTCTATTTTTGTTTTAGTTTAGTTTTTTATTTATTTATTTGTTCATTTATTTTCATATATATTCAAAAATGTTTCGAGTTTGATTAAAAATAAAACACGTTAATACAAACAATTGTTTCTGTCTATTCCGAAACAAATATCGATATTGGTGTTTTTTTTTTACCAAATCCAGATTTTATTTATTATAGTTTGAGCTCTAGTATTTTCCGTTATCGGGCTACTACCGAAACCTTAGTGTAAACTTAAAGAAATATATATATATATATATATATATATATATATATATATATATATATATATATGAATATAAATGATAATTTATTTCATTTTGACTACAAAATTGATTTTGTTTCACGAGAGCGATTTGAGGCGCTCACGATCGTCAGGTCTTGAAATAACATTATGCCTGTTTAAGATAAGTTCAGAATCACAGTTTTATGAAGGTGACAGAAATTTAAAATAAAAATAAAAATTGAATATGAATAGAAACAAAAACAAAAGCAAAAAACAAAAAAACAAAAATAGAAATACAAGTAAGAAGAAAAAGAAAAAGAAAAAGAAGAAGAAGAGGAAGAAGGAAATATTAAGAGCTACACAGGACATAGAAAAGAAATAGAAAGAGGTGAAGAGAACGCTGACGTGATTTGGTGAAGGTTGGTCGAAATATGAAAGCGTCAATGCGTGTCAAAAAAGAAAACTCTGTCTGAGTCTTGCTTTTGCAGAAATAGGCAAGTAACCGATTGTCAATTTGGGTATATGTCTCTGAAGGGGGAGGGAGAGAGTAACCCTATATGGGGGGCGGGTGGATGAGTATTTCTATGGGCTCTTTGGACTCTGCGGAGGTGACCGACCTGGTTGGCTTATACATATTGTATAACCTGACCAGGGACCTTGAGGTTGATACGGTTGGACTGTACAGAGATGACGGACTTCTCTTCGTTAAAAACCCCAACAGACTTAAATGTGAAAGAATTAAAAAAAAAAAAAATTTTAAGAAATGAAAAGATTAGACCTAAAAGTTGAAGTTACTTCTTATGTCAAACAAGTCAATTTCCTGGGTGTAACTTTTAATCTCACTAAGCAAACCTTTGAACCCTATGACAAAGATAACTCCTACCCTCTTTATGTCCACCCTTTATCTAACCACCCTAAATCTATAACTAAACACATCCCTAAATTTATTAGACGTAGGATTAGCAACAATTCTTCCAATATGAACATTTTTAACCAACATAAAAACCTCTACAATAAAGCGCTAAAGGAAAGTGGTTATAAAAACACCCAAATAGAATATATCCCACCTACACTAAATAACCCTAGTACTAATAAAAATAGAAATAGAAAAATTATCTAGTTTACACCTCATTTTAATAATATGATTAAGACTAAATTAGGTAAAAAATTCCTTAATCTAATTAACACTCATTTCAACACTAGCAATGTCCTCCACAAAATTTTTAATAAAAATACGCTTAAACTGAGTTACAACTGTGGAGATAACATTGAAAAAATCATTAACAAACACAATAATCAAATATTAAGTACATTAACACCCCCTAACCGTAGTAGAACTTGTAACTGCATAAATAAACCAAACTGTCCCCTAAACCAAAAATGCTTGTCAACCCAAGTAGTTTATGAGGCATCTATCTCTTCAACTCAAAACCCATCCCAAACTAAATTTTATATTAGAATAACAGGAAATAATTTCAAAGAACGATTCTATAATCACAACCTCTCTTTCAACAACCCTAACCACCTTGGCCAAACCGGACTATCCTTACATTATCATAAACTTAAAATAAAAAATGAAACTCCTATAATTAATGGAAAATCATTAAAAAAATCTAGTACCTGCAAGTCACTCAATACACCATGCCATCTATGCTTAAACGAAAAATTAGAAATTATCCGTTTCAAGGACAAAAATAAACTTGTAAACAGAAAACAGGAGACATCCACCAACTGCCGACACGGTAGACTTTACCTCCTCAGTAGTCCTCATACCCCACCTTAATTTCTTGTAAATCCCATATAAATCGTTAACACATAAGTTTTTCTCATATAGTTTCTCTACTTACCCATGTAATTTCATTTTAACCCCTATTCTCTTCTCTCTCTACTGACACTATCCTAACGCCCCTCGAACACATTCTACTATCCCTCCTAACAAATTATCAACCCCCACTACTACCCATCTCACCCCACCTACCCCGTAATCGCATCCCCCAGAACAACTATGGGTTAGTAACCATTTACCTACTCTACCTCATTGTTTCTGAATACAACCAGCAATTTTACCCCTACTCTTACATCCATAAATACTACTTATACTTTCTCCCTTCTATGACAAACTACCCGGAATATAACCCCCTCCTTATTATATATAAAACAAAGAAATAATGACCTATTGACTTTTTGACAATCTTAATAATTTATGAATACTACATTACCTTAATTGCTACTATGTCGTGCTTTTATCTTGAGTATCCTTTATATATTTCCCTAATACCACCATTTAAATATATATATATACTGGCATTGCCAAAGATAAATAAGAACCTAAACCTGATCTACTATAAAAAAAAGTATCATCTTAATTACCATTATCTCTCCAGTTATTATTATTTACTCACTAGGAGTTATCACACTGGTCATCGTCAGTGATCACCCACTGCCAACAACCTGTGGTATTCCCTGGAGTCTGAGTGACAACAAGTCTCCTCAGACTTCCAGTATGCTCCACCTCTTTTCGTTCATCACCGCTGATGACCTTGCGGTATCGCAACAGCCACCTACCACCGATTTCACGATGATAAGGGCCATTGGTCTCCTCTGGGGCCCGGGTGGCAACAAGCCTCCCCACGGTCCCAGAGCTGTCCGCGCTCTTCCAGTGGAGGTCTGGTTTGCGCTTTCCCTCCTCGACCCTCTGTCCATAATTTTCGTGGTGTCAGCCTATGCTTGCGCCTCTCTCTCGCGGTTGTATTTTCACCGGTTCTGTTGTCTTGTGCTTCCATGTGTTTGTACTCCATTCGTTGCTTATGTGAGTTGGTTTCTGCATTCGAGGACATTTCTCAGGATTGTAGCTGTTTTGATCATTACTGTCCTTCTCAGTCTCAGTTATCCCTTTGATTCCTATTTCTCCTAGTCTTTTCTCCATGTTTTGGGAGAATTGTTCCTAGTGCTCCTATGATTATTGGAGTTAAACTGACTTTCTTCATGTTCCATATTCCTTTCAGTTCTCTGGCAAGTTCAGTATATTTGCTTCTTTTTTCCGTCTCTTTGATCTTCACTCTGTGGTCCGCTGGAACGGCAAAGTCTACGATTTTGCATGATTTTTCTTCCTTGTTGATTATTATCATATCCGGTCTCCTTGCTGTTATGGGTTTGTCTGTTTGTACATTCATATCCCATATGATTATTATTATTATTATTATTATTATTATTATTATTATTATTATTATTATTATTATTATTATTATTATTATTATTATTATTACTATCCGTATTATTATTATTATTATTATTATCAGTATTATTATGTATATATGTGAGTGTATGTATGTATATATATGTGTATGTATGTATATGCATATATATATATGTATATATATATATGTGTGTATGTTTATGTGTGTGTGTATATGTATGTATATATGTATGTATATATATGTATGTGTGTGTATGGGTGTGTGTATATATATTTCTCATATTTTTATATTATTAGTATAATTACGATTACATATTTGCTGTATTCATAATTTTATATTTATTTTGACTCGTATATTCTTAATCCTCAATTCTTTAACTTTTTAATTTTATTATTATTAGCACCTTACATATTTTTATCCCACCACCCAACTACTCATCCACCCGCCCTCCATATAGGGTTAATCTCTCCCTCCCCCCTTCATAGGCATATTACCAAATTGATAATCGGTTACTTGCCCATTTCTGCAAAAGCAAGACTCAGACAGAGTTTTCTTTTTTGACACGCGTTGACGCTTTCATATTTCGACCAACCTTCACCAAATCACGTCTGCGTTCTCTTCACCTCTTTCTATTTCTTTCCTATGTCCTGTGTTGCTCTCAATATTTCCTTCTTCCTTTTCTTCTTCCTTTTCTTTTTCTTTTTCTTCTTACTTGTATTTCTATTTTTATTTTTTGCTTTTGTTTTTTTTTCTATTCATATTCAATTTTTATTTTTATTTTAAATTTCTGTCACCTTCATAAAGCTGTGTGTGATTCTGAACTTATCTTAAACAGGCATAATGTTATTTCAAGACCTGACGATCGTGAGCGCCTCCCATCGCTCTCGTGAAACAAAATCAATTTTGTAGTCAAAATGAAATAAATTTATATTCATATTTCTGCTCTATATTTTTATTGAGCACTCCCATAAACCCGGTTCAACTCCCCTGGATTTATACCCTGTGAATCTATACCATACCCGGATTACATATATATATATATATATATATATATATATATATATATATATATATATATATATATATATATATATAGTAATTAAAATGTACTTAGCTTGAAAACTTTACTGCAGTTTCACGGTATCACCGACTATCGGAAGTGTGTTTGTAACTAGCATCGATTATGATGATTGGTGATACCGTCAAACTGCAGTAGAATGTTAAAGCTAAGTGTATTTTATAATCAATATTAGTTGTATAAGTCTATTGAATAGTATATCGAACCTTTTATTAGTCACATACCTCAAAATTTGATAATTTGGAAATATTATCATAGAATTCATTGAATATTTGAGAATACGCAAGAACTTGAAGCCTAACAACTTCGAGGAAAATAACTGGACTCGACATTCAATAACGAGAAAAGGGTTGCTATGCCATAAAACAGCAGAACTAAACCAAACCAAATCTTATATTTTGACCATGGCGAAGTTGCACATAATTGTAAGATGTGTTTGTTGTCAATGAAGTGTGGTTAGATTTCGTTTCTCTGCGTCATGGCATCCACACGTATACGGGTTATTTCATGCGATTGTAAGGCATGTGAATCCCATTTATGTAGCAGCGAGGACCCTAGATTGTTAAGATGTCGTAGCTAAAATCTACGTTTACATTAAAATTGTTATAAGTGTTTAAAACAGAACACAGATAAAACATGCAATAAAGTTGAATGAATGAAGAATGGAAAAAGGAAATATTTAAACAAACACTACTTATACAAAACGTTTATTGTTCATTTCAAATGTTCAGTTAGAGAAGTATTAAAATGTGTATGCCTGTAATTTATGAATGCGTAGTTCTACGGATTGAATTTGTTGGGGTGCGTAAGTGTACGACTGTGTGTGCGTGAGTGAGAATTGAATGGTCGTTTGGGCATTAGTGTGGGCGTGCGTGCATGAGTTAAATAGTAGTCCCATGAACCGTCCCTTGTCCCCAAGAGGGCAAGGACAGCTTAGTGTAATATAGATGTTAGAGTTCGCTGATATGTTTCCCAACTGATTTTCTTAACAAAAAAATCTGAGCTTTTTATTGAATTGTATTGGCTCCCACGAAGCACATTGAGTTTGGCGCCAAAATCGGATTTAAATCACGTGGTGTGGCGGACGTAGTAGCGATTAGGCCACGTGCCAGCCATTTTTGTCTTTTTGGTTAAAAATGCAAAGTTGGTAGTGGAAGCTGATTTTTGTAAATAAAAATCTGATTTTGTTTTTATCTGGTGTTTGGGGGTGTGGCTTGTATTTTTGCCCACGTCGTCGTTCAGTCAACTTCATAGGATCGGGATAAGTATCAATCCTATACCATAACATAATACCTATTCCTTGTGTTTATCCGGCATTCACCCTGCGTAGATTGAGCTGGGTTCCTCCTTCAAAGGAGAAGTTTCTCGGGACTTTTATATTCACAAACGATCCCATGTCGCATGTATTACCCGGTTGCGGGTAGATGTTTTTGACGTCGTTAGTTTTTTCAGTTTTTTGTTTGTTGTTTGGTACTTATGCAGTTTACGGACCAGACTGAAATAATAAGGTTATTATTTAGAAAGCCATTCTTAACATAAGTAGGTGGGGGGCTTTATAAACTATTCTGCACTTTCAGCTAACAATTTAATACACAAAAGATACCGTAAAAATTGGATTTAATTTGAAAAGTGTATCTAAATCATGCCCGGTCCGTAAACTGCATAAACACCGTTTTTTGTTGTTGTTTTTTGTTGCTGCGAGGTGTTGTCGCCCTTCCACGGTCACCCATCAAATACTGACCAGACTCAATGTCTCTTAACTTCGATCATCAGACAAGAACCGGTGTGTCAACTTTATTATGCCGCATAATACTTATTAAAAATCTATTCAAGCTGCTATTTATTAGCCATAGCTGTGTGAGGGTGTGCCTATGTCCCCAATAGTATAACAATGGAAGAAGAAGAAGAAGAAGAAGAAGAAGAAGAAGAAGAGGAAGAAGAGGAAGAAGAAGAAGAAGAAGAAGAAGAAGAAGAAGAAGAAGAAGAAGAAGAAGAAAACGTTCTATTTATAGTTTCTATTCATAGTACATATTTCAAGCAGCTTGAATTTCTTATTTTTCTTTCTGTCGTGTACGGGGGACTAACTCTCCACTTTATTTTGATTACTTCCCTTTAAGTCGTTAGAAAAAATGTCAAAATGTATGCTTTCTTTTTTTTGCTAATCTAATTCACAACTCAATTCTCTTTTTATCGCTTTGCCAAATCCCCCCCCCCTTTTACAGCATATCTATCTATCTATCTATCTATCTATCTATCTATCTATCTAACTATCTATCTATCTATCTATCTATCTATCTATCTATCTATCTATCTATCTATCTATACATACATACATACATACATACATACATACATACATACATACATACATACATGTGTATGTGTATGAAGTAAAATATATATACAAAGTAAAGCCAGTATATGTGTATATGTGCGTGTAATAATAAAATGTATCCAGCTTTAATTGTTTAAGGGTATCACCGATCAGCAGAAGTGTCTCCAACTGCCACCAATCGTAGTTTGTATATATATATATATATATATATATATATATATATATATATGCCACATCACCAGAAAATAATTATATAATATATATATATATATATATATATATATATATATATATATATATATATATATATATATATGTATATTGGATGGGCCAATAATTAGTCAGAAAAATGACTCAAAGCCTCTTTAGACTATATATATATATATATATATATATATATATATATATATATATATATATATATATATATATATATATATATATAGTGCTAACGGAGTAAATATATATATATATATATATATATATATATATATATATATATATATGAAGGTTATTAAAGAATTAATAATCCACGTCTTTTCAAATTTTTATTTTTATGTTTTTTTTTCGCATCGATTATCTTTAGAAAATCTTTGAATAAAGACGAAACCTCGATGAACATATAAACAATTTTCGGTTTTCCTTCGTTTTTAGTTTTCATTCCTTATATATATATATATATATATATATATATATATATATATATATATATATATATATATATATATATCCTCTTTTTATCCTTTTGCATAAAACTAAATCAACTAAATATTGCACACATTTGAACCCCTTATGCAAAGCAGATGGCTAAGCGAGCTACTTCAAAAACGATAACTAATTTGCATATTTCTTTAAAAAATGCACTATTACTTTTCGTTTTTTTTTCTTCTGTTTTCTTATTGGATGATTGGTTTCATTGATACGTCCAGTTTTATTCATGCATATTTCCTGCATTGTGCATAATTGAATTTTAGAATATATATTCTAGGCAACACGGTTAGTAACATGGGCACATTATTTTTCTTGCAAATTTTAACATTTTATAATATTGATTATAAAATACACTTAGCTTTAACATTCTACTGCAGTTTGACGGTATCACCAATCATCATAATCGATGCTAGTTACAAACACACTTCCGATAGTCGGTGATACCGTGAAACTGCAGTAAAGTTTTAAAGCTAAGTACATTTTAATTACTATATATATATATATATATATATAAGCTCCTCGTTAAAAAGTAGAGCACTGTAAATGGTAGTAATAACACAGCGTGACGTCACTTGCTTTATATGCATCATTCCGTCACTTATAGAAGTTGAATGCCTGTATGTCTCGCCGCCTTTAAATGTGTTAAAATTATCATTGTTTATAAGCTGTTCAGAACTGGCCTATCGGTTAGCGACGTTGGATTGGGGTTGAAAAATACTTGTAATCCAGGGTTTCGAATCGTGTGACCGGTAGTGAATAGTCGTACTTCTATGCTGATGAGTTTTGATTGAAAAGAGACGAAACGTATACGTCCATAGATAAATAAACAATAACAAATATTTATATATATATATATATATATATATATATATATATATATATATATATATATATATATATATATATATATTTCTTTAAGTTTACACTAAGGTTTCGGTAGTAGCCCGATAACGGAACATTCTAGAGCTCAAACTATAATAAATAATAATCTTCTAGATTTGGTAAAAAAAAACCACCAATATCGATATATGTTTCGGAATAAACAGAAACAATTGTTTGTATTAACGTGTTTCATTTTTAATCAAACTCGAAACATTTTTTGAATATATATGAAAATAAATGAACAAATAAATAAATAAAAAACTAAACTAAAACTAAAATAGAAATACAAACAGGTCACCCATTTATTCGACACAACAAAGAAACGGGGATAGGCCAATAAAGGAAAACAGAACAATAGAATAGGAAATAGGAAGTAAACTCAACCAAACCTTTGACCACCCCCCAAAACACGCTCTAAAAAAACGAACACACTCTCTAACGCCGCAAATGCATTGAAAGCGTGACTATATTCCTTTCATCACCATCGAACATCAACCTCAGGCTCGGATCTTATACCGTAAGCAGGAGCCTAGCAAAAATCGCACTAAAACAATACAATATATTACACCACTGCAACCCTGATTAAATATCTATATATAAAACAAAAAGTTGAGATAATAGCAAGTCTCATAGCTAATCAGGTCTTTGTAATACATCTCTCTCAAACTTAACCCTATTTAAAGATTTTTCTTACATGTATTTCATATCATCTTACACTTTAAAAAACATGTTTCTCATAATAAGATATCATTTACATTAGTTTTACCGTAAAATAGATTTTTCTAGACTGTCCATTTAAGATTTTATTGCTTTATAAAACTTAATATGAGACAAATTAGCAGACCTATTTCTGATAGATATATTCCGATTAATTTTTGGGTGCTCGTGTTCGGTGTATCAATTTCATGCCCACTCCTATGTTGTGTCTATCCTAGCTAGTTCCTCTGTCTTCTTCCCTCTTATCGCCTTTACTCTTCCGCCTACCACCTCCTCATACAAGCTCAGTAGGTGTGAAAGTGAAAAAGAAAAAGAAAATTTAAATAAATATAAAAAGTAGAATAAGAAATAAAAAAGAATGTGTCACCCACTTGTCATATTTCAATGCCACTAAAAGTCTTCTCATATGGTCCAATCGGATCATCTTTTCCTTCTCCCATGTGTGTGCCTTTCAAAATAAAACTATTTCCAAATCTTCACTTTTTCTGAAGACGTTCGCTAACACGAACGAAACCGGTCAAATCTTTTGTTTTTGTTTTTCTCCTGCACTTTAACCTATTTTCCGTTTGTCATTTTTCACACATTTTGTCTACCACGGCATTTCATTTTCATGACTTATCGTGTACCTATATATATATATATATATATATATATATATATATATATATATATATATATATATATATATTCCTATTTTCAGTTTTTTCTTCCTTGTATCCTCCTACCTTCAAACTGATTTATCAATTGGCAGACGGATAATTTGAATTTCCGGCTTTCAGAGGAGATTTGAAGGAGCCTGGGGTTAGACGGTTGGAGGGGGACCTAGACAAGCTGACCTCGTTTAGGGTACCTCAACTTCCTTCTCCACTCCCTACATACCTATCGTAGTAAATCATACAACTCCTCCCTCTCCCTATATATGTATTGCTCTCTTTGCCCCTGACTGTATTGCCTTCCGTTATAAATCGTGCACTCTTCTTCTCTCTATATATATATTAAATATATTGTCATTCTCTTCCCCCTCAATATACGTCTTAAATAGTTCACTTCCCTCTCTCTCAAGATATGTATTAAATATGTTGTCGCTCTCTCTATATGTGTATTGAAATGGTGAGTGTGTGTTTCTCTTTTCTCATTTTCAAAAATGTAATCACCGGGCTTGGATGCTTGAAAAGACCATAAATAAATTATATCATCGGTAATTATGTAATTCCGTGTTACAAGGGGGACGCGAGAGCGCTCTATCCCTTAATAGACTTCAAAAACGGCCTATGCTGGAAATCTCATTTCTTTGATCAATCATAACTCAACAACTAATGCACCAAATTAATTAAAACTTTGCACAACATTTTTATTTGATAGATACTATAAGTGTGTAGAGATCCAGAAAGTTCAATCATGAAATCACGTTATCTGTGTTTACGTATGTACGTACGTACGTACGTACGTATGTACGTACGCACGTACGTATGTGCCACACTATATCTCATAAACTATTTGATGGATTCGGCTGATTTTTGACAGAGATAGAGGTTATATGGTCTAGTTGATGGCATTTAAATTTCAGTTTACCATATACCTTAGTTTTCCAGAAAATTCCAAAAAACCTTCAAAATGACCATTGTATTGAGGCATAGCTTTTACAAAAGTAGTGATATTCCATGAAAAATGCCAGTATACTGAAATCATATGCCTTTAATAGGGTTAAGATGAAAATTCATATACACTAAACACTAAATGTACAACAGCAAAGAAATTCCCAAATTTTTACACTGTTATTGTCATTAAGAGTATGCGAGCACAACAGGGCTATGCATTTTACTGGTAGGAATTTTTCTTATAAAAAATATAAACATTGTTACTATTTTAGCACTGTTAATATAAGCATTGCCAATAAACATTTTCACTGGTATTTTACTTACCTTTATAGTATCCTTATCAATCACGCTCGAGTGGAACCATTATTCATACGACACTAGCAGCATTGTTATGTATTAAGGAAAATGAAGGTATTCTTGTTGTATATAAGTCAATTTTAAGTTTCACACTTTAATTTATTAGAATTAACAACTTTCACCATTTTTTATATATATAAACGATTTTTACTGTATTTTTTCAGCAATACAATACATTTTCTTACAATTCAGATTGAAGTTCCTCAAACAAAAATTTTAAATCTTATAAATCAAAAAAATGTAAAACTTGGTATTTCTCATTTCACTGACATTTTCGTTTTCTTTGAACTAAAAACAGTACCCTAGGGCTCTAACATGACAAATATGGGCAACAGAATGGAACTTTATTTTGTTTCTTAATTTGTAACCTTGCCTAAGGGTTCAACACGTAGCCTGCAGCCAAAGTCTAAGACTTACTGGATCAACCTAGGCCCAGTCGAGATTTGGTTGCTTCCATAAGAACATCATCGATCAGAATGTTTGTCAATAAAAGAAGACGATGAGTTCCAGCCGAATTCCCTTCGGAAAAGCCGAAGAGATTTTGTATGAACGATTAATTCTTGTTCGATGTTTTGCACTGAAGAAAAATTCCTACCAGTAAAATACATAGCCCTGTTGTGCTCGCATACCCTTAATGACAATAAAAGTGTAAAAATTTGGGAATTTCTTTGCTTTTGTATATTTAGTGTTTAGTGTATATGAATTTTCATCTTAACCCTATTAACAGCATATGATTTCAGTATACTGGCATTTTCATGGAATCTCTCTCTCTCTCTTTCTCTCTCTCTCTCTCTCTCTCTCTATATATATATATATATATATATATATATATAATTCCTTTAAATTCACAGAAAAGTTGGATTAAAGCTAAATAGTGTATATATTACTATAGTTCAACATATAATAATTTAATAAATGTTCATAATTTGGTAAAAAATACTTTTAATCGTACAATTGTTTCTGTCCACTTTCAAAACGCATTTTTCTCAAGAATAAACACAATATATATATATAAATATGTATATATATATATAAATATGTATATATGTAAATATGTATATATATAAATATGTATATATATGTATATGTGATTACTTTTATATACACAAAATCTACATTGTACAATGTACAAAATCTGCGACACTGGCATGTCGATGTTATCGATCAACAGCTATTATAAACTGAGATCTCATCAGGCATATATATATATATATATATATATATATTTCAGTGAATTTACAATAAAATTACTTTGTAATTCGTTCGTATTGATTTTATAGAAATATCGGATAGGTTACTAATTCTGCGGCCCACTCTAATTTTTTATAGTATATATAAGTGGCCTTTGTTTATATTTTTCAGTCTTTTATTGAAACGTGTTTCCGAGAATTACATCAAAGATTTATTGTTTGGAGGTTTATTGCTGCGTCGAAAATATGACAATCAAGTTAAAATCTTTAAAGAACTAACATTTCTTGTTTAGCATCTGAATTAAAAGAGAAACAATTAGACAAACAAGTAGAAAAGAGGTTGATGCCCAACCCATGGTTTAAGGTTTCGTTATAGTTTTGTAGAAACGCAATAACAGAAACCACCATTTCCGCAACCAGAATGCTCCACCCACGGTTACTCACAAAAAAACATATATATGTGTATAGGTATTACAAATATTTATTTATTAAAATAATTATTATTACGCTCCGATTAGTTGAGCCCATTGAGAGGAATAACATTGCATATTACGTTAGTTATGTTGCTAGTTTTCTCCCTTTAGGAGATAAGAACACTGTTAGAATCTCATTACTTGCGTTTACATGATACGGTTACGTAATTCCATACTGATTAGTGTAGGAACACGAAACATTTATATGTCTATGGATATTTAAAATAATTATTTATAAGCATTTATATACATACACTCTGGTGTACACACTCCATGAACATAACAGAAAAATAATTCAATAATTATTTATTATTGTTCGCACAAAAAATATTTATGAAACCGTCTCAACCTTGGTTATATATATATATATATATATATATATACATATATATATATATGTGTGTGTGTGTTTTTATCCTCAGTCATACATTAATTAGTTTATTCTTCTAATAGTAAGTCTATTTGTACTGTCTGTCTTTTAAAACACACCAATTTGCTAAAAAATATTAATAACGAAAGAAAGGAAAAATGACAATACATTGAATCACCTATTCCAGGATTCGATTCCACAAGTGAGACGAAACGCCGCTTGTAGTATTTCAGTAAGACACCATTCTAAATAAGTCTTTGAAAGCAAATTATTTCACCTACTATTATGATTAGAAAATAATAGTAAGAAATAAAGAGTTTAATAATTCTTCTAAACAGATGTAACTGTTTATCCGAAAGTTGAGAAAGCAATGTAGAGTTGTAATTTTATTAATTACTTAAACTCTCGCACAGTTTATGTCATTAGTAAATAATGTCTCCATATTAACAATCTTCCTCGCAGGAATAAGTATATTTCTAAAGAACCAATCAAAATAAATTTTGATTTTATAAATATGCTGGTAAAAGATAAAATTAAAAATTGCCTAGTAAAAATCAAACATCAATTTGTCATATTTTAATAATGAAAAACTTAGTGATATAGACCGGCTTGGCTTTATTATATGATATAATTTTAAATACATTCACAATTTGAAGAGCAACCTAACTTTGAAAATACAATGTAATGTCATTTATTAAAATTTTTAGTTGTTATATATATATATATATATATATATATATATATATATATATATATATATATATATATATATATACCGTATTTCTTAATTGGGAGAGTTTCCCAGCAGAGTGCTCAATTATTAATGCAAAAGTAAAATTAACTAAATAATTAATAAGAGCATGATATTTATTAATATTAAATAAAGTGTTACAACAACATCCGGACCAAGGTTTCAGATCCGAGAAAATCGGACCTTCATGAGCGGAGTCGTATAGCTTAATGAGTGAGAACAACCGCCAGGAATTTCAAAATATTGTCCGTTGGAAAGATGGAACACTTTCAGATTTAAAATTGTCATGTGTAATAAATTATTTCTAAAAATATTAAATATTAAATAATAAATCATTAAAAATAAAACTTATAATTAAATAAATTGTAGTCACACCATTTATAAATTTATGAAGTCGTAATGGTACTAATCATAAAAAAATTAAGGTACTAATAATAAAAGGGGGGGGAATAAAGAAAGATGAAAAAGAATAATAATGAAGAAAAATAAAGAAAAATAAAGAAAAATGAAAAATCAAAAATCAAAAATGAAGAAAAATAATAAAGAAAAATAAAGAAAAATAAAGAAAAATAAAGAAAAATAAAGAGAAATATAAATATAAAGAAAATTGAAGAAAAATAATGAAGAAAAATAAATATAAATAAAGATGAAATAAATACACTGTTAGATAAAATAAATGATAACAAAATTGTGTAAAAAAAAAAAAAAAGATAAAAGACAAGAGAAGGAAAAATGGGGATATGGGGTACTCCACATTTGAAATTTTAAATTAGAATTAAAAAATAAAAAAAATAAAAATTAGAATTAAAAATTTAAAAAATTTAAAAAATTTACAAATTAAAAATTTAAAAACAGTTATATACATAAATATAAAAACCATCCATAATTAAAACATGCAATAATGGAAATAGAGTTTAGGGCCACAGTCGGGATACCATACAGTTCAATCCGAAATTCGGAAGGCGAATTCATCATTGTGAAATCCGAAATCCTAAAAGTCCGTATTCTGGTTACTCTGCGGTTATGACTTATGTATTTTGTTCTGTCCAATTTATCAGAAGTGCCTTTCTTCTGTGGATACAGTCCTTATATATCCCCCCTTTTTTGTTTAGGCATATAATGTTAGGGTCATTGATGGTTCGCAAGATGTTATATTTTTCAGCATCGCAAAGTGCACAGCGGCCTGATATTGGGGAATATGGTTTTCGTCTTTCTATTAATTTCCAACTGATGGTAAAAGGTGTTCCCTCATCCTTTAGTTCCCATACACGGGCCCCTAAAGCTGTATTTACTCTATCTCTATATTTGAAGGTATGCCTGTGGGCATATAGTCTTTGCTTAAACATGCCCTTTGTCATCCCAATGTATATCTCCTTCTTGTCCGTTGGTTGTCTGTAAATGCTCGCCTCGTATACTATTGATGTTACTTTGCAGTTCCCATCCAAGGGGCATTGATCTCTGGTTGTACAGGAGCAGGCTGTATCCTCTATTGGTTTAGGTTCGGCTGTTATCATTTTCTTCATAGATGGGAAGCATGAGTAACTAGTTTTTATAGAGTTCCTGTTAAAAAAATTGTGGAATTTGTGCTGTGGTGGGAAGTGTCTATCTAATAATTTAAGGAAGGTTTGGCCTACCTTAGTTTTGCAGTTTAGAGAAAAAGGAGGGGAGAACCAGATAATGTTCCTATTTCTGTTGCGGTTCCTAGTGTTACAGTGTTGGGTGGGCATATATGAAATTTTATCTTTGAATCCGCTCTTAAGGAGTGCCTCATTATAGTATGGCGCCGATTGTTCAAAAATTTCTCGGTTGGATGAGAGATCAGAAATTCTTCTACTGATGTTAGGGACCATATTCCTGAAAATTGAGGGGGGGTGACAGGAGCCCTTATTAATATAATGGAGCGTTTCGTTCGGTTTATGGAATGGACTGTGTGTATCGGCTGCTAGGTTTAGTGTAGTGTCTAAGAAATGTACTGTATTGATGTTTGTGTCAATGGTGATTTTTAAACCTAAACTAAGAAAAAAATTTATCATGTCCTTCCTGAGTCTGTCTAGTGTGTTACCATTGCTGTCTCTAGAGAGGCACAGTCCGTCGTCTCTGTATAATCCGAAAGAATGGTTGGGAAATTTGCATCCGAGTGAGTTTAAAATGAACAGACCGACTAAATCGCAGACATCCGCACTATCATAGGCACCCATCGCCACGTCAAAAGGGTCCTCGGGGTTGGATTTCTTCACCCAGCTTTTTCCTTTGGAAAACAGTAAGGTTTGTCTGGCATGCATAATTGTTTCCAATTCAAGTTCGCTGATATTTTTGTAAGTGGATGCAAAATTTAGTGCTTTATCTAGTAATTCTTTAGTGATGGAGGGGTAGAAATCCACTATATCAAATTGGGTAAATTTGCATCTTTGTTTGTTTGGGATGTCTTTGAACCAGTGTAGAACGGTGTTAGTATTGTCCCAGAGCCTGAGAATGGAATTAGCTTTAATTGTTTTAACAATATTTTTAATTATTATTTTGCTAGGCATGCCGATCTCGCTCTTTGCTGGGTTTATTAGTCTACAAGTTGGTCTATTTGCAAAGTTTTCCTTATGGTCCTTCAAAGTGATAAAGGCTTTCCTCTCAGCTAAGAGGTTGGTCCAATATTCAATACCCAATTTCGTAGCCAGATCCGTAGCTTCTCGGTTGATATTTTGGTAGGTCCCTCGGTAAGCTAGTTGGTATTTCTCGGAGATAGTGTTGTTCGTCAGCAGGGATTTCTTTTCTGGTGTCATTCTGTATATATTGTTGTTTTTGTCCGAGAAGACCAGTGCATCCTTGCTACGTTTTAGGTTTCTGATGTCTGTTTTAAGAGTCTGTTGAAAGTTATTTGGTCGGTTATGGAATACCAAAGACGGGATTATATCTAGCATGGCTTTTTCGAATTCATCCAAGTCTTGTATTTTGCTCGGGTATTTAATGGATTTGAGGCCATAGTATTCTTTTAATGGCTGTTCCCTGTTGCTATTCCAAATTTTCCATCTCATCTTTTTGACGACTTCTTCAATTTTAGTAAGGAGGGTTCTGGTGTATACTTGATTACTCGGCGTCGGGATATTTTTAGGCAAGTATTTAAGTGTGTATTTTTCCATTCTCTGTGAGTTGTTCTGGTCGTGTAAAATCATTTTTCTTTATTTTTCTTCATTATCATTCTTTTTCATCTTTCTTTATTCCCCCTTTTTATTATTAGTACCTTAATTTTTTCATGATTAGTACCATTACGACTTCATACATTTATAAATGGTGTGACTACAATTTATTTAATTATAAGTTTTATTTTTAATGATTTATTATTTAATATTTAATATTTTTAGAAATAATTTATTACATTAGCATATTATTTCAATATAATTTTTAATTTTATAATTTTATAATTTATATATTTTTTAACTTAATATAATTTTATTTTTATTTTTATTTTTATTTTTAACGTTATCTCCATTTACTTTCGATAAGATATATAGCGTCTCTATTAGTTAAATTTAAATACTTTCCATAACGGCCACGTAATTCCACGCACGTGACAATTTAAACATGCCATCTGTCCAACTGTTAACGTTATTCCCATTTAATGTCTTGCTTTTTCGATGTACAGCGTTGCTGTTGTTTTGATCTGAAACTTTTCCATAACTGACTACGAATGTGACGCACGTGACAATTTTAAATCTGAAAGTGTTCCATCTTTCCAACGGACAATATTTTGAAATTCCTGGCGGTTGTTCTCACTCATTAAGCTATACGACTCCGCTGATGAAGGTCCGATTTTCTCGGATCTGAAACCTTGGTCCGGATGTTGTTGTAACACTTTATTTAATATTAATAAATATCATGCTCTTATAAATTATTTAGTTAATTTTACTTTTGCATTAATAATTGAGCACTCTGCTGGGAAACTCTCCCAATTAAGAAATACGGAATATAGCCCCCAGGAGGTCGTATAGTAGTATACTGACAACCCGACGGTCGAGCACTCTCGAGAGATTTACCCACACTACAACAGCAAGCTTTATAGAGATTTTACACGACCAGAACAACTCACAGAGAATGGAAAAATACACACTTAAATACTCGCCTAAAAATATCCCGACGCCGAGTAATCAAGTATACACCAGAACCCTCCTTACTAAAATTGAAGAAGTCGTCAAAAAGATGAGATGGAAAATTTGGAATAGGAACAGCCATTAAAAGAATACTATGGCCTCACATCTATTAAATACCCGAGCAAAATACAAGACTTGGATGAATTCGAAAAAGCCATGCTAGATATAATCCCGTCTTTGGTATTCCATAACCGACCAAATAACTTTCAACAGACTCTTAAAACAGACATCAGAAACCTAAAACGTAGCAAGGATGCACTGGTCTTCTCGGACAAAACCAACAATATATACAGAATGACACCAGAAAAGAAATCCCTGCTGACGAACAACACTATCTCCGAGAAATACCAACTAGCTAACCGAGGGACCTACCAAAATATCAACCGAGAAGCTACGGATCTGGCTACGAAATTGGGTATTGAATATAGGACCAATTTCTTAGCTGAGAGGAAAGCCTTTATCACTTTGAAGGACCATAAGGAAAACTTTGCAAATAGACCAACTTGTAGACTAATAAACCCAGCAAAGAGCGAGATCGGCATGCCTAGCAAAATAATAATTAAAAATATTGTTAAAACAATTAAAGCTAATTCCATTCTCAGGCTCTGGGACAATACTAACACCGTTCTACACTGGTCCAAAGACATCCCAAACAAACAAAGATGCAAATTTACCCAATTTGATATAGTGGATTTCTACCCCTCCATCACTAAAGAATTACTAGATAAAGCACTAAATTTTGCATCCACTTACAAAAATATCAGCGAGCTTGAATTGGAAACAATTATGCATGCCAGACAAACCTTACTGTTTTCCAAAGGAAAAAGCTGGGTGAAGAAATCCAACCCCGAGGACCCTTTTGACGTGGCGATGGGTGCCTATGATAGTGCGGATGTCTGCGATTTTGTCGGTCTGTTCATTTTAAACTCACTCGGATGCAAATTTCCCAACCATTCTTTCGGATTATACAGAGACGACGGACTGTGCCTCTCTAGAGACAGCAATGGTAACACACTAGACAGACTCAGGAAGGACATGATACATTTTTTTCTTAGTTTAGGTTTAAAAATCACCATTGACACAAACATCAATACAGTACATTTCTTAGACACTACACTAAACCTAGCAGCCGATACACACAGTCCATTCCATAAACCGAACGAAACGCTCCATTATATTAATAAGGGCTCCTGTCACCCCGCCTCAATTTTCAGGAATATGGTCCCTAACATCAGTAGAAGAATTTCTGATCTCTCATCCAACCGAGAAATTTTTTAACAATCGGCGCCATACTATAATGAGGCACTCCTTAAGAGCGGATTCAAAGATAAAATTTCATATATGCCCACCCAACACTGTAACACTAGGAACCGCAACAGAAATAGGAACATTATCTGGTTCTCCCCTCCTTTTTCTCTAAACTGCAAAACTAAGGTAGGCCAAACCTTCCTTAAATTATTAGATAGACACTTCCCACCACAGCACAAATTCCACAAATTTTTTAACAGGAACTCTATAAAAACTAGTTACTCATGCTTCCCATCTATGAAGAAAATGATAACAGCCGAACCTAAACCAATAGAGGATACAGCATGCTCCTGTACAACCAGATATCAATGCCCCATGGATGGGAACTGCAAAGTAACATCAATAGTATACAAGGCGAGCATTTCCAGACAACCAACGGACAAGAAGGAGATATACATTGGGATGACAAAGGGCATCTTTAAGCAAAGACTATATGCCCACAGGCATACCTTCAAATATAGAGATAGAGTAAATACAGCTTTAGGGGCCCGTGTATGGGAACTAAAGGATGAGGGAACACCTTTTACCATCAGTTGGAAATTAATAGAAAGACGAAAACCATATTCCCCAATATCAGGCCGCTGTGCACTTTGCGATGCTGAAAAATATAACATCTTGCGAACCATCAATGACCCTAACATTATATGCCTAAACAAAAAAGGGGAGATATATAAGGATTGTATCCACAGAAGAAAGGCACTTCTGATAAATTGGGCAGAACAAAATACATAAGTCATAACCGCAGAGTAACCAGAATACGGACTTTTAGGATTTCGGATTTCACAATGATGAATTCGCCTTCCGAATTTCGGATTGAATTGTATGGTATCCCGACTGTGGCCCTAAACTCTATTTCCATTATTGCATGTTTTAATTATGGATGGTTTTTATATTTATGTATATAACTGTTTTTAAATTTTTAATTTGTAAATCTTTTAAATTTTTTAAATTTTTAATTCTAATTTTTATTTTTTTTAATTTTTAATTCTAATTAAAAATTTCAAATGTGGAGTACCCCATATCCCCATTTTTCTTTATCTTTTATTTTTATTTTTACACAATTTTGTTATCATTTATTTTATCTAACAGTGTATTTATTTCATCTTTATTTATATTTATTTTTCTTCATTATTTTTCTTCATTTTTCTTTATATTTATATTTCTCTTTATTTTTCTTTATTTTTCTTTATTTTTCTTTATTTTTCTTTATTATTTTTCTTCATTTTTCATTTTTCATTTTTCATTTTTCATTTTTCATTTTTCTTTATTTTTCTTCATTATCATTCTTTTTCATCTTTCTTTATTCCCCCCTTTTATTATTAGTACCTTAATTTTTTCATGATTAGTACCATTACGACTTCATACATTTATAAATGGTGTGACTACAATTTATTTAATTATAAGTTTTATTTTTAATGATTTATTATTTAATATTTAATATTTTTAGAAATAATTTATTACATTAGCATATTATTTCAATATAATTTTTAATTTTATAATTTTATAATTTATATATTTTTTAACTTAATATAATTTTATTTTTATTTTTATTTTTATTTTTATTTTTAACGTTATCTCCATTTACTTTCGATAAGATATATAGCGTCTCTATTAGTTAAATTTAAATACTTTCCATAACGGCCACGTAATTCCACGCACGTGACAATTTAAACATGCCATCTGTCCAACTGTTAACGTTATTCCCATTTAATTTCTTGCTTTTTCGATGTACAGCGTTGCTGTTGTTTTGATCCATAACTGACTACGAATATTCCACGCACGTGACAATTTTAAATCTGAAAGTGTTCCATCTTTCCAACGGACAATATTTTGAAATTCCTGGCGGTTGTTCTCACTCATTAAGCTATACGACTCCGCTGATGAAGGTCCGATTTTCTCAGATCTGAAACCTTGGTCCGGATGTTGTTGTAACACTTTATTTAATATTAATATATATATATATATATATATATATATATATATATATATATATATATATATATATATATATATATATATGTGTGTGTGTGTGTCTTAAATACCCGAATTTAACTGGATCCATTTAAGCCTAAACTTAATTTGAAATCCTATAAAAAGTAGCGTATTACATTAATTCGATAAACTGATTTAATGAAACTCACAATTAATATACTTTTTGAATATATGATAACCAATATATTTAATAAAATCTAGAATAATAAAAATGAGAGATTAATTACTGTATATTAAAAATGATACGAAAATAAAACAACAACGCACAGAAACAAAAAAATATCATCAAAACTAACAGTTAATTCATCACCATACAATCATTTATCTAATATTACACACATATTTTTAAACACTGCATTTATATACAAAACATAACTTTAAAATGTATTACTTTATATTCTCTGCATGACTGGTTTGCCCCTACCCTATTCTCTGGCATTCATTTCGGTGAATACTCTACACAGACGTAGTTTTCCTTTGGTGTTTATTATTTTTGACAAAGGGAAGTTTCCTTTTCCCTAAATATTAAATAAATGATTTTTAATAATCATCCGAAAAACACACACACAGCTAACACCACACTTGCTATTATGTAAGAAAAAATAAATAGTAAGCCCCATTTCAATTTATTATTTTTGGTTCTTCCAGCTTACAATCTACCCGGCACTTTGCATTGCCCTCAGCCTTTTTAAAACATACTACTATATATATTTATACATATTAATGCAGAAGATTGCATTATTAGTCGCCTTTAACTTTAGAGAACGTATTTTTCGTTAATATATATATATATATATATATATATATATATATATATATATATATATATATATATATGTATTTATTTATTACTTTTATACGTACATAAAAGTAATATATACACACGTGTTTCTGGCTCACAGGCGTCATCAGCATGGCTAACTTAGACAAAGAGCGAACCTTCGATATTGATGTCTATAGTTTGACGTTTTACCACTGGACTACGACTCTTTGCCTAGAAATATGTAGTCCAGTGGTAAAACGCTAATAGACTTCGAAATCGGTTTTGTACTCTGTCAAGGCAGGAAAGGATGCTCTGAACGACACCTCTCTAGATGTGGCAACAGTACCCCAACTTAGGACGTATTTAACTCTTATACAAGGATAAGATTGCGTCAGGAGTGAGATACATTTTGGGGTGCTAGAATGATCCAACCATTTTTCCCAGGAACCTTGGCAACGGATTGGATGTTGTCCATTTCAGGAACATATATTTTAACGATATACAAAATATCACAAATATTTGTCAAGAGGTTTCATCAGTGTATAAAAATTCCACAGTAAGACCAAAAAATTAAAATGCATTCAACAGTCATTTTTTCAGACTGACTGAGAAAATTTGTACATACTGATGAAGTCTCTTTATAAATATTTGGGACATTTTGTATATTATAAAAATATAATTTCTTGAAATGGGCAGAAATAATTGTCTACCAATAAAGTGTTTTTGAAGGTAATAAGAAAAGTTTCTCTGAGGTTTGCATGATGTTAAATCAGGAGCTCTAGTTTTACACTATTCAGCTACAATATGCACCTTTGTGTCAACTCATATATATATATATATATATATATATATATATATATATATATATATATATATATATATATATATATTTGAGCGAGAACCTAAGAAAGGGAAAATATTAAATTTTAAAGCTATTTACAAAAAGACAGCGTTCTAAAGGTGTTTGTAACGGTTGATTTCATTTAACTAAATCGTGTTTGGCGGGTTATCATGCATGTCACACGCACATACATACATGCATACATACATACACGCATACATACATACATACATACATACATACATACATACACATATGTATAAATACTTACATATTTGATTTAAATTAAACATATTGTGTAGAGTACATGCCATAGATATATTTTCATAATATATAAATATATAAATATAAATATATACATATATATATTTATATATATATATATATTTATATATATATATTTTTATATATATATATATTTATATATATATATATACATATATATATATATATATGTATATATATTTATATATATATAGCCAGTTATTAGAATATATTTATGTCAATTAAGCTACACAAAGGCTTCCGCGTTTCATCCCTGGAGGAAATCGTCAGGCATGCAGTTAGTTTTGCCGAGTGTTTATATATACACGTGGTGTAGTCTAGCTATTTAACCAATCAGATTCTTTTCTAGACTAAACACCACGTGTATATAAAAAGATACCCGGAACACAAACTCCATGTATTTTAGCCTGACGATTCCCTTCGGGGATCAAACACAGAATCCTTTGTGTAGCTTAATTGGTATAAATATATTTTTATCACTGACTACCTTGCTCTACTCACGTATCGAGCACTGTTGAAGTAAATACTTAAAAATGATACATGAAAATGTATAACTCCTTATAAAATTTCATGTGGATACATAATATATATATATATATATATATATATATATATATATATGTATATATATATATGTATATATATATATATGAATGAATAAAGATAGGGATATACTACCCTTAAGACTACCGTGCGATATGGTAATTTACATATCAAATAAGATTCTTTATAACAATAGTAATAATAATAATAATAATAATAATAATAATAATAATAATAATAATAATAATAATAATAATAATAATAATAATAATTCCATGTGGATACATAATACATATATATATATATATATATATATATATATATATATATATATATATGAATAAAATTGATCCGACGTAATGGAAAATGAAAAAGAAAATCACAAAAAATATTATTTATGTACTCATGAAGGTTTCGTCGTTATTGTAAGACTTCCTCAGGATGAAGAAAAATGAAGAAAAAAATCATACAAGCATAAATTTGATTTGCGCAGGTTAGAGCTGCGGCCGGTTTGTGAGTCATGAGAAATTTAAAATTAGGCTGTTGTAATAGCAGTCATAGAATTTTTAGGAAGAGAGGGACGAGGGATATGGTGGTTGGATCAATTTATAAATAAAGCTTTGAAAGAAAAACGCGTGGCTGTGAGTATGTGTGCATCATGTATCCGGCGATTGTATGGGTTGATATGGGAGGAGGGTGAAGTCCAGTTTATGATGGTTGCTTAATGGGAGGTTATGTCTCATATACCTACTGGATATCTGTTGTGACCCTGTAAGGGGCCGAAATAAAGACACGGAAACACGGGGTTACGGGAACAAAGATATATTATTGAAGAAAAAGAATATATAAGAAGTGGTATTCTGGAACTGCCAGTATAGAACTGGGGTGGGAGCAGTCAGTGAGTTGGAATGCTTTTCGCATTTTATTATGGATGGACGAGTCCATTTGTTCTTCGTACAGGTACGGCAGCATAACAATATCTTATTTTAAATAATGCTAAAATTTTATGTTTTTTTTTCAAAGTGTTACATTGTAAAGGCGCTTATGATAGATACTAGAGTAATCAAAACTATGATACGAAATAATTTTTTTCCAAATTGTCCTTGAAACGATCGTACATTAAATATTCGTGTGTTTGAATTATTGGAAGTGATATGAACAAAGTTCTAATTTTGTATATCTTAACTTTATATATATATATATATATATATATATATATCGTCATAGGTATTTTTACTTGTCAACTTTTTCTAGAAATTACATCAGAATAATTTACAAAGAATATTATAAAAAACAAAATCCGATGAGGTCAAATGATGTCAAAATGTTATGCTTGAAAGGATCATAGCACGTCGCATTATTTGAATATTTTGAAACCTGAAAGCAATTATTTGTTTATGTAAGAACAGTTTAATACAACCAATGTATCAAACACCAACGTGGAATTGTTTTGTAAGCTCTTTTCCCACTTCTCTCTCCCACAGTTACAGTGTCCGAGTGGTAAAGAATGTTGGATTGGAGTTATTCGGGTTCAGGTTTCAAATCATTCGACTAGCGGTACTGATTAGCCACACTGATTATTGTTAGTAAAGATGAAACATGCAGTTTCTTTGGATTATAATCTAAAACAAAATTCAACATATTAAAACTGCAAAACTTAAATTTATTATTCTAAGTTTTGTGACAGCGTCGAACAGTAACACAAAAAGGGGAGATAATTGCAATTGGTTCAGTTATGATAATTTGTTATGTTTTTTATGAATGTGTTCTTTGTTTATTTTAATAATTAGTCGGCACTTATCAAAGCTAGACACCACTGGAGTGGAAGAGTAAATGATATAACTTGTTTGTTAGTTGAATGATGAAGAATATTATGAAAGGATTGAAAACGATGAATAGAATAAACACAATCTGATTACTTATGAAAATAGTTTATCAAAAGTATTTGTTGATATTGGGTTTGAAGACGACTATGTTGTTGCTTGCAGGGAAGTAGTCCCATGGTAATATCCTTCACATATGGAAATTTCGTTCATGGAAATTCCGTTTGATCATAGGCGCACGAATGAAGTTTCTTTTGCGGGTATAAATGTCTTACAACGGTGAACAAGAGATTGGAGCTCAGTCAGGCACCTTCCATAGAGTAGAGAAAGACTAGCAACGTCTCTTCTTTGAGTACTCCGAATGGCACCTCCCCGGATGTGCCAGCAATACTCCATCTTGGGAGTTCATTAAAATCTTTTATATAGAGAGATATGTAGCATGTATAAGATATTAAAGAACATTTTTATTCTTACACAAGAATTAATAATCGAAAAAAGCTTTTGAAATAAAAAATACCATACTGTTTGGTAACGTTTTCTTTATCTTCAATATAATTGGTCTGTAATGTCTACATACTAAGACAAAGTGGTCTGTGTTCATATTAGCCAATATTCTGATTATATAGGCTTTATATCCGTTGCGCCATGGGTCCTTGCAGATTCTACGAATGCAATTATGAATTACTTATGACTTCTTACCGGTTATGTCTGAGGCTACGAGAGCAAGCTACCACCGTGGGTTAAGTAAAGGGTTCCAAGTTCGAAATAAAGAAACCAGCTTTCATGGAAATAACGATAGAGTAAAGAAACTAATTGGATGAAGAATATTATAAGAGGATTGAAAATAATCAGTAAAATAAACAAATGTTGATTACCCATAAGGTGGTTTAGTACAAGTATTTGTTGATATTGGATTTAACCATGTTCTAGTCTGCAGGCAAGCAGTCCTGTTTTAATGTGTTCTACAGTGAAGAGTTATTTAAAACGAAACTGTTCATGGAAATTATGTTTGGTGTTAGGCATATGAATGGAGGAAAGGAAGGTTTTTGCAGTTGTGGTAATAAGACGAGTTCTTGCTGTGAATGTCTTACAAGGGAAAACAAGAGATTAGAGCTCAGTCGAGCACTTTCGATTGAAATAACGATAGAGTAGAGAAACTTATATGCTCAAAAACTACTGATTGGAATCGCATAAAGAAACCTTGGGATGGCGGATGTAAAACAACAAAAAACAATACTTATTGCGATGCTTACATAAAACGTCAACGGCCATTCACATTCCTTAAGTGTAGTTTACTTGACACCATTTTGTAAACCGAGTAAGGCGTGAAATTAACTTTCAAAGCAGCTTATTACTCAGGCCTTTTTTTATGAGAATCAACGAGATGCCATTTTGTTTGGATAAAAAAAAACAGGTTGGTTAAAAAAACTAGTTTTTATGGTTGTGATATTTGCTGATTAAATCTACTTATATACAGTGGAGCAGAGAGGGTGGACGTTTTTCAAATAATCACAAAATCGTTATTTACAGAATTGAGTTATTATTGAAATATCATCTTACAAAATCAAGTGTGGAAAACAACATCACTTATGTGGCGTCCGTTATCAGTGATACATTTTTGAAGGCGTTCTTGGAAAGTTTCATAAACTTTTTCAATCATCGCTCTGTCAATCGCGAATAGCTTCTTTAAGTTTTTCCAATGTACGAGGCTTATGCTCGTATATACGTGCTTGAGATGACCCCATGACAAATAATCGCACATGGATAAGTCAGAGGACCGAATGGGCCAAATCTGGAAATGAGGGGACCAAAGAAGAGAGGGCGAATAACGTCCATTGATGTTCTAGCTGTGTGAGCTATCGCCCCATCCTGTTGAAACCACACACGTCGAATGGGAATAGGTTTTCGTCGTAACTCAAGCAAAAAGAAGTTGTTTATCATCTCGATATAGCGCTCCGAGTTCACGGTAACAGAATTTCCATTATCCTCTGCGAAAAAGTAAGGACCAATGACGCCAGTTTTGACTATAGCGCACCAAATCGTTACTTTAGGGCTGTGCAGCGGTCTTTCGTGCAATTGTTTTGCATTTTCAGAAGCCAGTAACGGCAGTTCTGTTGATTCACTATGCCATTGATA
>OY744519.1:19190958-19255958 GCA_963556195.1 Sepiola atlantica | reverse complement strand
CAATTCGCAATTATAGCTTTTTGTTGTGAAAGAAAATAAGTTATTATTAGACCTCTGCAACTAATTAACCAAAAAAAGACAAATGCGATTTTCCTTTTATACGCGATTATATGTAAACAGCCTGCAAAACTTACTAATAAAAACAACAAATCTATTTCGCATATAAATATAACGTAACATGATCACCTCTTTCCGATCAGACAGCGTTTTAAAGACATGTAACCATTTAAAAAAAAATCTTGGCCGTATTAATGTTTCTTATCAAATTTTAATATAAATATCATTGTTAAAAGTCATAAAAAACACGTCCCTTTTCTACTACTTACCCTAGTAATACGAAAAATAAAGCGATTCGTGTGGTTTTATGACTTTGCCTGTCGGACAATTTAGTTAACTCACTTAAAAAGTTAGAATCGCCCAGAAATCGGGGGGATCAATTTACGTTAAATTTATATGGGCAACAACCTTCCCACTCTAAATTTGAAATTAATTGGGTTTTTCAGTGTGTTCACACGTAATTTAATTGGAGAGGGCAGTTTTAAATGTAGATATAATTTCTTTTTTAATTTGACAAACTTCTAAATGTTTTTATTTTATGTATTGTATCGAAGATTTTGATAAACTCATTGTGTGATTTTCATTTTTCGCTTGTGCTTTTTTAAAACTCATTGTGTGATTTTCATTTTTCGCTTGTGCTTTTTTAAAACTCATTGTGTGATTTTCATTTTTCGCTTGTGCTTTTTAAAAACTCATTGTGTGATTTTCATTTTTCGCTTGTGCTTTTTTAAAACTCATTGTGTGATTTTCATTTTTCGCTTGTGCATTTTTAAAACTCATTGTGTGATTTTCATTTTTCGCTTGTGCATTTTTAAAACTCATTGTGTGATTTTCATTTTTCGCTTGTGCTTTTTTAAAAACTCATTGTGTGATTTTCATCTATATTTTTCGCATGTACCTTTTTTTCCTATTCATCCACTTGCGCCATTATTACCTAAATTACCATAACGAAAATAGCAATTTTAAATTAAAACTTTTGTTAATTAACTTCAAAAGGAAATAAACATAAGATTTCAAGAATTTCAAATCGAAAAATACAATGAATAAAAGGTAAATTATTTCAGAGCATATGTACGCGGTGACCAGACAACAGTCAGGATGAGGGCGTGTTAGCAAAATAAAATATTCTTGTCCCAGAGTTTTGAGCTCTCTGATAGACGTTTAGCAAATAGGTGCGAAAATAAATTTGAACATTGCAAAGGAATAAGTGTAAGTGAACTCTAGAATATTACTTTCTTTACCATAATTTACCAATCAAAAATTAAATTAGACTCTGAGAATCAATGCTAAATATCGAAATAGGCTTCCTTATCTGCGATCTTGTGACCCTGAGAATGATGTGGTAAATAAACAATCATCAGCCATAGTTCATTTAACTAACCCTACTCCCCACCTCATTTATCTTTACCCATTCCCCCACTTCTTTACTTGGCCTCGTCTCCGACCAGAGCTATCTCGCTTTTCTTAGACTCGATCGAAGTCACTACTTAAATTCCCGACTCCCTACGTTTAATATACACATTTGAAACTCAACTCCTGAAAAACTACTTTCATTCTCGGTCCACGGAAGTATTTTCAAATGGCCCCAATTCTCAAAATTACATCCGAATAAGTGCGTTACATCTACGATTCAACTAAACATCTTTTCTATTGGATTTACTTCATTTTGAGCACTTTCAACGCTGCCTTTACGAAACCCCTTTTTACCATGTTCAAATCTCCATTCAGCGGAGACCTTATCAACGGACATTCACCACCTGGACAGACTCCATATTTTTTACACATATACTCTTACTCTCCATTTCTTAATATTTTTTCAAATTTTGAATGTTGGCTTTTCCACTGCCAACTTATCGATCTATGTAATTCCTCTGATGATAAGATTTTAATCTTTGAAAAGCCTTGGCTTAAGGAAAGAAATATAAACATGTTTCTATCGAGTACACCTTGCATTGAACAATCGAAGTTGAAATAGATTTGTCATTCGTACATATTTATCTCTCTTCCTTCATTTATCTTTATATATATATATATATATATATATATATATATATATATATATATATATTAGTGTTTGGACGATTAATCGGAATTCACAGACACAGGATCCAAAGTACTAACAGCGTACGTCAACAATTCAGAAGAAAACACTCTGGTCATCTTTAAAGAAGGAATTGTATTCAGAAAGATTTAAGATCAAAGTTTCCAAATAACATAGACCATTATTCGACTTCTTTGTTTGAACTGTTTAAACATCTTGGATCATTTAAATTTGATAACACATTCTGCCATATCAAACACGATTGGTACAATCCTGTTTTATCTGTTTCAGGACTTCTACTGGGACAATTTTTCCCTATAATGTTTTTCAATTTTTTCTTATTGTTGCATTTTCAAGATATTTACCTCTAATAATTAATGAATATTCAATTGTTATTGGTCAGAACTTTCTGACGATAAGAGAGTTATCTTTGAAAAGCCATGGCTTAAAGGTCATTTTGTATTTGTATTCCTTGTTTGAACACTTAATGAGTTAATAAACCTGTAAACTATGCCAAGTTCATCTATTTCATCACTTCATTAGCATAATATATAAATGCTCTATCCACTATATTGAGCTTCACCGTATCTCGATTAAATCTAATATAATTTTTGATTTTTATATTATCCATTTATATATATATATATATATATATATATATATATATAGAGAGAGAGAGAGAGAGAGAGAGAGATAGAGAGAGAGAGAGTAAAAGTGTCTCTGTGTACCGGGTTCGCGCCCTGTTGCCGTCCGAGATTGTTGTTTCCCTGCGCTGATGACAGCTATAAGCTTGAAACGACGTCGTACGTAGGTAAAATATAAAAAATATAATTTAATATTTAATATTATATATATATATATATATTTAAATATATATTAAAATGAATAAATGCAATATTTTTACACACATCACTCCAAGCTGTTTAAGCAGTCAAAACAAAAAAAGCCGAACAATTTTCTATCTTATTTTGAAACTATGAGTACTCCGAGAAATAGTAGGCCCGAATGACACTTGAAAATTACTCAGAATTGTATTTGCATTCCTTGTTTGAGCACTTAATAAGTTAATAAACTTGTAAACTATGCAAATGTTATCTATTTTATTACTTCATTATATATATATATATATATATATATATATATATATATATATATATATATATATATATATATATATATATACGGAAAGTCTTAACCATCCGGCTCTCTTCAGCTTCTGTTGTCATCTGTTTTGGAAATGTGAAGTCACATGACACTCTCGTTGGGACGCGTTATTTGCTCAGCGTGTTGTGTATGTTTGTTTGAATTTAAATTTAGTGTAATGAAACTGTTGAGATTTAAAACCGGAGGAGATTTGGAGAGATATAAGAATATAAGATTAAAGGGAATAAAAATAAAATTAAAATAAAATTAAAAATAAAATTGTTGATCCAGAACGTACGAACGCGCTACTAATGGGACGATATGTCGTTTCTCGATTCGAGAATCCCAACAGCCCGGGAACTATTCGTACTAACCTTGTCTCTCTCTTTCTCCATTGCCTTGCCGTTGTATGCAACTATTCGTACTAACCTTGCGTGCTTCGTTGTCGCCTGCAGCTTGATATCTCTGTAGGCTTTTGTGTCGCGGCTGCTATCGTTAGCCTGCTGAGCCGTCGCCGTCATCACTCTTTGCAGACGCCTGTTGTTACATTTTCTGCCGGCGGTTTCTTTCTGTAACTGAAACCAAATCTTTCCGTACACGATAAAATATAACAAGGCTTCTCCTTTTTAATTTAGAGCCATTTATTACTTTTTAGCTTGTCGATACTGAGCAAGTTCGTTGTAGAAGAGAGAGAGGCGTACGCTAGTTAACTTTCTAACTACTTAGCTACTTGCAAAGGAAGGAAGATGGGGACTTCGTCTGGCTCTACTTCGGGGGATCCGAAATCCCCTAGCTTGTTATCGCTACATGGCTAAAGCGTGATATCTCGTTGGCTTCCAGTCAAGAACTGATAATCTCACTCCAGATTTCCCAGCGGGAAAACTGTGACGTCACGAAATCTCGTGATCGACGCACAGGTGTGACCTGACCTTTGAACTCAAGGTCTCGTCACCCGTCACCACGACCGTGAGAAACAACATTGCACTAAACCTGCACGAGACGACCTCGCCACAAATCGCACGTCAAACCCGATCTCCAACAGATACGTCCATCCCCATTGGGTCATTATCTAACAATAAGAACTTGTTTTATATTTTGAATTACAAGGAATAGTGTTTTATGGTAGAGAAGATTAGTTTTGCACGCACGATTTAGTAGGTTTTAAACAATGGCAATTTTGTAGCGATGGGTTAATTCGCTCTGGTAATTTAAGAGACTAGAGTTTAAGCTGGCTGTTCCTTTTATAAGTATAAGTGTTAAATGTATTATTAGAGAATATCTAGGAATAGGATTTTATTATTTACGTTCAGTTCTAGGGTTAATTTAAATATAGAGTTTTTTCTTAATTCTGTTATCCTACTATTTTTATATATATATATATATATATATATATATATATATATATATATATATATATATATATATATATATGTGTGTGTGTCCGGTAGTTGGATTTGGATAGTTCTTGTATAGACCTTACGCTATTTTTGCTGGGCAGATATAGGCTAATAAGTTCATTTAGGTTTTTTGTTAATGATTAAATGGGAGTGGTAATTTGGGAGAAAGAGGAATAAGGTTTATGCTTTATCTTTTCCTAACCTTATCTAACCAGATTTGTAATCACTGATTATTTTGGGAAGTTGGTAATTATCTGTTTGTGCGTTATTAGCAGTGATTAATCTGTTTAGTTAATAAATTAGTTTGATTATTGGAGATTGTTTTCTGTGATCGTCGGATTTATTAAATGTTTGTATTGTCCGTTTTTTGACGATAATAATTGGATGATTGCAGAGTTCATTAGCTGTTTTTTTTTAAATTGGGAGTTAATAATAAATTGGATAGTTTGTTTTATATTGTCAATTTTTATAGCTTCTGCTTTTAAGAGATCACGTAAGCCAGGATGTGTTGTAATTTTATTTTTCTGTTTCTAGTTTAGCTATGTTTTCATATAATAATTTAAGTTCTGATTCTTTCTTTTAATGGTTTAATCGATTAAAAATGTATTTCTTGAAAGGATGTATTTTATTACTCAACCACATGAAAAATTATATTAATCTATCTGACCATCGACTTAATTTCAAAAAAATAATCATTTCTAAGTTTTCACACTAACAGTTTAAGGACAATTTAAAATTATTTTTATTGAATATTTTGTGCAAGGAGTTCGTTAGAGGAAGAGTTTTTCGATAATATTTAGGAATGTTTGGCCAAGTTTCGTTTTTAGCATCTGGTTAAAGGGTGGTAAATGATGTTTATTTTCTTTTATTATTATTATTATTATTATTATTATTATTATTATTATTATTATTATTATTATTATTATTATTTGTATCTTGTTGCTTATATTTAATGCCAATATAATCATACTCACTATTTTTAGAGCTGTGTTAGAAATTCTTAAATACTGTTTCTTTGCTAGAGTTATTTCTAAGCCTACGTTCGATAGAACTAGGAATATGTTTTATGATGGGGCTGATAGGACTTTGGTTCACATATATTGAATTAGCGTTATCCTTTAAATATTTCTCGTATGTCTATTTATTTAAGCTGAAAGTGACATCTAAAAAGTGAGTTATTTTTATTTTAGCTGGTACCTCTACTCTTAATTTTCTCATATTTTACACTTGACTTGGATTCCTTTATTAGAGCCAATCCATCATTTTTATATAGATCGATATGTGTATTATCAAATAAATGTGTCTAGAGAATATATAGCCCAACAAGAGCCGATTCCATGGCTAAATCAATCCAGTTTGAAATTTTGTTTCTATTTATTGGTCATTATTATTGATTAAATCTGATCTTCTAAATGTTTAATGATGTGGATTTCATCCTTTGATGTGTCGGTATATATCTTGGCGAACTCTAAGGCGATGTTAAAGAGTTCTTCGAATATAGATGGATAGAAATCTACGATGTCAAACATACATTTATTTTTATTTTCTATATTATTAAACTAACTAGCGAAATATTACTGGGAACTTTAAAAAAAGCGGACGCACTTAAATAACCGTTAGTTCGCCCAAACACACATAAGCTAATGGTGTGTATCTACCTCCTTTAAATCGTGCAGAGCGCAACCGACTCCTATCACATCTGATTTTGACTTTAAAGTGCGAAATGATATTGTAGTCAGAAGGCGGCTCACCCCTCATCATATCTAGTCTAGCCGCGGCTAAGACCGTGACCCAAACCATTAAGGCATCATGGTGTACACTACAGATGTTACACACACACACACATATACATATATATATATGTATATATATAGTATATTAGTACTTCATGTATCCACATAAAATATTATAAGGAGATATAATTATTTATGTATGACAAAGCAAAGGAAACAGGATATAGGAAAAGCCATTGTTAACAAACAATAGAGTAGACATAGGAGCGTCACCAACAAAGCCTTTGTTCGCGGGAAGCCTTTGTTCGCGGGAAGCCTTTGTTCGCGGGAAGCCCAACGATTGGCTGAGGGAACAACAAAGAATCTGATTGGTTAACTAGCAAGCCATGTATATAAAAACACCTGACAAAAATAACTCCATGCATTTAGCCTGACGATTCCCCCCGGGGATGAAACACGGGAGCTTCTGTGTAGCTTGATTGCCATATATATTTTCATTGCTTACTATATATAATATATATATATAGTATATATATATAGTATATATATATATACTATTATTTTATATATATGTTATAAATCCCTTCAAATTCGCACAAAAAATGTAGTAGCTCAATCGTGCCTAATGCGACTAGAGCTCATAATGTAATATGATAAAAATTATACAGAAAATATTCCAGACTCAATTTAAAAACACTTCATTATCAAACAATTGTTTCTACCCATTCAAAAAAATATTTTTTCATGATATACAAAATATAATAAACACTTACAAAAAAGTTTTCAAAGTGTAGATTCTCCACAATGAGGCTGAAGAGAAAAAATCAAAATGCTACCGTATACGTATTTTAATGAAATCCGGAATATATATACAGTGTGGCGCAAAAGTCACGCATTAGTTTGAATCCGTAACAACTTCAACATTTAATTAAATTTTCTCCTTATTTTTCAGAATATTACAGATATAAACATTGATAATTTATCATGGAAAAATATAGCACCGAACAACGAACCAAAATCATTGAACTTTACTTCGGAAACCATCGTTCAATAACCGTAACCCAAAGAGTCAGACATCAATTGATCGTTTTGTGGTCCGGTTTCAACAGCAGGGTTCAGTGAGTGATCTTCCACGATCTGGCAGACCACGTTCAGTACGGACAGCGGAAAATGTAGCACTCGTTGAGGATAGCATTGCTGAAAATCCACACACCTCAACTCGAAGACGAGACACCCAGATTGGAATGTCCAGAAGGTCACTTCAAAGAACTAGAGCCAGTTATTCTAAGGAGTGTAATGGAAAATGCCCTAGTTAGAGCCCGTCTTTGTGAGGCCGAAAATGGTTGCCATTTAAAGGATATCATTTGTTAAAACTACTACAACAAAATTACCAAGTTAATGTATTATCTATCAGAAAAGCCTAGTAAATTACTGTTGTGAAGTTGTCCAACAGTAAATAATAAATAAAGGAAGTCAAATCGAGGGTTGGTTTAACAAGTGTATTAACAAAGTAAGAAAGTGACTAGCACTTGGCTAGACAGTTACAAGACTGTGCTTTGTCTTCTCTGTGTCTCTGGTGACTCGCACTATTTATAGTGACAACCGGTGCAGTTTCTCCTGTGTAAGAATGGCCGGTGTAACACCCCCTTTGAAAATATCCCCTCTGGCGATTAATAACGTTTTCGTTTGAGAATCACCATCATCAACTCAGTCGATTTCCGTTTTCTTTTTGATCTCCTAATCTCAGGAGCAGTCTCTGGTATGGGCACCTGAAAAGTATCAAACACTGCATCCATGATGTCCTCCTCGGGCGATCTGGTCACCTCACTGTTCGAGTATCTTTTCCGGATTTGGTTAGTGTGACGTTTGTGCACGAAATCTGGTCCCTTAATCATATAAACCATGTTGCCTATTTGTTTATCGACAGTGCCGGACTCCCAGAAAGTCCTATTGTTTCTGTAGATCTTATAAAAAACGTTTTCGCCAACTTTATACCGTTTTTTTGTTATCGTTCTTTTTATATTTGCCCTATCCTGGTTTGGTAACAACTTGTGGAAAATCGATCTAACCTTGCGTCCGAACATGACCTCAGCAGGTGTCTTCGACTTTTCGATGTTTGCATTCAGAGTGACTCTGCAAACCTGCAGAAACTGTTGGATTGACTTATCCGTTGGTGATCCACTAGCTTTTTTCAGAGCTCTCTTGAATGTGTCAACGAATCTCTCCGCTGTCCATTGCTTCTTGGATGGTATGGAGGGATTGTTATATGCTCGATGAGATGATCCTCGCAAAGGTGTTTAAATTCAGTAGACGTGAATTGAGTACCATTGTCGGTGACAATGCAGTCTACTACTCCAAACCTAGCGAATAGTTCGTATAGGAAGTTGATAGCTGCCTCAGATGTGGGGTTCTTGCATTTTAGTACTTCCGGCCACTTAGCTAGGCTGTCTACAACAATGAGATAGTAGAACCCATACAGTGGTCCCGCAAAATCTAAGTGAATTCTAGACCAAGGTCGGTCCGGTTTCGTCCACGATCCGAATTGAGTTGGAGGAGCTTTCATAGCTAAGGCGCATCCTCTACATTCCTGACTTTTTCTTCGATATGCTTATCCATGTTTGGCCAGTAAACGAAAGAGCGCATAAGGCTTTTCATTCTCGATATGCCTGGATGTCCTACATGGAATTCCTTGAGCATTCTTTTCTGTAATGTTATAGGAATTACAACCCTGCCGCTATATAACAGGACGTTGTCGCAAATTGAATAAATTCCATCATTTAGTTGGCTATTGTTGATTTTTTCTTTGGTGCTTATGATAACTTCATCCACCTCTGCATTACTCTTAATCTTATCAAGCGTTACTGGTAGTTCTCTTATTGTGTCACATAACGTATTTTTTACTTCAGCTTCCGCTTGAATAGCTGCTATCACCATATCCTCCAATGGTTCTGTCTGCTTAGGTATCAACCTTGATAACCCGTCTGCATAACCAAATTTCTTAGATGGTACATACTCCATTTGAAAATTGTAGTTAAGAAGAATGGTACCCCATCTTTTGAGTCTATTCGCAGTGTGTTGTGGTAGTCCCTTTTTCGATCCGAAAATCGTTAATAAGGGTTTGTGGTCTGTTTGTAACAGAAATTGTCTACCGTGCAGGAAACGATGAAATTTCTTAGAGCCTCTTTCTCAATTTGAGAGTATATTTTTTTCGACTGGTAGAAGTGTTCGGGGTGCATGGGCTATGGGTTTTAATTTCCATCATCCATTTTGTGCAATATGCATGTTCCTATACCATAGTTGCTGGCATCGCTTGCAGCTACAATATCACGCTTGGGATTATAATGTACCAGAAACAAGTCAGACGTTAAGATATCTTTAATTTTCTGAAACGCTTCTTCGCACTCTTGCGTCCAGACCCATTTTTGGTCCTTCTTTAACAGTTCATTTAAGGGTGATCTTAGTTTATGCATGTTTGGTACGAACACATTGTAGTAATTCGCCAACCCTAAGAAGCTTTGTAGGGATGCATTATTTTCTGGGGTAGGCATGTTCCTTATCGCCATTGCCCTATCTGGGTTTGGCCTTCTTCCTTGCTTATCGATGATTTGCTATGAGTATTTTATTTTTTTCCATGAAAAAAGTACATTTCTCATCTTTGATTTTAAACCCATAATCCTGGATTTTTTTGAATACTTGGTTTACATAAGTCTTGTGTTGTTCTTTGCTAACGCTGTTTATTAACACATCGTCCAGGTACCCTACTGCGAAATCCATCCCATTTAACATCATGTCCATAATTTGTTGAATAATCGCAGGGGCGACCTTTACTCCAAAAGGTAGTCGGTTAAATTTGTATAATCCCTTATGGGTATTGATACATAGCAGTTTTGAACACTCCTCATCGACAGGGATTTGAAGATAAGCGTCGCTGAGATCGATTTTAGAAAAATAGTTTCCTCCACTCAGTTTCGCAAATATTTCTTCAGGGCTTGGAAGAGGGTAATGGTGATCTTTTAATGCCTTGTTCAAGCCTGTGGAAAAGTCGGCACAAACCCGAATCTCCTTGTTCTTTTTCTTAACATAAACTGTAGGTGAAGCCCACTCACTGTGATCAATTTTTTAAATGACAGCCATGTTCTCGAGTCTTTCTAATTCACCGTCTATTTGCTCTATAGCGGCGTATGGAACATTTCTTTTCTTTCTGAACACAGGTAGTTCATTTGTTTTGACTTCAAACTTTGCTACCGCTTTCGTACACCTTCCAAGACCGCCTGAAAATACGTCTGGTGAATTTTCTTTTAATTCCCTCTTGAGTTTTTCTGCCTCCACATTCGAATCCTCAACCTTTTGGCAAAAGGAGCTTAAAGGCAGATTCCACAGGCTAAACTGTTCAATCAGATCAGTTCCAAAAAGGTTATTCGATTTTCGCATAACCACAATTTTGACTTTTACGGTCTTATTCTGGAAAGAAATATTCGTCAATAATTCCCCTTCGAGGGTTATTTTTTCACCACTGACGCTTCTCGCCGTTTTTTTTGTGGTTTGATCATAGTGGGTCTCCCAAGCTTCTTCCATGTCTGTACATTAATGATGGAAATGTCAGACCCACTATCAAGCTGTAGTCTTACTTTTTTTTAAGCATTTTGACCTGTACATATTTCCAGATATTTTGTTCTTCAGGTTCAATTTTTGTCAGTTTAATGACTGTCTTTCTACCAGATTTTCTCCTACAACGTGATGCCTTATGTCCTTTCTGGTGGCAGTTGTCACATTGTTTGAATATGTAGGGACACTCATTGTACCAATGGTTATCTCCACACCTCCAACACGGTCCAGGTGGATCTTTTCCATGTTTTTTTCTCTGGTTATTCATTGAAGTCAATTTTTTCTTCTGATGGATTTTTTTAATGAGCGACACTCCGTTTTCCTCTATGTCACGACTGTCCTGTTTCAACGCAACAAAACGTTCACAGTCTTCCGCTAAGTTTTGTATTGTTAGACATGGCTCATTTTCGAGTTTATTTAAAACACGACGTCTGATTTCAGAGTCTTTATTTAAGACCAGACCTTGCAAGAATATAAGACATTTAAAATTATCCGATGATAATTCCTCTAATTTAAAATCGTCGCAAAGTTTATTTACTATACTTGCATACGTAATGTAGTCGTCTTCCTCTCTTCTAGTGACATTCATACACTTATATCTCCTATGGAAAAGAGAAGTTTTTGTAGAAAACAGTTCTGTTAGTAAAGTAACTGCCTCCTAGAAGTTCAACTCACTGGTCTTTTTTGGAAGGATAAAATTCACGAACTTTGTATGCTCGGCAGCTCCTAATTTTCTTAGCAAAAATCTAACTTTTTTAGAGTCTGTCCATGTACTGCAGTTCGATACAAAAATATCCTCATATCTTCTATAGAAGTGAGCAAAAGTGACATCGTCTTCTGGATTATAATTGAAAATTTCGATAGCGCTCCACACAGCCGTCTGGGAGAATGCATTATGATTCTCGTTTGCTTTCGTTAACTGTGTTGCCTCCAGAAATTTTCTGTTCCTCCTGTGTTTTTATCAAGAGTTCTTCGAAGTGTTTCTGCTGTTGTAGCAGTTTTTCTTGGAATCTTTCTTCTCGTGTTGTCGCCAGCTCTTTTTGTTCAGCATGCCTTTTTCTTTGGGCTTTTTGCTGTTCCAACAACTCTCTTTTAAATTTCTCCTCAATTTCAACTTGTTTTCTTTGAAGTTCCATTTGTTGTTCAACTTGCTGTCTTTGTAACGCAACATTTTGTTCCGTTTGGAATTTAAGTAATTGAAAAAGAGAATCTTTGAATTCAGTGTCCATCATTCACGAATTCAAATTATGCACCACACAATTTACACTTGTAAAAATAAATCAGTTTTCCCCACAACGTGCTTAATATAATTAATTTGCTCAACTAATACACAAAGCAAGACATATATTATTCCTTCCTTTGAAAAACAAAACTAAGAAAATTTTTTTATATATATGTGTGTACGTAGTTTTACAAAACCAAGTCCGTCGCTATAAGCCTAATAAGACTAGTTTTATGGGAAATCTTTTTAACCCCCTTTTCATTTTGCAAAAATTCGACTTGCTTATTTAACAGTTCTTTGTTAGAAGCACAAATGACTTACGCGAATATATTTTTTTACTGTCCGTCCTTTGCTCTCGACAATTCTGTGGTAGACCGTTTTAATAAACAGTCAATCCGGATTTTGCTCAAATATCAGATGTTGTCCTAATAATAACGACAAACTTACACAATATCTGTAATAATTGACGCGGATAACATTTATCTTAACGAGTCAGTGAAACTTGAAGAGACAAAAAATAAAGGTATCAGTGTATTCAATTATTTCAATAATTGAAAATGTCTTTCGCGTTTTCTAGTTTTCGATTTATGGTAGCAAGTTTTGAGTTTGTGTTTTTTTTGGTTTTTTTTTCGCTTAACTACTCAGTAGTTAATTTGCTGTTAATCCTTGCGAATCCAAATATCTGACTAAGATGGGTTTTTTTCCGTGAAGATCTTGCGAATCACTTTGGGTGATTTTTTTGTAGTGAACTCGTTTCGATTCCTCGTCGTCAATCTGTTGTGAAGTTGTCCAACAGTTAATAATAAATAAAGGAAGTCAAGTCGAGGGTTGGTTTAACAAGTGTATTAACAAAGTTAGAAAGTGACTAGCACTTGGCTAGACAGTTACAAGACTGTGCTTTGTCTTCTCTGTGTCTCTGGTGACTCGCACTATTTATAGTGACAACCGGTGCAGTTTCTCCTGTGTAAGAACGGCCGGTGTAACAATTACTTTAAATGTTGTAGTTTCTATCACCTAAACAAACCAATGCGCGACTTTTGCGCCACCCTGTGTATATATATATATGTGTGTCCGTATATATATATATATATATATATATATATATATATACATATATATATATATATATATATATATATATATATATATATATATATATATATATAAAGTGGTGTACTAAAAGCGAACTTTTAGGAAAAGTAAAACCTATTGTGAAAAGTATACAGCTCAATATCCAGGATAGAGCAGGTAGAATTCCTAATTCCTTTCCATTCTTCTTCATTATATATATATATATATATATATATATATATAAATTTATAACTAGAAGGTAAACTTGTAGAGAGTTGAAACTATTGTGAGGTAAACAAAAGCTCAATATACCGGATAGAGCAAAAATACATTCCTATACATTGGAAAATACCCGTTTGAATCTTAAAACTTTGTTCAATTTTCAAATTTCGAATATTGACTATCTTTATCTGTCAACTTATCAATCATTAGCTTCCTCTGATGATAAGATTTTAATCTTTGAAAAGCTTGGCTTTAGGAATGAAAGAGAGGAAAAAATAAATATTGTTATCTACTAAACGTCCTTGTTTTGAACAACCGATGATTAAGATTTGCTTCCCTTTGCAGGTATAATTATTTTCATTAACTCATCATATATATATATATATATATATATATATATATATATATATATATATATTATTTACAAGTTTAAGTTCAAAGATATGCATTTTTAATTCAAGAGCATGGCTAAATAATAAATAGTATTTAGATGCCAGTGACCATATATTTATAATTGAAGAGGTCAATTTCTCCTTCTCGTTATTCACTTATACAGAAGATATGATGAATTTTCAAAAGCACATAATTGAGCAGAAAGAAAAATCTAGAACAGAACCCAAACAATCCTCAAACAAATGATTTAGAAAGATATGCATATTTTTACTAGCTCAGTTTGAATTAAAGATGACGCTATTTATATAGGTAAACACTAATTCTGTTCCGAAAATGATCAACCCATGGGAACCTTGTGAAATGTAAGTTTTTGTTTTTTCTTTAGGGTTTTTTAATGTTGTTCTGAATTTTTCTTTCAATGCATTATCTTCTTTTCGAAAATTCAAGATATTTTATATTTACTTTGTTCACCTGTAAAATAAATTGGCCTCTTTACGTATGAATTAGGATGTGGCAACTGGAGTCAAAATAATATACGCGATAGAGCAATTATAAAGATAGAAGAAATAAGAGGGATAAATATGTTCGAATGTCCAAATTTATTTCAAATTTCGATTGTTCAATGCAAGGTGTATTCTGTAATAAACCAGTGTTTATTGTTCTTTCCTTAAGCCAAGGCTTTTCAAAGATCGAAATCTTATCATTATAGGAGAAATACAGATAGATAAGTTGGCTGTAGAAAAAGCCAAAGTTCAAATATTTTAAAATTTTTATCTATCTGTATTTCTCCTCTGATGATCAGATTTCGATCTTTGAAAAGCCTTGGCTTAAGGAAAGAACAATACACACTGGTTTATTACAGAATACACCTTGCATTGAACAATCGAAATTTGAAATAAATTTGGGCATTCGAACATGTTAATCACTCTTATTTCTTCTATCTTTATAATTGCTCTATCTCGTATATTAAGCTTAACCTTTTCACTATAGGTCCTATTTACTAAAAGTTTACTTTTGTTTTATATTTGATTATATTTGATTATATATATATATATATACATTCAATGAATCAAAGCATTACTTTTACTGTTCCAAGAATTAGAACATCAAGTCCAGTATGACGTACGATCGTTTCCAAAACATTCTGGAAATACTTTATTTTATTTTATAAATCAATGAAGCTAATCAAAAACGTTACTTCATCAACGCCTTTAGCAACAAGTCTTGTAGAAAATCAAAGAAAAAATTGAAAAGCTCTTCGTAGAGAAACATCTACTGACAGAAAGAGCCCCCGGTTGATATGTTAGCAGCTTAGGAGGAGGAAGAACACAATGGCAGCCACAAACCAAATCACTGGTATATATAGAAGAAACAGTCCAATATTTTCCATGGATTTACACTTTTAAATTATATATATATATATATATATATATATATATATATATATATATATATATATATATATATATATATATATATATGTATAGTACAGTATGAATATATGGAAATTAAGCTGCGTTCTTGTTTCACCCCCGCAGGGAATTGTCAGGTGATTGAAACCCGACGGTATAACTTAATTGCCATAAATATACCTTCAGACTTTACTATTAAGCTCTACTTACTATTGAGCACTGTTAAAATTAGGTACGTACTAAATCAATGACCGATTCCCAAAATGTAAAAACATCTTTAACTTCACAAAAATTAAGGAAACAAACCAATTTTAATGAAATTTTCAGTATTTATTAATCAACGATATATAAATTTAGTAAAGGTGCATTTTTGTTTTTAAAATAATACATTTTTGCTAAGATTTAAAAAATAATAATGATTTCATTATAATGAAATCATTATTATTTTTTAAATCTTAGCGAAAATGTATTATTTTTTTAAAACAAAATACACCTTTACTAAAGTTTTATATTCATGTATTCATAAAAAGAATATATGAATTATAAGAAAAATATAAAAATAAACCACTGTCGATGTTTAAAATAATTTTCTTTTTAATTATTTCGTATATATTACGAAAAAGGCTCCTAAATTCCGTGTAAATAAAATTACTATAACTCGACGAAAATTAAGTTTTTTGAATTGGCAATGTTATCATTGAATAAAGCATTGTTTAATCAATATTTTCACCAAAAAACAATATAATTGCAAAAAATAGTTCATGTGATTTTAATGATTAGAGTTTCCGGTAAAATATAAAATGCGACATAATTATATTTCTTTCATACATAAAAGTGTCATCATCAGCGCAACAAATGTTTTTATAATCTTGAAAATAAACCAAAAATTGAAAAATTTGAGACTCAACAAAAAAAAGAATTTAAAAAATTGGATAATTTCTACTAACGATTGACTTGGGGACATAAGCCTCTTCTGTAATAAACAGGTGGGATTAGCTCACTAACAATCACTCACTCCCCCCACGTCACCCTCAACATTTTATTTTCAGAGATTCAACAGTTTCGTTAATTGCACAATTTATCGTCAGTTATTTGGAAAAAAAACAAAAAAACCTAAGTTTGTATCTGTTTTGTCATTTTTTCATTAATAAATATTATTTTAAAAGTTTAAAACACTTATTTATTAATAAATAAATAGAATTCAAATATGACATTTTCTTTCAAAATTGAATTCTATTTATTTATTAATAAATAATTTTTAATGTTTTAACTTTTTTCAATGAATATTGTCAGTGTAATTAATTTACTTTTTCACACTTCAAATAAAATACTCTTAGCTTTATTTTAAAAGAATTAATGTAATTTATTGTCACGATACATGTAATAAATTCTTACATGTGTTGCAACAATAAATTAGTTATTTATTCTTAAAGAATTTTTATTTAATTTAAAGAATAAGTCGAGTAATGTAATTGTTCAAGATTTTAATCAATCATCATGTAAAATTAATTAATAAAATTGACTCAGTTAGTAACGTAAAATTAAACAAAAATAACTATTACGGCAGGTTGAGCCTTCCATACTTTCAGATTTTGTAGCCGTATTTTCTGTTTACATTTATAAGACGGACTTCGGGCATGTTTTAGCTAACTTTAACTTTTTAAAAATAATTAAGCAATTTTTAGTAACATTTTGTAATTCACTCACTTAAGACTTTACTTTAACAATTATTTTTGAAACAGTTCCAGAAAACTGATATTTACTCTTCCAGCAATTTTTGAACATGTTTTATTGAATCTTCAGTTTTAACGGATTTTTCGCTGTTTTGATAACATTTTCCATTATAATTTTTTTTCACGCGTAAATATACATTTGTTTCCTTTTAGATATTGACTTAATGTTTTTATCTTTCAAACAATCAAGAGTCAAACGAAAACTACTTTTAAAAATTAAGGAAAGATACTGTTAAGAACGAGAGTTATATCAAGCGACGCCCATTTTTGCACGTACCTAATTAAAAATTTATACACAAGATATTATATCACGCTATAATAGTATATATGTTTACATGAAATAAAAATAAATGTTGTATATATATATATATATATATATATATATATATATTACTATTTCATGTATCCACATAAAATTTTATAAGGAGGTATAAGTTTTTATGTATATATATATATATATATATATATATATATATATATATATATACATCGCCTATCAAAGCGTAATCGCACAGTCGACCTAATTGTTACGAGATCAGGGGTTGACAATATGTTGATCAGGGGCTTTGAATAGTTCTACCGGCGATTCGGTTACATAATTCCATACTGAAGAGCGTAAAATACAAAAAACGCGAAACATATATATGTCTATGGATAAAAATAATCATTTATTAATGATAGTTATTAAACTCGTCGGCTAAAGAGAGTGCGGCATAGGAGATCAACTATAGATCTCTATTTGTTTAGATTTGTTACAAGAGGTATCGATGTTGTTCTGATTTTCGTTAATACATATATAAATATATAGTAATATATATGTACATAAATTTGGGCAAGTTTATTTTTGAAGCATCTTTGTAATTTAAAACTTAAAGAGAGAGGCAAAATTCTTTAAAGCCATATGTTAGATGAAGATATTTTTATTATAATCAAAATATTTTTTTTTCATCTTGACTTTTTTCTAATAATTTCGCTCGGTATAACGAGACTCGTCAGAGTTTTAAACACATAAAATTTATTAAATTTTTTTTCGTAAGAGTCCTTCCTGGTGTTGTTGAAGTGACGTCTGATGTTGTATAGACTAACAGTGTAATGTCTCTTTTAAACATGAACTTAAAATCGCGCATGGTCGCAAGTAGTTATAAAATTAGGCAAGTTCATATTTTTAAGCATCTAAGAAACAGGCTACATGCCTTCAAAACGACGTGTTAGATTAAGATATTTTTGTAAAAATTAAAATAATTGTATATATATATATATATATATATATATATATATATAATTATATATATATATATATAATTATATATATATAATTATATATATATATATAATTATATATATATATAATTATAAGATATTTTTGTAAAAATTAAAATAATTATATATATATATATATAATTATATATATATAATTATATATATATAATTATATATATATATATATATATATAATTATATATATATATAATTATATATATAATTATATATATATATAATTGTATATGTATATATATATAATTATATATATATATATAATTATATATATAATTTTATATATATAAGTATATATATATATATATAATTATTCTAATTTTTACAAAAATATCTTATAATTATATATATATATATAATTATATATATATATAATTATATATATATAATTATATATATATATATATATATAATTATATATATATATATATATATATATACAATTATTATATATATATAATTATATATATATAATTATATAATTATATATATATAATTATATATATATATAATTATATATATATATATAATTATATATATATATAATTATATATATATATATTTATATATATATATCATTATATATAATTATATATATATATATAATTATATATATATATAATTATATATATATATATAATTATATATATATATATATATATATATATATATATATGATAATTTTATTTACACAGACATGTACAAAATCTGCGACACTGGCATGTCGATGTTATCGATCAACAGTTACTATAAACTGAGATCTCATCAGGCAGAGTTAGAATCCGATCTTAACCTCAGATCATATTTGGAGAGAATGAAGTGGAGGGGTAGATAAAGAGAAGAAGAAGGAAAGAAATTTAGCATTTCAAAAATTAAAGCCGTTAAAAAATTAAAATCAAAAATTAAAAATTAAAAAATCTAAAAATCTAAGATCTAGAATCTGAAACAGACAGGGCAAATAAATAAATAAATAAATAAATTAAAAAATAAAAAAATAAAAATATAGGGTGGAAAGAGGAACAAATAATGATGAGGGGAGAGACACATAGAGGAAAAAAGAAAAAGAAAAAGAAGGGGAGAGAGAGAGGGCGTCTGTTGATTTAGATCGGGAGGGAAGGAGGGGGTGGTAGACATGCACGAATTAGGTGTCAAAAAACCGTCGAGTTTATAAATGTATTTTTCCAAGTGAACTGTAGTATGCGTGCGTGCAAACTGGGGCGGTGATAAAATGTGTCGCGATTTTGGGTTTATATTGTCTTTATAATTTGTCTGGAGTTAATTTGAATAAATAAGTATATTCGTTAAATGTAACAGGAATAGTAGTAATAATAATAATAATAATAATAATAATAATAATAATAATAATAATAATAATAATAATAATAATAATAATAATAATAATAATAATAATAATAATAATAATAATAGATACCCCTAATAATTGAGGTGAAATAATGAAAATAATAATAAATGAAGTATAATAAAAATACTAAAAAATACCAAAAAAATATTTAAAAAATATATAACTAAAAGAATAACTGGAAAATGCTGGCGTTATTAATTATTAATAATAATAATAATAATAATAATAATGATAATAATAATGGTAATAATAATAATAAAAATAATAATAGTGGTCAATAATATTTTAGAGTTTATAAAAATAATAGTTTAGGAAAGAAATAGAATAATTAAGGAATATTAGGAATCCTAGGGGGTAGTGATTATCATAATAATATTAAATAATGATAAGATAATGTTTGCCGATATTATGATATGGGTTAATGGTTGCAATAATGCTGATCATATAAAAATAGTGGTTTAACAGACAACAGTAATCAGAGTGGTAATTCCAGTAATCTTAACAATAGTAATGATGATAGTGAAAAATTATAGAAGTAGTCATAATGGTGGCAATAACAGTAGTAGTAATAATAATAATAATACAACACACACTAATCCATATGTTAAAAACATATTTAAAATTCCATGATATAAACAACGCCCTAATCTCACGTTTAAAAAAACGCACAAATGCAGGTTAAAACAACTCGGAAATCCCTGGTTTAAAATTACACGCAAATATCACGTTTAAAACAACGCAAGAATCCAATCTAAATAACAACGCACAAATCCCATGGAAATAGCAACCTCCAAATCTCATGTTAAAAACTACGCACACATTCCATGTAAAAACAACACGCAGATCTTATGATTAAAACAAAGTAAAAATTCCATGTGAAAAACAACACGCAAATCCCATGCTAAAAACAACACGCAAATAATATAATAAAAGAAACACGCAAATCTGATGTAAAATAACGAACAAAACCTATTTTAAAAACAACAGGCAAATCCTATGTTAAAAACCACGGACAAATCCCATGTTTAAAAACAACATGCAAATCCCATGTAAAAAACGTAAAAATCTGATGCAAAAACAAAGTACTAATCCCATGTTTAAAACACACGCAAATCCCATTTTACAATAAAGCACAAATCCCATGTAAAAGCAACACAACACACACACATCCAATGTTAAAAACAAAGTACAAATCCTATGTTAAAAACAACACGCTAACTCAATGTTTTAAACAACGCACAAATGTCATGTTAAAAACAACACGCAAATCAAATGTTAAAAACGACGCACAAATCTCATGAAAAAAAGAAAATGTCATGTTAAAAACAACGCACAAATCATATGTTAAAACAAGACGCAAATCTCATGTAAAAAACAAAACGCAACTCCCATGTTAAAACCAACGCAATAATCCGATGTAAAAACAACACGCAAATATTATGTTAAAACCTACGCACAAATCCGATGTTCAAACAACAGGCAAATCCAATGTAAAAAATGGCACAAATATCATGTTTTAAACAATAGGCAAATCCTATGTTAAAAACAACACCCAAATCTTATGTTAAAAACAACACGCACATCCTATGCTAAAAACAAGACACAAATCCCATGTTAAGAAAAACACACAAATCCCATGTTAAAAACAATGCACAAATTACGATGTTTAAAATAACGCACAAATCCCACGTAACAAAGGACACGCTAATCTTATGTTAAAAATAACGTACAAATCCCATGTTAAAATGTAAAAATCTTATTTTGAAGACAAAGACATTAATTTCATGTTATAACAAAGCACACATCCCATGTAAAAAACAACACAAAAATCATATGTTAAAAACAACACGCAAACCCCATGTTAAAAACAACACACTAATCCTATGTTAAAAACAAAACACAAATCTCATGTTAAAAACAACGCACACATACCATGTTAAAACGAGACGCAAATCCCATGTAAATAACAACACGCTAACACCATGCACAAATAAAATGTTAAAAACAACGCACAAATGCCATGTTAAAACAACACGCAAATCCAATGTTAAAAACCACGTACAAATCTCACGTTAAAAAAAACAAATTCCATGTTTAAAACAACGCACCAATCCTACGTTAAAACAAGACGCAAAACACATGTAAAACACACGCACATATTATGTTAAAAACAACTCACAAACATTATGTTTAAAACCACACACTAATCCCATGTTAAAACAAAGCACGTATCCTATGTAAAAACAATACGCAAATCTCATGTTATAAACTACGCACAAATCCTATGTTAAAAACAAATCCTATGTTAAAACCTACGTACACATCCCATGTTAAAAACAACGCGCAAATCCAATGTTAAAAAATGGTAAAAATACCATGTTTTAAATAACAGGGAAATCCTATGTTAAAAACAACGCCCAAATCTTATATTACAAACAACACGCAAATCCTATGCTAAAAACAAGACAAAAATCCCATATTAAGAACAACGCACAAATCCTATTTTAAAAACAACGCAGCAATACTATGTTTAAAACAACGCACAAATCCCACGTAACAAACGACACGCAAATCTGATGTTAAAAACAACGGACAAATACCATGTAAAAAAACGCAAAATCTTATTTTGAAGTCTATGCACAATCTCATGAAAAAAACAACGCACTAATTCTATGTTAAAAACAAAGCACAAATCATATGTTAAAAACACGAAAATTCTATATTAAAAACACCGCGCAAATCTCATGTTAAAAACAACATACAAATATCATGTTAAACACAACGCACAAATCTATTGTTTAAAACAACACGCAAATCTTAATATTAAAACAACACGCAAATTCTATGTTAAAATCAACACGCAAATCCCAGGTTAAAAACAAATTTACCTCAATGACACTCAATCTTGCTAGTGTGAATGTCCGGGGGCTGAGAGCCGGTTCTCGCAAAATTCGAGTTCGACAAGACCTTCAGCAGCTCGTGGTGGATATATGCTGTATTCAGAATACCCATTTAATTCCAAGTTATTATCTGGGTGTGCTGACTGGGGATGTTCGTGTCTATTCTAGCTAACTTCGATTCTCACTCAAGGGGGTGGTTCCTGCCTTGTAAAGCGCACTTTGGATGCGTCGTGTGTCCCTTGCTTCATGGATTCATAAGGAAGGCTTTGCGTTCTGGATGTTACCATAAACGATAAGTCATTTCGATTCATTGGGGGTTATGTGCCCAATAGCCACACTGAGCTTGCTCCTTTTTTTCGGCGGATCGAGCAGTTCATGAATACATCTCGGAGTTATCTTAGCGAGAGATTAAAACGCGGTCCTAGATCCCGATTTAGATCGCTTGGCTAATCGTTCTAGGGGTACTAACTAAAATGGGGATGCTAAAGTATTTTGTGAGTTTCTCGATAAGTTTGATCTTGTCGATAAATTCCGAAATGAAAATCCCCGTGATGTAGTATAGACTTGCACATCTAGACACTGCAGATGCGGTTTGTTACTACTTTCGAGTTATATCGATCAGTTCTTAATTAGGAGAGTCGGCATAGGAGTATTAGAATGTCCATGTTTTCATAATATAATTTGGTGAAAGATGGAAAAGAATGGCACGTGTTTGTCGGGTGACAGCAGTGGTATTTAGGCAAACAATTTGGGGTTGTAGAAACGACCATTAACAACGACCTGTTTAAGGCTAGCGTTATTTCAGATCATAACTTAGCTAGTGTATGAATGATTTCATTAGGGCCCCATTTTAATTTTGTCATGGCCGCCCCCCGTTTTTTTGTTTTTTTGTCTCCCAATTTAGTTTTGATAATTCCCCACCCTTTCCCCAATACAGGTGACAGATAGATGGATTTATCAGAGATTCAGATCACCCTTCGCCATTTTCGAAGGAGGTGTAGTGAATAGTGCGTTGGGGTCTGCATAAAATTTCTTTTCGTTTTCGACTGGTAAATCTGCATATATGACACAACTTAGAAATAGAGGGTCGTTTTACTAACACGGGTTTTCCATTGTAAATATTTTTCAATTTTTTTTGTAGATAAATTTTTCTCTCCCAAACGCTCCATTGCATATTTTTATATATGGGTTTTAAGTAGGATAGTCATGGTATGATTTCTCTCGGGGTATGGTGCATGAATGTAGTATGAATGTGGTATTTTGGTGAATGATGGTCACAAATGAAACTAGTTAAGTTAGATCAGTTAGTAAATGTTAAGCAAGACTAACCGTCACCCCCCCCTTTTGGCCTTGTGCCACATTTTATATATGTATTTTATATATATAAATAAATATATGTATAAACCACAGTCTGCACTGGCAGTCAGGACTGACGTGCCACTTCTCTTGTTTCTCTGTTGTATATACGTCTCTTCAATATACTTGTTTTACCTAAACCCCGTGTTCGTGTTCTCATTCCGACCCCTAAACAGGGACACAACAACATATATATATATATATATATATATATATATATATATATATATATATATATATATATATATGTATATATATATATATATAATAAGGACAACTAGTTTGCTTGAAGCATTGTGTAATACGTATATAGAGGAGTATTAGAAGGCTACCACAATGCAAGAAATGGAAATATGTCGGCGTTGAGAAGTAAGACTAAAAACAAGTAAATTTTTAAATTTATATTTAAAAAACAAATTATCAGACTTCTTTATCAAATGATGGGTGTTTCAAATCTCAAAAACACGTGGGAAATGGCAATATTGCTTACAACGCAGTAAATATTAATATCCACAGCAAATGGAATAAAACTATAACTGGAAAAGAAAATTAATTCAACACCGCTCTTAGCTGTTACCCCTATCCCTACCTCCCCCTTCCCAAGAAAATAGATATTTAAATAGTTAATTTTATTTAAACAAATATAACACTTCATCAGTTAAGTCAAATATGAAATATTCAGAAAGAAAAAACCCAATCAGTTATCGTTTTATTCCATTTGCTGCGGATATTAATATTTACTGCGTCATAAGCAATATTGCCATTCCGCACGTGTTTTTGAGATTTAGAACACCCACCATTTGATAAAGCGGTCTTCCTCGAAATATATTATGGAACACGGTCACACACATTACATCACAGTGTCGAAGTGTTTCCTAATCAAGTAAGATTTGCTATATATAAAAACATATATAACATTTTATAAAATATATATATGAAAAGATCACTTGTTTTTGTCTTACTTCTCAACGCCGACATATTTTCATTTCTTGCATTGTGATAGCCTTCTAATAATTATCTATAAACACACACACACACACACACATATATATATATATATATATATATATATATATATAAACACACACATATATATATATTTATATATATATATATATATATATATATATATATGTATACATATATATATATATATATATATATGTGCGTGCGTGCGCGTGTGTGTGTGTGAAAAACATAAAGGAAAACAGATTTAAATACAGGAGAAAAACCAGAAACGAGAGATTTGACCGGTTTTGTTCGTGTCAACCGAACATCTTAATAAGCAGCGAGCAAAGTCGCGTCGTGTGACTGAGGCCTTAGTAAGACAATGATGTCGATGGAAACCGCTCTCTTGGAATGTCTTAAGACGTTCGGTTGACACGAACGAAACCGGTCAAATCTCTCGTTTCTTGTTTTTCTCCCGTATTTAAATCTGTTTCCGTTTGTCTTTTTTCACACATTTAGTCTATCACGGCATTTCATTTTCTTGATATATCGTGCATTTTACTATGTGTATATATATATATATATATATATATATATATATATATATATATATATATATATATATATTAGTACTTCATGTATCCACATAAAATATTATAAGGAGATATAATTTTTTATGTGTCAGTTTTCAGTATTTACTTCAACAGTGCTCGATACGTAAGTAGAGCTAGGTAGTAAGCAATGAAAATATATATGGCAATCAAGCTTGATTGCCCCATATATTTTCATTGCTTACTATATATATATATATATATATATATATATATATATATATATATATATATATATATATATATATATATATATATATATAAGCTATGGTACTAGAAGGAGTTTATTCAGTAGATACTAAAGAATAACATATTTAAATGTTGTCAAACAAGTTATTCTGGTTTTCAGATACGCACATAGACATATATATATATTTATTTATATTTATCTCTCTCTCTCTCTCTTTCTCTCTCTCTCTTTCTATATATATATATATTTAAATATATATTTAAATATATATTGTCGGCTTTGTTATCGTCATGGTTGGTTAGGTATTAATCTATTGGAATGTTGCCATCAGCTTCACTCTTTTCTTGAACCTGTTTTCCTTTTTATGGGTCATTGCCGCCATTTGAATGTCATTGTCGACTTCTTTTCGTTTTTTGCCTATGAAAATATCAAAACCACGGATTGGTATTTCCATCTTAGATAACAAAAAAACATAATGATAAATCGTTTAGATTAAAAACTCCTTCCACATACATGAATAAGGCTCACGCACTTTCGAACGTCATATCAACCATTTCTCGTCAGTTAATGCTGAAACACAATAATATCTATTGTAAATATTGCGCTCACAACTAAAGGGAAATCTCGGGTTCATGAATTTATCCCACCCATTCGTGTTTAATTGAACAACATGAAGCCGATAGGATTCGAACTCGTTATAGTCGATTCCAAAGTCCTCAACTGCATCCATTACGTCATTCACGACATAGTGAGCATCACTGACATGGATATTCCCAAGAGAGCGGTTTCCATCGATGTTATTGTCTTACTAAAGCCTCAGTCACACGACGCTACTTCGCATGCAACTACTTGTAGCAGCGAGTATCCGTCACAGCGACTGAGCTAGTCACACGAGACGATTTCACTCGCAGCTACTTTTAGTAGCGAGTATCCGTCGTAACGACTGAGCTGGTCACATAAGACGACTTCACTTGCCGCTACTCGTAGTAGTGAGTACCCGTCGCAGTGACTTAGCAGGTCACACAAGATGATTTTACTCTCCGCAACTCTTAGCAACGAGTATCCGTCGCAGCGACTGAGCTGGTCAAACGAGACGATTTCACTCGCAGCAACTTTTAGTAGCGAGTACCCGCCGCAGCGACTGAGCTGGTCACACGAGATGATTTCACTCTCCGAAACTCGTAGAAACGAGTATCCGTCGCAGCGACTGAGCTGGTCACATAAGACACTTTTACTTGCCGCTAGTCGTTAGAGTGTTCTTAGCCTTTTGGCTAAGATCAAAGTGTAGTATCTGTTCCCATAGATACTGCATCCCATAGACTGGTATTGTCTTGGCCTTCGGGGCTTAATTTACGCCGGTCTATGGGGTTGTCCTGTGCAGTTCTAGGAGGTCCACACTCCTAGACTTCGCCTCCACTCTTTGGGGAGGAGTAAGTTTATTGCTTACTGCCTGAGGCGCCCCTACCGGGGAATGCCGACGGAGCTGCCCAGGCAATTTTTAAACCCCACTTTCCCGACCCGACCTTGGGTCACATCTTACTTGGGGGAGTAAGATAAAAACTGGCCTTGTGCCTAACTCCTGGAGAGGAGTAAATCAATACTCGTAAGAACGAGTACCCGTCGCAGCAACTGAGCGGGTCACACGACACGGGGTCACTCGCAGCAATTCTTAGTAGCAAGCATCCGTCGCAGCGACTAAGCTGGTCACACGAGACGATTTGATACAACTCGTAGCAACGAGTATCCGTTGCAACGACTGATCTGGTCACCCGAGAGGATTTCACTCGCCGCTACTCGTAGTAGCGAGTATCCGTCGCAGCGACTGCTCACACGAAACGATTTCACTCGCATCTACTAGTAGTAACGAGTATCCGTCGCAGCGACTGAGCGGCTCACAAGAGACGATTTCACTCGCCGCTACTCGTAGTAGCGATATCCGTCGCAGCGACTGAGCTGGTCACATGAGACGATTTCACTCGCCGCTACTCGTAGGAGCAAGTATCCGTCGCAGCGACTGAGCTGGTCAAACAAAACGATTTCACTCGCCGCTACTAGTAGTAGCGAGTATCCATCGCAGCGACTAAGCTAGTCACACGAGAGTATTTCACTCGTCACTACTCGTAGTAGCGAGTATCCGTCACACCGGCTGACCTGGTCACACAAGACGATTTCACTCGCCGCTACTCGTAGTCGCAAGTATTTCTCGCAGCGACTGAGCTGGTAACACTAGACGATTTCACTCGTCGCTACTCGTAGTAGTAAGTATCCGTCGCAGCGACTGAGCTGGTCACACGAGACGATTTCATTCGCCGCTACTCGTAGTAGCAAGTATCCGTTGAAGCGACTGAGCTGGTCAAACAAAACGATTTCACTCGCCGCTACTCGTAGTAGCGACTGAGCTAGAAACACGAGAGTATTTCACTCGCCACTACTCGTAGTAGCAAGCATCCGTCGCAGCGACTGAGCTAGTCACACGAGACGATTTCACTCGCCGCTACTTGTAGTAGCGAGTATCCGTCGCAACGACTGAGCTGGTCACACTGGACGATTTCACTCGTCGCTACTCGTAGCAACGAGTATCCGTCGCAGCGACTGAGCTGATAACACATGACGATTTCACTCAACGCTACTCGTAGAACGAGTATCATGCGCAGCGACTGAGCTGGTTACACGAGACGATTTCACTCGCCGCTACTCGTAGCAACGAGTATCTGTCGCAGCGATTGAGCTAGTCACACAAGATCATTTCACTCGCCGCTACTCGTAGTAGCAAGTATCAGTCGCAGCGACTGAGCTGGTCAAACAAAACGATTTGACTCGCCACTACTCGTAGTAGCGAGTATCCGTCGCAGCGATTGAGCTGGTCAAACGAGACGATTTTACTCGTCGCTACTCGTAGCAACGAGTATCCGTCGCAGCGACTGAGCTGGTAACACAAGACGATTTTACTTGCCGCTACTTGTAGTAGCGAGTATCCGTCGCAGCGACTGAGCTGGTCACACGAGACGATTTCACACGCCGAAAACAAAAGCAGATATATTCTAACGAAATCAAAATTGTAAAACGGTAAAGAGTGTCAACGCAAAGTGGTTGCACTAGATCTAAAGTCGTAAACGACGAAATGTGCATATTATATAATTAAGAAATATTTTTGCAAAAGAATAAATAATTGAAGTTTCGTTGCTAGATAATGATAATAATGATAATGATAATAATGATAATGATAATAATAATAATAACAACAATAATAATGATAATAATAACAATAGTAATAACAATAATAATAACAATAATAATAATAATGATAATAATAATAATAATTATAATAATAGTAATAATAATGATAATAATGATAATGATAATAATAAGAAGAATGATAATAATAATAACAATAATAACAATAATAATAAAAATAGTAATGATAATAATAATAATGATAATAATAATGATAATAATAATAATGATAATAATAACAATAATAATAATGATAATAATAACAATAATAATAATAACAATAATAATAATAATGATAATAATAACAATAATAATGATAATAATAATAATAATAATAATAATAATAATAATAATAATAACAATAATAATAATAACAATAATAATAAAAATGATAATAATAATGATAATAATAATAATGAAAATAATAACAATAATAATAATAATGATAATAATAATAATAATAATAATAATAATAATAATAACAATAATAATGATAACAATAATAATAATAACAATAATAATAAAAATGATAATAATAATAATAATAAAAATGATAATAATAATAATAAAAATGATAATAATAACAAAAATAATAACAATGATAATAATAATAATAATAATAATAATAATAATAATAATAATAATAACAATAATAATAATAATAATAATAATAATAATAAGAAGAAGAAGAAGAAGAGCAAATATGCACCCTCTGCAAAGGTAATTTAAAAGAATTCTATTCTCCTCGTTTATCCTTGGAATTATAAAGAATTTCAAGTTTCTTACATGAATGATAAACATTTTTCAAATAAATACTTAAAGCTAAAGTTGTTAAAAATTTGTTTCTCCTTCTGATGAGAAGATTTTTTTCTCTGAAAAACCTTTTTAAAGATTTATACTCTTCTTTGTTGTACTATCTGAAATTAAAATAATTACACTTGTAAAGTCTGTAACTTTACATTTGTTTATTTTCATTCTTACTTAACTATGTATATATATATATATATATATATATATATATATATATATATATATATATATATATATATATAGCATAATATAAAATGAAATAATAAAATCAAGTGCAAATCAAATTTTATTAGAATTCAAAATTTAGGCAAAGTATCTTAAAGTCTTTAACTCATGAGTTTTCAAAGATAATTCTTCTCCTCAGAGGACCATTACCGTAGTGACATCACTGCAGGTGATAAAATTACACTTTGAAAATATATAAAAATATATGCAAAAATGCATAAAAGTATATTACACATCAAATATATCAGCCTAAAACATACTTTTGTTAAAGCTATACAATCCGAGTCATACAATTTAAAACAAATTCAGGAAAGATATTCAAGAGGTTGATTGAAGAGTGATCCAGGTAGTAAGTGACAGTCCAAAAATGAAAGAATTGATTAAATTGAAAAAGTCTATCCAGTCGGGAAATGCGTCCGCAATCGATGCAATAAATGACAGTTAAAAATGCATCCGATGTTCATGTTAAATTAATAAAACGATAAAGGAACCAAATCAAATAAAAAGTTCAGTAAACTCACTTAGTGTTGAAATCATGATGTCCAAAAATTCAGGGTTCCAATGATTTGATCGGATTAGTGCAAACCATAATTCGCTGGTTAAATGGAAAATCCGCTATATATATTGAGCTTCAGTTTTTATCCGGATGTTCACTAATTAAAAGATATTAGTTGCCTCTTATATCTTCTGTTTTATTAACTTTATATATATATATATATATATATATATATATATTTATATATATATATATAACAACATCTCAGCTACCTACATACAAACCTCTATCAACAACGCTTGGTCCCAAATTTGCTGCAGACGTAATCTCCCCAAGGCTTATAGGCTCAATCTCACCACTAGGAACAGTAGACTCCCCACCTTTTACCATCTCATTAAAACCCACAAAACCAGCAACCACCTACAGATCAGACCTATAGTCTCCAGTACTGAGGGACCTCTTTACAAGATCTCCTGGCTCCTGTCCCACTTACTTTAACCGCTACTCCCCACCTTCCCGGCGCATGTCAGCAGCTCTGACCAGGTATTAGATAGACTCCACTTGCTCCAACCCCAACAGCTCCGCATCAACAACTACATCTTCAGCCTTGACGTTGTCTCCCTTTATACTTCCATTCCCGCACACCCCGCCATTGACCTCATAACTGACCACATCTCCTCTAACAATCTTGACTGTTTTGGGCTTACCTCGACAGACATTCATCAGCTCCTACGTATCATTGTGGATAATACCTACTTCAAGTTCCAACAAGACACATATAAACAAGTCTCTGGCCTACCCATGAGTTCCAGTCTCTCCGGCCTCCTCGCCATTTCCTACATGAACAGACTGGAACAACAAGCACTTAGCACCTGCCATTCCCATATTTTCTTCTCGAGATACGTTGACGACATTTTGATCCTCACTTCATCCCGAGAGGAAGCTACCTCTATCTTTAATACATTTAATAATACTGACCCCCACATTAAATTTACCATCGAACATCCCAACACCTCAGGCTCTCTCTCACTTCTAGACTTCAAACTCACCATTAATGACGACGGATCTCTCCACACCACTTTCTATAGAAAACCCGCCTGCAGGAACCTCTTCATCCACTACAAATCCGCACTACCCCTCAAATCCAAAATTAGTTACGCACAAACTGAAATCACCCGCATACAGGACAAATGCTATTCTACTTCCGATAAAACAACACACACCGAAGCCTTCCACCAAACCTATTAACCAACGGTTTCCCCCTAACTACCATATCCAGCCTTAACAACACCAGAAGACGTAGACACCACACTCTCACCAACACTTGCTTCCTTAAACTCCCCTTCTTTAGCGACCGTATCACTTCTGCTATCCGCAATGCCATACGTAGTGAGAACCTTAACATACAACTTTCTCACACAGGCACTTCTCTCCGACAACATTTATCCAAAAAAGCCACTACACCCCAGACCCCTGCTCTCTAGCTAGTTGCCCCATCCCCAACTCTGGCCTCTGCCTCCGCAGCTATACAGTATACAACCTACAATGCGCTAAGTGTCAAAAGTTCTACATCGGTAGAACCGTTAGGCCTCTACACCAACGCATTAAAGAGCATCTAAACACCCACATTTCTTCCTTCCATAAACACTTAATATCATGTGGCAACACACACCGCTCCATTAGTGTCCGCATCCTCAACTCCGTCCGCAATATAGGTCAGCTTCGAATTTCGGAAGCTATTCTAATCTCTAAATTTCGTCCAACCCTGAATAACAGATTCGAGTTGCCTTCCCCTTTCATCCTCTGATTCTTACATCCTCACACTCCCACCCCCAACTTACTTGCCTTTGTCTCCTCTTTATTTGCCAGCGCCACCCACCCCACATTTTTACTTGCCTTTGTCTCCTCGGTATTTGCCAGCGCCACCCACCCCACATTTTTACACTTTACATATTATAATTGTGGAATGGAATGATATGCACTTTATTTACATGTATTTGGACCTAGTGTTTGTGTATGCATATATACATGTATGTGAATATGGGTGTATTCTCATGTGTGTGTATGTGTATGCTCAATAAAATAAAATAATGATAAAAGAAATTAAAGTAAAAAAGATAAAAACTGAAATTGAAATGAATAAAAAAAAATGAAAAAAGAAATTATAGTAATAAAAGAATAAATTAAATATACGAATAGATCATAATAACAAAGGAAAATTAAAGAAAAAAAAATAAATGTAAAATAAATAAATCTATAAATCAATAAATAGAATAAATTTATATAAATTTAGTTCTAGGAGTATTATACCCTTGGAATACTCTTAAATTAACTTTAAGAAAAAAAGAAAAAGAAAAAATAGGTGAGTGAATGAATGAATAAATAAATATGTATTTAGATATTTACACTTTATGTATGTATATGTGTGTATGTATATTTATTTTATTTTATTTATTTATTTATTTTTTGTTTTTTTATTTTTTATTATTATCCCTAGTCCCTCCTTCCCCAACGTCTCTTCTATTCCCCCCTTCCCCTGTTCCAACGGTTCCTTCCTACCTCCTTGGCATTGATCCATTCCACAATTCAAATTCCTTCTCAAATTTCAAATCTCATTTCCAAATATATTTTTTCCACAGGTTATCCCCCTTTGATGACGCATATTACAATAATAACAACCCATATTTAATCAGTTTCATTAAATTATTAATAAATCGTTTTTAGTTTCACGTTCTCTTTTCGTTTATTTCTTTTCACTTCTCCACCTTACGGCAACTACACCGCATTGCTACAGCATCGGACGACTAATCTGCACTTATATTTACCAGCAATGCTTCAAGCAAACTACAATCTCCTTATATATATATATATATATATATATATATATATATATATATATATATATATATATATATATATATATATATATATATTCATTTTTATTAAAACAAGGATTCCTCGTTTTTGGTCTAAAGAGGTTGACTCTCTATGAATAGTACAACCGAAACATGTATGCATATATGTAACCAATAATGCTTGTATGAATAAAAATGTATACTAAAGAACAGCTCTATCTGTTATTGAGCACTTTTTATAAAAACTGGAGTTTCAACAGATTAACATCTAGAGAAACTAATATAATACATGTACTATATATATATATATATATATATATATATATATATATATATATATATATATATATATATATATATATATACATATACATATATATATATATATATTGTTTTGAAAAATAATGTCGGAGTCATAATAAATCGGTGAGACATTAACCTCTCCCGTTTTCCCAGAGACCATTTTTCTGGAACTTATGGGATTAACCACCAAGTCTGTCAGTTTCAGTTTTAATAAGAAATGTATCAACAGGTCGATTCGGTGGTGATGGCCAGTCTTTTGAGTGTTATATTAGCAAATATTTTCTTAGGTTTCCATGAATCCTTGCTATTTAAACAGGTAATTAGACCCTTTTTGTTATTGGCGTCATGTGGACGATACGTTTGTCAATTTTAAGTCCAAGCACTACTAAGGAAGAGCAAAATAACTATTTACCAATTTTTGGATGTTTTAGTTGAAAAGATGGGACATAATTTTACCACCACTATATACAGGAAAGCGACGTTTATTAGTTGGGATTCCTATGTCCAGAAAAATCAGTTGGATCGAGACCCTGGTCCACCGTGCTCTCGTGATTTGCACTGAAAGCAAACTTGCGGTTGAAATGAAAAAGATCACTGATATCCTTACTTAGAATGGTTTTTCCGAGGGCATTATTTCGAAGTTTTTAAAGGACTCTCTCCCGTCGATTTTCGACGTATGAGTGCCCCTTCAGGGGCGGCCCGCGCGTGAATTTTTTTTTTATATAATTGCAAGGGTTGCGCAATCATCAACAACCGCTCTCCTGAGTCGGCATTGCTTGATTCCAATGGCAAGTAGTAATACAGGACGACTGGAAACAATGCCGAGATAAGCAGAGAGCACATACAGCACCTGGTATTCCCAAATGGTCACCCATTTAGTATTGGCCAGGCTCGACGCCGCTTATATATACGGCACAATCACGTTGACACACCGGTTCCCGTTAGATCACTGAAGTTAAGCGGCGTCGAGCCTGGCCAGTATTTCGAAGTACATTAAGCAAAAAATGGTAAAGTTTAAGACTAGCGCATATGTTGGTACACCAAAGTGTCCGATCTATTTGAAGCTTCCCTAAATTGGTGCTATTAGCCTAAGTTTTTCCTAAAAAATTCCTCTGTGATATCTCGTGAGATGTTTGACACCAGAAGTGCTTTCTTTTCCTTCGACAAATACGTACTTCCCACGAAACCTTTAGTGATTTATAAATTTAAATATGAGTGCGAGGCTGACTATGTGGATCGTACTCTGCAGCGATTGGATGTCAGAGTGCCACAACATGTTCCTGCGTGTTTTCGTAAGTCACGGTTGGGGGGAAAATTATCAACGGACGCATCCGGGTGCTTACAGAGGACATCCGGGCATTTACAGAGCGCATCTGGACAATCTCAAATTCAGAGATGTCTGTTTACATTAGTTTTAAACCTCTGCATGTCGGTACAGTCGGGAAAACAGGGATCAGGGAGGGAGTTCCAGAGGCCGTGAGCTCGAGGAAAGAAGTTGCTGGAGTAGAAGGCTCTCCAGCATCTGGGGACCTCCACAGTGAATGGATGGGATTTTGCTGATTGACGAGTTGGTCTAGTGTATTTACGTCGATGGGGTACCAGAGCAACCAGTTCATCAGAACACACACCATTGAAGTATTTGTAACACAAGCACAAGGATGCAACATTGCGGCGATGGGACAGGGGTTGGAGCTTGGTTGATAGTGAGGAACCTATTAAGTTAACGACTCTTTTTTAGACCTTATCTAAGAGGGAGAGACTAGTGGATGATGCCCCAGCCCAGATGTGGCAAAATACTCCATGCATGGGCGGATGGTGGCTTTGTAGAGATACAGGATAATGTCAGGTGTTAGGAGTTTACTAGCACGGTAGAGGGAGCCCACCTTATTTGCTGCAGCCTTGACAATGTCTTCAATGTATTTGTTTCAATTCATGTTACCTGTGAAGGTTAGGCCGAGGAGTTTGAATGATGAACTCTCAGGCAGGGTGTTATTTGCCATGACAATCGGTGGTTGTTCATATATGCGAAACCAAGCAGAACATGTTTTTTCACTGCTGATATATTAATAAATAAGAATAAAACAGGTTGACGCTGTTAAAGGAAGTTTAAAACTTCTGTGAGTTAAACTGATTTAAATAAAATGCTCGTTTTGTTTGCAACATATCATTTTTACAAACTCAGCATTGAATAACATTTCGTTTTTATGGTTTCTTTTATTCTGGTGTCTTTTTTGAAATGTCAGGTGAGAATACCTGTTATGAAATATATATTCAAGTAAGTTTACATCAATGGGATAAAAATCCAATGAATACTTTCTGTGTTTATATAAAATTGCTCGTTAATAAATAGAGATGTATATCACGTATGATTTTATTTATTTATCCAAACATTAATTGGTTTCACATTTACAGTAATCTGTTGGTCAGGGCCATGAATAGTCAGACCTCTATCCAACACCATTTTTTACGGTGACATTTTTTACGGTGGAAATCATTTTTTACGGTGACATTTTTTACGGTGGAAATCTATTTTCCATAAGAAAAAGGTGTTAATCAAGAAGTAGGCTATTCGTGTCAGGTTCATTTTATCTTCCAATAACAATGTTTTTATAATTTTTTAATTTTTTATTTGTTTTTATTTCCTCACATTTCCAAAAAGCATAACATTTCTATGAGATGTATTTTTTACGGTCCGTTTCTTTTTCCTTTGAGACAAACAACATTTTTATGTCAATATCGTCTCTGCAACACTCCAAAATCATCAGAAAAATTCACAAAGAATAACAAGTTCTTGGATTGAAATGTTTTGAAAATCAAATCTGTAAAAAATACATCTCACAGAAATGTTATGTTATTTGGAAATGTGAAAAAAAAAATTAAATTAAGAAAATTTAGAATATCAAATTAACCTGACTTATATATGCTATGTTTTTACTGATTGACAATCATCGAACTGAATCTTTTAAGGAGACTACAAAGTAAAAGGCACTGATAGTATATGATAATACATATATTGTCATTATATATATACATATATATATATATATATATATATATATATATATATATATATATATATATATATATATAGATAGAGAGAGAGAGAGAGAGAGAGAGAGATAGAAAGATATAATTGTTTTGTTTATTATCTATGCATATGTTGAGTTGCATTAAAAGTGTATATATATATGTACATTGTTGTATTTGTGTGCATAGTTGTGTAAGATATATGTATACATATGTGTAGCTATTTATGTACATAAGACAAGTAAAATATACTATACTAGCAGGAAGGTTAGGGTTGGTGTTATGGTTAGGGTTAGGGTTTAATTAAGAACATATATTTTTAAACTATGTTCATAACACCATATTACTCTCATCTTATTTTACACCCCATTTTGCTATAGTCGTAAGAAATTAGAATTTTTGGATTCTCGAAACTTTATTTCTTTAGGCAACATAAAATTAAAGTCGAGTAATAAAACTAGAAATATCAAAAATAGACATTCGCCTGATGCTTTAGTGCTAGATTCCGACTCTGTCGTTGAGCTCTATTTGAATGTCTTTATGTTTACGCTCGCCGCTCTAGACGTAAATATAACTTACTTTCTCTGTTGTCACGTGATTAGGTGACCGCTCACTGATTCAAGGTGTCTCTGTAAACCAGGTTTGCGCTCCGTAACCTTCTGAGATTGTCATTTCCCTACACCCAGGGGAGCCGAAAGCTCAAAGCGACGTCGTATGTAGATAAAATATTAAAATATAATTTAATGTTATATATATATATATATATATATATATATATATATATATATATATATATATATATATATATATATATATATTATTGTTGAGAGATAAACAAATTCATAACATATTCATTCATATCCGTTCCAAGAATTCAACATCAACAACTGTTTAGTGTACGATCATTTCAGAGACGAAATGGAATTTTATTGATACCAAGTACTTCATCAGCACAGGGTATATACACAAACGTTCGAAGTCCAACATAGCAGCAAAAATGACAGTATAGTACAGCCTCAATTACACAGCAATTCGAGAAAACGTGGGAGATTAGGGACATGTCAATTTAAATCCTCCCCGAAAGAATATACATAACACTGGAACCAGAATACTCAATTACAATAAGTTATGCGCCACTACCGGCTCTAGGCAGACGCGCTAAGCGTTGTAAGGGAAAAGGTATCGACGTCATAGTGACCTGACGAATCTATCCTGTCACTATGAGTGAATCCGGATCAGTCCACAACACCCCCCCCCTTAAGACTTATTTCTTCCTAGAAATATATGTTTTCCTCTTTGGGTCAATCTCTCGGTCTGTTGAATTTCTCTTTCTTTTCGTTGGACGTCTTACTTCAGTAGCAGGAGTAGTAGTAAGGTTTTCAAGAATCGGTACATCAAAGACATTGTAAAGTACCTCAATGGGTTCCTCATGTGAGGTTTGTTTTTCTACGTATCTGTATCCCAACTGATTTACATAACGCTTGTTTTCCCACTTCGGACCACGAACCATGATATATCAAGCGTCGGATTATTCTGGTGACAATACTGTCTTGCCAGAACATTTGACCCTTTCTGTAATTCTTAATAAAACACTTTTTCCCCCAACATTAAAATGTCTGTTCTTACAATCCCTTTTTAAAAAATGTTTTTTCTTCACTGGCAACAATTTGTCAAAAATGCTTTTGATTTTTCTTGCAGACTTCATATCCACCGGTGACATGTTTGCCGCAATGTTTCTATTCGGTGTGACCCTGTAAACCCTGAAGAATTGTTGGATCTTCCACTGATCGTTTACTTCACCTCCAGTTTTCCTTAAAGGTCTTTTGAAGGTATCTACACACCTTTCTGCCTGACCGTTACTTCTCGGGTGGTAAACAAGTATAGTAATATGTTTTACCCCAAAGTTTTTGCAAAACATATTAAACTCTCCTGAGGTGAATTGGGTCCCATTACCTGTGACAATTTCATCAGGTAATCCAAACCTGGCAAACAGTTCATACAAAAAATGTATGGTTATAGCAGATGTTCGCTATTTGCATTTCAGAATCTCTGACCATTCTGTTAAACTTCCCACCGCAATCAAATACTATGCACCATTTAGCGGTCCAGCAAAGTCTAGATGTAGTCTAGACCCTGACGTGTCCGCTTTCGGCCATGATGCTGTCATTATTGGTGGTGCTTTAGCTGCTAGAGCACAACCTCTACAGCTCTTAACTGTCCTCTCAATATCCTGGTATATACCTGGCCCAAAAACGTATGAACGCATAAGCGATTTCATTTTGTAAAATCCATGGCTGACCACAATGAAATTCATTTAACAGTCTCTTTTGTAATGCTACTGGGATCACGACGCGCTCGGCGTACATTAAAATTTCGTCACAAATTGTTATTGCTTCCCGGCGAATATGTATTTCCCCTTTGTTTGCACTTCACTTTATTCATCATGTTTTCAATAAAATTATCATTTTTACATTTTATTTGTATTTCTTGCGAAGTCAGTATGTGCCAATCAGTACTTCTTTTATTTCACTTTCAGCTTTAAGTGATGTGATTACCGTATCTTCTATTGGTTCACAATATTTCGGAATTAATCGGGACAAGCCGTTCGCATGGCCTAACTTCTTTGAAGGAATATATTCCATTTTGAAATCATAATTTAGCAGAATAGTGCCACATCGCTGTAATCTATTTGCTGTATGAACTGGGATTCCTTTCTTTGATACAAAAATCGAATGTAATGGACAATAATCCGTCTGTAAAATAAATTTACGCCCATGGATAAATTTGTGAAGTTTTTTAATCCCGAAAATGATGGATAAACTTTCCTTCTCGATCTGGCTATAGTTTTTCTCAGCCGAGATTAAACCTCTTCTCGCATGAGCAATGGCTTTTGTGCCCCCTAAATTTGCTTTATGAAGTCGTACGGCTCCGATGCCGTAATTACTCGCATCAGTCGCAAAGATTATTTCTAATTTCGGGTAATAATGTGTTAAAAAAGTTATTATCCTTAATCTGTTGAAAAGCCTTCTGGCAATTGTCTGTTCATTGCCATTTAAAAAATCGTTTTTGAACAATTCGTTCAACGGGGAATGTAAATCACGCATATCATTTATATATTTATCTTATCATAAAACTTCTTGCAATTCAGCAACATTTTTCGGGACGGGCATATTTTTAATTGCACTAGACCTTTCTGGGTCGGGTCTTCTGCCTTTTGCGTCTATAATTTGTTCTGAATATTTTATTTTGCACATAAAATCGTATTTATCCTCACTGAGCTTAAACCCATATTCAGCATTTTTTAGAAAAAACTCCTTCACATGTTCAATATGTTGTTCAACGGTCTCGCTCTTGATCGATATATTGTCGAAGTACGCCATAGCGTAATTCAAACCCGCTAACATGTTATCCATTATATTTTTTAACAAACTTGGTGCTACTTTCACTCCGAAAGGTAGACGATTAAACGAATACAACCTTCTATGCGTATTGATAGTGAGCCATTTCGTACTTCCTTCTTCGACTTCTACTTGCAGATACGCATCTGAGAAGTTTAATTACGAGAAAATCCTTCCGCCATTTAAACGATCAAAAATGTCTTCTGTGCTTGGTTATTTAAAATAATTCATTCATGCGTTTTCAGGCACATATTCAAGCCTGCTGAGAAATCCGCGCACACACGAATATTTTTCTGTTTCTTTTTCTTTTTATGTAAACCGTAAGTGAAGTGTTCCATGAAGCTGGAACAGCCTGATTTTTGTGCGGAATTCGATCAGCGCACGAAGTCCTGGACAGCCTCCTGGAAGTGGTCGGAGGAGCAGCCACCCGAGAAATTATGCAATAAGGTGCCAGAATACAAGATTCCCTCCAGAACTACAAACTTGGATTAGTAATGGATGGCTAGTTCCTTATTCAGAGAAGGAATTGGGTCTCCCGAAGTGCCTGATCCCGTTAATGGCGGTTATCCAACAGAATAAGCAGAAGATGAGGCCGGTGCTCGACTATCGAGAATTGAATGAGCACGTGGACCCTTTTACAGCTCGCGCGGACGTATGCACTGAAAAGTTGAGGGAATGGCGGCAAGCGGAATCTAATGTATCTGTACTGGATCTTCACAAAGCATACCTTCAAGTGCGTGTACACAGATCACTATTGCCCTATCAAACGGTGCTCATCAAGGGGAAAACGTATTGCCTAACCCACATGGGTTTTGGAATTAATGTTGAACCATCAATTATGCAAATGATTGTTGACGCCATTCTGACTAAGGATGAGCGCATTCAGCGGGCAACATCTGCATATATTGATGACGTAAACGTGGACGAGGAAATTGTATCTGCGGCGCGCGTGAGAGAACATCTCTACAACTTTGGCCTTCTCAGCAAGGAACCGGAAAGGCTACGAGATGGCGCACGGGTACTTGGTTTGCAGATCTGGGAGGAAGATGACGTTCTGTATTGGAAACGAGGAAATGAAACCCCGGACATGTCTTGTGTTGTTACACGACGAAACGTATTTTCCTTGTGCGGAAAGTTAGTTGGACACCTTCCTGTGGGCGGCTGGCTTCGTGTTGTTGTGGCGTTTATCAAGCGGAGAGCCTCCGACGTCACCACTGGATGGGATGACAAAACTCATGACGTCCCTCTCAATACAATGCTCAAAGAGGTCCTCACCAGAGTGCACAAGGAAGACCCAACGCGGGGCAGATGGTGCGTCGACAGCCAGAACCTTAGTGTGTGGGTTGATGCAAGATCTCTCGCCATTGGCGTATCGGTGGTCCATGATGGAACGGTGGTGGAAAACGCTTGCTGGTTACGCCCAGAAAAGGACTCCCAGCACATAAACCTGGCAGAACTTGATGCAGTTATCAAGGGGATAAACTTGGCAATCCTTTGGAAGACGACCATCCTGCGACTATTCACAGATTCTGCTTGCGTCCATAAGTGGATTTCAGATACTCTCACCGGGAGGGACAGAGTACGAACCAAAGCCACGAGCGAGATGCTCATCCGACGGCGGCTCGACACGATCATGAAGCTGGTGAACGAATACGCGCTGTCAATAGAGGTGTCCCTGGTCAAATCCAGCCTGAACAAAGCAGATTGTTTGACGAGAGTACCTCAAAGATGGCTTGATGCCATAAGAAAGACTATTGAACCCATGCAGCCCGCCTGCGCCGCTTCCGTGAGCCCCGTTCGATCTAATCACATCAAAGAAGTTCACCAACAAACCGGGCACCCTGGGGTCAAGCGGACCCTATATTTCGCTAAGTTGGTTGAACCAGGAGTACAGAAGGCAGACGTCAGGAAAGTGGTCAAAGACTGTGTAGCATGCCAATCCATTGATCCAGCACCCGTTCGCTGGGAGAAAGGAACGCTGGGAGTGGAAAGCCATTAGAGCCGGCTGGCGATGGATATTACTCACCACAACGGCGAGGATTTCTCATTGATTGCGGTCCATCCAAGTTTGCGATATGGCGCATGTTGCGCCGGCAAGATGCAGCCACCATCGTCCGTCAGTTAAACAGTACTTTTCTTGAACGTGGCCCCCCAACGGAGATATTAACCGACAATGGCGCTGCATTCACCAGTGAGCAGTTCAGAAAGTTTGCTGATGGCTGGGGAGTACACCTGAGGTTTCGATGCGCCCACGTACAGAGTGGAAATGGGGTCATCGAGCGGAATCACAGAACCGTCAAAACCATCGCGGCCAGGACGGGCTGCACGGTATTTGAGGCAGTCTACCTGTATAACGTAAGCCAAAGGATAATGTTTCACCCTCTACAGCGCCGGCTGACATCTTGCACAGGTATTACGTCAGGGTGAAAGGCATAGAGACTAACCCGCTGCCCGAACTGGAAGTAACCAGAGAGAAACTGAAAAAAGGGGATGTCGTCTGGATTAAGAACCCGCGCGGCAAGTGTACGACGAAATACGGAGTTGGACGCGTCACTGAGGTAATCAGCCCACAGGCGGTGCGGGTCGACGGTATGCCCCGTCACGTTAGAGACCTACGGTTAGCAACGCAACCATCACTGGACGACAAGAGCGAGTCGGAGTCAGAGAGCAGTGAGGCATCGCTCTGGCTTGCAGCAGCCCCATCGGACAGTGACTCGAATATCAGCAGTATCACAGCGGACGCGATGTTTCTCGACCCTCAGACCGCGGACGAGAGCACAAGCGAAGATGAGGCTTGTGTTGTCCCATCCGAAGAAGCAACCGGCGAAGGCGATCGATGCCTCCCTGCCATCTCTGTGATCATGAGATCAGGGGGGGAGTGTGGGGAACGTGAAGGGGGCTTTCCTGCGAAACGTCCTCGTGTTTGTCTGTCCTGGGCGCTGCGGATGAAGGAAAAGAATTCAACATGCCGCCCGTGAAATTTTCTTACGTACGCTTCACGCAGAGTCTCCACATCCCCCCTCTCTTTTTCACCTCCGCCCAAACCATTTCTCTCTCTTGTTTGAATGTATTGAAAATAATAATAATATAAGTCATTCACTTCACATTGAAAATAGTTGAAACCTTGATCCCCTCTGAATAAATCTGGCCCAATTGAACCCAAAATAATGAATAATTTTAAATATTATTCATCCAGGGTAATGCCGATCAAAAATATACAAACGTTGTGGGTGGTTGTTTTGTAGTTGTTCTTTACTTTTACTCACACACACATACACCTGCCCTTTACATAATAGATCATGACGTAATGTACTTTAAAATTACAAAAATCTATTTATACTTTTAAGGCTAGTATCAAAGTGTGAAACAACCCTAACCCTAACCATAACCATAACCCTAACCCTAACAACTCCATAACCCGTATTTCATGAAGCTCTACTCCCATTTAAAGGTTGGTACATTTGTGTTCGGATCTAAACAAACCGGAAAACAATAGTCAGCCTATTTTTAGAAAAGTTTGGGAAGGTCTTTCTTTATCTATTGGAGGTTACGGTGACTAAGTGGTTAACGACACGGACTGACGACCTGGGTGTGCCAAGTTCGAATCCAGTTCGTTCCACAGAAACACTTTCACTTAGAGTGTTCGTAACCTTCACCTGTTCCCGCCCGTGAGTACCCGATTTCTTTCCAGAATGAATTTTAACTAGAAACATATCGGGGAAACCAATGCCAACAATAGAATCATCTGATTCGTACGAAATGATGGAACGCACTTGGCATATTTGTTTTTGGTTCTAGAGTAACCGGAAACTAGTACTATGACTATTTCTAGTAAGGCTGTGGAGGGTCTTACTTACTTGCTCTTGACGTTATTCAGTTTCTTGATTTTTCTTTCTCATGGGTGTTTATCCCCATCAAATTTTAAATATTTCTGTAAATGAAATTCATTAAAAACCATGGGGGATATTTTAAGTAAGGGAGTCCATAGAGTAAATGTGGTATTGTGGTGATTGCTGAAGTGAACCTTTTGGACAAATGGTGAAGGAATGAAAGAAACAATTCTGGTACGGATAAGTGAAAATGCGTCATGTTAAAAATTAAATAGTAACAACGGATCTTCACTTTTGAAAGTTTCGTTCCTAATTAATAATTTCTTTTTCGTTTTTTGCTGATAATACTTCAAAATGTAGAGGAAAAATCCTTTTAGACTGAGACGATTTTTTATGTTTGTTTCCAGTCTGGAGTGCCCATTTTTTAGGGAACTGGATTCTCCTCATTAAAGAATAACGACACTGTGTCTAAATTTGCCCTCGTCGAGAGGCGAATAAATCGGAGTGTTGGGCAGCAAATTCTTAACGCATGAGGTCCCAGATCACGTGACGATAGGCCGATCAACCATTAGTTAATTTAGCCAAGTTTTATTTTCTGTTTTTTTTTTAACTTTTAATTTTGAATTTTATTTTAAAACTTTGACCTTATCACCTATTCTAAACGTTCGTCGCTAATAGTTCGAAAACATCTCAAGCAAAAACCTTCCCGAACTATTATGTATGCACTAACTTCCTGGAAGGATACAGAATATTTTTGCAAAAAAATTATAAAAAAAACATAAATCCTAAATTATCCTTCCTTGGATTCAAAGCGACCCACTTACTTTTTATCTTCTAGTCGCAAACCATTTCCTCGTTATTCCCCTTTAAGCTTACGTTCGAAAAAAAAATCTGTTTTTTTTTACTTCTTATTTAAATTGTTTTTCAAACATTGACTGTATCCACTATTCCAAAAGTTTGTTCCTTCATAGTTTTACTCACCCCTAAAATTTCCGGAGGAGAAAAGATAAACTTATACTAAGTACATACTTAATAAATGATTTTTTTAAACTATCACCTCAAAACAATAGAAACCAATAGAAAAAATAGAGTAGAGACTGCATTGTGCACATTCATCAGCGCTGTAACTCTTGCTTCTCCTATTTTGTTTCTCAATCCGATATTTCTCATAAAGAAGAAAGAAAGTGCTGTCAAGAGTTGTTTAGTGTGAGTGGTATTTGGAGATGATCTGAGTAAATGTCTTTTTGTAACGTTTAAGCTGTCTAATTGTAGGTTAAACTTCGGGTGATCGATTTTCTCACCCAGTTCATACAGTCAACACTCACACACGCAAACCAACTGTCTAGTGTCATTCTAATTGTTGTTGCTGTTGTTGTTTCTCGCTGCAACGGTGTGTCCTGCTGCTGGAACCTGTCCGTCGTCCGCCTCCCCCATACTTGCATACTGCACCTCACCAGTATCATCATCGTTGTATTGGGCTGTAACAAAGATTCTCATACACAGCGAAAGATAAGGCAGATTCTCTCTTTTAAATTTGATTACTTTTATTTAGGCGTCAATTTTCTGTCGCTCTTAGAAATGTTTTACTAACGAAGAAAGAGAGAGAGAGAGATAAATTTACCACTTTTATCGTAGTTAATTCCAAGCTAGCTATGGTCCATTAAGTCCTTAGCCATTCGAGGAAGTGGGAGGAAGGGATTTTATCACGCCTGTATTCTTTTAGGGAAATAAATTCCCCTTTTCATTTGCGGACTACATGGAGAAATACTTCTGTTCAGCTTGCTTCCAAAAACCAGACTGGCAAAACTCAGTTTCCCACACAAGAACCCGTGATGTCACAGAACCCTTATGCACAGGTGCATTTTGACCCTTGGCCTGAGGTCTCATCAAACGTGGTGGTCCTGCCAACGCTTGTGAGTTCCGACTGTGAGAACAAGCTTTATTTTGCACTTGATTGTACGAGTCCACCCGTAATAAATCGCGCAAGCCAAACCAAACGATCCCCCACATATATTCCCACTCAACATGCGTCCGGCCTCACAGGGCTATTATACAACATTTTGTTTTTGTTATGATGTCGTACCTATGACGAACATTTGGACTCGTCCATTCTCAATAAATACTGAAAGCATTACGCTTCACACTTGTTGAGTTCAACCTCAGTCTACACTAGCAGTCAGTACTGACGTACTACTTCTCTTGTTCCTCTGTTGTATATACTTTTCTACAATATATTTGTTTTACATAAACTCCATGTGTTCTTATTCTGGTCTCTAAACAGGACCATAACAATTGGCGACGAGATATTCGAACTTACACGGGACCCCACCACAACAATTAATAACCACAACTGTCGACAATATATTCGAATCTACACGGGATCCTACAACAATTTGCGAAAACCCTAAAAAAGGACCTCACAAAAACTGCCTATGAGGTATTCGAATTTACACGGGCACCCAAAACAATTGTAAACCTTAAATAGGAAATCACAAAAACTGCCTACGAAGTATTCGAATTTACATGGGAAACAAAAACAAATGGATTTTTCTTTTTTTTTCAACGGGCAGCAAAATTAATTATGGAAAACCTTAAAGAGAAAAGAAAACTTGGGGAAATCGACTACAAATTCAGCAGACAACGTCCTAATTAAAAAAAAACTGGCTTACCGGTGGCAAAAAGAAGAAAAACACGTATTATTCTCTTAATTGAAGAAAGGTCAGTGATTTTTGTTTTAGTTGCTATTCCGACACTGTTGTCATATTTAACAATAAGGGAATACATGATTCTTTTCTCTCTCCAAAAGAGAGAAAGTTACTTCTGCTGAACGAAGAAAAAACTGAAACCATATTTGAATTTTTTCTCTGACTGCAAATTCTACGCAGTCTAATCTTTAATCTAGAATTAAAAAGCTGAGGGATATCAAACCTGAATTTGATAGAGACCATCAGTTCTCTCATAAGAAAGACATAAACCGACAGCACTACCCAAAAAACAACACTTTCGACATACAGCTGTCTCAAGCAACCTCAGAACAGCATCCTGCCAAAAAGGAAACAATACTAGACTCTTGAGGAGGTCAGGCTTGGGAAAGGGGTGTTATCGTACCGTACCTATGACGAACATTTGGACCCTCCCTTCTTAATAAATACTGGAAGCATTACGTTTTGCACCTGTAGAAGCCAACCCCAGTCTACACTGGCAGTCAGTACTGACGTACTACTTTTCTTGTTCCTCTGTTGTATATACTTTGCTCCAATATATTTGTTTTACATATAAACCCCGTGTCCGTGTTCTCATTCCGCCCTCTAAATAGGGCCATAACAGTTTTGTTGCCATGTCACTAATAACGGTGCTGAAGGTAAACGTTTTACCTAGGCTAGTCAACTCTAAGAAGACCAATGATAAAGGTAGGTGTTTTCTCTTTCATATATGTTGACCAGCCAACACGCTGATAGATATTTTGTAACGCTTCTTGAGTTGTTTTGAAAACTTGCCTTGAACAGTGAGCATCTACTGTCATCTCTCCTCCGGGACCCTCGGATAACTCAGTTGTCTTAATTAATATCAGAACTAAGTTCAGCAAGCTCTCTGATGTTCTTTTCCATCGCAGAGTTCTTCAATACTCAATGGCTGATTGAGACCGCTTCACATCCTTCATATGAGACATCACTGTGAAATCAATTTTCCAAAAAAACGTATCGCATCCGATGTATTTGGTTGGATACTCGTTGGTATTGAGAGCTTTATACCCTTCAAAATATTCCAACACAGCTTTATACCCTTCAAAATATTCCAACAGAGCTTTATATCCTTCAAAATATTCCAACACAGTATTATACCCTTCGAAATATTCCAACAGAGCTTTATACCCTTCAAAATATTCCAACACAGTATTATACCGTTCGAAATATTCCAACAGAGCTTTATACCCTTCAAAATATTCCAACACAGTATTATACCCTTCGAAATATTCCAACAGAGCTTTATACCCTTCAAAATATTCCAACACAGTATTATACCCTTCGAAATATTCCAACAGAGCTTTATACCCTTCAAAATATTCCAACACAGTATTATACCCTTCGAAATATTCCAACAGAGCTTTATACCCTTCAAAATATTCCAACACAGTATTATACCCTTCGAAATATTCCAACAGAGCTTTATACCCTTCAAAATATTCCAACACATTATTATACCCTTCGAAATATTCCAACAGAGCTTTATACCCTTCAAAATATTCCAACACAGTATTATACCCTTCGAAATATTCCAACAGAGATCAAACAGCTAGCCATGGTACACTCCTAAATGTTCTGCCGCTGTTGCCTATAGGAACCACTATTTCAAAACAGATGCTCTGAAATTAAAGCCTTCTTTAAAAATACCGAAACAACTGTAAAAGTATTATGGAAAATACTAAAGAGTCCGATGCTCAATCTGTTAAATCTAGAGTGTCCGATTGTCTCCCATGAGTTTTAGAAAATAACAAACAGCCCGGAACAGACGCAATACCTTTATCCCAACTATCATTAACAGACCAGAGGTGATCTGTTCAGCATTTGATGAAGACAAAATTATTGTAAAGAACTTTACAGCAAATTCCACCCTTTGCGGTCAAGGCCACCTACCACCAGAATACCCTACTATGACTTAAAAAAAAACTCAAGCGACATGTTAATAACTGTCCGGGATATTGCCAAACTTATGAAGATTCTTGATGCAAACGTGGCAATTAGTCCCGACAATATTTCAGTCATAGTACCCAGGAAACTGCAACCAGATATATCTTTACAAAGTTGTTCAATCGTTGCATAAAAGAGAACTGCTTTCCTTTATCTTTGAAGACTTAGAAATACTGGAGATCAGTTTTCTGAATGTCTGTACAGACCGATCAGTCTCCTGTACGTCATGAGTATTGATTTACTCCTCTCCAGGAGTTAGGCACAAGGCCAGTTTTTATCTTACTCCCATAAGTAAGATGTGACCCAAGGTCGGGTCGGGAAAGTGGGGTTTAAAAATTGCCTGGGCAGCCCCGTCGGCATTCCCCGGTAGGAGCGCCTCAGGCAGTAAGCAATAAACTTACTCCTCCCCAAAGAGGGGAGGCGAAGCCTGGGAGGGTGGACCTCCTAGAACTGCACAGGACAGACCCATAGACCGGCGTAAATCAAGCCCCGAAGGCCAAGACAATACCAGTCTATGGGGTGCAGTATCCATCGGAACAGATACTACACTTTGATCTTGACCAAAAGGCCAAAGAGGATCATGAGTAAGTTGCCTGAACCAAAACATTGTCAACCGCTTACACAGAAACAATCTACTTAGTGACAAGCAATATAGATTTTGTCCTGCAAGATCAAAAGTTGACGTGCTGACTGTAATATCGCACAGAATCAGATCAGTGAATCAATTGATAGGAGTCTTTGTTTCTAGGACGATAGCTCTTGGTACATCGAATGCCTTCAATAGAGTTTGGCACAACGGTTTTCTTCACAAGCTTCTTGACTATGGAATATCTGGAAATGCCCTCTCAACCATCAAATCTTTTCTCTGTGATAGGTCAATTAAAGTAGTTGCTGACAGGCAGTTCAGAAGCACATAGTAGCAATGCTGGTGTATCTCAAGGATACATCTTTAGCACTCTTGATGTGCGTAAATGATCTTCAAAATCATATTCTGAGATGATTCGTTGACATCAATGCAGCCGACACAACTATTTATGGCAGCACTACGAAAAGCATTTATGATCAAGATATTTCTGACACTCTCTCTCTCCCCTCTCTCTCCCCCTCTCTCTCTCTTTCTCTCTCGCTCTTCAAACTGGTAGTACGTGCTGCAGGGGGGAAAGTGGCTTATTACATTTAACAGCTCTAAAACTACGCTTCTCTCCTTTCACCACCAACGCTTGGATCCTCGTTTCTCCCCAGTTGAAATGAATAGCTCTCTTCTTAAGGAAGCTTTATTCTTTGATAGAACTCCTAGGACTGACTATCACCACTGATCCGAAGTGGAAGACTTACATCAAACCTGTTGCTAAAATCGTTGGGAAAATGATTGGATCATTCTACCGCTTCAGAAATTATCTCACTCCTGACGTAATACTTTACCTGTATAAAAGCTGTATAATACGTCCTTAGATGGATACTGCTCACATATCTGGGGAGGTGTCGCTCTGAGCATCCTTTCTTATCTTGGCAGATTACAAAACCGACTTCACAATCTAGTGGGGGATTATTTCGTCACTTCCAGAAAGTCCTTTTAACACAGAAGAGATGTTTCTAGCCTCACTCTCTCTCTATCTCTCTCTCTCTCTCTCTCTCTCTCTCTATCTCCCTCTCTCTCTCTCTCTCTCTCTCTCTCTCTCTCTCCCAAAAACCTAAACGGAACTTCCATGAACAAAGTTTCTTTCCTAGAACATTCCACCTGTGGAAAAAATACCGTGAGGTTGCTTCCCGGCTTACTACAACATGATCCGCTTCAAATCTAATAGAAACAAATACTTATGTAGCCATCCTTTTGAATAATTAACTTCTCTTAATTAATACCCTGCTCATTCCAATCTTCTCGTGGTTGCGATCATTGTTCAACTGACAATCTTATCCTCGAGTGGACAACGGGCCTTGATAATGCGGTGACCTATCAGTCAAATAAATAAAACATAACTGAGCCAGACAGCAACAAAGTTCCTGTTGGACTAAGTGTCAAGGACGTATCATCGACTGATATGAACAACACCAGCTCATTCTAATTGGTAGCAGATAAGTATACAAGGGACACGTGTCTGTCTGTTTGTCCACCTGTCTGTCCATGTGTCTACTAACTACATTTTATCTATTCTGTCCTTAAACAACAACAAAAATAGTATTTTTAAAAACTATCCCCTATTGTAAAATTGAACACAGATATGTTTACGTATGTAGATGGTGACATTAAAAAATATTTATAGATGATGACGGGACGCATTTCAACTGATTATCGACTGTGAAATTACAAAAATGTATTTATACTTTTTTTCTCAAAATACTTTAGTCGGCTTTTGAAGTTAATATTAAAGTGTGAAACAATCCACTCCCAAACTCCACCTTTATTTCATAAAGTCACACTCCTATTTATAGGTTGACATATCTGTTTTCGTTTCTAAACGATCCGAAAAAACAATACTCAGCCTATTTTTAAAAAGGCTTAGGAAAGTCTTACTAACCTTTTAAAAATGCATGCGAATGTCAGACAGTGCAGATGATAGATGTTCGGCCAAATAAAAAATAAGGGGACACACAGGAATTTGAAAATGTCTTTGATTTTATATTGGGCCACCCATAATCTTATTTCTCTTTGAACAGAAATAAATGCCTCACAAAAACAGAATCATGCTGAAACCAAAAATAATTTCTTAGATGGACCCCTTTGAGTAGACACTGTATGACCGTTATCTCTAATTGATATTTCAAGTGGGCAGTGCTTGGGTGGTCGGGTGGTGACTATGAGAAAGTCTAGAATCCAACATTTCCTGTCTGGAGGAAAATAACTCAAGGGAATGAGAGGGGATGCTTAGCCCTCTGGACATGACAGGAAGTTGGGTTTTCTGAGAGAGCTGGCAAACGGTTGAAGCTTGGTATCTCTCCAGGCAGTGCGAGCCCATTTGGGGCTCTTAGCTGAACGACTGTGTTGATCCGACTTAAATGTTACTTGTTATAAATTGAACTCATGGTTTTACTTGGGATGGGAATTCTTTGTTGCAGAACTGAATGAATCGAACAACTTTTGATCGGCACGACGTATGAGAAAATCGCGGCGAGTGCAGTGAACGCATACAGCTTCACATCTGGTGCCGTGACCAGGATTTTGACCCTGGTGACACAGGAGACGCAGGAGAACAAACAGGAATTCACATCTAGTGTTTAAATGACCGGGATTGACCCTGAAAATGCAAAGGATGCTAGAGGCATACACATGAGCATATATCGAACGCCCAGAGGATTGAGATCAGACAAAAACCTTTGACCGGCATAACGTGTGAGACGATTGTGGCCAGAAAATGTGAACCCACTGATGTTATTCAGTTTCTTTGTTTTTCTTCCTCATGGGGTGTTTATTCCAGTCTCCAACAAATTGTAAATATTTTTGTAGATAACATTCATTATTTTAAATGAGAGTAGCCATAGAGTAAATGTGGTATTGTGGTATTTTGGTGACTGCTGAAGTTAACTTGGTGGACAAATGGTGAAAGAATGAAAGGAACAATGCTTGTACGGATAGTTCAAAATGCGTACAGGTTAAGAAAGTTAAGAGGATGACAATGAATTCTCATCTCTCCACACTTTGATGACCTTGTGCCTAATTTGTAAAAAATATATTTATTTTTGCGACCAAATTCTTCAAAGTATAGTATTTGTACACTTTACAGTTTCTAGAAGAAATCTTCCTAGACCGAGACAATTTATATTGTTTCAAGTCCGGGTGCCCTTTTTAGGGAGCTGAATTCTCCTCATTAAAAAAACGACACTGTCTTACTTTGCCCTCGTGGAGAGGCGAGTACATCGGGGTGTTGGGGCCGCAAATTCTTAACATATGAGGTCCCATATCACGTGACGACAAGACGATCTACCATTCGTCTATTTAGTCACATGGGTAATTGATATAAAAAAGCGTTACTTACAAGTCCAAAGCATCTTTTCCTTTTTTCGGGCTGACCGTCAAAGTACGTTGTATGTTGTTTAATACATAAATAATTCAACATATGACAAAATATTGATATTAGATTTAAATTTAAAAGTTCATGAAGATCTTTTTCAACCACTAAATTAAAATAAAAACTATATATTCGAAACCTCAAGAAGTTTCAACGGCAGGCCGAGAACAGGCTCAAAACCTTCCTTCAAAGAATCGTTTTATCTTTTCAATTTACTTTTTTATATGTATATTTAAAGTCTTTTATTTTTAAGTCATAACTTGTGAAGGTATGTACGTGTATGAGCGGTACTACTTACGATCGCTTATTGTCTGCCTTTCTCGTTGTTGTGACCGTGACTTTTATCAGATTTCCTATGCTGGGCACCATTGTTGTGATGTTACCGTTGCAAATCCAGAGTCGTATTAAACCGCACTCGTTTTATGAACTGTCGGTTCGACATCAAAGAAGAGGTCTGTAATAGTATTCAAGGTGTTGTTCGATTCCCACAGCTTGTCTGTATTCTACTTCGTCGACAGAACCAGCTAGTCGTTTCTGTGATGTGTCAGCTGAAGTTTCAAACTTACTCTCTCATTTGATCGTTGCAAATATTTAATGTACAAGCTAAAAAATTCTAACGACGTTATTGCTTGTTAGTTTATGTACCTAGAATGTTTAAGTTTTGGACAGTAGGTAGCAACCCGAAATAAAAATAAATTCCTCTTTCTCTCCTTCTTCTTCTTCCCTTCGTTCTCTCTCATCTTCCTTCTATCACTTTAGACGACGGCACTTCGTGTTTCTCAGGCAACTGCCCCGCCGCTCTTACCCAAACATTGATTGCTCTTATAGTGCAGCCTCCTTCCCACAATCCGTCTCCGCCGGAAGCACTTCCGTTTCCGCCGGAAGTACTTCCTTCCCATAAAAACGCATTGCTCCTTCTCTTTATTTTCTTTCGTTGTGCCCGGCTCCCCACACGAGGTAAGTTGTACGTTTGTCGTCGTCTCATTCAAATATACAACATTTCTGTCACACCTCTCTTTCCGGTTACACACACCAATACCAAAAGTGAAGTCTACTGCTTATAGTAGTAAGCGCGTAGAGACAGTGGCAGTCAAGAGGTGCTTCGTAAAACTCTGGCTGAACGCCAAGGAGAAATACTTTCCTCCGTACCTCCCAACCTCACTACGTATCATTTTGAACTTCCGCCCATAATTCAATTCCTATACACGTACCTCTAGTTCTACTCAAAACTCCTAATGGAATTTTCACTTGATTTTAAACTTATATGGAAAATTTCCGATTTGAACCGTAATTTTTACACACCTGAATCTAAATAATTTTTTCCTTTTCCGGTTTAGTCAACATTCGTTTATTCACTTTTGTCCAGACAAGTTCTGTAACATACGCTCCTTCTTACGCATATAGGTTTTTCCTATTTTATCGCATTAGGAATTTGTGACATATGTAAAAATATTTTGTTTATTAATATAGAGGGGTAATAGAAGGCTGTCCCAATGCACGAAGTTGGTTGGGAATAAGAACAGAAACGAAGTGATATCTTTTTTTATTTATTAATTTAATTAAAAATAAAATGTTCATTTGTAAATCTTACTGTATTTAATTTCAACTTCTACACAGTCATCTCATGTTTAAAACCGTGTTCCATAATATATTTCGGGGTAACACCTCCTTATCAAAATTTGTGTGTTTCAGATCCCCTGAAACTTGTATAGACTTAAGCGCTGCTAATATTGTTTTATGTTTATTTGTTTATTTATTAAAAAAATAAAGGAACAAATAAATACATTTTAACAAGTCCTCCTTCTCAACACAGGCATATTTCCATTTCTTCCATTATGATAGCTTTTTATTACTCCTCTAAAACCGTGTTCCATAATATATTTCGCGGTAATACCTCCTTATCAAAATTTGTGTTTCAGATCTCCTGAAATTTGTGTGGACTTTTTTGCATTGTGATAGCTTTTTATCACTTCTCTATACTATAGAAATTATATATGTCTATTACACACAATGCTTCAAACAAACTACATAACTTTATTATTGTGTATATTATTTGCGACTGTAACAAACTCCACGGTTCTTTATTCATATAAAGTTAGGTATGTGTATATGCTTATATATTTTTATGTACAGGATTCACTCCTAAACTAGTTAATCGACCATTGTGAATGTTTACACACAGCTGTTAAGCGTAAGGGGCCGTAATGTATGCTATATTTAGTTTGATGTAGTTTTATGCAAAAGAGGGCAACAATGTGTAGAAACCGTTCGTGAAAATTGAGGTAGCTCCGATTTTTTGTTAGATCATGTCCTCGTTAGACCTTCAGATGAGTAGAGTAAATCTGATGGTCTGTCTTTGAAAAGGCCTTTTACGACAATCAATGCAACGCCGACCCAAAACTAAAAACAAGGAGACGAATTACATTAGGTATTGGATATCGATTTAAAATATTGCCTATATTTAAGATTGTATGGAATATTTAAAAGATTTGCTGGTGATATAATATGGGCAATCCTCCTTATTTTAAAATTCAAGTATGTCAGATTTGCATTTAATTAAGCTTACCTGAATTTAAATTTCGTCTCAAGAATCCTTAAGCTTAAGCTTTAAATTTTCAACATTTTCTTAGAATAAAAATCATGAAATAGATTTTAATCAAAACTGGCATACACATTCTAGGCATAAAGGTTAGTTTTAGTATGTCTTGATTTCAGTATTCACAAGGAGACATAAAAGTGGTGCAAAACTGCTCTGTTCGGGAAATTACTTTTACCCGGCCTGGGACGGGTATTACACGATTTTTTAGATCTTGTTTTATAGCTGGTAGGAGATAACTTTGATATTTCGAAACCAACCAGACTGGAAACTAAATGATTACAAAGAAATAAAATTAAGGAAGTAAAAGAGTCGTCCAATGAGCAACAACAAGAAACGTCCTCTTATTTCTATAGTAAATACATTTTTTTTTATTGAATTCAGTGTTCCATGCTATGAATTGCGTCAGCGTGGGAATAACTAAATCGATGCTTCTAAAATGTCACACATACGCCCAAATACCACCACGCGCACGCACACACACATGATAACAAAGACGCGGAGTATTCATGAGACGCGTCCATTCAATCTAAGCTTTCAGTAATTAGAATGCTATTTAAAACTTACGCGTGACCGACCAACAAAAATGAGGGGTAATAGATCAACGAAAATGTTACTTAAAACTCAATCGTAACAATACAAAACATATGCCGTTTTAAACTGAAGTGTGACAGACCAACGAAACTAGTTTTTTCAAACATAAGTGTGACAGACCACAGAAAATGCTATGCTAAACTGAATCGTAAAAATACACCGAAAATACTATTTCAAACTTAAGTTTGACAGACCAAAGAAAATCCTTTTTCAAACGGAATAGTACAACTAAGTGCTATTTCAAACTTAAGCATCATTATCTTATTATCTAATACATATAATTATGTCGGTCAGATTTTCGAAGTTAGACCTAAAGCCCAATGCATCTGACAAATCGATATTTGATTCTGACTAGCGATTTCTTCTGTTTTATCCTTCCAGTATGTTCTACTACTGATACTGTTTCTACGCGCGTACTACTACTGGTAATATAAGAAATACGACCGCAAATGTCTCTACGCGCTTACTACTACAGCTATTATAAGCAGTACGACTGCCACTGTCTCTACGCTCTTACTACGCCTGCTACTATAGGAAGGGACTTCTTTTATTTTCTAGAAACATATTTTTTTATAACACGTAATTTTACTATGCAGTTTGTTGGAAAACAAGAAGAATACACGATTATTTCCTTTTAGTTTGTGTTATATATATATATAGTTTTATTTTAACATTTTTATTAACAATGTGCCTCTGCTTGATGACAAATTTATACATCTCAGTAAATTGGTTAACACCTTTATAAATGTAGTTAATTTTGGTAAAATCGCATCATTTAATTTAATAACAATTTAGTATAATAATTGACTTAATTGTCTTGACTCAGTTATCTCCCCTTTTGGAAATCTTTAATGACTCATAATGATTTCGCCATGAAAGAAATTTTGATTCCTTTCACTTTTTCCTTCATATTGTTCTTTTTAATTGCATCCTGGATGTTTGATCTTTTGAAAAATTTTCACGGATATAGCTACATTTTCTTTTGAATTGATGATTAAACTGTTATTTTCATATTTTATTTCCTCCATGGGATGAACATAAATTTAGCTGATTGTCGGGTTAGTCGAGTGTATTTACGTCGAGTGGGCACCAGAGCAGCAAGTTCATCGGAGCACATTCCATTAAAATACTTGTAAAACAAGCACACGGATGCAACATTGCGGCGATAGAACAAGGTCTGGAGCTTGGTGAGCAGCGAGGGAGCTATTAGATTAGAGACTCTTTTTTGGACCTTGTCTAAGAGTGAGAGACTAGTGAATGGTGCACACATCCAGATGTGACAACACTCCATGCATGGGCGGATGGTGGCTTTGTAGAGATATAGAACACTGTCTGGTATGAAAGTTTGCTAGCAAGGTAGAGAGATCCCACTTTCTTTGCAGCAGTATTGACAATGTCTTCTATGTATTTGTTCCAATTAATGTTATCTGTGAATATTAGGCCGAGCAGTTTGAACGTTGCACTCTCAGGTAGAGTGTTATTTGCCATGGCAATCAATGGTTTGAGAAGTTTCTCGTAGTTGTTGAAGGAAAGGAGCTTTGTCGTAGCAGCATTAAATGTTACCATCCATTTATGACACCATTCCACTACAGACTGGAGGTAACTTTCTAAGGATACAGTCATTGCCTCAGATATGTGCGCGTCCGTTTTACCCACGTGACGAGAGTAGAGCAAAGTGTCGTCAGCAAATATACTCATCTCAGACACAATTTCATAGGGGAGGTCGTTAGTGAAAATCAGAAACAATAAAAGTCCAAGGATCGATCCCTGGGGTACACATGCATTTATGTCATGTTGTTTGGATGAACGGTCATCGAGAACAACCTAGAGTTTTCTTATCGATAAGAAGGATCTTATTATCTTAAATATTCATCCAGTAATACCATATGAATTAATTTTTATGAGAAGACCTTGTCAAAGGCTTTTAATATATCAAGCGCTACCGCCCTAGCCCTACCTGCCTTGTCCAGTGTATGGTATATGCGTTCGGAGATGACCGTAAGGATATCCTCAGTAGACCGTTCTTGCCTTAATCCATACTGATGGGCAGAAAGAAGTTTAGTATTAAAGAGATGATGGACTATCACTAGATTGATTAAGGATTAAAAGATTTTAGCGAAAAGCCGGAGTAGATTGATGGGGCGATAATTCTGAGTGTCAGTTCTATCTCCAGAATTCTTGACGACTGGTAACACAGAAGCAATTTTCCAGCTATCAAGGAAGCAAGATTCAGCAAGGCATTTGTTGTAGAGTTTGGAGAGAACAGGAGCCAGTTCAGCAGAGTATTTTTTATTACTATTTCTGGTATAATATCAGGCCTACATGCTTTGGAGCTGTCAAAGTTTTTTATAATGTCACTGATACGAGATGGGATGATGGTCAAGTTATCAGGTGTGGCTTTAGTTCGCAATTGGAAATTGGGGAGAGAGTGGTTTGTGGAGTCTAAAGTAGAGTTTAAGGTAAAACGTTGGGCAAGTAGTTCAGCCTCATCAGTTGCTGTGCAAACGACATCATTTTGGTTGGATAGCGGAAGAATTGTTGCTTGCCCATTGTTCACCACATTATTGAAGATTTTCCAGAAATCGCGAGTACCTACTTTCTGTGACTCAATGCGTTTTATAGTAATCTCTGTATACCTTCGCTTTGTATCATCTATTATATCTTACAATGATTTCTTGGCGCTATAAGTTTCTGTCTATTTGTAGTTTACTTGTGGCAGTTTAATTATCGAAACACTTGCTGCCTCTGAGCAATAGCAGCTGCACAGTTCGAGCTGAAGTATTATGGAGAGTAGGGCTTGCTGTAGAATTTTCGCATGGGGACATGTGCTTAAATGCTTGCTTTGACCCATTCAATTACCTCATTTTCGCACTGATCAGCAGGAAGAGAAAAAGTTTCACTTCATGAGGCGTCTCTGATATGATCTCTTATTAATTCCCAATCAGCCCACTCGCAGTATCTCGTCGTTTTCAGCAACGGCTCATCAGCTTCGGAACGAGATTTTAGAGTGGTATCAATAATTACAACAAGGTTATCAGCATTCCCGAGTGAGCTGTTGGCATTCGCCACACAACCCTCGGGCAGTGAGGTCAATAACAGGTCGAGAAGTGAGGCTTTCTGGTTCCCACAATCAGGGAGTCAAGTCGGGATAGTGAAAGTCTGTGAGGGAGTGGGCTGTAGAGAAACGTGGAGTTACCAGCTACATCTGTATAGTTGGAGAATCCAAGTCAGTCACGCTGATGTACATTAAAATCCCCAAATACATGTATTTTGGCACTCGAGTCAAGTGAGAGTGCTGTATCTATGCTTGCAGAGACAAAGTTAAGCAGGGTACAGTCTTGGGTCGAAGGTGAACGGTATTAGAAATATAAGTAACTAACGTTGTGCTGTAAGGTTAATCTAAAGCACATGTAGGATTGATCATCTGATTCTAGCCTATGTTCTCTAGTCAGCGGGGAGGATGTTCCGAACCTAAACTCATAGCCCGTATATATGTTTGTCAGAGTCTTTACGGTTAAATAGGAGGTATTCAGTCATGTCGAAATGGTGTGAGGAGATGGAAGGTTTTGTAGGTTTGTTTCACTTAGGGCTAGGATATCGAGGAGTTTACTAGAAGAAAGGTTTCTACGTCATTAATGTTGGTTCTAAGTCCCCAGATATTTGTGAATTCTAGCCTCAAGGGCGAAGGCGATAATGTTTTTGGTGAGTGTTTGGTTTAGGTTTGTTTCTTTGCTTAATTGATTTTATTCCGACGAATTAAACAAAAGAAATAGGTTTGGTGCAAGAAACAAAAAAGTTAAATGACGCCATTAATAAAAGTTCAAATGCAAAGACCTTTAAAAGTAACGTACAGTTTTATTTCAGGATGAAAAATACAATTTCAAACCAACAATCAATTTTACCCTAAATACATGTGGAAACTAAATGACAAACGAGAACAGAACACTTGAGAAAGCTTTATTCTCATTAGACTAACTGATATACGTCGAGTGAGATTTTTTGTTTCGTACTTAACTAAAGAGTTTTTCAAAAGGGAGGTAATTATAAAAGAAGGGAGATAATCTCTCGAGTATTTATTACATTCTTCGACATTTGATTTTTAATCATCGTCGTTAAAGTCGTCCCATCGACCAGGCTCTTTACGGGTTCTGTTGAAACGTCTTCGTAGTTCGATGAATTAAAAACAATTAATCAATATTTTTTATGTAAAATAAAAAAAAGCCGCCATGAATAAAAGTTCAAATTATAGACTTTGAAACGTAACGTAGCGTTTTATTTCAGGGCAAAACATACGATTTAAGACCAACTATAATTTTTACCCGAAATACATGCGAAAACCAAACAAAATCGGCGAGATATTCTAACGGCCCCTATTGTACAATTGAACCCAATAAATTATTTATTCTAGTTGGACTTTTGGGCTTGTGTTAACATATTTTTCCTCGTTGAAATATATGTGATTCATGATTTATTAAACGGAAACACATTACCACGGGACTGCTTCCTTGCAGACACATGCTCGTTTTCAAACCCAATGTCAGCAAATACTTGCCATCAATTTTCCTCATAAGTAATCAAATCTTATTCATTCCATTCATCGTTTTAAATCTTCTCATAATATTCATCATCATTAACCCGACAATCCATCTATCACATATACCCTTATCACCCTTATCCTTGATAATTTGTGACTCATTAGTAAAACACAATTTCTTAATGAAATTTCATTAAATATTGATTAAACTATGAATTTAAAAAAATCATGTTTTTACTGATTGATTTTTTAAATATTTTTTTAATTTACGATTGTTTAAGAAAATCACTTCGCTCACAAAATGGCCGAACATTTTCCATTATTTCGCAATGTATTTATTACGTTTAAAAATTGTGACTGACGGACGGACGGACAAAATCCCTATATAAATATGATTGAATAGAAATTATTATAGCATTTATTAAAAATAAATAAAATAATGTATTATTATTTCAGAATCTTTATCTTTTTATTTTATTTCTTACATTTATATTAGTATTTCTATTTACTTGTTTGAGAGTAACAGTGAGATTACCTTTTTTTTCGCAGGTGGCTTTTTAGATCTGCTGCTGATCTGCATGACTTGTAGAAAGCACTCTGGAACTCCCCCTGCTCCCTGTTTTCCCGACGGTACGTACATGCAGAAATTTAAAACTAATGTAAACAGACATCTCGCTGCACAGCTCCCAACAAAAACTCTCACCCTTTTTCTCAGTAGCCCCTTACGTCTACAGTGGCGGCCTGCCTTGTTTGGGGTGAACTATGTTAATAAAAAATAATCACAATTTCAATTCCTACCGTTTATATGCAGACTTGTAACACTCTGCAGACTTCGTCACTCCTCCATCGTCACAAGACTTGGATTTTTACTTTAGAATCTGTGATTCAAATAAACAAAATATTTATTTATAAGGTAACCTTTAATAGTGGTTATGAATAAACTGAGAATCTACTTCAAATTGTTTACCCACCCGCTTCTGTCGGGCGTTTTATTAATGGTGTATTATACAGTAAAAATGAAACCACAAAATTGAAATGAAATCGTTAAAAAGAGTCTACATTTCCCTGCAGACTACTACCTAGTCGGCTTCAAGTCCAATGTCAACAAATACTCGACATAAACGGTAATCAAACTTTTGTTCTTCCATTAATCATTTTCAATCTTCTCATAATATCATTCATCATTAAACCGACAATTTATCCAATCCCTTAACCCTTATCCTCCAGTGGCTTTTAAGCCTTAAAAAGTAGTGAATCATGAGTAAGAAATGTTTTTCTGTGTAAAATTTTATTAAATATTGGTTAAGCTTTTGAAGAAAAATCATGTTTTCACTGAATTATTAAAAAAAAAATTTTTTTTAATTTACGATTGTTTAAGAAAATCACTTCGCTAACAAAATAGCCGCCATGTTTGATCTTGGACGATGACTTGAAAAATAATTGGACGGAAGAGGAAAGTCAGCCTTTTTTAGGTGTATGTACTTTAACAGTTCCGCGCATGTTAGTTTGGAGTCACCAATTATTTTCAGGGTTTTTTGTCGTTGTTGGTCGTGATTTTTAATTTCAGTTTTGATTGGTAAGATTTTATTTACTTAAAAAAATTGGTAGGATGTTATTTACTTTTATTTTAATTTCGTTGGGTGTTTTAGTATTTTTGCCACTTTTAATACACGGATTTGTTAAGGACTACAAAGCTGTTTGTGTTTATCCGCTTTTTGATTGTGTGCAGGTGTTTGTGTAATTGTTTTTAATTGTGTATTTAGGAGTGCGATGTAATTTTGATTTTTATCCAATCTGTTTTAATAGCTTCAGAAAACAGATTCCTGGTTGTTTTGTAATATTTTGTTTTTGTTTTCTGTTTTAATTTTTTTTTGATACTTTTGTGTTTATTTAATACTACGCCCCCCCAATAAATTATATTGAATACTACGCCCTCCCCCCCAATGAGTTATATTGAATACTACGCCCTCCCCAAATGAGTTATATTGAATACTACGCCCTCCCCAAATGAGTTATATTGAATACTACGCCCTCCCCAAATGAGTTATATTTAATACTACGTCTTTCCCCCAAAAATGAGTTATATTGAATACTACGTCTCCCCCCAAAATGAATTGAATATTACGCCCCCACACAAATGAGTTATATTGAATACTACGCCCCTTCCAAAATGAGTTATATTGAATACTACGCCCCCCCCCAAATGAGTTATATTGAATACTACGCCCCCCAATGAGTTATATTGAATACTACGCCCCCCCCCAAATGAGTTATATTGAATACTACGCCCCCCCCCAAAAAAATGAGTTATATTGAATACTATGCCCCCCCCCCCAAATGAGTTATATTGAATACTACGTCTCCCTTCAAAATGAATTATTGAATATTACCCCCCACACACACACAAATAAGTTATATTAAATACTACGCCCCACCCAAAATGAATTATTGAATATTACGCCCCCCACACACACAAATTAGTTATATTGAATATTACGCCCCACCCAAATGAGTTATATTGAATACTACGCCCCCTCCAAATGAGTTATATTGAATACTACGACCCCCCCCCCCCAAAAAAAAAAAAAATGAGTTATATATCTTTAGTGCTCTCATTTGGCACGACGTTCTGTATACATTAATTTTCCAAAACAACATTTCCCCTTTAAATATTAATTTCCTTTCAGGATCTGTGTTCAGAAATTCTTTTTTCTCCCATTACTGGTTCGTCTTGAACTACACTTTCAGGAGTTTGTTGATCTGGAATGTCTAAAATATCATAAAGTTCAGCCGTTGATACTCCTTGTTTTCGTGCAGTTACATCCTCAGTCGATTTGTATATCTTTTTGTTGACTAACTGTGCCAGAAAAATAAAAGAATAATAATAAAAAAGTTTGACTGTAATTCAATTTTTAACCGAATTTCTCTCCAATCCATCTACTCTTCATTTATATCAGCTAGTATCCACATATGCAAATCAGAGACCACCATAAAAACCTGTATCTATGAAGAGAAGCCCTTTTTTAATCTGCAGACACGACATGCGAAGCACCTCATTCTTTTTCCTGACGGTGAGTGTTCCTCTTTATTGTCACACTTTTGCACTCTCAATTTGCACTACTTACCATATCGATTATTGTTACTAGTTTGGTAACAACGCCATCTCCCCAGCATTATCTTCCCCTTCTTAACATCCCTAGAAAAAATGTATCCCACTGATTGAAATATTCAGTTGGTTTTCGGGTGATATTTGTACTTCTTGTTTTCATCCTAGTAGTAGTTTTGTTTCGAATACCGATCTAACTTTCCGAGCGAACATCAGTTCGGTGGGCGCTATATCTGATACCGCGTGGGTTATTGTTGTATCCTACCCTCTTCTGTTTCCATACCGTTTGATTTTTTAGGATTCTATTGAAAGTATCGATGACAACATGTTCAAAATATTTTAAACACTCTGCGTAATAACACAGTCTTTCTAACATTTTCTCCTCTTCTGAACATCTCGGGAAAACTGTACCTCCATGACTAATTTATTTTATTGATCTTCTCGTGTTATTTGTACATTTTTGTTTTTTTCCTGGCATTAGTTTATCGAACGGCAATCTAAGTTTTCAAGCGAACCATGCATGATACTACGTTCGAGTTAAGTAAGACACGTGGCACAACGTGCTAAGTTAAAGTCAGTTCTAAGTGACATTATTCTGGGGTTGAATCTTCAAGATACAATTACGAATTACTTGAGACGTCTACCCGGTTAAGGCTGAGGGAACAAGAACAATCTACCCCCGTGAATTAAATAAAGTGTTCAGTTCGAAATTCCGTACAGACTCCCGAGTTCGATATAAAGATTCCCGATTCCGAGAAGAAGCGCACGATGGAGGTCAGAATAACATCCAATACGAGAACAATAGTCCGAATAATCTAAATAATACATGTTATAAATCCTCATCTAAAAACTTCGAGAAATAAGTCGGAGATGGGAATATATTTTTTTAAATTTTCTTAAAGAACACTGGCTTTTCACAGACCATTCCGATATTACTTCTTTTGTAGAGGATTGTTTAGATACGCTTTTAACCGGTGCATGCTATGTACACGCTATAGTAGTTTGCAAAGCCTAAGAAAGCTTAGAGTATAGTCACATGTAGGGGTGGCATGTCTTTTATCTCGAACGCAAAAGATATCTTTAGTTGTAATTTACGGGCACAGCAACAAGTTCACCGACCTGAAAGCTTCTGTATTGTTTGCTGATGTTGAACGCTGAAATATCGGGTCTTTTGTATATAGAGAGAGTTACAGTTACACTTATTAATATATATCGTGACGCAAGGGTTGTACAATCTTCAGCATGAGTCGGTATTGTCTGATTCCAGTGGCTAGAATAAATCTAGGACGACCGGAAAAAAGGGGAGAGCACGTACGGCCCCCGGTATCCCCAAATGGTTACCAATTTAGTACTGATCATGCTGAACGTCGCTTATTAGATTATATTAGATTATTCGTATATAGGGGTGCATAATTTGCCTAATGGATGATATCATAGCCTATGGAATCAACCATACTGAGTTAAAATCTAATCAGATCTATTGTGGTCATTTACCCACTAATACTGTTGGAAAAATTCCATTAGAAGTTAAAAACAAAAGTTAGGACTACGTGTCAGAATATTACGTCACGGACAGGAAGTCTGAAGGGAGACTTGGGGAAAAAGAGAGAACGAGTCTCAGACTGAAA